>JARLTB010000122.1:13970000-14695000 GCA_030141615.1 Unio pictorum
TATCCAAAAAAAATGTCAACCTAATGTGAACAAATAATGAAATAAACATTGCATTTGCTTCATTGAATACAATATGGAATAGATGAATATAGGTCTGAAGCCAAGTAAGACACTAATTTGTTACATTGGCAGAACAAAAGATTTTTATGATGTAATGTCCCTTTGTAGCCTGGGATTGTTAAACAATTCAACATACTGGTTTCAGCCAAACGTTTAATGTTATTATAAGCTAGATAATTGTTCTATTGGATTTAGTTTTCATTACAAGTTGAAATTTTTCGGAGTGTATATATTTGAATTTTATTTAAAATTATCTCCATCGTAATATATTAGTTATGGTTTCTAAATTTGTGTGATATTCTCACTTATTTTTATCCTGTGACTTTTTTTCCTAGGACTCTTTTTCATTGTGACTTTTTTTCCTGTGACTTTTTTTCCTGTGACTTTTTTTCCTGGATTCAGGTGCAGGCAATATTATTAAAGGTAATATTCTTAAAGAATCTTGCATTTTAATACAAATAATGCGAAAGGGTAATTTCAATATGATGTATACCTGAATTTTATAGAAACCCATGCTATTGATATTTCGACGCAAATGGATTTCTTCCAGGGGAAAGAGGGTATCTAATAGTGTATGTGATTTGGATTTTCAACGTAGCTTTGACACTTTTTCCCAGTCATTTCGCTACGATGTCTGCAGTGTGGCAGTTTATAGTGATGATTAGCACTAGGGCATTATGCCTCTGATTTGTAGAATCATGTCCCACCCAGTTACATTACCCTGACACCAGATCGAACCCACGACCTCTCGCATCCGAGGCGGACGCTTTAACCACTAGGCCACTGGAGAGATCCTGCACATATAGTCAGATAATACATGCATACATTCGGGTATGTTTGTCATTACAGATCATTTCTCCTAGTATCGAATGAATTAAAGTGATTTCAAGAACGAAGAATTTTGTGTGTATTTGGAGAGTCCATGTTCAACGTTAAGGTCGTTACGGAATATGCCGATCGAATGGAATGCGAACAAATCAACTATGTGTTTACTAGAATACTTACAAATCCTAGTCGAGTTATAGGTATTCTAAAGCGCTTTGAGCTTCTAAAGAGTATGCGCTATACAAGGTCCTCATTATTATTAGTTTCCGTTTCATGAAAACTTTATAGGGATGATGCAGCTTACATACTATACATATATTTTGTTTATATCACAAACATGCATTTCCAACGCATATAATAATTGACAAAAAGCAACTGCGTATTGACAGAATGAATGAACGTTGCCCAGCCATGTCAACTGAGTCGGCTACAAAATGTAGTTCTTAACTTTTTGGGACTAATTGCAATCTTTTTTCTTGTATATTGTGAACATCAATTTTCATTCAAATTTTGGGAATACAAATAAAACACACTTATAAATGAAACATGAAAGATTGTTTAAATAAAGAAAGTATTTAAAAAGTAGAGTACTACAAATACAGTATGGTTAACTACTTAAATCTCAAATTGGTAGCCATTAACATATCTCTAACATAATGAAACAAGAGGAAAATATAAACTAAACAAACTAGGAACCAGCAAGAGGTAGGACAAAGATTGAATTGTATGAACAGTTGATCTAAGCAATTATTATTTACTTAATTAATGAACATAGTTACCGATGATGAACTTGTTCGAATTATCAGTCATAGGTCAAGCGATATCGTCGCATAAGACTGGTATTAAATTTGCCAGAGAGACAGACAGACAGAGACAGACAGACAGACAGTGCCAGAGAGCGTAAGTGAGAGATCAAATGAAAAGGGAAGAGGATATGGGTTAAATTGTGTACGATGTTTAATACATTTGAATATGGGGATATTTAATATTTTCATTGTTATTTTAGGACACAGCTAATGATTAAACAGTGGAAATTCATAATTATTTAGAGATTTACCGTTGAATAATACCCTAATGTGGAAACAATATTTGTATATGCGAATTAAGGCCAAGGGCGGGTCACAAGTTGATATACCAACAGTATTAGTATACCAAATTGCTTTATATCATCTCTTAAACACCCTTGTTATTTTAATATAGTGAAGTGAAATTTCCCATTTTTAGCACCAATTTAATCTCCTTATAATGAATCGTTTAAATTTCGTAAATAGCTGAAATATCATTTTCAAAACAATTATATGCATGAATTGAATTTTAATTGGGTAATACTTGTTATAAATACAATTTGGAACAGAACTTATGATCAAGTACTTTTCTGAATCACTATATTTCTCAGGAACGCATTAGTCATGTATGATGGAAACGAAGCACAAACAATATGTACGCCGCGTAAAGAAACTCAGTTCATTTAACATATTTCAACAGCATGCTGACCACTGATTGATGCAATTTATCCATTTATTCTTAGATTTTTTATATCTGTAGAAACGACGTTCCTGCGGAAACGTGGATATGATGGGCCATCATGTCTTTCTCTGCTAAATTCTTTTTCTGATAAATCTAAATTAAGGAAGACTTAAACATCTTGGTAAATAACAGTTTACACCTCATTTGACTTAGTTTCTTTCTTAATCTGTGCGGTGACGCTGATTTTATGTAAATTATGGTGTTACGTCTGATTGGTCCTTGACAAGGTTGCAAATATTGCTCAAAGCACATGCTACTAATTTCACCCCCTATAGCAAACAACAAAGACCCATGCTGGTACAGAGCTGTAGGATAATTATCAAATTTAAAGAGAAAACAAATACAGATTGCGGCAGGGCATAATTAGATGGGTTTCGGTGTACCACTCTAGAAGCTATGGAACATTGGTATACGGTACCTGATATATGTTAGTTTATACACATTAGTTAGACTTCAAGTACCTCACAGCTTTATGTAATTGATTCCAGTGCTAGTTGTCTCTGGTGTTTTCATCTCTTATCGGCATTAGTATGAGATACTAAATTGGATCCCACCGTTTCACAGCAGCTTTTCTTATCTTAAAATGTATGCTTTGTAAATACCATTCTGTTTAAGAAATGGTATCTCTGTAGACTTTCAAAAATTCTGAAGAAGGATGATAACGTAAATGCAGTATTGAAACCTCTGCTGGGAAACAGTCATTTAAATGCATTAGTCTGGGCTGTCATGTAATTGTTTCATTTTCGTTGATAGTATGAACACGTATCGCGTCAGAAGAGTTGTTGGCACGAAAGTTGAAACGGGAGGAACTAAGAAACGGGGGAGACAAGACACTACTTTAATTATAAATGGGAAAGAAGTGGCAAAACAAAATAAAATAATAAGGGAGATACAAAAAAATACACTGAACTCCACACATCTCAAAACATGATCATACAAACAATAACAGAATATATAGAGGCAACAAAATGTGAAATGAAATCAATATAACGCAAAAATATGTGTGATGGTTTAATTTCTGTGGAATAAATGCAATCCACAATAAAAGAACTTGTAAAAAACAAATCCCCAGAAAGAGATGGTCTCACTGCTGACTTTTATTTAAAAAAATCAACAGTGAGGAGGCACCAATCCTAGAAAATTTATTCAATAAAATACTATTAAAAAATGACGCCATGACAAATTCAATGAGGGAAGGATTGATCACTATCATTTACAAAGGGAAAGGTGACAGAACTGACTTTAAAAAAATGGAGGCCCATCTCCCTCCTGAACACTGATTACAAAATAATGAGTAGAATTCTAGCGAGCTAATATGGTAACACCCGGGATAAACACAATATTAAACACTAATCAAACATGTGGATGTAAAGTTAGAAGCATACATAACAATATACTAAACATTAGGACGATTATAGATTTTATAACGGGACAGGTGCGAAATGTGCTATGGTACTTTTCGACCAAGAAAAAGCTTTAGACAGATTAGAAAAAGATTACACGAAAAAAGGTACTGGAAAAATTTGGATTTGGAATAAATTTCCAAAAGTGGACTAGATAATGTGCAATAAAATAACTGCAAGTGTACAAGTTAATGGGGCGAGAACGGAATTTTTTTTAAATACAGCGATCAGTGAGGCAAGGATGCCTATTGTCGATGCTATTATACGTAATAGCGATAGAAATCCTGAATATTAAAATTAGGAACAACAACAATATACAAGGTATAAAACTCCTAAACCTAAGGGATGAATTCAAGATGCTACAACATGCTGATGATTTTACAAATTTTATAAGAGACTCAAATTCCTTTAAACACCTAGAAAAGAAATATGGAGCTTTTGGAAAAACTTCGGGGTCACAAATAAATCATGATAAAACAGAAATTTTGAAAATAGGTAACTGGAGAGGTAATCATGCAAGACTACCCCCACACTTAATGAAATATAGAGTAAAAGCCCTAGGAATACTCTTCGGGTCAAATGAAGGAAAGGAAAACTGTAGAAAGTTAAACAGAATATAAAAGAAATTATTCAAATATGGGCACTAACGTCACCTAGCTTGATAGAGCGTTCACAAGTTGCAATATCATATATGTACTCAAATCTGACATACTTAATAAACTCTGTGGGCATAACAGACACAACACTAGAAACACTAGATAATGAAATAATAGGCAACATCTGGAATTTCAAAACACACTACATACAAAAAACGTCTTTATATGGGTCTAAATTAAAGGGAGGACTGGCCTTACCATAGCCTTATCCTAATTAAATGCAAAAACATTTTAAATAGGTTTTAGAAAATAAACAGCACACCACAAACACCATTGGAAGCATTGTACATTTTTTGGTTCGAATTTGGAATGAGAAAAAGACACGACATATACACAAACAACAAATTAAGTAATACGTTATTCAAGTACCTCCACAATGCAAAAGGACAGCACATGATAAGGACCCTATTTAGCTTCCCTCTATGTAGAAAAGCACCTTTCACAAAGTACAATACAATGACTCAATGTGACAATACAAACGAGGAGAGACAAAAATTAATAATGGAATTTTTTAAGGTCGACAAGTATAACAGACAACAAATGCTCTTCTTAGACGGGAATTTTAACAGAAACTTAATTAGATAGATAACAGACTACATTATAAAAACAATGATAAACTGTGGACAAATAATTACAATTAAGAAATAGGAAAACACTTATCTTCCTTCAAACATAAATTTAAATTTAATTAAATTTGTTAAAATTTTTATTAATTTGTTTTTGGGGTGGGGGTTACATTCTAACAAATATATGACCACTCAAAATGTATAAATAAAGAATTTTTTTGAGAAACAGAATAGAAACCTTAAAGAGGAAAGTGATGTCATGGGGCTATATCACAGGGCGCTACGCGGAGTGGACAGGCCTGTGGAAGAGTTTGGAAAAAGCTCCATTAAGGAATGTAAATACTTATAATAGGATATTGAATGATCTTTGGATTTTGAACATCCACAACTCTTCCTCTGTGAGAACCTAATTTTGTTGATAAAAAACAATTTTGGATCTTCTATAACCTTAAATAAATAAATAATTCGAGACGACCCAATCCGCAATCCGAGTCGCGAGAAGTACAACCAAAATAAAAAATGTACGGACCCCGACTCGAACACAATCGGACTCAATGGGGATAAATATAAACAAGGCAAAGGACGACACAGGAAAAATATATAAATAACGCACCGGACTTTGCACAAAATTAAAAATTCAAATTTAAATTAAATGTATGTATTAAAAAAAAATTATGAAATGATGTGATGACCCGTTTAGAGGTCGAAATCACAAAATAGTACAACTGTGAAAAATTTGAAAGAAAAATGGCTATCCTTACAAAGAAACAATGTATATATATATATATATATATATATATATATATATATATATATATCCAAGTGTGTATTAAGTTCATATGATGCGTGACCAATTAGCTTAGTCTAATATATATATATATATATATATATATATATATATATATATATATATATATATATATATATATATATATATATAACAGATATAAAGCACCAACACAAATAACCAACACAGGATACAGGAAACCTTTAGCCAAGGTCAATCAAAAAAGATTAAGAAGGCGACTCCGAAGGAGGGTAAACGCAACCCACCTAGGAAAAGCCTTCTTGTAGACATAATAGGGAATATAATAATTATAAATAACCCTTTTATAAAACTTTTATAATCCCATGGGAAAAACTTAATTTAAATGAAAATTTTAATGGAAACCTCCCCACATAACTACATATCAGGGAATACAAATACACACATACCCCCCACCCGGACCGAAAAAAAAAGTTGACTCAAACAAATTATATAATGCTCGACATGAAAGAAACAACTGGACCTATGACTCATTTGAAACTGAAGACAGATGGGTTAAAACTGCGCAATTATGAAAACTTTACATGTATAACTAATGTAAAAGCATTGACAAACCCACAGCGAAATGAACTGCAGAACATCAAGGCATAAAATGTATTGGAATGAATGAAATACATTTAAAAGTTCCTTAATCCCACGACAAAATACAGATTTATACTACTTGGGTACTTAGTATCAATCTATTGCGTCAAACGATTCAAATCACCCATCGATTACGAAAATCAAGACGTACTCTTATAATAAAGTAATGTATACATTCATTGCAAGACTTGTTTAGTTGTCTGACTAAAAACTAAACAATAGCAAAGTTATGTCTTTTATATTATGTTATGAGTGAGTCGCATAAATTTCATCGATTAATATGACTTACATGTTATCACATACAATCAGACAGGTAAGACAGGTAAATCACAGCAAGCAACAATATATCAATCCTATGTCTGATTCACAAACTTTCATCACCCCTCTCGTCATTAGATTATTTTGATGCTGGCCCTTATTCCGGATGTCATTGAACTACATCTTTGGATTTAATTACGCATGTCAACGTTGATTTGTATATATTTTGAAGGAAACTTTACAAATTAGGCTTGCTATTAAAAATACCAAACTTCTGATATCGCTAGAAGTTTGCCTTAAATAACATTTCACAACAGAGCCTTCACGAAAACGCACAGAAAGGTGCATATCGTCACAAGTATTGCAGTTATGATGTCAGCAATATAAATAACCGTGCAATAATTACGTCTACTTTACTTTGCAAATGGACAGTACTGAACGCATCTGTAATTTTCCATGACATACAAATCAGAGACGATGGCAGCAAATCGATTGTATGCATGTGAGATTTCGTTTATAATGACGGTCTTGTCAAACCCATCGTCGGGTGCTATGCAAAGTACATCCAAAAGATACTACATGTATAACGATTGCTTCATAGTGAACAGACGTCTCTCCCATCTGTCAGTGCGCTGTCAACGTCTCATCTGACTTCACATCACAAATTATTACTACTGGATTAGTACATACAGTTGTTGGTGCATCTATATTTTGAGTATTTGTTTCTACCTTTCTTATGATAATCATAGATTTGTATGCATGTATTATTGGTACCAATGTATAAAAAAGCCAACTGTTTATTCGTTAGAATATGATGATTATGGTTTGATTCTTTGCGTATATTTTGGCTACATTTCACAGAGTAATCAGGCACTGATGCTATGCAAGACGTCCACTGCTTTATTTACTTAGGTCCTCTATACAATACCAGATTCCCAATGATAAGAACATGATTCATTGTGCTTTTGACAAGGAAGTTACATTTCATTAACGTATCATTTGGTGGGATTTGTCGACACACTGAAAAATCCAGTACTGGAAAGCAAATGCAGTTAATATATATATATATATATATATATATATATATATATATATATATATATATATATATATATATATATATATATATATATATATATATATATATATATATATATATATATATATATATATATATATATATATATATCCAAGTGTGTATTAAGTTCATATGATGCGTGACCAATTAGCTTAGTCTAAGACGCCGGGCTCGCTTTTGTTTAAAAAGATGAAAAGCAATATTAGGGCATGTGGAAAGAAAAAAAATTGGTATATGCACCAACACGTTTGGGGCGTTTGACGGCACAGCGAGATTTTACAAAAGGAACGTAAATCAATTTTAGAAACAAAACATGACGATTAACGCCTTTATAAAACATAAAAGTAAATATTATTAGTCAGGACGAATAGTGTGTGATCAACTTATCTCTATTACAAGCTTGCGTCATTTTGACGCATAAGCGCTATAACGTTATACTTTACATATTGTGATACTTACTTTAGAAATGGAATCAAAGTTTATCCTCTTGTTGAAATGAACCCGCAAGGGGCGCGGTGTTTGCACTGTTTTCTTTTACTTATACTGTAGTAGCTACAGATTCAACATGCAGTTAAATTCCGGGCATCGAATGCTGTTACATGAGATAAGGAAATGTTAGCAAATGAAAATCATCTGAAGCGAAGACGTCATTTAAATTTTCCATGATTGTGACTTTGAGTGCCTTGTAGAATGATTTGTTAGTTGTATGGTGATTCATGCGAAGAATGAGTAGAATATATCAAGGGTTTAGGAAATTTAAACAAAAACAAACGTCAACTGAAACCTTAACAAACTGTCATGACTGTCATGTCTCTCTTCCATCTAGTCTTGGATAATCAAAAATGAGCGGAAATCTCTTGGGGTACAAATTTTGTACACATGGTGCACAAAAAGTCTGTGTCATTAAAAGGCATCGAACGAGCGTCTTCACGCTATTAATGGCATCCAAATGTACCGCTAGTGAACAGCGATAGTTAGCTCATTACCTTGTTCAACATTGATTATGACATCATTATTCCTGCGAAAGGTAATAGACGCAAGTTGTTAATAAGTAATACGCAGTCACTTGGCACTAAGGGTTAGACAAACCAAAAGTCGAAAGAACTTTATGACCGCGGTGTGATCCGAAACGTTCTCGGTTTACATAGTCTACGCAAAACTCTATGTGTAAACCATGCAGTTCAAAACTCGTTTTACATAGTCTACATGAACCATGCAGTTATAAACTCGTTTTACATAGTCTACATGAACCATGCAGTTATAAACTCGTTTTACAGTATACATGAAACTCAATGTGTAGGCAATGCTGTTCTAAACACATCTTAAAGTCTACATGAAACAATGTGTAAACCATTCTAGTCTCGTTAACCATAGTCTATATAAACCATGCAGTTCTAAACTAGTTTTACGTCATCATCATCATCATCATCATCATCATCATCATCATCATCATCATCATCATCATCATCATCATCAGTCTCTTGACCGATATTGCCATAGAATTAAATTAACTGTTAAGATGAATATATTAGATATATGATTTAATATAAATATGAAGAATGGTACAAAAGTAAGCAAATGTTAATATTGACCTCATGTTACAAATACGATTTATAAGACTTTCAACGAGTACGAAGTAACTATGGCGCCGAATAACACAACCATGGACTCTAGATGAGTGTTATTCTTAAAGCAAGATTATTCAATCTATTCACCGAAATCCATTTCAATGTCAGGGTTAAATACCTCAATGCTATACAATATGACGATCACGAGACCTGGTTGGAGAATACGCAACAGATGGTATTTATATTGTCCGTTCTCTCGTTGAAGCTGATATCATAGAAAAAAAGAAAAGATCGCTATCCTATCGTGTTTGGTTAAACATAAAATCAGTTAAGTTACGTATAAAACTAACTGCTTAAGAAAGAAGACAATCAAAAGTTCGATATCTTGAATTGTGACAGCTGTCACTACAGTGAACGGTTGCATATTTCCTGAAAGGTCTTCTCTACCAAATATGAAAACAAATATAAAGAAGAAAAAAATAGAAAGTCGGTATAATAAGAATTCTTTCCAACAAGATAGTAAGAAAATAAGTAAAAGAAAAAAACTTTCAGGTTAAATTAATATTTATCACGGTGACGGAATCAATATATATTGAAAAAGTTACATGATTAATATACAGTATAAAGACTTTAACGTTTTAAAAAATTTAAGAAAATGTAACTAACTTGCTACCCATCTCAGTTAGAAAATGCCGCATATTGCATTCTGTATCGGACATTTGATGACAACAAGGTTGCCCAAACTGTTTAAAATTTTAGCTTGTCTTAACAGCGTACAAAGACTAAAAAACTGATTTGTTATATAAATGTAAACCATACAAGCTTATCGGATTGTTTATGACAAATCACATTATTATTCATTTTCTTTTCTGACATACACTAATTGTTGATCAGTTGCAAAGATGGCATTGTAAACAGAAGTAAACCCATGTTAAGAATGACAAGTTTTCAAATTGCCATAGACACCTACGAACCAACCAAACAACCGACCAAACAACCGACCAAACAATCCAACCATAGTCCATTTGTGAGGCATAATTTCATTTAATTAATTAATATCATGCTGGTTTTCTTACATATCTCTTAATATTACCTGTTCATAGATTAGATCTATAGTGTGAACAAAAACATTGTTTGGATGGCCCTATTATAGACGTTGGTCCCTATGCTGTGCATACACTTGCTATATGGTAGCTACGTCCATGGCTTTGCATACACTTGCTATGTGGTAGCTACTTCCATGGCTTTGCATACATTTGCTATATGGTAGCTACGTCCATCGCTTTGCATACATTTGCTATATGGTAGCTACTTCTATGGCTTTGCATACACTTGCTCTATGGTAGCTACTTCCATGGCTTTGCAAACATTTGCTATATGGTAGCTACTTCCATGGCTTTGCATACATTTGCTATATGGTAGCTACGTCCATCGCTTTGCATACATTTGCTATATGGTAGCTACTTCTATGGCTTTGCATACACTTGCTATATGGTAGCTACTTCCATGGCTTTGCAAACATTTGCTATATGGTAGCTACTTCCATGGCTTTGCATACATTTGCTACATGGTAGCTACTTCCATAGCTTTGCATACACTCGCTATATGGTAGCTACTTCGATGGATTTGCATACATTTGCTATATGGTAGCTACTTCCATGGCTTTGCATAAATTTGCTATATGGTAGCTACTTCCATGGCTTTGAATACATTTGCTATATGGTAGCTACGTCCATGCCTTGGCATACACTTGCCATATGGTAGCTACGTCCATGGCTTTGCATGCATTTGCTATATGGTAGCTACTTCCATGGCTTTGCATACATTTGCTATATGGTAGATACGTCCATGCCTTGGCATACACTTGCTATATGGTAGCTACGTCCAAGGCTTTGCATACATTTGCTATATGGTAGCTACTTCCATAGCTTTCCATACACTTGTTATATGGTAGCTACTTCCATGGCTTTGCAAACACTTGCTATATGGTAGCTACTTCCATGACTTTGCATACATTTGCTATATGGTAGCTACTTCCATGGATTGGCATACATTTGCTATATGGTAGCTACTTCCATGGCTTTGCATAAATTTGCTATATGGTAGCTACTTCCATGGCTTTGAATACATTTGCTATATGGTAGCTACGTCCATGCCTTGGTATACACTTGCCATATGGTAGCTACGTCCATGGCTTTGCATGCATTTGCTGTATGGTAGCTACTTCCATGGCTTTGCATACATTTGCTATATGGTAGATACGTCCATGCCTTGGCATACACTTGCTATATGGTAGCTACGTCCAAGGCTTTGCATACATTTGCTATATGGTAGCTACTTCCATAGCTTTCCATACACTTGTTATATGGTAGCTACTTCCATGGCTTTGCAAACACTTGCTATATGGTAGCTACTTCCATGACTTTGCATACATTTGCTATATGGTAGCTACTTCCATGGATTGGCATACATTTGCTATATGGTAGATATTTCCATGGATTTGCATACAGTGGCTATATGGTAGCTACGTCCATCGCTTTGCATACATTTGCTATATGGTAGCTACTTCCATGGCTTTGCATACACTTGCTATATGGTAGCTACTTCCATGGCTTTGCATACACTTGCTATATGGAAGCTACTTCCATGGTTTTGCATACATTTGCTATATGGTAGCTACGTCCATGCCTTGGCATACACTTGCCATATGGTAGCTACGTCCATGGCTTTGCATACATTTTCTATATGGTAGCTACTTCCATGGCTTTGCATACATTTGCTATATGGTAGATACGTCCATGCCTTGGCATACACTTGCTATATGGTAGCTACTTCCATAGCTTTCCATACACTTGCTATATGGTAGCTACTTCCATGGCTTTGCAAACACTTGCTATATGGTAGCTACTTCCATGACTTTGCATACATTTGCTATATGGTAGCTACTTCCATGGATTTGCATACATTTGCTATATGGTAGCTACTTCCATGGATTTGCATACAGTGGCTATATATAGCTACTTCCATCGCTTTGCATACATTTGCTATATGGTAGCTACTTCCATGGCTTTGCATACACTTGCTATATGGTAGCTACTTCCATGGCTTTGCATACACTTGCTATATGGAAGCTACTTCCATGGGTTTGCATACATTTGCTATATGGTAGCTACGTCCATCGCTTTGCATACATTTGCTATATGGTAACTACGTCCATGGCTTTGAATACATTTACTATACAGTAGCTACTTCGATGGATTTGCATACATTTGCTATATGGTAGCTACTTCCATGGCTTTGCATACATTTGCTATATGGTAGCTATTTCCATGGCTTTGCATACACTTGCTATATGGTAGCTACGTCCATCGGTTTGCATACATTTGCTATATGGTAGCTACGTCCGTGGCTTTGCATACACTTGCTATATGGTAGCTACTTCTATGGCTTTGCATACATTTGCTATATGGTAGCTACTTTCATGGCTTTGCATACACTTGCTATATGGTAGCTACTTCCATGGCTTTGCATACACTTGCTATATGGTAGCTACTTCCATGGCTTTGCATACATTTGCTATATGGTAACTACGTCCATGGCTTTGAATACATTTACTATACAGTAGCTACTTCGATGGATTTGCATACATTTGCTATATGGTAGCTACTTCCATGGCTTTGCATACATTTGCTATATGGTAGCTACGTCCATGCCTTGGCATACACTTGCTATATGGTAGCTGCTTCCATGGCTTTTCATACATTTGCTATATGGTAGCTACTTCCATAGCTTTCCATACACTGGCTATATGGTAGCTGCTTCCATGACTTTGCATACATTTGCTATATTGTAGCTACGTCCATGCCTTGGCATACACTTGCTATATTGTAGCTACGTCCATGGCTATGCATACATTTACTTTACGGTAGCTACTTCGATGGATTTGCATACATTTGCTATATGGTAGCTACTTCCATGGCTTTGCATACATTTGCTATATGGTAGCAACGTCCATAGCTTTGCATACATTTACTATATGGTAGCTACGTCCATGGCTTTGCATACATTTACTATACGGTAGCTACTTCCATGGCTTTGCATACACTTGCTATTTGGTAGCTATGCCAATTGCGTTACTACTTTGTTTACTATTCACGGAATTTCAAAGTCATATCCACGAGTTTTACAAACAATCGAACACGAAAAACAACGAAGCTAACTAACATTAACACTTTAAAAAAAAACACGAATATTATATAAATGTTGTCACTCTATCGGGTTACAATTCTGTAATAAAGTGCATTGTGGTATCCGGGGTGGGGGCTGCGTTCCTCGCGGGAGTGAAAGTAGGTTTCAATGTGTAATCGTTTCTTTTTTAACCTTTTTACCGAACATTTGTCGGCATCATTGATTAAAACATTCACAGACTAGCATGTTTTATACACTAAAATGGCTTCAACATTGACAACCTACGTGTCAGGATATCATCAACTTCTGAAATTTATTTATAATTCATGTACGTTCGTGGTTTTAATCGTCATAAATTTAGTATTCCAATACGGCTTTCCACTTGTCAGCTTTGTATTATCTTACCTCAATTTGCCAAGAGTCCGGTTGAGACGTCGTGTTGTGTTAATCCATTGAATGTTTGCTCCATTCACTTGTCCCGAAAACACTATAAATCCTACTGAAATACAAACAATGTACGCTATATATAGATAAGTGTATTGATAATTCCTTTTCTATACCGATGAATTGGCGATTTGGACATGAAGCTATTCAATCAATAACAATCGATCGAACTTGTCCAGACCGCTAAAATGAGTTGTTTATTGAAAGTTTTTATTGACATCCGACTCAAGACTAAAAGAGCTTTCTGTATTTTAAAGTACATCAATTTATTTTTTGCAACCAATAGTTAAAGCAAATTATGGCAAAACTTTCCCCATATCATGTCTCTGCTCGTCTATCACGTGGTGTAAGTTAACTCGTTGAAGACTATTTGAGTTAAATCAGTATAACTGAGACAAATTTGGATTTATTGTACGCATATGCTGTCAGTAGCTTTTTTCAAAAGGTATCTTTCGTCGTGGGGGTGAATAGTTATATATAATTGAGCCAATTAAACACGGTAGCATATATTAACGTAAGCTCAGAAAGGCACTATTTATAGGACTCCGTATTCTTGACAGAACGTTTCAATACCTTTAAGTAAAAAATTACCCCAGTCATTCAAAGTTTAAATACTGTTACTTCGATTAAAAATAGCTCACATTTGTAACTTCATTCTTGATCAAAGAGATTAGTACGTGCTAGATTAATTACGTATAACCCTCTAACTACAATTTGTTTTTGTCCTCCAAAATGAATGTAGCTTTCGTATTGGTAATTAGAGACTAAGACAGGACACAAAGTATTGAATCAAGGATCGTGATACAATGCTACGTAAATAATACAAAACGTTCTGTATTGTGCTTTGTTCCGTGTTGAGCGATTTACACTCATCATTCCAAAAAGAAGTTAAAACGCCTACATGTTTATAAGGAAAGTGACGTGTGTCACGTTTATTTGAGTTTGTAATTTAATTGGTGTAAATATCATTAATACTATTCATACTGTAAACTCCGGGTTTAGGCATCAGTCTCAAAGCGTACCAATACTCTCAAAATCGGCTCATGAAACAAACATGTAAACCGCTGACCCCTGGTATGATGAGCAATCGTGCAAGCACATACTCGCTAGATGTTTGACTGTATTGTTGACGTGAACACCCCAGGATACTTTCTTGAGAAAGTAAATTATTTTCTTTACCAAAGTGTTTTTGTTAAAGAAAAATATCTAAGTTTGTTAAATAATGTTTATTATATATAGACTCCTAATTTATGTTGACTGGAGTATACAAATTTAAATTTAAATGAAACAATAACTAAATAAATAACTAAATAAATAAATATGTATGTATGTATGTATGTATGTATGTATGTATGTATGTATGTATGTATGTATGTATGTATGTATGTATGTATGTATGGATGGATGGATGGATGGATGGATGTATGGATGGATGGATGGATGGATGGATGGATGGATGGATGGATGGATGGATGCATCTGATATTTGTTTTCCCGTTCCTTCATATATCTTTATAATGAAAAGCTTTAATATAACGGGTTAAAACAACTTTAAGCATATGTAGATTCATTGTTTTTGTAAGTTTCATATAACAAGCATGATTACCCAGCTACGCTTATAAAGCCCATTTAGTCGAAAGGGAACAGTATGTATGATCTACGCCCTCGCATATTATCAGTAAATTAATGCTCCATTTTTGGTAGGCGATGAGAAAATACGCGGTGTTTTTGTACTGACCAACATTTGCATAAGGAAGCTTGGAGAAGACGAGAGTCCATACATGCGAATTGTTTGGTGTGCAATTAATTTTAAATGGCGCGTCCGCAAAATACTGGCAATATCGCTTGCATATACATACTTTGAAAGTATGTGTGCATGTAATTAGTGTTGGGGTGACGACCTGGAGACAGCGCCAAACGACCAGATCGATATCGCACCTTGAGGCCACAATGATACATCTCGATCTTGCTCTACTGTCAAAAACACCAATGTCCATGTGCCCATCCATAGCTGGATCACACTCAATCGCAAACCACTTTGTTTTCAAGTGAAAATCAAAGAACAGTTTCATCGACGGTGGCATTAAGTGAATAGGGATTGGTATATGATTCATATGAAAGACTGAAGTAGGCTGTGACGTAGATGGAAAGAAGTGTTGTGCCATCATGTGAGCAGAGCCTTCTCCGAATACGTAATAAAACTCGCCATGCTGCGACTTCTACATTCAGTGTTGCACCAAATTACACGGGAGGAGGTCAATTACACGATCCAAAGAAACTGATTGCCTCTGAATTTAGGAATACGTGTCGTGTGTGTTAGTGACTGAATTTCTTGGATTTCGTTTATCAGCGGATTTTCTTTGGTAAATTTATCAAGAGTTAAATTGCACGACACCAAAGCTGTCTGTGTACGAGCAACTTGGTCTGGTAAAAATGCTGCTATTAGTAATCCATATCATCCATTCGCGTCATAACCAATCTGTTATACCATATAACCCATTTGTTATAAAGAGCAATTGGTATGGTAATGCATTGGCTATCAGAAAGTAATACCAATTAGATTTGAAGAACAAATTAATAAATCGTTATATATGGCTTGATAAATGGCGGAGACACAGCCCCACTACATATCTCTGGACATATTAAGGTTAAATCCGGTGATATCCATGTTCATGTCATACAGTAGAGCAAGATCGAGATGTACATACAAAATATATTCAGTTGATGTCATGTTTTGCTTTGCTATATTTATTAAGTGTTTGATGTATCATTATTGAATATTATCCTATACAATATTAATTACTCGCAAATTTTTGGCTATACAAATTATATTATTTGTAACATATATATTTCGCATTTTAAAGTAAATACTCACACTTCATATTGATTTAATACAAAGAAGGCTTTCTATCTTAGAATTACAAAATAAAAAAAACGGAGTGGAACGAAGCTAAATCATTTACATACACATTTTGACAGAGGCTATATATTTGGGTGATTTGTGTGCTTTAGATTTTTAACGTAGCGTTTACAATTTTCCAGTCATATCGCTATGATATCTGTAGTGTAGAAATTTAATGCTATACATTTGGCAATACGCTAGTCTTCCATATTTGTCTCATCCAAGATGCATCAGTAAAAAATGTATGCACTACACTTATGTTTGTCAGATTAATTTAACTTGTCTTGATTTAAGACAACGACTGTATAAATCATTGTACATGACTTTCATCAGAAATCATCGATCGCTAATCTAGATTATCGTATATAGGTTCCTAGTCTGTAATTAAATGTTTCCTGACCCTATGTAATTCCAGTGGTATGGGTTGATGAGTCGACCACGGGGGACAGCCGTAATGTTGCAGGTCTCAGGTGTTATTCATCACCCTAACCCTAGCACTAAAGCTTACAAACAGTAGGGCCGCACAAGGAAACCCATTTTTGAAAAAAAGGACCGACATAAGTTGAACCTGCATCAACAGTAGAGCCGACAAATACAGGAACAGTAGGGTGTACATAAACATTACTTACATGGACAGTAGAGGCTAAAAGAGCAATACTTCCCGAAAGCAGGGCCTTCAGAAGCAAGACCTACAAATGTAGGGGCTGCAAAAGCAACACACACACACACACACACACGAATATTATGTGTCTACAATACAGCAATATACACGAAAGATACGGCTTACAGCGGCAGCATCTATCGAACTGTATGGCGTGAAAATATAGCACCTACACGAACAGTAGGGCTGAACAGTAGGGCCTACACAAGCATCACCTACACAAACAGTAGGACCTACATACCTACACCTAAATGAGCAGTGGGGCCTACCAAAGCAACACTTATACGTTCAGTAAGGCCTTCAAAAGCATAACTTATATGAACAGTAGGGCCCACAAAGACAACATCTATGAACAGTAGGGCCTACAAAAGCAACACGTATATAACCAGTAGGGCGAACAAAAGCAACACCTACACGAACAGTTGGGCCTTCAAGGCAACACCTACACAAACAGCTTAGCATACAAAGACAACACGTATAGGAACAGTAGGCCCTACAAAGGTAACACATCGCGAACAGTAAAAGCTACATAAGCAACACCTGTACCTGTACCTGTACTAATTGTAGGCCCTACAAAGGCAATATCTTGCGAAGAGTAGAAGCTACATAAGCAACACCTATACAAACAGTAGAGCTAACAAGGGCTTACAATGGCAAGATGTACACGAACATTAGAGCTGATATAAGCAGCATCTATACAAACAATAGTGGGTACAAAGGCAACACCTACACGAATAGTAAGGCCTACATAAGCAACACCAATACGAACAGTATCGGCTATAAAAGCAACCACACACAAGGTAGTACCCAGTCAACAATTAAATACATGACATAGCATCATTCAAGTTATATAAGTAGAAGCGTAGAACGACAAAATGAAAGCACTTAAATTGCATTACATTAAAAAGAATACAAAGCAGCCACTGGTATGAAAACGACCACTATTTTGTATGAAAGGCGGACATGCTACCTACTACACTACAGGAACTCGAAGAAATACAAAGATCGCAAAAAGAGTCTTTTAGCCGGCACAGAGTATAACTCTTATTGTTCCTAACGCATTTGTATTTGAAAAGTCTGTGATACATTTTCCAAACTTCATACCTCTGTTACATTTTCAAAATTGATCACTTCTGCATTTGAAGCCAAGGAAGGAACATGGAAGGTTAAACATAGCGAATTTAAAAATCCATATCTCCGCAACCAAATATCTTTTTACAACAGTGCCTTGTTTGCCATCTTTATATATATATATATATATATATATATATATATATATATATATATATATATATATATATATATATATATATATATATATATATATAAAGTCTACCGGTAAGACCTACTCAACCCTAATACCTAATACTGAAAATTTTTCAACGGACGTGTTGCAACGAACATTGCCAATTCAACGTTTTACAAAGGCACATGTATAAACGCTTTTATGATGATTACTACAGTATTCAATTTACAGTCAAGACATACTGTTATATTGACTATAGAGAGTCATCATAGCAGAACACAAAAAAACCGGTTAAAGTGTTAGGACCTATTTTGTTAGACTCTTAACATATGTACGTGTTTGTCAGGCTAGTTCTCGTTGGAATAGTGTCCACTATTGGATAGTACATCTTCAAACAGCTGATGCCCATACGTAAGGAAACGAGCATGAAATCAGACTGATAGCTAAATGACTATTGTCCTTCTTTTCGCACGTGAATACCGTTCACTGCGTTTGTTTTCGCATGTAGTTAGCTCGAAAGGTTAGTAATGTGTGAACCATATAGATGGAATATATAGGTACTTACACCATATATTAGTTTAAACATAATTCAGATGCTAGTTTGAAAAAGCAGCATCTTTCGCAATCTTTGGAGATATATAGATTGTTATTTTGTTGTATTTTATTGTACATCTTTAAAAGAATGTGTCACAGGTGTCATTTACAGTGATCACATATGTCCAACTTAAGACACAAATAACCGACAACAGAATGTTACTTTGAGAAGAACTAAACTCCATGACGGACATGTGACGGAATTGACGTTGACTGTATGGACTGACACAAGTAAAAGCATATGCTCTTTTTGTAGATTTGTCAACAGCAGAAGAATTTCATTCACGATGAGTTGAAATATTTAATAAAATAATTGTTATTTAAACCAATTAATAACCAAAAACTGAAGCAGGTCTGCATTTGCTAATGATTTCATAATACTAGTCGAATGATGTTTTAAATAAAACAATCTATTTAAAACTTCATATTTTCTCATAAATCAATATTTTTCTCATTCCTAAAGGTCATTTATCTAATAAACGTATCTAATATGAACAAACTGCACTAAAAAAGACTTTTCAATTCTATACGCTTGGCATTAAATGCAGTTTTAATGACTTTTTTGAACGCTTAACTGACAGAAAGATATTCACTTGTGAAGTTTGAAATTGGTTTCGTCGGACGTGGCGCCTTGATGTAGAAGTTAAGTGTGAAGATCCAATATTTGAAGGAAGTCTCCAAATCCATCATGGAACATTTAAAGCTTTAGAAAATGCAATTTCATATAATTATTTGAGGTGAAATAGCAAATGCTTGAGACTTCTTTTTTCTTGGATGGGGGGGGGGGGCTTTCTTGAGACGAATGCTAATCATTGGCTTTGTTATAATTTTCAAAGTTACTGGCAATAGTTTAAAATGATACCACTTTTAGAATAATCGTTATACAAATAGTTTGATTGAAACATTTCATGCTTTTGATTACCATCCACACTCATAGATCTCATTAACATGAATCCTGCATATGGCGCTTCTGGATCTCTCTTTCCAAATAGTCCTGAGCAAATAGTTTATCAAAATGGAACCAGTCAAGAAATTATATAGTTAATAGCGCCATCTAGTAATAAACACTGCTAATGGCATAACTCCGCAGAGGTCTGAAGTATTATCACATTATTGACAAAACATCAGAATATAAATATGCAATCAAGTGTCGTTTAGCAAGGAGCACGGGAGTTGGACTATACTGTGAATATGTTAAGAAGAAACTTTCAATATTGTGATATGATAGTATATATCAATATTGTGATATGATAGTATATATCAATATTGTGATATGATAGTATATATCAATATTATTTGAATTACCAACGATGACTCATGGCTATAAGCTTGTAATATATTGGACACCAAAAGTTGACACTTTAGGAAGATGTCCTTAGTGAAGTTGCATTCTGGGTACCAGTAATAGTATCAGCAAATCGTCCTGGTTATAAGTGCACATTATGATCGAATTGTATTCTGGGTACACGTAATATCAGCTAATGGTGTTCTGGGTACACGTTATAATAACTATTTTTTTCTGGGTACAAGTAATTGTAATTAGTTTTTTTCTCCGGACAATTATTGAAAGGTAATTTTGTTCTGGTACAAGTGCTAATAAAAGCTAATGTTAATGTTAACATGCTAGGAACAGACGTAACACTTTTAACGAAGTTAAAAATATAATCCAGTGACCAATTGTGTATCACACTGAACAGCCCAATATCATCAATTTTGGATAGAATACTCCTTTCGAAGCATTTTTCTATCCTAATATTTTGCTAGGCTTTACATTAGATAACACACACACACACACACACACACACACACACACACACACACACACACACAGAGAGATAGATAGACAGATAAATAGATAGATAGATAGATAGATAGATAGATAGATAGATAGATAGATAGATAGATAGATAGATAGATAGATAGATAGATAGATAGATAGATAGGTAGGTAGATAGGTAGGTAGGTAGGTAGCTAGATAGATATATAGATAGGTAGGTAGGTAGATAGATAGATAGATAGATAGATAGATAGATAGATAGATAGATAGATAGATATAGATAGATAGGTAGGTAGATAGATAGGTAGGTAGGTAGGTAGATAGATAGATAGATATATAGATAGGTAGGTAGATAGATAGATAGATAGATAGATAGATAGATAGGTAGGTAGGTAGGTAGGTAGGTAGATAGATTGATAGATAGATAGATAGATAGATAGATAGATAGATAGATAGATAGATAGATAGATAGATAGATAGGTTGATAGATAGATAGATAGATAGATAGATAGATAGATAGATAGATAGATAGATAGATAGATAGATGGATAGATAGATAGATAGATAGGTAGGTATGTAGGTAGATTGGCAGGTAGATAGACATCACTACATAATGCCACAATGAAGACATCGTAGCGATGTTATTGAAAATGTGTTAGAGATACGTTAAAAATACAAATCATAGAAAGACAGAGGGAGATAACGAGATGCATCTTTTACACTTACCGAAGGATATATAAGCAAATTCTTGCGCTAATATCCACTATTCCAAAATAATAGTTGTTAAAATGATGCTTGCAGACATAGGAAGCACAGTAAACAGCATATGGGCAAACATATACCAACGCAAACATTTCGGAACAATCGACCATACCTTCATTTCACGTTACACCACACCCACAAGATCAGAATACTGTATTTATGTCTTTCTACAATCACATAATGCCATGTATAATGTATTATTGACAATGATTAAGCATGTAAACGCAATGTATACCTTTCTAAAGTGCCGATCAATAGTCATATTTATGATAAGGAAAGGCTAAACTTTCAATTATTTTCCTTATACAGGTTAAAAATAGAACCTTTATTCCAGCGGAACAACTTGTGTAATTATGTGGAATATTTCAGCTAAAGGTGTTGACTCCAATTTTAATGTGCTGAACATAATTGGCTCATTCACTACTTTGATTTCCATATTATTGAAAAACAAGTCAGCCGAATCGACCTCGTTGAAAAAATTTGACTAGCGGTGCGTTTGAATATCTATAAATAATTGCCGAAAATGTGTATAAAATAAAACTGCGAGAACGTTTCGTTCACCTAACCATTTACTACGTTCATTAAGTTATTTTAATAATTTCCGTTTAACCATTTTATACACGGCCGCGAAAACAAGAAAGAATTGCAGTACTATTAAAGCTATTATGTTTTCAAACCTTGTGGAACATAAAAGGCCTATTTAAAAATGCGATCTCCCCATTTATCTCATTATGTTCATTACAGAAAAGTAAGTGACTCATGTTTGCTACGCCAAATACATGTATAGTAAACGAATGAAAGTGTGAAACACCCTTCTATAGTTATGCGTTGAAAGAGTTCAAAACGAATTCTCGACCCAGTTTTTCAGTTTATAAAACCACAGGGTGTCTGTTTTCTTGCCAACTGAAAGACCGGCATTACAAAACGTTTAATATCAGTCTATAAATCTATATAGTGTGTCAGTTTTTTCACATATATGACTGAAGTAAATTATGAGCTAAATGTGTTGACAAATTTTGAAATTATGATCGAGTTCTTTTTTTTTCGCTTTGGAATAAAATTTCAACACAACGGTTACCATAATATTCTTTCAGCAAGATATAAAAGCTAGACGATTAAGGGTCGTCAACATCATAAGTGTTAGACGTCTTAGGAAAAGAAATTGAAAGACAAATGTTAATAGAAGTCTATTTTTATATCCTGAAATATCCTTAACCTCAATACGCAATACAAGTGTATATTGAACTATTATCTCTCTCTCTCTCTCTCTCTCTCTCTCTCTCTCTCTCTCTCTCTCTCTCTCTCTCTCTTGTGCATATGATTCGTGATCAACACAGTTTATAACTTGTTAAAACCTTTTCGCCTGCAAAGTTTGGAAACTGGAATCGTATGCCAGCTGTTTTCGGAGAGATGCAAATGTCTGTAACAAAATTATCATACTGGGACGCCTTTCAAAAGGAAATCTTACCAACCGAAATCCAATTGAAACCGAAACATTTTCCTCATTCCGAATGTTTCCTAAAATAGTTTACAAGACATGAATAAATATTTTGGTTAAAAAGCCTCTACAAAGAAATGGATTTTTTTCTTTCGGTCACCGACGTAAACATTAACACAAAAATGAACAAGATAAGACCACTGTAAAATATGGACGGGAAGCTGCTGGACTCCAGTTTTGAAGTCTGCCAACAGCCTGTAGTCAGCACACTCAAACGTACAGCTAATGGTCAGTGTATACAAGAGGGAAATTGATACGTTTTACACCTGGCTAAAGGGACAACTTTCGAAATTAAAATAATTGTGCTATATTGCAATGCTAGTGCAGATCAGAGAAGATTATCTTTGCTGATCATCTTTGCCATATACTAGACACCTATTGGACACACGGTAATAATTATATGGAACAATCGGAACCATATTGGAAATGGGCGAAAATTAGATAGAATATATATGGGCTAGACTGGCCAGAATTGATTAATAATGTAAGTTATGTTAAAGGAAAAACTATCTTTTGTGAGCGTATCCTAGTTGTAAGTGAAAAACACTGGAGACATTGTTTTATTTAATTTAATTTCATTACTTTAACCGTCATGAGTTTGGACACTCATTACTAAGATTAGCACCTGACTAAATGGTGCAAAATTGAAAGCATATGTTTCAAACGCATGCTGATCCAGAAAATAACTTGGCTCATATTATTTCCTATACAGAGAAGCTGACATCTAGGTTTCATCTATACAAATAAAGTTAAGTTTAGTCATAAGCACTCAGAACCTCCAAGTTATTGAAGTTTAAAGATCAGGTGTTTGTATAGGTTTACCATGGGAACTGAATCAGTACCGTTCATTCTATATAAGATACCCGGTCAAATGACTTCTGAACTTAAAACAAGGTTTGTGCCCTCATCTTTGACATTAATGTTCATAACAACCTACAAACAAACTATTTATGTTACAAGTTTATCTACTATTTACCAGCTAATAATAGTTATCAACTGTTATTAATTTACAGAAAAATGAAAATTCAAAAAGTTAAGTGTAAAAACTCATTATAAATAGCAACAGGACCGAGAACATGTTATTAATCAAACATACTCTAGTAATAAGTAAGTACATACCTCATGTTATTAATAACAACTTATTGAGTTTCATTTGAGATGAGATTTTAAAATATCAATAACGCAAAAACGCACAAAACCCAAAACTTTAACTCGGTCCCATTGGTGTTTGGTCTTAATCTACAAAACAGTCACAGTTCAATCAGAATTATCAGGATAAGCGTGTAAATGAAAATATTCTCATTGCATTTGTATATTTACTTAGGCAAACAATGTGCGTCTTTTCAGTCTGACGAACAACCCTAGTTTCCGTTGCAGACTCTAGTCCATTTTTAGTTAAAATAGTAAAAAAAATATAAATAAATATAAATAAATAAAAAACAAAATTATCGAAATTGATTATATGCATCTATCTGAGCACAGTACTTGACACGTGATTTAAGTTATTAATCTTTATTATATCTAAAATGTTTAATTTTAAAAAAATGTTCTAGATTATGTTCAACTAGGTTCCATAAATGATTTAGCATTTCAGCACCATTCCAAAAATATATACAACATTATGAATGCATTGTTCGTTCAGAAAGTGTGCCTAAACCTGGAGGTGCAAATAATTTAAATTTTGAATCTCCATTGTTACACTTATATATCATTAGTAAACGTTTCTATGTATGTATGTATGTATGTATGTATGTATGTATGTATGTATGTATGTATGTATGTATGTATGTATGTATGTATGTATGTATGTATGTATGTATGTATGTATGTATGTATGTATGTATGTATGTATGTATGTATGTATGCACGCATGCATGCATGCATATATATATATATATATATATATATATATATATATATATATATATATATATATATATATATATATGTATATATATATATATATATATATATATGTATGTATATATATATATATATATATATATATATATATATATATATATATATATATATATATATATATATATATACATTTGCAGAATATGAATTATCAGAAATTTATAGTTCACAAACTGTCTTCTGAACACGTGTAACAAATTCAGAAGTTAAATATTGAACATTTGTTAAAATAAAATAAAAATGGTATCCAATATTTAGCACACATTGACCTTGCCAAAAAAATCAAATATAAAAACACTGTTTACCTTTAGGCCTTTCCAATCGATCAGACGAATGTTTCATTTGAACACGCATGCACTTAAATGTCATATTAGAAGAGGTCAAACCTTTTCAGTCCCACAATGTTACATATATGTCTAAACATTTCTGATATCATATGTGCAATCAGTGTTACGTAAAACAATACGTTTTGGATGTCAGATTTTGTACGCGTTTTATGATGACGGTAAGACAATGATCACAACCAACCAATGCTAACAACAGCTAACAGCAAGAATTTCAGCATCATCTTTTGAGTCCCTTCTTTAAATGACATAAAATAAGTATTTAGCTTCGACTTTGATCATTAACTTTGCCACCAAGGAAAGACAAAGTTTATTCCAGGATGTATAACCCAGCTAAGGACACTCTCAAAGTGTATGATTCGAACCAGAAAATCAACAATTCAGTAAAATGTATTTTCGATATTTCAAGTCACTTCCAGTCAAATATGTCATTTGAAGATATATATGATGTACGAGAGAGTTGATAGATTATATGGGTTATGATATGGGTTACGGTAATCTTTGAAGAGACGCCTTTTACCTTCATTTTCCATCGAGTAGAAGCCAAGGGTAAATTTTTTTCTGAGTAAAGTCAGTCAATATTGATATAGTATTGCTGTAGAATTGATTTACAATTTGAGACCTTACCTTGTGATTTGAACGTTTACACAAGTTCTTTCTCCTCTTCTATCATACACACCTGGGTCAACTTAAAAGGATTCTCCGAAACATTTGATATATTGAGATTAAAACCAACTCATCGTTGGCGTTTCTTAAAAGCAGCATATAGAATCGATGTGTTTCTTATTATGTACACAATCGATGCACACTTTATGCTTTTAATATTTACTGAAAGACCAATATACTAGGGGGGTGGGGTGGGGGTGGGGCGACAGCACTTTTCACTCCAGTGTCGGCCCACGATATTAAACAAAATACATGAAGTGATGTTTCTTTATTTGTATGTTCTTTTATGACATTTATTAAGTGGTATATTTCACAGTACGCAGCATTCAAAACATATGTTCTTAACGTGAATGTTCCGATTCGGGTAAGAACTGCGTATTTACTTAAGCCAACCAGGAATCCATTTAATATTCCCTGGTATAAATACTGCCTTACATTCGCGGAATATTGATCATACAAAGGTAATTAAATTCGATAAAAATGCAATGTACTTAAATTGGTGGTTATTTGACAAAGAAAACTATAAAGAGATGTTCTTTGCTAACTTAATATTTGTTACGGAAACACTATTATGAAAGAATAATATAATTTTACTTCACCGTTGCTACAAATACTATGCAATACTTTACCATGCACCTAGAGCGTGCATTCACTCATTCCACATCCATTAAATCAAAGCATCATTGGGTTAGTACTCCTGATCTAGCCACTAGCGACCTCAGAAGTGTAATGAGGTCACACTGTTCTTGTGGTTCACACATTGCTAACCTTTCCAGAAATGGAAACCAACCCGGCTATCAACCTGTCACCTTTTTCCTCCTGACCATCCATTCATCCATCCAACCATCCATGCCGAGCAAAAGCATAGTTCGAAATTCTACTTTTAATAACATTGTTAAAAGATACCGGGTAATCAATTTCTGCAATGGATCAACGCAAAATTATGCTTAGAAACCCCGAAGGGATAATCAAGGCAGTTTGTCGTGATAAACAAAGTCGTGTTCTATAAAGTAACTGAAAAACAGATAGAAAGCGGCAGGAAAACCTAGAAAAAGAAAGACGTAATTGATTTTACGAAAATTGACCCATGGGTGCGTATAAATCACAAATTTCAAATCAAAATATTTTACAATAGAAGTTAAAGAGAAAAATAAACTGAATAAATAGTTTTCCATTAAGCACGGACCTGATTTCATGATTTAAAATGACTACCACATGTTGTGCAACCTCTAAGACGATTTGCTTTTCTTTTTGATTAAAATATAATGGATGCAAGTGTCAAGTTAAGGAAAGCATATTTGGTCGACTGTCTTAAAACATGTAAATACAACGAGGAATGACGTGGCTAGGCAAATCAATTTGTGTAAATGGAAGTTGATGATATCCGTCATTTTATTCACAACCAGGAAAACCAAAATTCAGTTAGAAAAAGATTGGTTTGTCAGACAATTTCTGATAATGAAAGAAGAGACCTGAGATATCTGCGAAATTCACCTAACAATCTTAACACTGTTGTCAATTTAATCTTGTCTTTTACAAACATAGATGACCAGGAATTTGAACCTATCACGCAACGGTTAATCAGCAGCAGATGAATACCAAATTGTGAAGCCAAATGTACGCCACTATACAATTTAAGGCAAAAGTAAGCAACATCACAATGAAAGGAAAACGTATGCCACGACACAATGAACCTGATTGTGCATTTTCCCTAATAAGAAATGTTTAAAGGTTATGTGAATCGCTGATTAGGAACGATAATGTTATCCCAAATAAACGTAAACCAATAGCAACGAAATTATGATCCCTTATGAAAATGTTTTTTTCTTTAGGATGAATATCTTACGAGTCTCTGATTAACATGGTGTGGTTCAAGAACTATTTAGCGTTGGTCAACAGAGTGCGAAGGGACCATGTACCGCAACGTGTAATCTGTGCGAGCCTTGTAGTCAAGATAACCAAGGGCTCTGCTTAGATTAAATATGGATGAGTATAGACTCGGTACATGCTCTCGATTTTAGATGTCATTTTGTTAAATATATTAACAAATCTTGCACCTTCCTACCACAGAGGAGTACCATTAAGAGGATGAATTTATTCAAAGAGTATATTTAGCAACGTCAACGCGTTGTTTGAAAAAGGAAGCGAGTAGTTATTCATTTTAGTGTCACGCTCCAAAAGGAAAATAAAAAGACCAGTTCAAACGATAAAACCGATTCCGAGAATGCATTGACATGGAATGCTTGGAACCGAGCGCAGAAAAACGATCGTCTGCTACAGTCATGCGTTGAAACCTTTAGGAGAATGTGTCCTTCCCTTTGATATACAGTGTTACATGTATATAGATCGACGATTATACTGATATCGAAGATGAGATTTTGGAAGCTTATACTGATGGCAATTGGGAGGAGACCACCTGAGTGTTCTGGTCCCGGACCGAACAATGACTGGCTGAACCGAAACACGAAACGACAAAGTCAAATGACTGACAAATTAAGTCAAATCACTGACAAATTAAGTCAAATCACTGACAAATTAAGTCAAATATCTGACACTCAACTGTAATTCATGTCAAGTGGTGAACATTGACGTAGTTAAAAATTTTACGTCTGATCAATATTTTCTAATGAGAAAGTACGACTACCACAAAATGTATCGTTGACAGATCGCCAAATCGTCAATCGAACCTTGAAAAGGAGTATCAGATGTCTATGACAAACAAGTGCGAATCCGCATTCATATCCCAGAACCGTACGGAATATCAAAATGAAAAGAGATTATGTTACATGCTTAGGCTCGAATAAACAGTAACATAGAAAGAGTGAAAATAACAAGCTTGGAAAAACTTAATAAACAATTTATTAAGTACAAATATTTTCCAGAAAACTTAAAATGAACTTACGGTTTTAAGAATGAATTCCAAAATTAATCCAAAAATAATTCAAAATATTATCCACTAGAGAAATTGTAAAAGTCCTGGTAATAAAATGTCCAAATAATTCCAAGTTCGAATCCCACCGAAGTATCCAAGATGGAAGACAATGTCACGTGATGAAGTCAGTTCATGGTAATAAAATTCTATGAGCACAATTCTTTTCCATATAAATAACAAAATAAATCCTCTTGATCCAAACAAATTTAAATAATTTTCAATACAAGGTAATTTAAAATAACTCAAAACGACACAGCTTAATATTCTAACAGCCCAAGTTCTACTAAATAGTTCGCTCCAAAACATAATTTATATACCTGTTTTTACGTAAACAAGAAAGGGGTCACGTGCTCTTCTAGAATATTTTAGAACAAATTTACGTTCAAAAAATCACGTACACACCGTATGACCCAACTAAAAATAGAAAGATGTTTATAACAAAGCTCCATAATGTCCTTGGAATCAACCAATCATTTTAAAAGCTTGTTTACAACTCTGAAGCCAGGTCATAAATGAGGTCAACACCTGGTGTTTATTCTTAAGAGTATATGTCATCCCACTTTCTAAAATTATTATCTCCCAATGAATGAATCTTAAACTTAAAATGTCAAATTTAAATCCGACAAACAAACAATTAAAATAAAAAATAAATGACCCAAATCAAATACACGTAACACCTTCCCCCATAAAATAAAAATAAAGTTTTGTATGAGAAAACTTTCTTTTTACCACAAACCAATTTACACCTGAGGTTAAAAGAACTCGTATAAATTACACAGTGTATATGATATAATATATTGTTATACACGGGAAAGAGGGTCTGCTATTAAATTATCTTTTCCCTTGATGTGCCGGATGTCAAGATTATATTCCTGCAATAACACACTCGACTTTAGTAATCTTTGATTTTTATTTTTCATCTTGCCGATGAAAGTAAGGGGGTTATGATCACTAAAAACTATAATCGAAGAAGGAGCTGAACTAAGATAAACTTCAAAATGTTGTAAAGCCAAAATCAATGCCAAACATTCCTTCTCGATAGTTGAATAATTTCTCTGGTGCTTATTTAATTTCTTTTAAAAATAGCACACTGGATGTTCAATACCTTTTTTGTCTTCTTGAATTAAAATTACACCATCACCAACATCACTTGCATCGACAGATAGTTTCAAAGACTGACTGAAATTTGGAGCTGCAATAACTGGTGCTGATTCAAGTATGGCTTGTAACTTGTCAAAAGTCTCCTGACATTTTTCAATCCATAAGATCTTGTTCTTCTACTTTAATAAATTTGTCAGGGGTTCTGCAATTATAGAAAAATTGGAACAAAATTTCCGATAGTATCCGGCCATACCTAAAATCAGCATCCGTTGCTTTCTATTTTCAGGCACAGGGAATTTAGAAATAGCCTCAACCTTAGCATCTATTGGTTTAACTTGTCCATGTCCCACAATATGTCATAAGAAAGTCACACTAGCACGGCAGAACTCACTTTTAGATGAATTAACTGTCAAACATGCATCAGTAAGTCTGTCAAAGAATTTTCGACTTGTTGCTAGATGTATGCAAAATAGAATGCATTTATAACTTAGTCTCCTTTCCGGTTTCTTGCCTGTTCTACCTGCCTTACATTTCCAACAACTGAGTCAATAAATAAATGGGTATTTTTAATGGCTATTTGGGACAGAAATACAGCTGCAATTGCGTTTTGTACGAGGATTGGGTTTCTAATAGTATTAGATAATGGTGTCCTAAAATATGGTCAAATCCATTAAGATTTATCCTAATTCAGAAAAGACGAGTATCAGCGATAAAACAACATTAATAAACCGATAATTAAAATGATCAATTAGACAATGCAGCAGATCGGGACGCGTTATTTAGAACCTTTTCCACAGCACTATTGATTCATCGTCACCGAGTATCGAGATTTACGTCTGTATCGAATTAATCGTTATTTTTAATGTAGAAAATATTGATATTTTTTAGATTGCTTTTGTTTTCATTCTTCCAGCAAATGTTGTGCACAATACAAAAGACGACAGCAAGCTCATTTAAATTATTGTATTCCAACTTATTGCTTCGCATACATGTTCTATCCAGGTGTCGTTGTAGATGATGACGTCATCTATATAGGCATCACAATTTTCTAAACCAGAGGTGATCATATTCATGAGACGTTGAAATGTACTTGGTGACCTTTTTCATCCCGAATGGCATTACTTTATATTGGTAAAGTAAATCTGGAGTCACAAATGCCGAGATTTCCTTTGCTCTTTCCGTTAGTGGAATCTGCCAAAATCCTTTCAGAAGGTCAAATTTGGTGACATACTTGGCGTTCCCGATTTTATCAATACAATAATCAATTCTTGGTTATGGGAATGAATCTGTTTTTGTCACACTGTTTACCTTCCTATAATCAGTGCACATACGGAAAGTTTTATCTGGTTTTGGAACAAGTATGCATGGTGAACTCCAGTCACTTTTAACTGGGCTCGATAAAATCATTCTCCAGCAAATATTGAATTTCCTTTTTTAAGTATTCCTGTTTGAGTGGATTCATCCCGTATGGATGTTGTTTGACAGGTTTGGAATTTACAATTTCAACGTCATGAAAAAATTTGTTTGTCCTTGTAGGAACATCTGGAAATAAGTGCTCATATTCAAATAATAACTGTTTCAGTTCATTTCTTTCTTGCACTTGCAAATGTGAAAGTTTCTGGTCTAGATCTTTCATAATTTCTGAATTACAAAGATTCGTCATTTAAATATCAATAGAATCTGATAATATTCCTTCACTTAGTGGTACAGGTACAACTAAATTAATTACATGTTTAACATGGCTAGCTCTTTCAATATACTCTTTTAGCGTGTTTATATGGCAGAGATGTTTTTGTTTGCGCCTCCCAGGAGTATTTATGACGTAATTTAAGTCATTAGTTTTCCTGTCAAATGTGTAGGGAACATAATATTTGGCCTGAAGAGGATTTTGTGGCATTGGTAAGAGAGCCAGGACTATATCACCAGGCTGAAAACTCCTTTCCTTCGATTTTTCATCATATCTTTATTTCATTTTAGATTGAGCAGGTTGCATATTGGCTCTTGCGACCTCACAAGCTTTTCACAACTTGTATCTAAAATCGGAAACATAATCAAGAAGATTGATCTCAGTATCTTCGTTAGAGAGACGTTTCTCTTTCAATAACTTCAATGGTCCACGCACAGTGTGTCCAAACACCAGTTCGAAGGGACTGAAGCCTAAAGATTATTGAACTGATTCTCTAACAGCATACAATAGTAAATGAATGCATTCATCCCAATCTTTATTCGTATCAAAACAATATGATCGGATCATATTTTTCAAAGTCTGATGGGAATCTTTCTAATGCCCATTGGCTCTCATGTGATAGGCAGAAGATTTGAATTGCTGAATGCCCAATTCACACATAGCTTGTTGGAAAATTCCAGACATGAAGTATGAACCTTGATCAAACTGAACAGATTTGGGAAGGCCATACTGAGTAAAAACTTTATCAAAGTTTTTACTATTGTTTTAGATTTTATATTCCTCAACGGAATTGCCTCTGGAAACCTTGTTGACGCACACATAATGGTCAACATGTATTGGTTACCTGATTTGGTCTTGGGTAAGGGACCTACACAATCTACCATAATTCTAATAAATGGTTTGTCAAAGGCAGGAATAGGTTGTAGATGAGCCTTAGGTATCTTCTGATTGGGTTTCCTACCAATTGACAAGCATGACAAGATCTATAGTATTTTGGCAACATCACTTTTGATTTTTGGCCAATAGAAGTGAGTCAAGATCTTGTGATAAGTTTTATTAATCCGTAAATGACCAGCCAAAGGCGTTTCATGGGCCAGATTAAGTATTTCCTGTCTGTAAGGTTTTGGAACTACTATTTGATAGTTCACCGACCACTCATCACCAGAAGGTACCTAGGGAGGTCTCCATTTTCTCATAAGAATTCCATTTTTAATGAAATAACAGACAGGAACTTCAGTGGCTTCAGTCTCACTTATGGCCCTTTGGAACAAACAGGAGATCTCAGGATCTTTTTCTGTTCGACGACAAGTGACTGTCGTTTATCACCCTGATTAGAATAAACAGAATGAGTTGTTAAAAGAGGATCACTATGATCAATACCTTCTGATTGATCCAAACAAGGACGAAAAGTGACCTCATCAAAAGCCTGACTTATACACGTGTCAGTTAAAGGAATACTGACCTGACCAATTAGCCAAGAGTAAACTCACTGAACCTAATTACATGCCACTAAAGTATAGTCCAACAGAAATTAACAGTTTTATCTATACACTGATAAATCAAAAGTGGCAAAAGGATTGGAACCATAATAAACAAGGGAGATTTTTACATAGTATTGTCAAAGAAGTCAATAGAAATATCCTGATACCCAGGTGCAGCAGTTATGAACAATCTAAAATAAATAGGATTATTCTTGGAAAAACAATATTAGCTAATAGTTTTGGAAAATATATAGGACCTTTTCCGCACAACATCTACTGATTCCACTGTAACGTACCGGAAGATCTGTACCATATATTCAATATCTGTAAAAGTACGCAAAAAGAAAGAGACCTATTTATAACTAAACAATTAGAACTTGCTGCACCAAGTACATATCCAGAAATAATTCAATTATGCAACAAAACCCTTTAAAGAACATACTATAATAGAATTGAATTTCTTAGAACTACAGGGCTAATGGATAGAATATAAGTATAACACCATATCATCCATAAATGCAATGCATATAAAATACTACTGTTCTAAGGGGAGGGAAGCGTACGGGGCCAAAAGGGATTCGTTACCCTTAAGGGAGCCCACCTACACTACGCTGGGTATAACGTTCCCATGGCGGCTCCAGAGCAACCTAACCTAATGGAATGGGAAAATAACATGGAACAATAAAAATAAACCTAAAATAAAGAAATACATAAATGTATAAACATCAAAAGTTATATTAACTACCAGTTATACAATCAATAAGGCAAGTGTCTTACCTCTTTTCTTCTCCTATGCTTCTAAATTCTTCCTTCTATATAACCCCATTGACAACATCTCATAACTGAGTTTAATATTACGAAGGTATTATAGGCCCCTAAAAAACGCGATACCGCTGTGGTTAAAGTATAACCACTAACACGCGCCCCTAACTATGGTCCCAACTAGAGTGTATGAGGTGGTCTTAAAACCAAGACTATCAGGCTTGTATTAAAATGATATCTAAAGTAGAAATATTTCCTTCTAATCTTACTCAGGAGCAATTAGATCTTTTCAAAAAAAGATGAGTTGATTCAACTTTCCAGAAAATATGATCTTTCTGAAGTCAAGGCTTCTTTAACGAAACAAGATATCAAAAAGATGTTGGTCCAATATTTGGTAGAAAAGAATGTTTTTGGAAAAAAGTGCTTTGATTTCGGTCAGTGAGTCTGCAATAAAGAAATTAGAATTAAAATTCAAGATGGAATTAGAGTTGAAGAAGCTGGAATTTCAAGAAAGGGAGAAAGAAAGACAATTACAATATGATAAAGAGGGGAAGAAAGGGAATATATATATATATATATATATATATATATATATATATATATATATATATATATATATATATATATATATATATAATGAACAAAAATAGAGCTGGCATGTGAAAAACACCTTCATACTTCAAATCCAAATTTAAGTTTTGATTTAGCAAGGAATATTAGATTAGTGCCCCCTTTCAGAGAAAAAGAAGTAGACAAATACTTCATTCGTTTTGAAATAGGTGCAGAAAATTTAAAGTGGCCAAGGGAGCATTGGACTCGGTTATTGCAATGTGTACTCACTGGTAAGGCTAGTGAGATTTACACTTCACTGTCTGTTCACCAAAGTGGTGACTATGATGTGGTTAAAGAATGCATTCTAAGGGGTTTTGAATCCGACAAACAAACAATTAAAATAAAAAATAAATGACCCAAATCAAATACACGTAACAATTATTTCAAAAATGAAAGAAGATTCTGAGCAGAGACGTCCACCAGGAAACAGTGTGACATTTCCACATACCCTATGTTGAATGAAGACGAACATTATGCCGATCCTGTTACAAGAGTGTTACAGTGGCTCATTATGGTTCGAACTCCGCGAATGTCAGTATGAAGATATTGCTTAATTTAAAAATACTAAATGCTCTCTCTGCCTTCCTTTGGTCGGTTAAAATTTGTATCCTCATGGAAACTTTAGAAGATATAATTCAGGGTTTATCTCTCCAGTCTCAAGAACTCATTTACAATAATTTCGTACAGATTCAAGTTAATCTCAAACGTCAGAACTATTTCTTTTGTTGTAAACTGATGCTGCAGAAATATTATAGGAAAGCTGATTCTCGAGAAAAAAAGAATATTCGAGAATGTGAATACACGGCTGTCGATGCCCCGACTTCGATAATCAGTATATAACTGAGTAGCATTTATCTGGTGTCGACAATTTATTTTTTGCTCGTCCTTTTAATTCAAAGATCAATATAACATCACGAAATGTTTTTATTTCTTTATGTAAGTGAGTGAATGAACAGGATAATTTTGGCTTTGGTATTGGCAAACTCGACAGGATAAATCATTTGGGAATGCTTGATCAATAAAACTATATTTCTGAGATGCATGCTTTCGCGCTTATCCAATGCCTCCTTAATGTTCAGTATTTCTTTTTAGCTTAGTAGAGCACATGAAGGTCTATCTTTAGAGTGGCGTGAACGCTTTTACATTGATAATATGTTGAAGCAAGTGAAATGCAAAGAACATATGCAATCCAAATGACACATATATTGTAATCATTGGTATCTGAGGTTTTTTTTCAAAAAAAGTTTGATTACTCTGAAACAATTCAAAAACTGCAGAAATGTTACAAATTCGTGATAAAGAAGAAATGTGACTTTTGTTTACAGGAAAAGGACATAATCGCAACTTTGGAAATATTTTCAACAATCAAACTTTATTTCAAGAATGTTAAGAACATCGCTCATTTTGAGATGTTGTTGAAACGTACAAGTGACAAATCTCAAATCCAGGCATAGGTTACAAATTTGATTATTTTAATTACTATTATGCTTATGATCATAGTGATCAGTTCCCAAATGCGTTTCTCGCCATCGGATGCAAAGCCTACCATTCCTGATTATTTGAAATTGCATACGGATTTGTTTCCGCTATTTGTGTCGAGAAGAGGGTCCAATGGTTTACGCAACGTTTCGTCATGTTTTTTTTTTTTTTTTTTTTGGGGGGGGGCAAGTAAGAATACAGCAAAACATCATTTTCGTCTTTACTGTCTGACAGTCTTCTTCTTTGACAAGTCGTTCGTTCAACCATAACCATGTCCCAAAATTGATTAGTGTGCTGTATGCTATCAGTAGCGAAAGAATTATATAATTGCACATCATCATTAGTAAAAACGTAATCTCAAGAATGTGCTGCGATGTTTTTTTTTACAATGACACCATGCTCAACAAAGAATGGTTCACAATCCTCATCAATTATAACGTTAACGTTTTAAGAATATAGTCGTTATTTAGACTAACATTAAGACATTATCTGTAAAAAACTTGGATTTCCAACATGAGTGATTATTAGTTCCCTTTAACAAGCAAATAAAAATACCGTTGCCAAGCTTCAAAATCAACAGCAACCAAATAAACAAAGAAAACCATATCCAAGAAAAAGACGAAGAAGACATTGAGCGTCGTAACAACTTGAAATTAATGCAAAGAAAATATAAGGCAATAAATTAACTCTTTACCCTTAAGAAAGAGATATCCTGCAGCTATAAGATATCCTGCAGCTACAATGCAAGCTGGAGACACAACGATTAAGTCGAGATGTGCTTGCAATTTTGAAATAACACGATTATTACATAGATGTATGTAATATTTACTGGTATCTGAAGGTAATATTAATAGAAACGGATAACAGCTATCGAGACTCAGTGAAACGGATTAGCACTTGAAAAACAAACTGGTCACCAACAGCTCCAACAGTTTTTCTTTCCGAGCTTACCAAGATAAACTATTGACGTCCGGAAAAGACTGATCGACCCAACGTCACTGACTTTAGACTGGCGCATGGTATCCCGTCGTTAGCGCGCAGGTCTAAAGCGCGCCGACAAATCCGCGCCGACAAAAGCGTGCACCGACAATTGCACACGACAAAAGCGCGCCGTCAAAAGCGCGCACGGCAAAACGTTTAAAAGTCAATATGTCAAATAAAAAAGATTCATACGTATAAATAATTCATACAATAGAAAATAATCGGGTATTTAAATAAGGTTTACTGTTATTAAAATGAGTTACAGTTTATTATTATGTATATCACTGTTCAAATTGAAACGTTATGTGCATAATCAATACAAATAAACAAGGCAAAAAAAAAATTAAAAAAAATAAAATGAATTTCAGTTTATTATATCTACCACTTTTCAAATTTCAACGTTATGTGCGATTCGCTCAGATATTCGATCAATGGGTACGTTGCCGTATGCTGGAACCAAAGCTAGCAGGCGTCGATAAAGTCTGACGTACTTTGATTCCGATGCCTCAAGCTGTCTAAATCCTGCTTGATATCGTTCGACCATAATCTCAACATGATCTTGCTTTTGCTCCTTGCGAAAGCGGTCAACCAGCTTGTAGACAGATGGATGATGACAGTCTACTGTATGCTGACATAACCGATGCCATGCCTCAAGCTAATTATTAGTGCGTGGTAAACTGTCATTTACACGCTCGCACATGTTCCGCAGATTAATAGAAAATCTCGGATTTCCTCGACAGTTTCTTATTCGTCTTCCCACCTAGTTGTCTTTCCAGTAATAATTGATTGGCGTAAGTACCGGAAGGCTGCTTTCTCATCAAAAGCGTATGGAACATCTTCAACTGCAACAAAACTGAGGGCTACAAGCATTTTGACATACATGTAAACATTTTCATCATCACGGTAAGCCTCCGCTAAATGAAATTCTTGTACTTTGCGCCACAGACATTGTCCTTGATGGAAGAAGCATTCTGATAACCGTGCTCCTGATGAAGATGGTTGCACAAGCATTTAGAGAGGATTTCTCGAAATCGGCCACAATGCTAGCAATATTAAGACCAGGATGCAGTTCGAGAATTTTCTGCATGACGAATAACGTAAGAAGGGTAGGATTTTCAGTTGTTCAAAACATCAGAATGCGAGCATCATCATCCGCACTGGAATCCCACGGAGGAAAATTAGTGTCTCTTGTAGATGTTTGCAGAGATTCTGGAATGGTAAACATCGTTTAGCGAAGTTATGTTGGCGTATAGGATATCGTTTTTCTTTATCCGTCGTTCGATCGCTCTCAGTGAAGCCGTATACGCTGACATAATACTCGCTGTCTGCAACGAAATTCCGAAAGAGCTTTGCTGAATTATTTGCCTTGATCTCTGGACGGTGTTCATTGCCATTCGACGGATTTCTGCTACGGTCTTCTTTGCTTCGTTGCTCGCCGGATCTGGAGCATGGTTATGCTCAGAAAGCACAGTGCTTGTGTGCACTGCGATCACTTTAATTCGTCCTTTACAATTACGTTTACAGCATCTCCACGATGCACTGCCTTCGGCATTTTCTAGGTCTTTTCTATTTCGATATCCATCAGTTATTAGATGCTCTTTCCCCTTCTGTGACTCGGTCTTTTCTATGGTTAGATAAGATTTTCAAATTTTCATAAAATAAATTTGGTATTTATAGTTGTCTAGGCTTATACTGTGTAAATACGCATCTTGAGGTCTGATCACTGAACCGTTATTCAAACTATTAGTTTATTTCTACTCCATATTAAGAGCATACACACTTTGTTGTCTGCTCAAACTGATTCAAACGTTTAGTTTATTTCTAATAGATATTAAGATTCTACATTCTTTGATGTGTGCTCACTAGAAAATTTCATATGGAGTTTATACTGCGCGCTTTCGACGGCGCTCATTTGACGAGTATATTTTTGCGCGACGAAATATTAGGTTGTATGTATGTCTGCTGCCAGAACCTACACCTGTACACGTGGGGTCCGCTGACAATTCGGTACCTGCTGATTTGATGGGATTTTGCAAGAGGATGATTCTACCCATAACAAGAGACTCGGAATACAAAAGAGAAGCAGCAGAGGGGGCGAATCCGACAACATTTAGAAGCGTCCATTTGGCAAACCAAGGCTTCCTCCAAAATCCTTTATAGAAGAATCAATTTGGCAAACCAGAATAAAAAAAGAAGACGCCAAAGTCGTTGTCGCGCCCCCCTCTGCTGCTATGAGGTTAAAAATCCTTTAAATTGCTAGCAATTTAACGATATAATTTTTATATAAATGGCAAACGTCGGAGAAGCACAAATACCTTGATTAACTAGAGAACGGTTGGCTGCGATCAAGAAATTTCTCCCGGTAAGAGATTCTTTCAGAGATAATTTGCAAGCTCGACAACAACAAAAGTTAGATTTTACTGCCGACACTGAACAATTATTTAAGCCAATAACTACAGTAACTGAAAAAGTTGTTACTGCGATAGAAGGATCTAAACCAGAGGTAAAACCTCCACAAAAAAAAGCGATGATAGAGTTCAAGAATTACGAGATAGATTTACCGAGGAAACTTTAGTACGTATCGATAAAACTGATATAACGGATTTAGTAGAGTTTGCTGCTTTGGGATATTACGCTAAAGAAAATTATTTAAAACCTCAACAAAAAGGTTATATCAAAAACATAGGTGATATGGCTAAAGCAGTTTATACAATTAAAAATAAAATATCACAAATTAATAATGATGATCCCACGTATCAGGCATATATAACTGCCGTTGTGTATGGGGATGTAAGGAGTTTTTGTCTGTCATGTGACAAGTGTTAGCGGGTGGCACTTAAGCTCTCACATCCCCCAGTGCCATTACGAACCACTCCTCTGATCGATGATCCTTCCTGGAGGGTGGTTATGGACCGCATAGGTCATATAAAACCTGCGTCAGAAACTGGTAATCGTTATGTGTTAACGATTGTTGAATATGCTACCCGATACCCGAATGCCGTTGCGTTGAATACATTGATTCAGTTACGGTGGCTGAGACTTTGTTAGGAGTTTGGTCCAGAGTTGGCGTTCCTGAAAAGATACTAACAGCCACAGAGACGCAGTTTGTTAGCTATCTGATGGACGAAGTGGACTGGTTACTTTCCATTAGGCACCTGACTACTACCAAGTATCACCCGCAGTGCAATGATCTAGTACAATGGAACTTTAAAACAAGCTCTGAAGTTGCACAAAGGTCTTTTCAAGGAATGGGATCGAGACCTTGCTGCGATACGTTTCGTGTACTGCGAAGTACCCCAAGCTAGTCTAGGAGTTTGGGAGGACAGGGAAGATGACCCATATCTGTATTGAAACAGTTATCGACAGATGAAAAAGCATCTGAGGAAGTAGGAGCATGTATCAACGTATCAGTATGTTGTTGATCTCCTTAACAACCTGTACAAAGTTTTCAACTTGGCCCATAAGAATCTCCTGATGCACGGGAACGTTAAGCCAAGTACTAGAAGGGCGATGGAACAGAAATTTAAAGTGGGTGACAAAGTGTGTTTATTGTTACCATTGGAGCAGAACAAACTCCAAGTATCCGGGAGGGAGATAAGGAGATGTTGTACTACGTTAACATTCTTAAACGCTATCATAGAAGCCCACCACTGAGTTCGTGGTTGATACAGTTGCAACTCAAGAACTCGACGACAACGGAGGTTTGTACGTCCTAGTTGTCCTTTGAAGAGGGATGAGACATGCGTCGACATCGTTCTTAACGTAAAGTTAATGTCAGAATAAGATTAAAAGGTGGAGGAAATACTCCACGAATACTCAAGTGTCTTGTCAGAAAGACCAGGCATGACGTACTTGGAGGAGTTCAGTTTGAAGTTGCTGGATATACACAATGTGAACTGAAAAGCTATCTACTACCTTATGCCAGGTTAGACACTGTAAGGAACAAAATTAGAACTATGATTGACTTAGGGGTCAATAAAACAGACAATCTGCATATATTTTACCGGTTGGTTTGGTCCAGAAGAAGGATGGTGACCAACGCTATTGTGTCGACTATCGGAAATTACACAGGTCGAAATTTGACCGGATGCCGAGTCCATATATACCGAAGTAACCAACACCAAATATGTTTCTGAAATAGACATGTCCAAGGTATATTGGCATATCCAAGTTCGTAAGGAAGACCGTCCAAAACTTGCATTTGTGACACCAGTGGGACGATTCAATGGGCTGTCATGCCGTTCGGGATCCAGAATGCACCCATCATTTTCACCCGAATGATGAGGAAACTGCCAGAACCTTTAAGAGTGACCAGAGTTTCGAATTTGATGGACGATCTGTTATTGGCGACACCTCTTTGTGAAGAATACGTCATGTTAGTGTGAAAAGTTATGGAACGACTTAGCCAGTGCTCACCGCCCGACTCTCAAAATGTCATATAAGATTTCGGAGACTGACTTATTTAAGACACACACTCACTGAGGATACATTAACCCCAGACAGTGTTAAAGTTAAAGTCGACCAACATGGGAACGCTTCATATTGAACTGCAATAACAGAAGTGCGCTCTTTTTCAGGACTTGCAGGTATTTATTGGCAGTATTTTTAAAATGTGAGCGCTATTGCTAGTTGGCTGATTTGACAAGGAAGAAGGATCCGGCAAAGGTTATTGGGACAGACATAGTATTTCTGACGTTGAAGGATAGGCTGACGTCAGACGCCGTGGTGAGACTACTGTACGTGACAAAAGACTTTGTTTATGTATCGACGCTTCTGACAGGCGTCTTAACTTAGTTTTACTGCAGGAGTATGATATAAACTTATTCCCGATTGTTTACGGTATCAGAAAGTAATTGCCAGCTGTGCATACGTATTTAGTAACCGAAAAGAAATGGCTAAAGATTATCTTTGAGATAACTAAATTTCTATCTGTATGGGCAAAATTTTATTCTGAATTTGACCACAAGCAAAATTGTCAAATGGTCGTTTAATGTCATAATGAAATGGTCATTATTGCTTCAGTTCAACTGCGTTACATTAAGGAAGGAGCCAATAGAGGAGAAGCTTGTCTGAGTAGATTAATTGGTTCTGAGGTGAAGGGGTCACCTAAGGACATGTAAACAATAACTTGGATGCAGCTTCAAAATTCGGAGAGCGAAATTGCAGATTTCTCTCTGAAAAATGGGGCTAATGTGAAATGTCGAAATTTGTATAAGCAGTGAACCTTAAAGTTGAATGCATCGAGCATTAGGATTTTATCACATGTAGACCAGGGGAGTATAAGGTCAATTTCGACTTTTATTCTTAATTTAAATGTTAAAACCTCAAAGGGGCAAGTGTTCCGATTTAATGAAATTGACCGGATATCTTAAAATGGGGTTGAGAGACAGATGTACTTCTGATCCGTGTCAAATAGTCATTCTTTAAAGGGAAAAGTTATCGAACGTAGTTCCAATATTCTGAATGACGAAACAAATAATTGTCTTACGAAATATTTTAGAAAAAAACACTGCTTATGGTTGCCTGAATGAAATTAAGGCGTACCCTGTTGAAAAATAGGTCACTTAAAGTAACAACCTTGATCTCACTTCTTTAGTTCGAACATTACTTAGAGACAGTTGGTTACGAGGACAAAAAAGTGTTTTTCTCGTTAAACAAGGGAGGGACCAGGCGTCGGTCTTGCGAGAAAGGCATGGGTTAGTGCTGGATGCACAAGTGCTAAAGTTAACAGAATTAAGGAAACACTTTTCCGAGGATGATGGGACTTGGCAGTCGGAAGAAAGGAGAAGTGACGAGTGAAGTCCGAGAAAGGAGCAGTGACGAGTGAAGTCCGAGAAGGGAGCAGTGACGAATGAAGTTCGAAAGAGGCAAAAGGACGAGTACAGAGTAAAATATAGGAAGACCAGGAAGGAAAAGGCAGTCGTAAAGGAAATACTTGATGAAAAAGGAAACGTTGGAACATGGTCTCATTAGACATTGGTATTAAATGATGTTGATATAATTTAATTTGTACTGAACTTATCACTATTAATTTGTTGATTAAATTTGTTATTTCTTTTGTTTAAAGGCATACAAGCTAATATTTTTCATAATTTTATTTTGTAATTTGTTGCATTTATTTTTACATCCCCTTTCATATTCCAAATGACAAAAATGTTTTTTCTTTGTAAAGAATTATAATAATTTAGTTTTCTTAACTTTAATATACCATCTGAATTTCTTCCATCCAGTAAGAAATTCAATCGTCAAATCTACGATGTCCGATCGTTACCTTTCGTAAGCAAATTGTTGCGCATGCGTTATCCGGAAACTTTAGAAAGGAAGATGTCAGAACGAAAATCGAGTAGAGGACGAAAGAGAACTTTAACCGATAGTGCCCGTAAAAGAAAGAAAAAGGATTCCACGGCTAAATATAATCAAGCCAGGATATGCATTGGTGACCAATATGATCGTTGGATGGAAATAAAAAAGGAGTTGAATGTCAAAACACACGCTGAAGTTGCGAAATTTTTGATTGCTCGGTGAGTGTCATGCACGTGTACTTCTTTCTTGTTTTTGTAGCCATAGGGGCTTTGTAAAATGAAACCAAGTATTCATAAGTTTTATCACTAACGTCTATAATCATTTTCATTAATTTTATTCGAGTCCTCTGTTTTAAATTGTTGACATAATGCAATGTAAACAAAGATAAAAATTTAAGGGGCCCGACATGGGGAAATCTTAACGGATATAGATTTTTACATGAATTCCGCTCAAAAACATTATAACGTTTTAATTTCTTGTACATGTACATGTATATATTTTTAGCTCCACAAATCGCCAAGAAGATGGATCATCCATACCTAAGAAAAGACTGGATGAAATTGACCCGAATATGATACATATTCAGAAGTTGACATCTACTCCAGGTCCAGGCAGCCATTTTATGGTAGTTCCTTCAGATGTTTCAGAAATAACATCCTCAGATCATGACCCAGTCAGTAGGTATGGTTTGTATCAGAAAAAAAACCTATCACACATCAATTTATCCTGTTGCCTGTTTAAATGTAAATTCATATCAGATATTGACTTCATTTTTTATATTTTTGTATATATATATGTCAAATTTCAGTTAGATTTCTTTCATGTTTCATAAAATGCATTGATTGTGATCCCATGGCGCATATAAATATACATGTAATATGTACAAATGTCATGTGATGGTAACACAAGTTTACTTAACCCTTCATTAGCATCATGCTCATTTAGGTAACACGATAAATGTCAAATTGATAATTATTTATAAAAAATATATTTAAATTTTCAGTAATAATGAAATGTCGGGTGTAGAAGAGATGCATTCAGTGAGTCACACAGAAGGAACAACAAAGTGTCACCAAAAGAACACCCCTTGTAACATGTCCAGTACTTTTGTAAATCCTTTTGAGTGAGTATCTTTGTTTCCAACAGTGAAGCATTGGGTCGACATGGTAATGGTCCCTGTCCATGTGTCTGCAACATTTCTGTAATTGCAAACACCTCTGAAACTGTTTGCACTATTTTTATGAAACTTAGCAGTTATTTTACACATAATATCTACATGCATATTTGTTATTTCGATTCAACATTTGTAGGAGTTATGGGACACACTACTATCTTTTAACTTTCATCAGCGACTGGTGGACATAATGCTACATGTAGCAATCTAGTTTTTAGATTTGTTATTTTACTGTAAAAAAAAATCTTCATAACATGTCTGTGTAATAGTTTTTTTTTTTTATCAGGTCATGTATTTCTATTTCCCATTTCATGTCCTGAATTTTTTTCTCCTTTTTTTTCAGTTTAACCATGGATGTTACAGAATCATATCTTGATGATGATCACCTTTCTGATGAGGATTATGAACCTAGTTTTAATCTTACAATAAGGTATATTATTTTGTAAACACTTTTAACAGTTTTTTTTAACGTTTCCTAAGCAATAATTTGTGAAATGTTATCAGCTTACTGCGTGTAGACTGGCTGTAGGTGATGTGCATATGCACAGGGTAGACAAAGAGTAAATAAAATTAATGGATCTGAATCAAAGAAAAGTTTTACTCAATAATGGCTCCAAAAATAAGTTTATTACAATAAATTGTAAATTATAGTACATTCTTATCTGTAATAACTGTTTATTTGACTTGACTTTTTTTATTTTTAAATAGATCGACGAATAATGACATGGTTTTTGAAGATGATGCAGACGTGGAGGAATCATCTGTTGAGGAGGATGAGTCTTTAAAGCCAGAGATAGGAGGTCCTGGAATTAACAAGATTCAGTTGGGAAATGCAAACGAATTTCTTAGAGACACACCTTACATTGTCTTCTCCAGTTGTCTTGAGAATCTGTTGAACTCTAGCATCAGTTCTGTGTGTAATTTTGATAAATGCAAAGAAACTGTATCTGTGAAGCAAGAAGTTGTTGGTTCAGCTTTATATGTTAAATGGGTGAGAGAATTAGAATTGCTTATTGAAGTGTATATACTTTATACATGTATATAATATTATAGTTAACTCTTGAATTGAGGTGATAACAAGATGTTGTTTGTTTTTGTGTCGCCTGTTGTAAACAGAGTTGACACGTAGGATCACTATCTGTCCTCGTTATCGTCCGTCAGTGTCGTCACATTTTGTTAATCTGCAACTCCTTCTAAACCACTTGATGGATTTCAACCACACTTTCTGGGATTCATTATTAAGGTATGATGATGTGCATCTGCTATTTGAAATTTTGATTCAAACAATGTTTGGCATTTTGCTAGCAGGTGACACATATCTTCAATAGAAGACTCGCATCTAAGTTGTAATTTTGAATCACTTTCAAGTAATTAAGATTTTCTCATGATGTTGGGTGGACAGTTTGAATCAAAATAAAAGCCTCTGATGAGTTATACATGCAAGATTTATAATAACTTTTCCAATATAGTAACTTTATTTTATTTACTTTGTTTTTACATTGCAAGAGTGCTGTTTCTCACACTGTCAAGTATGTTGTTAACAGTCTTAAATTTTTTAGCTACACATGATAGTAAAATGCAGACAGCAAATCATCTTTTATTTACATGTATTTTATTTCCAATGAACTTTATAGGTGTGATTATATTTTTCTTAGGTTTGTAATGGAGGGCACATGGTCCATAAATGGTGTTCCCAGCCGATTCTAAACAATCGACTACATGGTGGTGATCTGCTGTTAGCAGCTGCAATATTATTTTCCGGCAACAACTTTAAGAAAGTGGCAATGTTGGCTAAGTTTCTTCGCCTTCCTTTTCTTGGAGAGTCATCTTTTAACAAGATACAGAGGACTTATTTAATACCGGTTGTCGACAATTACTGGATAGACAATCAGGAGGATGTGCTACAGAGATATGTTGGAAAAGAGATTACAATTCTAGGTTAGTCCTTTATTACTTGTTGTGATTCCACAAATAACATTTTGTGAACAGTCACATTAAAATCAAGCACAACGTACAGCTCATTATGATTTTTAGTGATTTTCAAGCTTTGATGATTGTCTCAGTTCAGTTAAACAATGATTTCTATATGGGTTTACATAATGATATATCTCACTTTTTGTGTTGCCGTTGTTGAAATTTATCATGGAAAAGACTTGAATCATTTATGTTTTTCTGTGAGTAGCTGTCTTGTGTAAAATGATACAATAAAATTAATAAACCAGTGCACTAATTGAAAAGCTTTGATTGCTTATATTTTAGGAGATGGACGTATGGACAGTCCTGGACATACAGCCCAGTACTGCTCTTACACTTTTATGGAGTATGATTCAAAAGAGATTTTAAGCATTGTCACGATGGACAAGAGGGTCACTGATCGTAAAAGTGGCAATTTGGAAAAGGCTTGTTTTCTAAAAGGATTGCGATATCTGATTGGAAAGAACTTGCACATTAAAGAAGTTGTGACAGATGCACACACTCAGATAGCAGCTCTTATGAGTAAGTGGTTTTAATTAATAATTATCATTTGTGTGATATCAATGTGAGTCATTTAGGTCATATGTTAGGCATGTACCTTGTTATCTTGGCAATTGGCATATTAGGAATTGTCTTAGTGCTACATGGTTTTTCCAGAGCATTTAGCAAAGGGAATATTTTTTGCATATAGTTTGCTAGCTTAACCATGAAATTACAGGTAAACATCATACCTTCAACCCAATTTTAAAATGAAGATGGAATAGTCTATAATAAAACACTGATCTCGTCCAGATTACAGGTGAAGCTTTGTTATCCTGCTACCTGTAATCATGATGAGATGAAAGTTTAATAATAGACTTTTCCATCTTTTATTTAAAACGGTGTGCAAGGTATAAAGTTTTCCTGGAATTTCATGGTTGAACTAGCTTCCAAAAAATAATCCCTTTGCTACATGCTAAAGGAAAAACCGTTGTAATATTAGATAATATTTATGTCTTGCTTTACATGTATGGAGTGTATATGTATTGTTTATAGTAAAGTTTTATCTTTAATTAAGAACAGGAATAAAACTCTTGCCCAATAATTTAGATTCAGTTTATATTGTTTGGTGCACAGCTGGATATCCTTGAGATACTAGTGATTCTCATGTGACCGACGAGCACTTGACTTTTCATGAGACTTTGAGTAAGGTTGTTAAGTTTATATTTTGGGTGGGATTTTTGCATCATGACCAATATGTTCCTTTTTTAAACAGATATTTGCATCAATATTCTCTTATTTTCAGAAAAAGACTTCCCAAATATCCAACATTCCTTTGATGTCTGGCATGGGGCAAAGAACTTTGGAAAGAAGATTTGTAGGGTATGGTTTTATTAGTTCTTGTGCATATAGACATTTTACCCTTGGTCTTTTCTTATTCTGACATTGTTTTCGCAACATTTGTACAACAGAAGTAACACATAAGAGGAAAAAAATGCACCATGCTATATGCTATTACATAAGTTGGCAATTTTATTGACAGCAAGTAAAATTTTTGGCTGTTGTACACTCTTAATTCTATCCAATATTTTGTTCTTTTCAATGTTAAGGTTTTTTACATTAAAAATACTTTTCTTATGGATTATAAATCCAGAAACATCTACTTGATTTTTCTTTTTATTTATAGATAAACTTTTTTTCAGGCTGCCAGCAAAGATAAACAGACTACCGAATTGACAGAATGGTCAAAAGATATTGTCAACCACTTGTGGCATTGCTACGACATTTGCAACACTAAAGAAGAATTTTCTGTAAGAACTCTTCACTTTAATTGTTTCATAGTGACCTTAACATAAAGAAATTATTTCATAGTAACTAGAAAATAAAATCAAGAATGGAAATGGTGAACATGTCAGAGTCAACAACCCAGCCTGTGAGCTAAAAAGAATCTTAAGACCACCCTGCATAATTCACAGATATTTTTAATAGAAAATATGAATATATTTGCAGATTTAATTCCATAACAGAACTGTCAAAATTGATTCCAATTGTGCCTTAGCTATATTTTGAGTCAACTTTCAACCATAATGCAAAGGCCTTGTAGATTGGTTTCGGATGACACATGCAGATTTTTTTTACTAAGAAATATCCATGGCATGAGATGAATATTGTTTATTTCATTATATAACCAAACCATAATGTCTGTTTTCAGTTTGTCTGGGCTGGAGTACTGAATCATGTTGTTGACAAACATGAGTGGCTATGTCCTCAAGACAGTGCTGGGAAAATTGTTCGATGTCAACATGGACCACTCGATAGTAACAGAGAGAAAGGATGGCTAAAACCAAATAGTCCAGCTCATGTGGCATTGAGGAAGCTTGTCCTTGACAAGAGATTCCTCAATCAGACTCCTCACTATTTAACTTTCAGGTTCGTGCTAACTATGGCTTAAAGTGGTATTCTTAAAACCAGTCATCAATACTTTTAACCTTTTGTTGCATTTATCTCACCTTTTTTGGCGTGGAAAATTTGTTGGTTTACAGTATATCTGATTTGCAGTGTAATATAATTTTTTTGAATTGTTATTGTTATTCCACTTCTTGTAAATGTTGTCATACATGTAACATTATTTTTTGGGAAACAAATCATTTCTGCTGTGTATAAAGGGATTTTTTGTGGATATCAATGTTTTCATGTCAACTTCTTAAAACTTTTTTCAGATCTACTGCAGAATTGGAGAATTTCCAAAATCTCATTTTGATGTATGCCTCCAAACGTATCGCCTACCGCCCACCAACATATAGGTCACGAAACTTGTTAGCTGCCATTGACCACAACAGGCACATCAACAGACCTTCTATTGTTAACAGAGATGGTACACTAAGGTATTGCCATGCTAAGAAATTGTTTAAATTGTGAAATGTCATATTTAAAGTACATAGACTAGTTGACTTTAAAATATTTCATATTCAGTCTGTTCTCCTTTTCTAAGAAACATCCCATAAAAGTTGAGGGAAATAGTTGAAATTGTCATTATGTGATGCTATAAAACAGGTATATATTCAAATGTCCTGGCTAATGCTCTTCATCATTGATAAAGTATAAGACAGAAACAGTGAAGGTGTCGGAGTGACAGTAATCAGACGAGAAAATTATAATGTAAGAAGTATTTATGATTTATATAAAAGCATTTCTATTTCAGGTATCAAAGAAGTTTCAACAAAAAAAGTAGACGCTGGTCAGCTTACCCTGTCAAGGAAGATAAAAGATATGATTATATTACAGAGTTAATGGAGAAGGTTATAGAAAGGAGGCTAAATGACAACATTGGCATGAATAGACCCGTAGTTCTAGAGAATGATGACCCTAGACGCATTTCAAGAGTGTTGGCACCAATACCGCCACCGACTACAGCTGAAATCGTACAGCAGCAAAAGTCAAGATTTTCATCAAAACGAGATGATACATTAGACGACACCAATTGATTGAATAGTGTTCAGATGGGATTTGATGACTTTTCTATTAAATAAAAGATCAAAACTATGCACTTGTTTTTGTCAGTATTTGTCTAGTTGTTGTCAGTACTTATTACCTTACCAAAGGAATTGTACATCATATGTATTATGTGTTTGCTTTAACCCATCAGGGTTTTGGTTTGCTGGCTGGTTGGTTGGTTGAATGGGGTTTAACACCACTTTCAGCAATCTTTCAGCTATATCGTGGCATCCAGTTGTTATTGGGGGAGGAAGCCGGAGTACCCGGTGAAAACCCCCGACCTGTTTTGGTTTGCAATAAAGAAAATTATATTTCTTATGTATATTTAAAAGAGTAGAAATAGAAAATGCTGAGATGTGGAATAAATGTACATGAGACAACATTCTAACCAAACAGCAAAGTACTACTTCACATAAAGAGAACACAGAGCAGTCTTCAACAAAAACCAACGTCCGCAACTCGCCGTTCTGTATTTCTGTATATGGTTCCAAAGAAAATCATAAGTACAAATCAAAACCAGTCTCTGTACAACCCAAGCTAAGGCCCCTATTCTTGATAATAATACACAACTACATACACAACACAGTTACACTTCAAAAAATAAAAACAAACAACTTTAAGAATAATAGACTTTAAAAAATAAAACAATAGTGATAAAACAATATTGCAGTTATCCAAGTCGTCCTGCCAGAAAACCAGTATATTGTCCAAAATGGTCTGGATATTTGTCTCTGATCTTCCATACACAACATGAAGGGATCACCCTTCTGTTGCCTGCACCTAAATATCCATGGTGCCACAAAATAAATTGTCTGTAGGCAGCGAGTCGCTTGCCTCTATTGTAGTCCTCATCTTGGTCCAAGGCAAACACATCTTGTCTATACTGTTGTGCTACACCCAAGACAACTTCATCTAAGACTACAAGATCAAAGTCCTGAAAAAAAGAATATTATTTATCATTCATTTTTGTATACCACAATCTCATAAACAAAAACAATAAGGTTAGTGATGTTTTCCTTTTAATTATAACAAACAAAAAAGTTGAAAATCAAGGATTAATGATCACTTGTAATCATAAACTTTGAATGCTATTTTATTTGATTTTATTTTACAAGTAAGTAAGTTGTTCATGGTTACAAAACGAAAACCTGTATACCTGTAGTCTTGACAGGCAGTTCATGGGAAGCTGGTTGCAACACATCTTCTCTTCATCTGAGGGCATTTCCCTGCAATGGGTGCATCGACACCAGTCTGGGGCTGTGACTCCTAGAGCAGGATGATATCCTCCTTGTTGTTCCTCAGTTGACTTCATAAGGATGTTGAATATAAATTGGGGATGTGCTTCCACAATCTTGCAGAGCAAATCCTGCCTTCCCTCATCTGTTAGCTGGCTCACTCGTTCCTGAAAGAAGTTATAAGCATGTAACGCATGTCTAAATGGCCAGTAATAAAGTAATGTGTGAAAAGTACAGGGGCGTGCAGCTTCTTATATTCTATTACCGTTAGTTTGACTGATTTTATGCATATATAGGCTAAAATGACAATTTTTATCTGACTTAAAAATTTCCAATGACAAAATATTTTTTTTAAATGGAAAACTAGATTTATTGTTGACAGGTGCTAAAATTTTGTAATCACTAAAAACAAGATGACTAATATACCATTACATAGAAGTATAATATTATCTATAAAAAATAATTTGTACTTACCATAAGCTGTTCATCCCTCTCCTGGCGTAACATCTGGACTCTCTCTGTTCTTGTTGGAAGTGCTGGTCCATACTGAATACTCCTAGCTCTGCTGCCTGCACCCCTTGCTCTGCGTCCTGCGCCCCTAGCTCTGCCTCTTCCTCTCTTCTTAGTCCCTCTTTGGCTACATCCCTCACTGTCACTTCCGTTGCCACTAAAGCGTCTGCTAAAATGTGATGATCTGTCAGATGACTGTCAAAATGAAAAATGTAAAGTTATTTCAATCCTTGCTGGCTTGTGCTATCGGCAATACTGGTAGACTCAATGCTATAACGGTACAAATACAAGTCTTGTCAAATTTTATTTAATTGCAGTTAAAAAGAAAAGTAACATGTCTTTTAAAATCATGTTTAGTAAAATAATACAATAAAATAGACAAACAGTCATAATATATTGTTATAATGGATATACAGTATATCAATAAGTGTATCCTCTAGGGGTACAGGACTGAGTCAAAAGTCTCCTTGGTGTCAAAACTGGGGGTCAGAGTGAGTAAAAAACAAACATTGGTATCAAAACTGGGGGTCAAATTAAAAATTTGGGGGTCCCTGAAGCGCAAATGAGGGTAAAGGGAAACGCTGATCAATTTTAAAATTATACAATTGTATATAGTGCATTGGCATTAAGTCCATTAGGATACAAAGTATCTAACTTATAAATCCAAAAAGTTTCTTTTATGTGTCGATTCATGTCACCATGCATAATATATAATGGCATGAAAGAAAAATTGAGTATAGAGTGATTATTGGTGTTAAAGTGTGTTGAAATATTAGAGGAAAACTGAGGATCTCTATTTATATAAAAGCGATGATTATTGGATAAATTTAGGAGACTATGATATATATTAATTAATTATATGACCTATATATCAGGTAATGAAGGATTATATTGTATTATGAAAGGAATTACATCTCTATTTTATATTCTGTTGTGTTTAAGCCTCAAGCTGAGTCAGATTACAGGCTTTGTTCAGTGCAGATTGAATTATTTGTGTTGGATAATTTATATTTTGGAAATATGTTTGCAATTTATCCAACGAATTTTGTAATTGACCATCATCAGAAATAATACATCTGTATTTTTTGGCCTGGCTATATGGTATACCGTTTTTACTTGATATGGGATGACATGAGGCATATTCCACATATTGGTGGATATTAGTTTCTTTGACATGAATATTTGTAGGTTGTTTGAATATTAAAGACGTCATCAGTTTCTTTCAAGACATTTCGTGCCTGAAGAAGCATCGATTAAATGCAAAACTAGTTGCACAGAATTTTCGGCGTTTGTGCTTTTTTTTTTCACATTCAAAAATCATGTTTAGATATTTATCTAGATTTGCATGCAATGATTAACATCACCAATAACGTTCTAAGCAGTGATAATTTGACAATCCATCAATTTTCGTACGAGCATTACAATTTCCCCTAACTGTACCCCAATATAAAGAATCGTCGAGATTTGCGAGTATTTTCAGATAAAAGTAATTTTCCGTCGAATTTCTGTGACAAAAGGCTTTGCATTTGTAGAAATGTACATCAAAATACGCATGCATATCACTTAAATTGAAATGCAATGCATAAAATAAGTAATTATCGGAGTTTTTCAATGGGCGCATCTTAGATGTACTTACCCCAGCTTCCATGGCGAAGATAGGTCAAGGTTCAAAACACCGAATCGGAAGTCTTCGTAAACGGTTCCGATGAATAATTAATAAGCGTCATGGCACCAAGAAGACGAAGTTGTCGAGTGAAAAAAGTTAGGTTTCTTATTAATTGAACGAGTATGATGTGTTATGGCGTCCGCAAAACAACGAATTTATAAACAAATAGTTCATATCAAGCTAAATTTCCATTCTTTAAAATTTACCAAATTTGACAGCTTGTATGCCTTTAAAGGCATACAAGCTAATATTTTTCATAATTTTATTTTGTAATTTGTTGCATTTATTTTTACATCCCCTTTCATATTCCAAATGACAAAAATGTTTTTTCTTTGTAAAGAATTATAATAATTTAGTTTTCTTAACTTTAATATACCATCTGAATTTCTTCCATCCAGTAAGAAATTCAATCGTCAAATCTACGATGTCCGATCGTTACCTTTCGTAAGCAAATTGTTGCGCATGCGTTATCCGGAAACTTTAGAAAGGAAGATGTCAGAACGAAAATCGAGTAGAGGACGAAAGAGAACTTTAACGATAGTGCCCGTAAAAGAAAGAAAAAGGATTCCACGGCTAAATATAATCAAGCCAGGATATGCATTGGTGACCAATATGATCGTTGGATGGAAATAAAAAAGGAGTTGAATGTCAAAACACACGCTGAAGTTGCGAAATTTTTGATTGCTCGGTGAGTGTCATGCACGTGTACTTCTTTCTTGTTTTTGTAGCCATAGGGGCTTTGTAAAATGAAACCAAGTATTCATAAGTTTTATCACTAACGTCTATAATCATTTTCATTAATTTTATTCGAGTCCTCTGTTTTAAATTGTTGACATAATGCAATGTAAACAAAGATAAAAATTTAAGGGGCCCGACATGGGGAAATCTTAACGGATATAGATTTTTACATGAATTCCGCTCAAAAACATTATAACGTTTTAATTTCTTGTACATGTACATGTATATATTTTTAGCTCCACAAATCGCCAAGAAGATGGATCATCCATACCTAAGAAAAGACTGGATGAAATTGACCCGAATATGATACATATTCAGAAGTTGACATCTACTCCAGGTCCAGGCAGCCATTTTATGGTAGTTCCTTCAGATGTTTCAGAAATAACATCCTCAGATCATGACCCAGTCAGTAGGTATGGTTTGTATCAGAAAAAAAACCTATCACACATCAATTTATCCTGTTGCCTGTTTAAATGTAAATTCATATCAGATATTGACTTCATTTTTTATATTTTTGTATATATATATGTCAAATTTCAGTTAGATTTCTTTCATGTTTCATAAAATGCATTGATTGTGACCCCATGGCGCATATAAATATACATGTAATATGTACAAATGTCATGTGATGGTAACACAAGTTTACTTAACCCTTCATTAGCATCATGCTCATTTAGGTAACACGATAAATGTCAAATTGATAATTATTTATAAAAAATATATTTAAATTTTCAGTAATAATGAAATGTCGGGTGTAGAAGAGATGCATTCAGTGAGTCACACAGAAGGAACAACAAAGTGTCACCAAAAGAACACCCCTTGTAACATGTCCAGTACTTTTGTAAATCCTTTTGAGTGAGTATCTTTGTTTCCAACAGTGAAGCATTGGGTCGACATGGTAATGGTCCCTGTCCATGTGTCTGCAACATTTCTGTAATTGCAAACACCTCTGAAACTGTTTGCACTATTTTTATGAAACTTAGCAGTTATTTTACACATAATATCTACATGCATATTTGTTATTTCGATTCAACATTTGTAGGAGTTATGGGACACACTACTATCTTTTAACTTTCATCAGCGACTGGTGGACATAATGCTACATGTAGCAATCTAGTTTTTAGATTTGTTATTTTACTGTCAAAAAAATCTTCATAACATGTCTGTGTAATAGTTTTTTTTTTTATCAGGTCATGTATTTCTATTTCCCATTTCATGTCCTGAATTTTTTTCTCCTTTTTTTTCAGTTTAACCATGGATGTTACAGAATCATATCTTGATGATGATCACCTTTCTGATGAGGATTATGAACCTAGTTTTAATCTTACAATAAGGTATATTATTTTGTAAACACTTTTAACAGTTTTTTTTAACGTTTCCTAAGCAATAATTTGTGAAATGTTATCAGCTTACTGCGTGTAGACTGGCTGTAGGTGATGTGCATATGCACAGGGTAGACAAAGAGTAAATAAAATTAATGGATCTGAATCAAAGAAAAGTTTTACTCAATAATGGCTCCAAAAATAAGTTTATTACAATAAATTGTAAATTATAGTACATTCTTATCTGTAATAACTGTTTATTTGACTTGACTTTTTTTATTTTTAAATAGATCGACGAATAATGACATGGTTTTTGAAGATGATGCAGACGTGGAGGAATCATCTGTTGAGGAGGATGAGTCTTTAAAGCCAGAGATAGGAGGTCCTGGAATTAACAAGATTCAGTTGGGAAATGCAAACGAATTTCTTAGAGACACACCTTACATTGTCTTCTCCAGTTGTCTTGAGAATCTGTTGAACTCTAGCATCAGTTCTGTGTGTAATTTTGATAAATGCAAAGAAACTGTATCTGTGAAGCAAGAAGTTGTTGGTTCAGCTTTATATGTTAAATGGGTGAGAGAATTAGAATTGCTTATTGAAGTGTATATACTTTATACATGTATATAATATTATAGTTAACTCTTGAATTGAGGTGATAACAAGATGTTGTTTGTTTTTGTGTCGCCTGTTGTAAACAGAGTTGACACGTAGGATCACTATCTGTCCTCGTTATCGTCCGTCAGTGTCGTCACATTTTGTTAATCTGCAACTCCTTCTAAACCACTTGATGGATTTCAACCACACTTTCTGGGATTCATTATTAGGGTATGATGATGTGCATCTGCTATTTGAAATTTTGATTCAAACAATGTTTGGCATTTTGCTAGCAGGTGACACATATCTTCAATAGAAGACTCGCATCTAAGTTGTAATTTTGAATCACTTTCAAGTAATTAAGATTTTCTCATGATGTTGGGTGGACAGTTTGAATCAAAATAAAAGCCTCTGATGAGTTATACATGCAAGATTTATAATAACTTTTCCAATATAGTAACTTTATTTTATTTACTTTGTTTTTACATTGCAAGAGTGCTGTTTCTCACACTGTCAAGTATGTTGTTAACAGTCTTAAATTTTTTAGCTACACATGATAGTAAAATGCAGACAGCAAATCATCTTTTATTTACATGTATTTTATTTCCAATGAACTTTATAGGTGTGATTATATTTTTCTTAGGTTTGTAATGGAGGGCACATGGTCCATAAATGGTGTTCCCAGCCGATTCTAAACAATCGACTACATGGTGGTGATCTGCTGTTAGCAGCTGCAATATTATTTTCCGGCAACAACTTTAAGAAAGTGGCAATGTTGGCTAAGTTTCTTCGCCTTCCTTTTCTTGGAGAGTCATCTTTTAACAAGATACAGAGGACTTATTTAATACCGGTTGTCGACAATTACTGGATAGACAATCAGGAGGATGTGCTACAGAGATATGTTGGAAAAGAGATTACAATTCTAGGTTAGTCCTTTATTACTTGTTGTGATTCCACAAATAACATTTTGTGAACAGTCACATTAAAATCAAGCACAACGTACAGCTCATTATGATTTTTAGTGATTTTCAAGCTTTGATGATTGTCTCAGTTCAGTTAAACAATGATTTCTATATGGGTTTACATAATGATATATCTCACTTTTTGTGTTGCCGTTGTTGAAATTTATCATGGAAAAGACTTGAATCATTTATGTTTTTCTGTGAGTAGCTGTCTTGTGTAAAATGATACAATAAAATTAATAAACCAGTGCACTAATTGAAAAGCTTTGATTGCTTATATTTTAGGAGATGGACGTATGGACAGTCCTGGACATACAGCCCAGTACTGCTCTTACACTTTTATGGAGTATGATTCAAAAGAGATTTTAAGCATTGTCACGATGGACAAGAGGGTCACTGATCGTAAAAGTGGCAATTTGGAAAAGGCTTGTTTTCTAAAAGGATTGCGATATCTGATTGGAAAGAACTTGCACATTAAAGAAGTTGTGACAGATGCACACACTCAGATAGCAGCTCTTATGAGTAAGTGGTTTTAATTAATAATTATCATTTGTGTGATATCAATGTGAGTCATTTAGGTCATATGTTAGGCATGTACCTTGTTATCTTGGCAATTGGCATATTAGGAATTGTCTTAGTGCTACATGGTTTTTCCAGAGCATTTAGCAAAGGGAATATTTTTTGCATATAGTTTGCTAGCTTAACCATGAAATTACAGGTAAACATCATACCTTCAACCCAATTTTAAAATGAAGATGGAATAGTCTATAATAAAACACTGATCTCGTCCAGATTACAGGTGAAGCTTTGTTATCCTGCTACCTGTAATCATGATGAGATGAAAGTTTAATAATAGACTTTTCCATCTTTTATTTAAAACGGTGTGCAAGGTATAAAGTTTTCCTGGAATTTCATGGTTGAACTAGCTTCCAAAAAATAATCCCTTTGCTACATGCTAAAGGAAAAACCGTTGTAATATTAGATAATATTTATGTCTTGCTTTACATGTATGGAGTGTATATGTATTGTTTATAGTAAAGTTTTATCTTTAATTAAGAACAGGAATAAAACTCTTGCCCAATAATTTAGATTCAGTTTATATTGTTTGGTGCACAGCTGGATATCCTTGAGATACTAGTGATTCTCATGTGACCGACGAGCACTTGACTTTTCATGAGACTTTGAGTAAGGTTGTTAAGTTTATATTTTGGGTGGGATTTTTGCATCATGACCAATATGTTCCTTTTTTAAACAGATATTTGCATCAATATTCTCTTATTTTCAGAAAAAGACTTCCCAAATATCCAACATTCCTTTGATGTCTGGCATGGGGCAAAGAACTTTGGAAAGAAGATTTGTAGGGTATGGTTTTATTAGTTCTTGTGCATATAGACATTTTACCCTTGGTCTTTTCTTATTCTGACATTGTTTTCGCAACATTTGTACAACAGAAGTAACACATAAGAGGAAAAAAATGCACCATGCTATATGCTATTACATAAGTTGGCAATTTTATTGACAGCAAGTAAAATTTTTGGCTGTTGTACACTCTTAATTCTATCCAATATTTTGTTCTTTTCAATGTTAAGGTTTTTTACATTAAAAATACTTTTCTTATGGATTATAAATCCAGAAACATCTACTTGATTTTTCTTTTTATTTATAGATAAACTTTTTTTCAGGCTGCCAGCAAAGATAAACAGACTACCGAATTGACAGAATGGTCAAAAGATATTGTCAACCACTTGTGGCATTGCTACGACATTTGCAACACTAAAGAAGAATTTTCTGTAAGAACTCTTCACTTTAATTGTTTCATAGTGACCTTAACATAAAGAAATTATTTCATAGTAACTAGAAAATAAAATCAAGAATGGAAATGGTGAACATGTCAGAGTCAACAACCCAGCCTGTGAGCTAAAAAGAATCTTAAGACCACCCTGCATAATTCACAGATATTTTTAATAGAAAATATGAATATATTTGCAGATTTAATTCCATAACAGAACTGTCAAAATTGATTCCAATTGTGCCTTAGCTATATTTTGAGTCAACTTTCAACCATAATGCAAAGGCCTTGTAGATTGGTTTCGGATGACACATGCAGATTTTTTTTACTAAGAAATATCCATGGCATGAGATGAATATTGTTTATTTCATTATATAACCAAACCATAATGTCTGTTTTCAGTTTGTCTGGGCTGGAGTACTGAATCATGTTGTTGACAAACATGAGTGGCTATGTCCTCAAGACAGTGCTGGGAAAATTGTTCGATGTCAACATGGACCACTCGATAGTAACAGAGAGAAAGGATGGCTAAAACCAAATAGTCCAGCTCATGTGGCATTGAGGAAGCTTGTCCTTGACAAGAGATTCCTCAATCAGACTCCTCACTATTTAACTTTCAGGTTCGTGCTAACTATGGCTTAAAGTGGTATTCTTAAAACCAGTCATCAATACTTTTAACCTTTTGTTGCATTTATCTCACCTTTTTTGGCGTGGAAAATTTGTTGGTTTACAGTATATCTGATTTGCAGTGTAATATAATTTTTTTGAATTGTTATTGTTATTCCACTTCTTGTAAATGTTGTCATACATGTAACATTATTTTTTGGGAAACAAATCATTTCTGCTGTGTATAAAGGGATTTTTTGTGGATATCAATGTTTTCATGTCAACTTCTTAAAACTTTTTTCAGATCTACTGCAGAATTGGAGAATTTCCAAAATCTCATTTTGATGTATGCCTCCAAACGTATCGCCTACCGCCCACCAACATATAGGTCACGAAACTTGTTAGCTGCCATTGACCACAACAGGCACATCAACAGACCTTCTATTGTTAACAGAGATGGTACACTAAGGTATTGCCATGCTAAGAAATTGTTTAAATTGTGAAATGTCATATTTAAAGTACATAGACTAGTTGACTTTAAAATATTTCATATTCAGTCTGTTCTCCTTTTCTAAGAAACATCCCATAAAAGTTGAGGGAAATAGTTGAAATTGTCATTATGTGATGCTATAAAACAGGTATATATTCAAATGTCCTGGCTAATGCTCTTCATCATTGATAAAGTATAAGACAGAAACAGTGAAGGTGTCGGAGTGACATTAATCAGACGAGAAAATTATAATGTAAGAAGTATTTATGATTTATATAAAAGCATTTCTATTTCAGGTATCAAAGAAGTTTCAACAAAAAAAGTAGACGCTGGTCAGCTTACCCTGTCAAGGAAGATAAAAGATATGATTATATTACAGAGTTAATGGAGAAGGTTATAGAAAGGAGGCTAAATGACAACATTGGCATGAATAGACCCGTAGTTCTAGAGAATGATGACCCTAGACGCATTTCAAGAGTGTTGGCACCAATACCGCCACCGACTACAGCTGAAATCGTACAGCAGCAAAAGTCAAGATTTTCATCAAAACGAGATGATACATTAGACGACACCAATTGATTGAATAGTGTTCAGATGGGATTTGATGACTTTTCTATTAAATAAAAGATCAAAACTATGCACTTGTTTTTGTCAGTATTTGTCTAGTTGTTGTCAGTACTTATTACCTTACCAAAGGAATTGTACATCATATGTATTATGTGTTTGCTTTAACCCATCAGGGTTTTGGTTTGCTGGCTGGTTGGTTGGTTGAATGGGGTTTAACACCACTTTCAGCAATCTTTCAGCTATATCGTGGCATCCAGTTGTTATTGGGGGAGGAAGCCGGAGTACCCGGTGAAAACCCCCGACCTGTTTTGGTTTGCAATAAAGAAAATTATATTTCTTATGTATATTTAAAAGAGTAGAAATAGAAAATGCTGAGATGTGGAATAAATGTACATGAGACAACATTCTAACCAAACAGCAAAGTACTACTTCACATAAAGAGAACACAGAGCAGTCTTCAACAAAAACCAACGTCCGCAACTCGCCGTTCTGTATTTCTGTATATGGTTCCAAAGAAAATCATAAGTACAAATCAAAACCAGTCTCTGTACAACCCAAGCTAAGGCCCCTATTCTTGATAATAATACACAACTACATACACAACACAGTTACACTTCAAAAAATAAAAACAAACAACTTTAAGAATAATAGACTTTAAAAAATAAAACAATAGTGATAAAACAATATTGCAGTTATCCAAGTCGTCCTGCCAGAAAACCAGTATATTGTCCAAAATGGTCTGGATATTTGTCTCTGATCTTCCATACACAACATGAAGGGATCACCCTTCTGTTGCCTGCACCTAAATATCCATGGTGCCACAAAATAAATTGTCTGTAGGCAGCGAGTCGCTTGCCTCTATTGTAGTCCTCATCTTGGTCCAAGGCAAACACATCTTGTCTATACTGTTGTGCTACACCCAAGACAACTTCATCTAAGACTACAAGATCAAAGTCCTGAAAAAAAGAATATTATTTATCATTCATTTTTGTATACCACAATCTCATAAACAAAAACAATAAGGTTAGTGATGTTTTCCTTTTAATTATAACAAACAAAAAAGTTGAAAATCAAGGATTAATGATCACTTGTAATCATAAACTTTGAATGCTATTTTATTTGATTTTATTTTACAAGTAAGTAAGTTGTTCATGGTTACAAAACGAAAACCTGTATACCTGTAGTCTTGACAGGCAGTTCATGGGAAGCTGGTTGCAACACATCTTCTCTTCATCTGAGGGCATTTCCCTGCAATGGGTGCATCGACACCAGTCTGGGGCTGTGACTCCTAGAGCAGGATGATATCCTCCTTGTTGTTCCTCAGTTGACTTCATAAGGATGTTGAATATAAATTGGGGATGTGCTTCCACAATCTTGCAGAGCAAATCCTGCCTTCCCTCATCTGTTAGCTGGCTCACTCGTTCCTGAAAGAAGTTATAAGCATGTAACGCATGTCTAAATGGCCAGTAATAAAGTAATGTGTGAAAAGTACAGGGGCGTGCAGCTTCTTATATTCTATTACCGTTAGTTTGACTGATTTTATGCATATATAGGCTAAAATGACAATTTTTATCTGACTTAAAAATTTCCAATGACAAAATATTTTTTTTAAATGGAAAACTAGATTTATTGTTGACAGGTGCTAAAATTTTGTAATCACTAAAAACAAGATGACTAATATACCATTACATAGAAGTATAATATTATCTATAAAAAATAATTTGTACTTACCATAAGCTGTTCATCCCTCTCCTGGCGTAACATCTGGACTCTCTCTGTTCTTGTTGGAAGTGCTGGTCCATACTGAATACTCCTAGCTCTGCTGCCTGCACCCCTTGCTCTGCGTCCTGCGCCCCTTACTCTACCTCCTGCGCCCCTAGCTCTGCCTCTTCCTCTCTTCTTAGTCCCTCTTTGGCTACATCCCTCACTGTCACTTCCGTTGCCACTAAAGCGTCTGCTAAAATGTGATGATCTGTCAGATGACTGTCAAAATGAAAAATGTAAAGTTATTTCAATCCTTGCTGGCTTGTGCTATCGGCAATACTGGTAGACTCAATGCTATAACGGTACAAATACAAGTCTTGTCAAATTTTATTTAATTGCAGTTAAAAAGAAAAGTAACATGTCTTTTAAAATCATGTTTAGTAAAATAATACAATAAAATAGACAAACAGTCATAATATATTGTTATAATGGATATACAGTATATCAATAAGTGTATCCTCTAGGGGTACAGGACTGAGTCAAAAGTCTCCTTGGTGTCAAAACTGGGGGTCAGAGTGAGTAAAAAACAAACATTGGTATCAAAACTGGGGGTCAAATTAAAAATTTGGGGGTCCCTGAAGCGCAAATGAGGGTAAAGGGAAACGCTGATCAATTTTAAAATTATACAATTGTACATAGTGCATTGGCATTAAGTCCATTAGGATACAAAGTATCTAACTTATAAATCCAAAAAGTTTCTTTTATGTGTCGATTCATGTCACCATGCATAATATATAATGGCATGAAAGAAAAATTGAGTATAGAGTGATTATTGGTGTTAAAGTGTGTTGAAATATTAGAGGAAAACTGAGGATCTCTATTTATATAAAAGCGATGATTATTGGATAAATTTAGGAGACTATGATATATATTAATTAATTATATGACCTATATATCAGGTAATGAAGGATTATATTGTATTATGAAAGGAATTACATCTCTATTTTATATTCTGTTGTGTTTAAGCCTCAAGCTGAGTCAGATTACAGGCTTTGTTCAGTGCAGATTGAATTATTTGTGTTGGATAATTTATATTTTGGAAATATGTTTGCAATTTATCCAACGAATTTTGTAATTGACCATCATCAGAAATAATACATCTGTATTTTTTGGCCTGGCTATATGGTATACCGTTTTTACTTGATATGGGATGACATGAGGCATATTCCACATATTGGTGGATATTAGTTTCTTTGACATGAATATTTGTAGGTTGTTTGAATATTAAAGACGTCATCAGTTTCTTTCAAGACATTTCGTGCCTGAAGAAGCATCGATTAAATGCAAAACTAGTTGCACAGAATTTTCGGCGTTTGTGCTTTTTTTTTTCACATTCAAAAATCATGTTTAGATATTTATCTAGATTTGCATGCAATGATTAACATCACCAATAACGTTCTAAGCAGTGATAATTTGACAATCCATCAATTTTCGTACGAGCATTACAATTTCCCCTAACTGTACCCCAATATAAAGAATCGTCGAGATTTGCGAGTATTTTCAGATAAAAGTAATTTTCCGTCGAATTTCTGTGACAAAAGGCTTTGCATTTGTAGAAATGTACATCAAAATACGCATGCATATCACTTAAATTGAAATGCAATGCATAAAATAAGTAATTATCGGAGTTTTTCAATGGGCGCATCTTAGATGTACTTACCCCAGCTTCCATGGCGAAGATAGGTCAAGGTTCAAAACACCGAATCGGAAGTCTTCGTAAACGGTTCCGATGAATAATTAATAAGCGTCATGGCACCAAGAAGACGAAGTTGTCGAGTGAAAAAAGTTAGGTTTCTTATTAATTGAACGAGTATGATGTGTTATGGCGTCCGCAAAACAACGAATTTATAAACAAATAGTTCATATCAAGCTAAATTTCCATTCTTTAAAATTTACCAAATTTGACAGCTTGTATGCCTTTAAAGGTGGGATCGAAATCGTCTTCTTTGAAGTGGTCACTACAGACAACTTGACTCTCGTCTGTCACTCGTCGGTTCAGTCCAATCTTTTCTTGTCGTTCGTATCTGCTTAATCCATTTTTTCCTTGAAACAGGGTTAGTAGGAAATGAGTGCAAGCTCACTCCTTCTCGTTTTATATTTCTACAACCTCCAACAATACACCTTTTTACCATTTTTCACGCACGGATACACTCGTTGAAATCAAAACAAGTCAAAATTAGAAAGCCGTGTTCCCCTAACTACGTCACATCCGCTTTAACGTACGGAAATTACCGAGCGCAAAATCATCTAGGAGCGTTTTGTCAGCAACGATAAAAAAGCAATGTTATGTGGTCATTGTTTTCGTTACTGATGAGGTATATGACATATCACCTATGAAACTCGCATCCTGAAGTTAAAATTTATAATATGAACGAAGGTTGTAAAAGTGCACTAGTAGACCTTTAAGGTAGGAAACTAGATACAGTGTTTATAATATCCAGTGTTAATCAATCAGGTCAAACAGAAAAGAACTGAATTTCTGTATAATGTCAAATCGAGTAAATGAACTTACATTACAATAACATGTAGACAATATTACAACAAACAAACTAAATTAAATTAAATAAAAAATACTTAACACAATACTAAACTAGAAAAAAAATTAGAACGACATGCTGACAATCTCACTGAATGATTACTTTATGTCTGATTTACAACTGATTTGACAGCTGTCTGAAACACGTTTCAGTTGAAAACCTAATGGAAATCATGATTCGAGACATTGTCAGGAACCGGAAACTAGTCAATTAGGACTTAACCTTTTATTGTTCTACAGAGTGTACTACAAGAAGGTTAATTGTAACTCTGATAGACGTACTAATATAAGGGCAGGTCAAATCGAAATGTCAGTCTATTGAAATACATGAGAGACGTACAGGCCGGAAAGATTTAATAGGAACGTGTTTTTTTGTTTTTTTTTAAAAAAAAATAATTTTTGTTAAAGGTAGCTTGAATAATGTGAGTAATATCACTTCGATGTCTGCATTGTGGCAGTTTATATGATGTCTAGCAAAGGGGATTCATGCTGCAGAATTGTAGCATGGATGTAAAGGCTGTTGTGTGTGTGTGTGTGTGTGTGTGTAGAAAGTATATTATTATACAAGTTAAATGGCATATTTGTAAATTTCCATATGAATCTGAACATTCCATGGGTAATATAATTATAGTGCTTTCGAATTGTTCATAGTGATATAAGTAAATTCCTTCTATACCGCATGAATTTACCCTTGTATCACACCCGAATGCATTATTTACGCAAGTGCACACGAGCCGGTGGTGAGAGCCTTTGAGAGAATGAACAAGCGAAGGTTACAGGGTCAGGTGCCCCAGTCAAACCAATATATTACTGGACAGATCAATAGACACCAGCAAACGGTTACTAGATTTTCACTGCATGTAAGTCACTCACCTCTCCTCGGTATCGCTAAGGCATTATACAAGTTGCAATATACTTACATGTATTCTTTAGCTGATCTCTCCGCATCCTTCAGTTCAGTACTGAGAAAAAAGGAACCAAGGGTCCGCAAGGTAAAAATCATTTAACGTTAAATGTTTGCAAGAATGCTGATAAATTTACCGGCTAAACTAGTGTACGTAAGATGTTTAGAATATGGAGGAAGTAAAGAGAAAACCCGTTATGCAGCATTCTCATCGACTTAATAAACCTATTGTTAAACCTATTCCGCAAAATTTAAAACAACTGGACATGCTTTTCAATGTGCATTCAAATAAGATTCTAAAGGTTAACGTTTGGTAGAGCAAAACTAAACTTTTATATAGAAGAAACAAACAATGTCGAGCGCGAGGAAGTTCAAAGGTTACTGGGCTGTGATAAATGCCCATATATTAAAATTGTTTGTATGCATTGATGAAACTACGGGTCTATACTTATTTTGAAATACAGCATTAATTCAATTACTTTGTTTCTTGCACTGTCCTTTATAATAAAGCCTTAGGTATTTTCATATTTTCCCATAATAGGTAGAGTAATTTATACAAATAGGAGAATACACGGCATAAGCAAGTGATATAGTTTATATGATAGTTTCAGATTTATCTTAACCAAGTCGATACAACGTCTTGTTAATGGTTTAACAATATCGAGTGCACAAGGAAATGTGAACACAAGCATTGTGTATTAGGTCATTTTACATGCGAATTAACAAGGTATATTCCATTAATAATGGGTGAGAGATATACCTTTCAGACACACATAGGCACACAGTGGCGTAGAGGAAGCAGATATAATGAAATATATATCTATTAACAAGATGAGACGAGCCTTATAATCAAATGGTGTCTATGTTGCCTTTCTATTTGAATGTGTTAAGTCTATTTCCATTACTATTTTCCAATGCATAAACTCTCAATATTTACTCTAGGTCTGAACTGAAGAAAAGTATAGGTACTGCTTCTGTGTTTAGTCTCATAAGTCGGCTCGGAACCACGAATCCGTGTCGATACTGATGGATGCCATGATGGTGCAGGTCTCATAGTTGATACTGATGGACGCCATGATGGTGCAGGTCTCATAGTTGATACTGATAGATGCCATGATGGTGCAGATCTCATAGTTGATACTGATGGACGCCATGATGGTGCAGGTCTCATAGTCGATACTGATGGATGCTATGATGGTGCAGGTCTCATAGTCGATACTGATGGACGCCATGATGGTGCAGGTAGCAAACCAAACAAGAAAATAAATGTGGTCATCCAGGCATCAGTACATACATGCTTTGTTACATATATGGACATATCTAGGCTTATTTAACATTATAATTGGTTATTAACATGTGATTCTATATGATTTTAAACACGTAGGACAAACATATAAGACGACATTAAAAATGTTTCACATTTAATAAAAGCTGACAAAACATAACTAATGAAACGAAATGTTTACTTTAGACCTAATATGAAAAAACAAACATCCAGATAATTTCAGGCAAGCCTAGTTAGAAAACAGGTACGTAAATTCTTATTTCTTTTTGTTAGCATGCCAGCTTTATAGTGTGTCAGGGTGACTGCAATAAACATGCACTATTTCAAAGGTGTCAATAATAAGCAGTTTCATATCAAAGGCATACGAGATTTATTACCTGTAAATTTCAATTTGTAATATCTTTCCAGTTGTTTGCTTATTACAGGTCTCCCAATCTCTGACTCAAATCATGTTCAACAATTTGTAAGATATATGTAATTTCTGCCACAGGTCCAAAGGAATATAATAAACTTGATAATTGTCCAGAAGCAAAATTGTACACGTATTATATGGTTGGTTTCCATATGGTTTTAGAAATGAGAGCACCTAAATGTCATTCATTTGATACATTCGTTTCATCTGTTGCATGCCTAGCGGCATTACATTACAAAGTTACGTATACCTTCCAACGTTTTGGATTTATTAATGCAGTTTAAGGCAACATTGCTGTGTTCTTAGGTACATGATATATGCTTTCCAATGCTAAGCATCATTAGGAGACTTAACTCATTTGGTGGCAGTTAATCCAACTGCTGTCCAGTTGTACTTTCCACACTGAGAATGACTTTCGGATAGGTCTTATTAGTGACTACAACATGTCGTAAGCTTAAAAATGAAATCTCATGCACAGTATACAGTGGTATATTGTGTGGCTCTAGTGACATGGACATACCTTTCAACTTTCTATTTTTGACAAAGGTGAGGAGGTCTTCATAATGGCCTACGTTGTGCCTGATTGTGTTACGCACTTTATTTTTAATGTGGTCCACGTAAGAGATGCCAAGGATGGTTTTGCAGTATCTCATTTCATCCCATTACCAGTCTCTTAAACAATATTATTAGAATGTCTACCTGTACACATATAGGATATAAAATGCTGTAACAATGTACCACATTAACACAGTGGAAGATATTACGCGACATTATAGATGTATATACAGTTAAGATGCATGTTCAACAACTACGATTTGTTTCATCTTTCTAACAAAGCAAACAAAATAAATGTGGTCATCCATCCATCAGTACATACATACCGAATTACACATATGGACATATCTAGGCTTATTTAATATTGTAGTTGTGAGTGATTGTTTTGCAAATAAATTACGAATTATTTCGAGAGATGTTTGTATAGTTGGCATTTGTCATCAAACTTTTTCCATGTACAATAATTCATAGATGCACAAGACACATAATTAGACTTCATTTCTTTTTCTGAATGGGTGATGTTCTGAGTTTTATATCTAATCAACAAATAACAGATAGATGTATGATTTCAGCTGCAAAACAATTATACCGTTTTGTTTTGTTTTGGTCTATTATACAAAGAATATATTCTCCTTTAATATCTTGAAAACTCTGTAGATGACTATACTTACTCCTTACCAACCCAGAAAATCTAGAAGGAAATAACTCGTTGCGTCTTTGTTAGTGTTTGCAATGTGACAATGAAAACTCTATCAATAAGTTTACATTATTAACCGAGACACAGCATAATACAATACGAGTTTCGTCTTTTAAAACATTATTCATATCGCGTTGACACCATGACTGAGACGAACGGACTGAGATAATCACCCTGAGATAAGAGCATTAAAGTTTGCTCATTATCTAGAGTTCTCTGTCGCGTGGGTGAGAAACTATTTTATTACGGCCCACCTAAAAAATCAAACTATTTCATGTCAAATGCCCTCTTCAAAGACAGAAACCAGAAAGGATGATATTGGACTATATAATATATTTATAAAATAGGAAAGCAAGGTGTTTTCTGAAAAGAGGAAAGTACATTACAGCTATCTCAGACAATAATTTGTATGTAGTGTAATGGAGTCACATAACATAACAAACAAGAATAATGAAGCTTTTTACTTTTAAGATTCTTTTGATTATGAATTGAATATATTTCACCTGCAAACAAATGTCAGCTGAAAGTCAAACATCAACAGAATGTGTCAAGCAACTGTAAACTTTGCTACCACTGTCTCCTACAAACTGGTACTGGAAAAGCCTTTGACCGAAGAATTGTCCTGCCATCAACCATATATATGGAATAATTAGCAAAGTTAATCACGCCAACATTTCCTGTCCAGTTCATTAGTAACTACCTAATAGCACATACTCAATACACATCATTATATTATGGCTGTAATAGGGGTCAATGTAAATTGAATCGATGTGGAATGTTTAAAACACACAATAAGTAGGCATATACATGAGTCAGAGAAGATTTATATATATATATATATATATATATATATATATATATATATATATATATATATATATATATATATAGTTACGGCTATTTGATTTAAATTATTTATTTTTAATTGTCAGATCCAAATTTGTCATTTTGGGTTTTTAAAATTCATTAATTGGGAAGTTATTCTAGAAAAATCTCTATGACCATACTTTATTTGTAAACATGTTTTTGACCTTGGCTTGTTGACATAATTTCTGACCCTTCTTTAGAGAGTGTAAACAAGCCTTGGAAATGATTGGCTAAAATCTAAAGATCATTCTATTAGTATGTGACTTAGTGAAGGTAGCTTCTTTCTTTGACCTTCCATGAATTTCCATAAAATCACGTGATCCCTTGTTTACGTAAAAAAAAAACAGGTATATAAATTATTGTAATTTGTGTCAATTCGTTGAAGCAAGAGGATTGATTTTATTTACTTGGAGGAGAACATGTGCTCATAATTTCCATTTGGATGATAAAAACAAGAACAGCATCATGTAACATCGTCAGCCATTTTGGATTACATCGTCAAGATTCGAACCTGGAACTATTTGAACAATTATTTATCAGGACTCTTGCAATTCTAATAGTAGATTATTTTTGTGAATTCTATATTGGATTAACGTTGGATTTGATTCTCTAGAACCGTAAGTTTAATTATTTTATGAAAATAATTGTACTTAATAAATTCATTGTTAAAGTTTTACAAGCTTGTTAGTTTTCACTCTTTCTGTGTTGCTGCTTATTCGAGCCTAAGCACGTAACACTATATATAATGTTTAAATTTTTATGGCTTGGTAGAAATATAATGAAAAAGACATCTACTAAGCCTGATATAGCTTGCTAAATAAATAAAAATGTTTAAACCAATTTTTTTCCAATACAATAATAACAGAACAATTTATTTCGGTTAATGTCATTGTCTGTTAGCTAATATTGCCTACATTTGACTTTGTTTGATAAAACACACGTGTTTTGAATCAACTTCACATATAAACAGTTATCATTTTAAATTTTAGCCTAAAATTATGAAATACGAAATTGAAAATGGATATACTTCACGTAATGAATAAACGTAATATTTTGTTTCAATGTAAGTAAATAACTTAAGATGGTTCACCGTCCCTTATTTCTAAGACTGACATTAATAACTATGAAAGACCCTATGCATCAGCCAAGTTACTACAGTTGTACTTAATAGCACGTAAATACTTAAAGCTCTTCTCTGTGCCCAGCTTATGTAGATTTAGTCCTGTTTAATTTGGATGCCACTGTTTGTTAGTCGTTAGTGTGGTCGTTGTAGCGCTGATCTCAATACCTTATCGTATTTTTCTTCTTGATCTCCTGCTAAGCCTTCGTTATCATCAGCGAAGCGCGGGTTGGTGTTTGCTCTGACTCCAGCACCGTCACTTTGACCATGGTCTTCCAAATCATCTGACATAATTCTTTCCAGGTAGATGTGAAAAAGAGTGTGAGAGACGGTTTCCCACTCTGACTCCTACTGAGGTTCTCAGTCGACCTCCAATGTCGCCATTGACGATACGCTTACTCGTTGTTTAATTACTCAGTTTGTTTATGCTGCTGCTTTCTTAGGCGTTTATATTGTATATCCTCATGGTGGTCTACAATACTGCGCATTATAAACCGTTGAAGACATTATAGAGTACATATTGATCCTGCAAATACATTTCACAGAGGATTCTATGATCGAAGAGTGGTTCTATAGTGTTATATCTTCCACCGAAATCCGGATGCTCTTCAGCGATGATGTGTTCTGCTTGGTGTTTCATTCTGTCGTGGGTGATCTTAAGCATAACCCTGTTAAAGTGACTAATAAGTCCATTCTTTCGGTTTTTCAGGAACAGCTGCAGATTCCTTTTCTTTGGAAGGAGCTATTCTAGCGTTTGCCATCTTATACACCTGTTCACTCTGTACATTGCGAATGGTAACGTTGCGCTATATGTATATTTTTATACAGGTAAGCAATGAAATGCAATTTATTCAAACATTATATAAAATGGAACTGATATTTAGTGTTTACCTCAAGCTGAGATGTTTAGACTATATTTAAAGGTACTAGTGATAAGTCTGCAAGTGTGGCAATAAATCATTGCAGCGGTATCCAAAATGACTTACTCTTAAATGTAAAAGAACAAATGGCTTAAAGAGACACGTCTTATTTATTTTATTCATTCAAATGACCTCACCAAAGATAACGCTGTTCCAGCACACTATGTGGCTACCAAAAGACTTTCGACCAATAGCTAGCGATTCTGTATTTGTCTGAACAATTGCCTGTCACTTTATGTGATCTGTATGGAGCTGAACGAGATAAAATTAGACATGAAAGTTTTTAAATAGTTACAGACAAAAGCTAACCGCAGAGTTAATAAAAATGGAGTCTAGATATATGACTACTTGAACGAGAGATTAAGAGAATAAGAATTTAAGTGTTTGAAGAACCTGAATGATAACTTTGTGCTACAAGTTTATACTGAATGTCACCTATATGACGATAGAGAACAAAATGTAAAATGTGCAAAATGGATGTACGTCTAATACGTTTCTTTAATCATGACAGTTAAAATGCGATGATGTTTTTTTAAAATTAGCCTTCTGGTGAAAAGGAAAAGTAGAAATACATATAGTTATTAAAATTACGATGCTTATCAAATAAAGTGGTAGATTAACGTTTGGAGTTATAACGTTCACATGACTTGTGCACGTTAGTATGGCGAATGTTGTATTTATTTCAACATATCCTCATACTATAATTTGCTAGATAAAATGCTAACATACAGACAATACCTAACTTCATGCAAGCCGATAGAGTTATTTAATTGAATCTAATGCATGCATTGTATCAGAAAAAAACACTGACCAACATTACACATAAACAAAACGTCACAGAGAAAAGTTCCATATCTATGCCAAAATATAACGAAAAACATGGTAGTAATGGACAGTAATGGACACAATGGGCAGTATACTTGTAATGGACAACACCATATCCCACGCAAAATATCACCTTAACAAGTTGAATGAATTCAAAATCTTCACAGAAAACCAAGATCTTTATTTGATTACCCATTTCATAAAAGAAAAGAGAAAAATAAAGTCTTGGCAAGATACTAGAGGTGACAAATCATGAAAGGAACTGTGCCAAGCTGCTACTGAGGTTTCAGTCTCTGGAAACAAGTTTAGAATGTTGTGTGATTATCAGATGATAACATATCATTGTTGACTATTCGAGTACATTACGAGTCACATAAATACTTATTGACACATCAGCAACCAACATTAACACAACCTAACTGGGTGTTTTGATATTTTGCAAAATAGAAACAAAACAAGCCCTGCCAACAAATATAAACAGCAATCGATCCCCTCCCTCCCCTACCTACATATAACATCTGAGAAAGTAATCTTGAAAATTGTACAGTAGAGTAATAGAAGTAAATCCACGTGACTATAAACGATTATGCTGACCATCGTAATCCCATGATTCCTTTTAAAACAAGTGTTTGCAGAAGCGACTAAATATTTACTCAATAATCAACAAAAGGTAAGTGACACTTAGAAATCAATAGAAAAATAAAATGTCTATTCCCATGAAATTTAATATTGTTTATGTCTGATGCTCACGTAAAGATTCGCAATAATCGATTCAAAGAATGAATATTTTAGACATTGTTGAATGTAACCTAAGATAAATCAGATCTTGATAGTTTGTGGAGTGCCTAATTGTGGAAAGACTAAGCTTGCTCTAGATATTGATGAATTGAGGTACTGTTTCGATTGGAGCGCGATTATGTTTTGAGCAAGAAAGTTTTATTATAAATGAAAATGTAATACCTATTTCCTGACGATAAGTTTGATAAGTGGCAATTGCAACTGATTGATGTGATGATTGATTGATGTAAAATAAAAATTAACCAAACCATTCTGAATTATAGTGGCACACATGTTGAAGCATCAGATAAGGTGATTGTTCATGTTATATTATACGTATTTTTCTGAGAAGATGTTGGAACGATCTGCAGGCAGATGGATCATTACGTTTTAAGAGAACTTGTGTCCATCACTTGTCACTCGTTCATATCACTTTATTAACAGAACCAACATGGAATATCTAAAAGAGTTGTTACTGAAATTAACATTAATCTAGATGGTATGAAAGACGTCAATTAATGTCTTAAGTACGTATCATGCACTGCAACTTTACCTTTGTTGTATTCGTACATTGCCTTCCAATTCTTACTCGAAGGAATACTGCAAATATAATTGAGTTCATACCCTTACGCGCAAATGTGTCTTCTTTAAAGAGCCAACCAAACACCTGCGCAAGTCTGGCTTGGAGCTGTATGTTTGCTCTTATTTCCAATAATCTCAAGACGATATTCATGACAATAGTAATGTTCATGAACGAACTGAATACTACACATTATCACCTTGTGACCACATATCAAACATCTCTAATTACACACTTGCATAGATTTTAATGTTACACATTTTCCTGATTTACCAGTAAGATTTTCCAAGCCGAATATTGGTACTTCACACACCGCAATGCAAAACACAACTCGAAATACCCAATACATAAAATGATTCCTATCTCAAATTATTCAACGCATGTAACTCAACTATCCAGATATTACCAAATGTTAAGAATTTAGAAAGGGTATATTTTACGAAACTAATCCATGCTGTCAATATGCTATTCCTATAAACTGTGGAATTAGGTTGAGAAATAAATATCTTCCATCACAGATTTTCGATGTTCAACAAGAAAAAGATCAATTACAAACAAATCCTTAAAATCCACAAAAGTTTTAAAAAGAAGAGTACATTGAAATTAAACATACGATAGTTTTATTACTGTTTCCTTAAAAATGACAAATGTTTTCTTTAATCGAGAAGAACGAGATGTATGTATTCAGGTTTACTAATATGAATTAGCAATTAATTAATTAATTAATTAGGTATTTAATTTCAAATATTTACACAGGTCTTCACAATTGTGTAATATTGTTTCTTGTTGTATTATATTGTGACTGATATGGTTTTAACGGCGGCAAGTATTTCAGGGAATGAACTGATATCACAATAAATGAAGATACTTTGATTTCATATAATACATATTTAATTTAAAGTCATTATTTGATTCAAGTTTAAAATTACAGTTAGGACCGGTAGTAAAAGCTGCTTGTCTTGTGTTTTTATTTGAATCATTTTGTGATTTTAAAACATTTGGTTTACATATAATATGCATACTGGTTGTTGCCTTTTAAATTAGTTCGCAATGAAGACAATGTTTTGGCAAATATTCATCGATTCTATGAAGCTGCAGTACATCCATGAATCGTATCAGTGGTCTATCGGACATTTTTTTGAAATATACAATAGTCAACTCGGGACAATACATGTTAGAACGGAATTAAACATAATTGATTTCCTTTACCATTGTCTAACACAGCGACATAATTGATTTCCTTTACCATTGTCTAACACAGCGACATTCGTGCAAAATCAGCAGCGGCAATAATATTTGTGACTTAATAAATTCTGTTACTTCAACATACCTTTTATATCATCTATGCAGCTGCTCAGAGGGGAAAATACCATTAAAACGTTTGTACTTTAGTGTGAAATATAAAAAAAGTATTCACGAATTATTGTATATATATATATATATATATATATATATATATATATATATATATATATATATATATATATATATATATATATATATATCATTCATAACATTGCCGTGTAGTGTTGTGATTAACAAATTTAAATTTTTCTGTTCTTTTCTATAAAGCACGCCAACAGGCGAATCGTGTCTTACCTGGATGACCTCTATTACTCATTATCAATACATACATTTCTATATCTACTTTGGGATTTCAAAATTTAATGTTTGCTACCTGACTTTTATCATCAATAATTTTGTCAAGTCACTACATGCTGAATTCACAACAGAACTTGTAAAGTCCACCAAATGTCGAGGGAAATACATTTCATTCCATGGATAATATACGTTATTCAGATGATCTTGTTTAAAGTCACGAAAACTGTAGCTCATCTAAGAAATGAAGAGTCCATATTGAAAAACTTAGCAATTAAATATGATCGTATCTAAAAATACCTTACTATCTATCTATCTATCTATCTATCTATCTATCTATCTATCTATCTATCTATCTATCTATCTATCTATCTATCTATCTATCTGTCTGTCTGTCTGTCTGTCTGTCTGTCTGTCTGTCTGTCTGTCTGTCTGTATATCTATCTGTCTTTCACACACACACACACACATACATATATCTGTCTGTCTGTATATATATATATATATATATATATATATATATATATATATACAGACAGATATATATATATATATATATATATATATATATATATATATATATATATATATATCTGTCTCTCTGTATATATATATATATATATATATATATATATATATATATATATATATATATATATATATATATATATATATATATACACACACACACAGATCGTGAGTATGTGTTCCTTTATTGGTATCAGCACGTAAATAGGCTTATCTGGGAATCGAAGCAGATCAAATACAAGCAAGAATTTTGATTTATGGACAATAAGGTCAGGTTGATTTATGAACGATATCGCTATACAAATTAGCTTCCTTACAACTTTCATGTACCTTAATCAATTGTACAAAGAACATTTTCCCTATGCTAGGCACCTAATTGAAGAAAACCCATATAAAAAACATATAAAAACCATATAAAAACCCATATAAAAACCATATAAAAACCCATATAAAATTCAGAAGTTTTGTCGTTTTTCCCCCCTGGAAATTGCATTATTAAAATTAAATTACAGGATGAGCAAGTGACATTTGAAGAACCGATTGGATCACATATATTAATGATGCTTTTTAATGAAAGCAATTTAAGTATTCACTACTATTACATTTGCATTTACATCTGAATGACGAATGTTAATTATTTTATTTTGACCTCAAAACACTAATATCTAATGGTCCAGTTAATGTAGCGATGTGACATAATTGTGACAATACTTGAGGGCTGACTTAACAAAGAGTGTGTGCAACATAAAGTTTGTTGTGTTTTTAATACCTTTGAATTCTGTCTCGTAGAGATGGACAATATTGGCCTAGCACAACCATACTGAAGATCGTTAATGCGTAGATGTAAAGTACGAATGCAGCGATAAACGGCATTAAAATTTTTAAAGATACCGACATACCTTTATCTCAAGTATGCAGTAAGATATTCTGCGGCATTTCATGTCAAGCTTCAAAAGGATTACAATGGGTTAATAATTCGCATTAAATCATGCCATTATTTTTACGATGAAATTCTGTTTTAGAAAGAAAACGGACATGAACAAAACCTTTTACCTTTTAACCTATTGTACAATAGTGTTGTGTTTTCTGTTAAAGTCAAGTATAAATTATGTATGCTTCTATTGCAAACATATGTTGATACCACAACGTTGTTTTAAGATCCTATTTCAAGGTTTGATAAGTTCTCGCTCAGCAGTCATTGTCAAGGGAATTAGTAAAGCAGAAGTTCAATAACTGGGCATGCTCAGCGCTTTCAGTACAGCTGGGAAATGTATTATTCCAACGACATTGTTTGATTAGAAACATTAGTATGTTTCATCGTCAAACTCTAGATAATCTTTTCATGCCGAGTATGCTAACGGAAACCTTGAAACGGCATATAAGTCAACAATACACACTATTCATGCACTAAAAGGTACATCGCAAAGCAGTAATTTCCCCAGTAAGTCAGCAACACGTTTCGTAAAATCAATCATAATTAAAGACTTAAAGCTTCAAGGAAGTATCATTTAATTGTCAGTTGAAAATTTAATGAAAAAGAAGACAATTTCAAACCTATATCAAACTCGTTACGGTCGCATTTTCAATGTTAATCAATTATTGACTTAATACAACAATGCATATGATAATGACCTAGCACAGACATTAAATATCTAAGAAAGCACCGCATTCTTTTTCCTTTTTCCATCAATATACCTATTTGTTTTTGTATTCTGTTTGAAGCATTGTCATCTATAGCAAACAAAAATCAATTCTGATCATAATCAGTCGTTTTAATACTTGACATCATTACTAGAATTATCATATATCGTTGTCTCCCAATCCCATTAAAATTCTAACATAACGGATACTTATCAGGTAGGGTCAGAAACTGAAAAAATCAAAGCCAAATAAGGATAACATCTCTGACATTTATTACATACGATTAATAAAATCTGATCAATTTAAATACGATAAGGTTGCTTTGTATTATGTTTAATCCAAACTATATTGGGGAAGCAAAATTACCAATCTGCTCTTTTCTTTACTAGTTAAGATGCATGACACTACATCTCTCCATGGAAACAAAACTAATCAAAACTAGTATAGGTGTCTGAGGAAGACTAATGCTTAGATTTCATATAGGGCTTTTATAGAATATTAATTGATGCGATTAATCAATTTATATTTATTGTATACTTAAGTATGAATATAACAACTTAATAAGTATTGTACCTTTTACATTCCTTTATTTTGACATTTGAAAAGTATCTACTTATATTTTCACATGTGAAACTATGAGATTTCCCGTTGTGCCATGTTACGCTTTACTGAGTGTTCCTATACGTGTTGTACATGCAACAATATAAATTAATACTATGTGAGCTATAACTAAAAAATATAAACTGCCTTACATTTTAGACATGGAAATTAATGTTTGATAAAGAAATCTGACCAGAGACCGTTCGCGTCTTCCAGAAGCTATTTCCCCTTATTGTGACAACAGCATCAAATCCCCTGTGATCCTTGCTCAGCCGGACTTATATTTTGCTGTCAAATAGGGTCAGATGGTTTACAAAGTGACAAATTGTACCTTACCGTGACAAGTCAAGCTAATTATATCGGTTTCTTACGATTCGTATGTTTATATGATCAGGATTGAATAAAATAGGTCAATTTACCGCTCTGGTCGCCTAGTGGTTAGAGCGTCCGCCTCGGAAGCGGGGGTTCGTGGGTTCGATCACCGGCCGAGTCATACCAAAGACTTATAAAAATGGTACTGACCGCTGTCTTGCTTTGCGCTCAGCATTAAGAGGTTAGTGTTAGGACTGGTCGGCCTAGATAATGTGATTGGGTGGGACATCATGCTACATGTCTGCGGCATGATGCCACAGTGCTATTAATCACTATAAACTGCCTCACTGCAGACATCGTAGCGATATGACTGAATTTATTTTTAAAGCTACGTTAAAAATCCTAATCAAACAAATCGTGTTGTATGCAAGAGTTGCGCACTCTTCTAACTTAACATAAGTTTTGATGTTTAAGTGTAATGTTAAAAAAGAATGGATTCCTTGCGATCCAATACCTGCAGATTTTTTAAATTATCTAACAAGATTAATACATTTAATTTGCAATCAGCATATAATAATAATATTTATTATATGATGAAAATACTAATTCAGAAGTTGTTTTACTATACAAGTTTAACAAAATATGAAAACTCCTGAAGTCTACAAATTTCAAAACGTACACGGCTTGAATCATGAATGAGAACCCTGGTGACCAATATTTGCAAATTTAAGTTGCAAAAGTTAGTTGTTAGCTTCATTATGTGAGCTTATAACTATACATACAAGTTATCCACTCGAACACCCCTAGATAATGGGGGATACCTATCTAAATTCCGTGTTGATAACATAACCTCGAACTTCTTTGGTAGCGTATTGACTAAGCTCATCTTTATCACACACCACTAGATTCTAGGGAATTTGTGTGCACTGTGGAACAACACGAGTAAACGAAGTTCCCAGGTAGTCATTGATTTCTTTTCTTCAGTGCGTGGTGATAAACAATTGTAATAATAAAAAGCAGCAGAGAGGGCAAACAGACTTACTAGATTAGCTTGAGAACGCCAGGAAGCAATCAAAAAATATTTTCCTTTGAGAGATTCGCTTCGAAGAAAACTTCAAGAACGCCAGGAGTCACAAGTTGATTACATAGAAGGTACATTAAGATGATTTAAACCTATTACTGCAACAACTGAGAAAGTTGTGTGGGGAGATATCACTGATCCAGAAAAAAAGAAACCTCTTCTTGGGACAATACAAGAAACCGCTAGGGCAACGCAAGAGATTTTACAAGATCTTCCAGCTAGAATAACTGCCGCCCAGCCTCCTCAAGATATTGATAAAATTACACTGAAATAGCTGATGTGAAAGAAAAACTTGCATCTAAATCTAAAAGAAAAAGAAGAAAATATTGAATTTATTAGTAAATGTAAGGAAGGTGTTATTGAAGATCTTAAGGAAAAAGTTAAAAAGGAGGATTTTTCTATTTTTACATACGATAGTTTTTCTCAAAAGTCTAAAATTGTAAAACCTAAGTATGTTAACATAAATGCTGATAAATATTTTAAATGGCTATATCGTGTGTACTACAATACAAATCAGGCTAGAAATGATGACCCAGTATATAATGAATATATTAATGATATAAAAAGATTTTTAATGAAACTCAACAGCAACCACCCCCCCCCCCGCCTTCCCAGTATCAGCTACCTCCACCTCTTCAACAAATAGAACAACAAGGGATGATGCTGGAAGCTGAAAAATTTAGAAGTGATCAAATAAAAGAAACGTTGAAACAAAAAAATAAAGAGGCGGAACAAATAAAAGAAACGTTGAAAAAAATAGAAAAAGAGGTGGAACAAAAAGAAACCAAACGGCAGGAGAGATTACGCTCTTCACTAGGTACGGAAAGGGATCCTGGTGATGATTCTTTTGGCGGTACTACAGGAAGTGGTTTTGGGAAATAATCCTATCACCTGCCCTGATAGCATCATCGCTGACTTGGACAAACTTGAAATTCTCATAAGAGGAAAACGCGCTGGAAATACTTCTCATGAAATTATCAACGAAATATCTGATATCTGTCGACGATTATTTACCGGTGGTATCATGGACATCAATACCTATCGGGAATTTATCGATGAAATTACAGATGATTAAATCCCTTGACACATAATTTAGATCATGGTGAATGATTAAATAAAATGAACGTACACAATACGTATCGTTGACCAAGAATGATCAGAGTAGTAAATTCACGATTACCAGTTTATGAAATAACCTACGGAGATGAACTTGGTGATGTTGTTCGGGGTTTATTTACCAGGATAGCCCCCAAAGCAATGCCAATTGCAAAACAATTATCAGTGAAAACTATCGATGTTATTCACGACAAAACTCCTAGCGCAACCGGTGATCTTGCCGGTAAAGCGTTTTCAGCGGTCAAGGGCAGAATTTTACGGTTATTACGACGAAAAAAAAAACATCTGAAATTGCCATCAAATGAAGTTATGCCTGCAAATGAAAGTAAAATAATAAATCAAGCCGCAACCCAAAGATTAATGGATCTGGCTGATGCATCGTTAAAAGTAAGAGAAGATAACATAACAGCTAGTCTGATAGTAGGAAGTGGTCTTCGTAGATAATTGTAATTTAGATCATAGTAATTATAATAAAACTGATACAGCCGTGGATATGGGTGAACCAGTTCGTAAAAATGATACCCTGCGTGATTAGCTTCATCAATAACGATTAACAAAATTACCATTGTGGATATCATTGTGGATGCCGGTAATGGTTCCATCTATCATAGAAGAAAATAAATTATTTTCTTTCATGAATCATGGTGGTAAATCACTGATATCGTGGTAAACAATGACTACAGATAGTATTCAAGGTAATGGTGCTGGTCAATTTACATGGCATATATCAGCACGGGGGGGGGGGGAAAGGGCAGCACCACGAGATATTTTTATTGCAAATACCTCGAGTAAATAATCAGAAAAAAGTACGATGATATTTGACACACTTGATGTTGCCGAGGTCAGTTTAAGAATAAATGGACATCAAAAACCTGCCGAAGATATTAAGTTAAATTTTGAACATAATACTGTTGCACGTGCATATCATCTTTTAATGTCATTTATGGGGCGTGATCTAAATGTAGATACCGGTTTGCAAATATCACGAAAAGATTTTACAACATTATATCCGATCAAGTACTTTCCACTGGAACATTTAGATTTATACAGACAATCTGTTGTTGATATATATTTTCGAGCTCCAGTAGGTATCTTTCCTCCTGGTGCTGTAGGTCCACCTGTTGTTCCTTCTCGTTTCAGATCGATCGCTGTTATACTTAGCGACAGAGCAGTATTACTCGACGGTGTTGGTGGACGAATGCGAGTCGTTGATGCACCCGTAGGGAACACGTAATTAAAATCAATCAAGTAAATATAAAAATGTCGTATAGTCATGTTAACGCAACTCTGACTGAAGGTCAGATAAAATAATTACAATCAGAAATAGCAAATCAATGTCGGGCAAAAATAATGTTAAAGAAAAAACTAATGAGTGGTGGTCCAAACAAATTATCGTTAACCGGTAATCAGCTTAAACGTTTCAATAAAGCTCTGGTATCAAAAACTGGAGTTCAACTTGAATTTTCTCCAAGAGCCATCAAATATATGATTAAATCAGGAGGTATATTTCCAATTCTTGCAGCAATACCAGCATTAATTGCTGCGGCCGCACCTGCAGTTACAAAAGCATCTCGTTAGGTGTTGTTGGAACCGCCGCTGGAATGGCATTAAAGAAAGCAACAGGAAAAGGTTATAAAAAAGGGGCGCGGTCTCAGACTTCCCCGGAACTTATCTAGAAAAAGGACGGACACTCCCAGGAATATAATAACACCGATGTCAAATTTTGATCTGATAAATGCTGCTAAAAAATTTAATAAAGCATTTTAGAGGAGTTTTCATGCGCGATCAATTACAGAAACAACCACATCACATCATCATCCGGTATCATCAATCTCGATTTGACTTCCGGTCCAGGAACTCACTGGGTTGCATATGCGATTGATCAACGCGGAATTTTTTTTTTATTCGTACGGACTATCACCACCAGTTGAGATTTTAAATTATATTAATCAATTACCTGCCAAGATTTGGTATTCAACGTTACCGACACAGACAATAACAGATCCACCGATATTTGGTCGTGAATCCATCGCTGTTCTTGATGCGATATCAAAACAAACTAAACCACCTTATAAAGTTGTACACGAGTACAGAAGTAATCGTTGGACAGGTATTTAAAAATTGTACATATATATAATGGTTGATATTTACGGAAGATCTTGGATCAGAAAAACCGACAAAGGAACCGATAAAGATTTCGACGCGTCAAAATATGCAACACGAGATGACCTTGCTGATATTATGAACCTAGCTGGGGTTGACCGAGATGAAGTTGTTATTTTTCAGGACAAACACGGTGTTTTGAAAACAAGTAATATTAAGTGGAATGATATAGTTCGTAGGGTTCTTGCCGCTGCTATGGATAATATTCCGGTATTTTCCGACAATGGAAAAATACGTGATTCAGGTATATCGATAGAATATATCAGAAGTAGAATTATTAAAAAAATGTTCAAAAACGATTATCAACGTCAGGTGGTGTATTAACAGGAGAACTTTCCATGAACGTAAATAAAATAACTGTATTGAGAGATCCAACATCAGATGAAGATACAGAAACAAAAAGACACGTTGACATTGTTGATGGTAAATTATCTACATTAAAAACCGAACATGATGCCGTTAGTGATAAATTATCCACGTTTAAAACCGAATACGAAACTCACATAAACGATCACAATACCGTAGACGGAAAATTTTCTACGTTAACAGCCAAGTATGACGTTCACATAGGTGCGTTTACAATTCTCCGTAGAAACATCAGAAAGATCGATGAAATTACAGATAAATTCTTCGGAAAACCATTATTCGTTGATATAAAACTTTCTGATATTAAATCATCAATCGATACGGTTAAGAAAACAAAGGGAAATATTGTGAGTGATGTTCATAATATTATTAAAAAATTGATCCCTTTGAAAAATATCAGGGTAAATATCAAACATACCGCGGAAGTTACTGGCGTGTATAGATTATCTGTATTTAGTATTGCAAACTTTGAGATAATTACCACGTATCCATGACATCACTCAACAGACAAGTTTTCTGGAACCGCATCTGTTATCTTAAACCGTGGAGACGAAGGAACAGTTATCCTGGTTGCATCCGACAAAAAATTAACTACAGCAACGATCTGGTGGTGTCTGCAATTTGTCGCTGAAACACGTCAATTGATTACAGCGTAATTAATATGGACTACAGTTACAATCAAGCGCGTGAGTGGCAAGATAAATTAAAATCTATCGTTGATAATTACACGATAAAAGTAAAAAATATCACATACGTGTAATTGTCATTGACATAATTATATATTCGGTGTTTGCGGTTGTTGCTGGAGCCGGTCTTTTATTATCCGCGGTAACAATGACATCACCTGCGGTCATAACGATCTGTGTTTCAGCTTCAACTGCAATCGCTTGAGGTTTTAATATAATCGCAAACAAAATATCGACGTGTACGAATGAAAAACTATCCGATTATGCTGTGAAGTTACACGCGGCAATGGCGGCGTATTCTAAACTATCTCAGTTAATATCTGAAAGCCTCAACGATGCTTCAATATCGGATTCTGAGTTCGCATTAATGACTAAAATATTCTCCGACGCAATGACGCAAACTGTGACAGAATTTACACCCATTAAAGTTACAGATAAATAGATAAATGTCAGCACAAGAACTATTGCAACAGATTGCCACGAATACAACACCGGTGAAAACAACTATGATATCAGTAAGTACAGCCAATCTTGAATTCAGTATTAATTTTTCAACTGCAATTGCACAACTGTGAGTATATCATAGTTGGCCAAATATCAGATCAAAACCATTTGGTGGATTACCTCCAAATAATTCGTTGGTACTTGCAAACCAAAATAAAGCAGATGGAACCCCAGATTTCTTTGTTGTTTGTATCCCCACAGGTAGTTATTAGATTGAACAAATCAATGAATTCAATCGCAGAATAAAATCATCAACAACAAGGAATAAAAAATAACTATTACTGTTCACGAACCAACATTATCATCTGTGATTGAAGAAAAATCTCCCGATTACATTGTAAATATTTATCAGTCATCGATAAAAACTGTTCTAGGGTGGCCTGAAACTCCACCACATCCTAATATAACCTCAACGATTGCAGTCAATCTTGTATGTGATGTAATCGATGGTAGTTATTAAACAGATCTTGGGATATCAAATCAAGCTCAACAAGGATACGTTCTTTACACGTTTACTCCAATGGCAAGCATAATCAATATTTGTCAAGAATAAATTTTAAACTCACTGACCAAAGTGGACACTTTATTGATTTACGTAGCGAGGTTTTACTGATAAATCTCAATGTGAAATCGTAAACGATTTCTTGATCTTGATTCACGAATTAATCAGATAAATATTAGATTTATACCAGCACGTAAAGGTTTTTATACATGACGAGGAAACACTTGGAAATACAATCAAATTAATATTTGCACAGTCTTCATTCAGCATCGTTGATATAGTCATTGATGAGTTCGGAAACGAAGATTTTTTTTACTGATGCAAGAATAGTTAGATAGATTGCGTCGAGAACATATTTAAATGATCACGTGAGACCGAGATCAGATTATAAACTAAAAAAATATTATATAGTTCGGAATAAAAATCTGATTTCAGTAAAACAGAATATTTCTTTAGAGATTTGATGAAATTTCATTTTTTTAAATCCATTTTAGTCAATTTTATCGTTGAAAATCTGACAGATTTCTAATTTTTGTAGGTGAAAATCCCAAGCAATTCTCTAAATGATTTATCGATAAATCGTTAATTTCATCTTGTTTTTGTCTGTTTTAGTAGATTTTCATAAAAGTATATCCGATTTTAGTTAATTTATGAGCAAAAGATGGCAAATTTAATGATTTATCGATAAATCATTTAGATAATCGCTCGGGGTTTCACCCTACAAATATTACAATTTTGATAGATTTTTGTATGATTTCGACTACAATAGGTAGAAAAAAGGATGAAATTTCATCAAAATTTACAAATCTGAATTCAGAAATATTATAACAGAATTAAAAGATATAACAGAATAAAAAAAGATATTATAACAGAATAAAAGAAAATATTATAACAGAATAAAAAAGATATTATAACAGAATAGAAGAACATAACTGTAGAGGAATTAATCTAAGCTGCCATCATTTATAATCCTTTTTAGTTGTCTCACGCGTGTGTTGATAATTTTGTTTGTTTCATATTAGTGAGACAGTTTTGATTTAATATTTTTTACTGCGATAGAAAGTGGTACGAACTTATCTACGTCTGTATCTTTTACCATTGATAAGGACAGGAACATTATAGACAGTGTTCTCTTTATCAGCTTATACTCCATTGAAAGTGTATAACCACCATAACCACCATCAAGTTTTCGTTGTTGGATTGACTCGAAATCACAAAATATTTTTTTCTGGATCGAGATGTATATTTATATTTTAACCTTTTTATCATTTTACTGCATATATTATAGCATTAATATTTTCGAAGTTCATATACATAACATAATTATTTAAATTTAACAAATATATTTGTTTGGACAACATAACCGTTAACCTCTAGGTTCGAGTGTTCTAGCAAGTCAAGGCACATTAAGGACAGCACAACCTATAACCGCTAGGTAAACACCGTATCCTAGCAGGTGTAAGGCAAATTAATGGCAGCACAATATTTAAACCCCTAGGTAACCACCGTATCCTAGCAGGTTTAAAGGCACATGGAGCATATAACCTTAATTAAGGACAGCACAACCTTTAACCCCTAGGTTACCACCGTATCCTAGCAGGTTTAAGGCAAATTAAGGACAGCACAACGTTTTAACCCATAGGTCTCTAATTTGTCAAATAAAATTCTAGAGCCTCGGGGAGACGTGGTTGCTGAATTACGTATTACGATAAAACACAGGACCTCTCTACGTTCAACATCCCCTTCCCGGATATCAAATCCGGGTGAGTAAAACGATCACCCACGAAGATTCGAACATGGAGAGATGTGTACATAATTCTGTTGAATTTCGATTTGAGGTCTTAAACCCCAGCCCCCACTATATTAGAAAATACCATTTAAATAGGTACCGCCAGACAATTGAACGTTGCGAGATTCGAACCACTGCCGCCGGAACCAGAGTTCTACACGATACCCATTTGGCCACGGTTTCATCTGAGAAATATATATTTTTAGTTAATGTATGTACAGAACAGACAGTCTAAACATAATTGTATATATTTTCACAGACATTATATATTCCCACAGACAGTTTGAATATAATATATAGCTATCTACATAGAACAAAACAGTCAACATGATTATATTTTTACAAATAGTTTGAATATAATATATAGCTATCTACACAGAACAATGAACACAATTATATTTTTACGGACACTTTAAATAAAATATATCGTTATCTGCACAGAATAGACAATCAACACACGATTATAATTCACAGATAGTATATATTTACAAACATAAAGTGGGTTTTTACTGAGAAATTCAGGTCTGAATACATGTATGTTAATGAAGCTAAAACTAACGTTTTGCAATATACGCTAGCGTGATGTGTTTTCTGCTTCGATTCTGTTTGTAAGCGAGTAACAATAAATTATCTTCTACTAATTTGAAACTATTATCCAGTTATGTTGCTTCACTGATATTAATTAGGACGTAGATGGTTAATTAGTTAATTACAGCGACAAAATAAATATATTAAATAAATAGTAAAGTAATATAAGCAACATAAATACAGAGAGACAGTCTCCCTTCAACAGTATTGAAATGTAATTTTTTGTTCATATTTTTTGAGAGAGTAGATTTGAATATTTTATTTGCTACGAAATATATTGATTTTGATTGAATATCAAAATATTTGGCAGCTGCATTCATTGATGGAAATATTATTTCTTCGTCTGTCTCTATATTGAGAGATTTAATCGTCCTTTTTCCTATTGCTTTACATTTACCAGTATTACCACATATATAATTCTCCCTCTGCGTGATAGCTCTCAGATTATCCATGTAATTATTTTTCGGATCTGAATTGTTATGGTCAATGACAAGACCGTCTTCGATAATTCCTTTGAAACATTCGAATACGAATATGTGACAAAGATGTGTTCTTTTTCTACTTATTTCATTAATACTGAACTTAAGATAACCAGTATTAATGATATAACCAACTGGTTTCTTTAGTAGACGATTCCAGATAACACAATCACGATTTACTTCTTAGTTGGTTATGATATGATATGATATGATATGATATGATATGATATGATATGATATGATATGATATGATATGATATGATATGATATGATATGATATATATATATATATATATATATATATATATATATATATATATATATATATATATATATATATATATATATATATCTTTTGCTTAAATCATTATTTGCCTTGATCTTTACTTTGAAATCTAATCAGATAATCTTCCGGGGCTTGTATAATCCTGTCGCTATCATTATTTTTTAAATCATAATATCGTTTCAGTTCTCTGTATCTTTTACCACCACATTGCACGCACAAACGTATTTCTTTTCGTACTCCAACACCACATCGTAAACACGGTTTTGGTCCTAGACTTCCATCTCGGACACGTTGCGAGTGGATTCCGCAGAATTCGTTTACTCAGGATCTGTTACAAGGAGTAACAGAGCCGATCATCAACCACTTGCAGAGATTCCTTGTTTTAATCATTATATATATGTAATATTTTTAATTTAAATACTTGTTTTAATTATAATGATTGGAGAATTCGAGAAATTATCCAAGATCAAGCTTTCTAAAATTAAAAATTTCATCTTGACAGAAATTCCTTGTGCCGATGCGAGATCTGGTTGATTCGACAGATAAAAACTTGAGCAATAAAATACATGACGCCAAAAAGAAATTTCAGAAAAATGAAGTATCTTATGTGTGGTCGACGTTTAAGATTATAAGTGACACTAAAAATATAGATCCTACGATGAAGGACAAACGAGCAGTGATGATCATTAACTACCTTGACCATAGAAAATATACTTTAAAAATCAAATTTATCGTACTATCAGATACAGACAATTGGATTATTCGTGATAAACGTGATTCTATCCTTCATAAAGAAACAACTGCCATACAGAGTAAAGATTCCAAACCAGGGATGTTGACCGATATTGATAAACTATATTACGAAATATCTTATCATATAGCAGCGGTTATTTATGGGATATATCCGCTTGAGAAACCCAACATTGATAATCTAAAGCCGATGAAATTCTCGAAGATAAATTGTGTGGCTGAACGAATAACTGAATATTTCACCGTCTCGAATGGTGGGAAGGGTTTAAAAGATAACCGACGTAATATAAAAAATTTGTGGGCAGAAATAGTCAAAGATACCGGAGCATCTATGAAAGATGTTGCTGAGCTAGGAGAGAAATTAAAATTTCCGATAATAGTGAAAACGATAACAGGAGAGATCTTATACGAATCGAAATATAAATCAAAGGGAGCTTCACTCGAATTGTTGATCATAATGCGCATGCATGGACGAATGCAGTAACAGTATTTCCACGCACGAGGAAGGTTAAGTTCTATAACGGTGATATGTTTTACTTTATTAACGAAATAAGTAAAAACGATCCTGTATCCGTGTGGTTGTTTAGTTTTCAAAATGAATCCAATCAGTTTGTAAGACAAATGGTGATATTTATCGAAGAGAATCCCTCCACGAGAAAATGAGAAAATATACCCTTGACGAAACATTGCTCGGTGAATGTTTTACTGTTCCATCACTTGCAGCTCATTTTGCTAAAGAGAAAAATTCATGGAAACCAACTCGGTTTGATTTTCTTGATGATATAATATTAAGTTTTGTTGAATATGGTTACGGTGGACTGTGGAACCGTAAATACCCGCGTAAAGATGTTATCTGGGTTGATATGGTTGCATGTTATCAAGGAAGTTTTATAAGATACGGAGAGTGTTTTGGGTATTTCGAAAGATTCGGTCACCCGACACACGAGATGACGCGAGTATCAATTAGTAGACCATTACCTGATTTTGATAATACTGGATTTGCATGTATCGAATCATTCGAGTTTACAAAAATCTTCATCGGATTTGTTATGTTTCTCAGAAAAGAAGTGGGCTCCAATAATACTGTTACGATATATGCTTGATTGTTTAATGTTGATGTTGAATATCAGTAAAGCGATTATATCATACCGAATGCAGACCGAAGAATGGTTACCACAAGAAAAGAAATATTCTGATGAAGAAAATCCTGATAAACCAACTTTGAAAATAAAATTGCAAAAGATCTTGACAGGAAAATAATAAGTAAATTTACCCAATGAGGATCATAAGATCAGAAACGACATTGTATAAGATTGATCATGGACAATGCTGATTTAAATTTTATAATCGCTCATACTACGAAAAAAAATACATTTAGAAGTCGGGATACAGCTTTCTTATCAAATGGAACTAAGTTAGGTACAATTGTGAGTTTTATTGATGGTGAATCACCGCAGTATACCCATTTAAGATGTTCGATGCTTGCGTACTTTTCGATTAATCTAATATCGATGATAAATAAAATTACAGAGTTTGCTGTCAGAGTAGCTACCGATTTGTTTCATATCAGTAAAAAATATTCAAAATTACTAGACCAACTAACTATCATCAATCATGTACCATGGGGTTCGTGGAGAATAAAAAAGAAAATATTCTCAGTTATTCTGAATCAGCAGATGTTCCAGTCAAAGATATTTTCCGTAGAAAGAATCAGATATTAAAAACATCGTCTGCACCATCAATATATGATCCCGTAACTAGACACAAAACGATTTATCTCAATGGACCTGGAGGATCAGGAAAGACGACACGTGCCATTGAACTATTTCAGAATTCCGATATAATTGTTTTGATACCTACACACAGACTTGCGCAAGAAATGACCCAACGAGGAACACATTCATGTACTTATCATAGCTTTTTCCGATGGAGCGGAGACGCATGGACACCTGATCGAATGGGAGATAAATATATTCCGAAGATCATAATATGGGATGAAATATGTACAGTATCATTAGATAATCTAAAAATATTTCTTAATTGGTTGTTGACAAAAAATACTGCTGTAATAATGTGTAGCGATCATGGTCAACCACCACCCTTTGTTGGACCGTCTCTACACGAATGGCTAAAGAGATCCGTTGACTATTACGAAAAAATAACTGACAATCATAGAGCACTTGATTTAACATTGAGGGAGTTTAAAAAAATAATCAGATTACAACCGAAAAAAATTCAATGTAAAGTAATGCGTAATATAATTTCGGAACCTCTTTGAACGCCTTTTGGGTTACGTGGAGACCAAATGATCTGTTAGTTGCAAGTAGAAAGATAGTTCGTGACACACTTCAACAAAAATTATTTCTGCTACATAAGGAAAAATTCGCAGAGTTGCGGTACAATTATGTTATCGCCCAGCAGATACGCGATGACAGATTATTCTCTTTGACATACCAGTAGAGACGGAGAAAAAATCTCGTGTTGAATGATATTGTTTTAGTTGATGTCAATGTTTTTGAAAGCGCGTTATCGGATTGGGCGCTAGGATACGCAATGACAGTACATTCATCTCAAGGATTAACTATTTCTGATACAATTGTCTGGATTGTGGATGATCATATCGAGTGGTCGAATTTGGTTTATCTTGCGGAGTCTCGCGTCAGGAAAATAACTCAGCTACGCTTGATTGTCGTGGATGCGTCACAAACCACTGGCAATGTTGACAATGATATAGTAAGAAAAAAGTTAGATAGCTATAAACAATGTGATAAAAAAATAAACGCGACTTCGATGATAACATAATATTGAAACAACAACAGGATAATCACTGTGCAATCTGTAATTGTATAATGCTGTGGCAATACTCGAGTAAAAGTCCTAGACAATTTACCGTAGATAGAAAAGATAACAGTCTTGGTCATATTCGTGATAATGTGAGGTTAACTTGTCTTGAATGAAATCGGCGTAGAGGTGCTAGTTAAGTGAATGCGGTGGTAATTGTATATCTTCCGGAATTACCTGTAATTGTTCACGTGTAAAGCAGTTGAATCTAATCTGCAGATTGCAGGTCTACCTGTAGATCTTACCATGCTGGATATCTTGTGTGTTGTAATACTCCAAATAGGATCTGCTTGTAATCGCAATAATAGGTTTCCTGGCAGTTGTTAGAGTAACCTCATCGTTTAATGCAGCTATCACACTTGGTAATCTTGCAACCCATTCACGAGATCTTGTATCCTGAATGAATTCCTTCGCGTATTGGTATCCAAAAAATCGTTCAGCAAGTGTTCGATTGAATCGTTCTACGATTGCTTGATTACGATGAATTTCAGTACGTCCTGTTTGTATTTTAACATTATGTCGCTTCATTAATGATGATACTGCACCAAGAAATTCTTTGCCAGGATCGACTTGTAATAGGTGTGGCCATCGCAAGGGTCCTCGTCGATAAATCCGTTCGAAGGCAGATTCAACTTAGGTAGCTGTTTTAGTTCATGGCTCTGCTACTTTATATCTACTAGCATCATCAACAACGTTTAATGCGTATTTAAATGTTACTCTACGTATACGATCATGAGGTGTAAACAGAATATCAGCGTGATGAACTTCATTAGGAACTTTAACATCAAAATGTGCGTACTCGATTCGTTTAGGCGGTGGTAGGTATATTTGTCATATTGCTTGTCGTGCTAACCATGCTGCGGCGGTAGAACGTGTGACATTTGTTGCATTAGCGGTTTATCGATTGCTGCTCTACCTTTCCCGTATCCTCTTGGGCTATAATAAATTGTTTCCATTTTAATTAATTACCCAGCACCTATTGCTAATTTGGATTTCATCGCAGATTTTTCTAACCAATTGGCTAATCCTTCCTTGAGATTTTTATTTTTTATGGAATTCAATGCATTAATCAATTTCACATCTTCGATATTTAGTTGTTATAGATCTTTACTTTTATAACTTACATCATGAACGTGACACGCTTTATGGATTGCATTTACCGGATATTAACCGGATTTTGGTTGGTTTTGGTTGATCTTGTTCATCAAGTCTGATATCAAGTCGAGTGCCAGGACCGCAGTAATTATATCATGGAAGATGTTTTTCTGCGGGATATTTAGCACACTGAGTTCCTGGAAACTTATTGCAATGTCACCACCGTTTTTTGTGTTGAGCTTTAGGTAAAAAGTAAAATTTCTTTCTGCCACATGCAGAACATTTTCCATCGTATGCTATTCTTTCTTTTTTGTTGTAACTGTAGATAAATCAGTAGTTGGAGTTTTAACTCGGCAGCGTAAACAACATAAGTCCATGATATAATTATACCATAGATGTACTTGATTTTTCAGCGACACAAAAACGAGAACAGGTAAAAAATCATCCAGCGTTACAAAATTCGATCGGAATGATACTAATAGGCTCGTCCGGATCTGGTAAAACACAATTATTACTTACTTTGATAATGAGATGGTTGAAATGGAATAAGTTGTATCTAGCTGCACCATCTGTAGATGATCAGAGATGCTACGAAGTACTTAAGGAATTTAATGAAAACGCACGATTGCTGAGCGGTGATGATATTATTGATTTTATAACCGACATTGATGTAGCACCATCTGTCGATGATCTTCATGGATTCGTTAATAATTTAGTTGTGTATGCTGACGTAATGCTAGATAAACAATCAAATCCGGCAAGAATATTTTCTCGAGGAACACATAAAAATACTGATGTTATTTATGTAAACTCAGCGGTATACACAAATGCCGAAAGTAATCAGAGATAATTGTAATATTTAGTTGTATTTAATGGAATTTATACACACACGCTAAGAAATATTCATCAGACCTGGTGTAGCGGAGATATGGATATAAATAAATTCAAAAATTTCTTTGCACGTGCGCAAGGAACACCGTATGAATTTATAACAATAAATCTGCATGATCCCAGGACAAGATATCGTGTAGGAATCGATAAAATATTTGGCTAATTTGTAACAGCAGAGAGGGCGTGACTTCGGTTTGGCCGTCAGCGGGATAAACCGGTTGCATAAAATTTAGGTAAAAATCTAAGTAAGTCGACAAAGGTGACATGAAGATAATCAGCATCAACATAGCTTATGTGCGTGTCCTCTCTAAGGTAATCAATGAGGATGTCTAATGGTCTCTGAGGTCTTTATAATACTCTGTTAAGATAGTCTCCCCTGGGATGAATGCAACCACGTCTTCTACATAAACGTCCAGACATTCTTTTCTGGCCTATCACGAAACATTGTCCGTGCTGTAATTTACTTAAATGATTGACATAAATCCACATAATGCTATCTATTTAGGAGTGTAGTTTAATTAGGTGGTGAAACAGAGCGAATAATAAGTTTTGGTCTTGTTTCTGATCATCATGACATCATTACTGTTTGTAATCTTTCCACAACGTACATGTAGGGTTTGTGACTGATAAAGCTCTTGTTCTGGATGAAAAGCATCATCTTCATCGATGTCCGTGTTTATTGTTCTAGTGTGTTTGTTTAATAGTTAAAGATAACTTCTCACGTATTGTTGATTTGAAGTGTAGTATCGCAATTCATAATACAAGATCACGTACAGTGTATTCTCAAGTGGGACTTGAAGATGAAGTTCCGCGCAGATGTGGCGTGATTTTATAGACTGGAATATTTCTCGAAGCTGCATTAATGAATAAAGGAATGAATCTAACGTTGCTGACGTTTCCAATGAACAAACATTAAGGTACTTAACATGGGATGCATGCATGCGTGATATTCAATCGTGGAATCCTGACGTCATGGTGAAAGTTTAATTTTCACTCGGTGTAGTGGATATTGGATCTACTTTTTATGCGTTTGACAGATGTCATCTCCAACATTTTGCATGATATCCTTTTTTCATACTTAGTAGCGTAACCCATCCAATAGAACATGGTAATGCTAGATTCAGTCTCAGACGTATGATGTAATATTTTGCAATTCCTTGTTTTAACACTCAGTTAAAGCTCGGATTGTCAGGGCTTTAATTCTACTCCCTGTTGTTTTTGTATCTGCATTGACCAACATATCAAATTATGTCTTGGATCATTGCGTATGCATCATTGTACTAGTCAAAACGTCCATACCTACGATCTCTTCATATTTCTTTATATGGTCATGTCTATGAGATCTGAATGGTTTCCGAAATTATTTATGCCGTATCCTTGCTGTGATGTGATCCTAAGTGTGAGGTGAATTTAACGGGGTTTCGTAACGACCAATGAATTTTCTTGCCTGGATAAAAATGTTTTACTGCTTGTATTTAAGTTTGGTTAGGTCTTTCTTGGTCAATGACATCATTATGGTTTGTCGCTTTGCAGCACTACAACACAAGTAGATTATTGAGTGTAGAGGTAATTCATTAACTGCCATGCTTAAGAACACACATGTATTCAGCACAGTCTGGTCCTATATTTGTATTCTAGCCATCACCAGTTTAAAGACGAATGCTACCGTCCGAAAACTGAATGCCAACGTACATCCCATACAATATCCTCGTTGTAGAACTATTTCGTTTTTGTTCTTCGAACTTTTTCGACACTCGAGGACATAAACTAACTAAATTCTCAGGACACCACTGAGCGTCCTGTTGGCCAAGTTGGGAGGACAAAAAGTGCTAAACATCGTATACGTTAAAGAATTGATATCCATTATGTAGAACATGAATCAAATTTACACGTTCCTGTCACGGCTTAGTTCTTGGTCATTTTGACGACGAGGTTGGTGTTGATTACATATTTGAGCATAAGTACAACAGAGTGAAGTGTTGGTCCATCTTCAAAAGAATCTGTCGATAGAATTTAAAGATTCAGTGTTCAAAGCCGTCGACGATGTTTTGACATTATATATTGACATTATATATATGTTTCACAACATTAGTTGTGGTCACATTACAACTTTTATGTCATCTGATATCATTCACATCTAAGACAACTCTAGAGTCTAGAATCAAAACTCTTCAAAGAGACCATATTGTTACATTTCTTCTTGACAAACGAAAGTGTCTGAAGAGTGGGTATGGTACCAAGTGAAGAAACTTCTTATTTTTCTGCTCGCATACTGATCTAAGGCATGTTTTTCGGTATTAGAAAGTATGGAACTCTGTCTTTCACTTTGTGATCATTGCAAATGTTGTAGGCATTTTACTTAAAGGCAAACCGAAATAACTAACAATATGGTTCGACTGTTTTGTTTCACAATTCATGTAAAGAATTTTGACTCTATTCTTGGTGACTTATTGGAATTTGGTTCCATGTTTTTAGAAATGCTTCCAAGGAAATTGCCAGTCGTATCCGTAGAAATTGTGTCCATTGACTTTAGCGTGTTAATAAAATTCCGTAGCGATACACATCATCTTCGTTCAGTATGCTATCCGCAGAATAACGGCAATAAAAGCTGAACATGACGGTAAGAGAAAAAACAATTTTTTGTGTGTATTTAAACTATTTCATTGTGATTCCTATACACGAAATTATGCCAGACAAGAGATTGTGCTCATGGGAAGATTAGTCCTTTAAAGAAATCATACATGTACTTTTGCGATAAGATAAGATTTGTTTTGAGGAGGGGGAGGGAGTGAGAGTGTATTTGGCATTTCAATAGTACGTTCTATTTTTGAAAGAATTGGATAATTTGAAAAGACCGGTTTGTTCTTTGAAACAAAATCACGGGCTTTTAAGAATCCTACTGCCGCTTTGGATGTAATGGTAGTGGTATCTCAGTGATGGTGGATACAGTAATATAATTAGAATTCTGTGATTGTTAAGGTTCTTTTATCATAGGTTTCGCCATAGTAACCTCATACATAAGCTCATTTGTTTACGCTCTGCCAACATGTCATATCACAAACTAACAGTGTTGTTTTCATCCCTTACTTATAGCTAATGATTCGGGACAAAGCTCGTTTGTGTTGTTTTCTTTTTTCATTTTCTTGTTGCTTTGGAACAAAGACAAATGTCGGTTCTTAGAGTTTTTGCATTGTAAAAATATCTCAAGCTTTTACTACTATTTATATTTCTGGGATAAATTCTTGCGACGATTAATCCAAATCCAGAACCAAGTCATTCTCTGGAACAATACTCATTACAGCAGCAGTAGCTATACCTTCTCTCCATTAATAAGAAGCATCCTTTGCATTCACACGCCGACATAAATTCTTAGGTGCATGTATGTTGCATTCTTCCGCACGGAATCGTACAGGAACTCATGAATGTAATATGTGTGAATATACCTATTCTTTTGTCCCCATTCTAGGGTTATAGGAATTAAATGGGTGGTAGGTGTGATGGTTAATTTGTTTAGTAGGGAATATCATGGAAGTTACAAGAGTTAAAACAGTTGTGGGTTTTGTTATCTTTGTTTATAAATATTTTTTATTCTACTTCTTCTATTCTCTTCTATATAGTAGATGAATAGTAGATGTGGGTGCTGATTAGTACATTAAGGTGTTGGTCAGTAGATAAGTGTGGTTTCAAACATTATCACATTATATTTCCGATGCTCTCTTCTCCAGGTACGTTTTCTCATAGAGAACAACTTTGAATGTGGAGACGTACTAATAATCTTCTGTCTTCTCTTCACATCTCCGTTTCGCCACATCCCGCCATATCATTGTAGTGCCAAATATACCTGCCATTAAAACGTATATTTTCCTAATTCCTCTTAGCCATTTCCTACCCATAGAGCCATACTGTTAAAATGGCGGTATAATTAAATATTCCATCTACCCCACTGAAACATTCTCCCCACTTTTTACTATTTATGAAGATACCACTTCTACCTGCCTATCCTGATGTAGTAAACACACACAAGCGTAGTGGCTGTGACAATGAAAAACCAAACATAGCATAAGATTGTGTGTTCTATAATAAGATTAAGTGCAATGGCATTTAGGAGGAATTCAATCTGGTGCAATATGAGTTGCAATTTTACACAATGCCATCGATCTCTTACACCACTAAGTATTTACTGCCTCATTAGATTCGTCTATTACAATCGGAAATCCGTTTCAAGTGTGATCTAATTACAGCAATTATCCAAATGGTACTTTTTGTAGAACGCATTCCTATTCCCGGTAACCATATTCCAAGTTTTCACCATTAACAGACGTTTCTGAAAATGAGCTGATTTCCCATTGTTTATCCTATTGCACATTGAGCCTGAAACACTGGAAAAGCATAAACTGGAAATAGCATAGATTGGAACGGAATTGCCAAATAAACTTGATTTTGCTTTTTTTTTTTGATGGTTTAACGCCATTTTTCAGCACAATATAGGCTACACATGGCGGCTAATATCAATGGTGGAGGAAGAACCCGAACAACCCCCGGAAAGAACCACCGACCCACGAGAAGCTTTCTCACATAACTACATTTGCCGAATCTTAGACTCGAACACACGCAGATAGAGGTGAGATGGCAGTGGTCCGTAGACCACTCGGCCACTCGGGGCCCCTCAAATAAACTTGATAGGAGGCACTTATCACAAGAAAGAAAAATATAAAATTATTTATTAATATGTATAAAATTATTAAAAAAACTACGCACCTAAATTTTGACATAATTGTTCCCCCTCCCTTTCAAATCATCACATTACTTCCAGATGGAAGTTAGAAGTTCTTGGTTTCATTGACGTTCATACGATGCCTTGATCTCCCTGAAAGCGACAGCCAATGTGTTCTCTATCATTAACATTTTTATAAACAGCTTTGAGGAGAAAATCAAAGAAGATTACTATACTATGTACCGGAAATTGTTTCTCATACATAATGCGGAGAAGACTCCATCATGTCCTTTGTTACTTTCGTGCTGATGTAAATTTCTTTTAAACTTCCCCCATCTTCGTTTCGACATAATGCCATTGAAATTATCAAGCCTATTTCCGTGTCCAAATTATTTCGCTTTAACCTTTACACTATTTTACACATAAGCATATTTTGCGTTAATTATCATCAACTGAGACAATAAGCAAGGTCCATATCTCTCTCTCTCTCTCTCTCTCTCTCTCTCTCTCTCTCTCTCTCTCTCTCTCTCTCTCTCTCTCTCTCTCTGTAACATTTGACTTCATGTATTGTACGTAAGGAACAACTATCGGTTGAGAGATCGGATGTCCAGTCACAGAGTATATATTATTTCGCAATATGATACACAGGGCTGAGTCAGGTTATTGATGTGATTTATAATTTCACACCTGATTATGCCTAGGTGGGACCCTAACACCGTTATCGTCTGCGCGAATCCTTCGAAACGAATATTTCCGGTGTAAAAGATGGCATGTTTGCCAATCATTTCCAGTTCCTAGACAAGTCAATTTTCAGCGAAGCTTTGAATGTATTACTACAGATATATGTACGCAGAAGGAAAATGGTATGTCGTCTGCTTCTGGTATTTACAATGTCGAATCAAGCAAAAGTAAAGAATGACACTTACGAATTTGCCTCTCACGTGTATTTAACAAGCGGTATAATTTCTATGTACATGTGTGCAGAGGATATAACTCTAAACTCTCAACATTATGGTAATTTATGGGAATTATCCGACAGTTACCGAATAGGATCAACAACGTCACAATTTTGTCTGATTAAATCAACTTGTCAAGATGGCGCAGTGTTAGTAGGGAAAGTCCGTTAAGACTGAAAGGCACAGAGACTGTCAGTGTTACGGCCAATCTGATCACATTCATCAGATTAGGAATTGTTAATCACTGAAAGAACTGGTTAAGTTCTGTGCACCTTTTAACACGATAAAGATCGGTAGGAGTTTACAAACGGAGAGGTGTAGTCGAACTAGGCCTTCCACGATACAAACTGTTTTACACCAAGTCGTCAAATTTCACACACAAAACAAAATTATTTAATATTTTTCGTCATATTCAAGACTTGTCACCAAAACATCACCAATGTCCATATAGCTAATTAGAAAAATATGTTCCAACGTTTTCCCCACACTAGACCTTATCAACATACAGTAAATTCCAATGTAGAAAAATAAGAGGATATCTACATATATCCATGTCATACAAAATTCACTGACTTTACTATTACGATTAAATAGATTGTTTTACATAATGCCTGCAGCTAAAATGTTTGGAATAGTAACATAATTGTATCATGGAAAGTACGTGTTGTTCAGGAAAATCTTAAAAAGAAACTTAGTATTTCCAAAGATGTTCTTAGTGTTATACAAATTTTGTTTTTGGACGAATTTTGTTCTCAATACGAAACCTAATCAAAATGGCACGAATCATACTTATAATATGTCAAAACTAGTAATGTGCACGCAAAAAAGAATTTCTATTTTGAGCTATTTTGTTTTAAAATATTCGCCTTGTAAGTTGGCATGCAGAACATCTATTTCCTGAACGCACTGATTTTGTTTTTCTTCAATACGGGCGATGTGAATATCTCCCTTTTCTAAGTTCAGATATTCAAAGACACATATCATAAAATCACTGGAAAATTTCTTTTGTTTTATTTTCTTTTCGCTATTACTGCCAGCTAAGTAAAAGTAAATAACAAAAGCAGTAAGCAAAACCGAACAAATTCTCATAAAGTGAATTCATTAAACCACTGTTAAATGACATTACTAATTGGCATCAAATATGAAAGAGTAATACTTTTACAGAAATAAGGAACAAAAACATTTACACTGACTTAACACGCAGTTACTAAAATTTAGTATATTTGTCATTTAAATATGTAAAAAATTTTTTTTTTTTACAAATAATCGATAATTAGCATCAGTAACGACAATTTCACAAAAAAAACTTTAAAGTATTATATGTCCTTTTAAAGTGTTATGTGTTATTGTTGAAGTTCCCAACTGTAAGTTACGCTTTTATCAGATGCGTATAACTCCTCATTTACCTGGGACGACGGAAAGTAGCCATTCCTGTCTGAATAGTTGCTGATGATCATTACTTAATGATAAAATGCAAGAGAATGAATCAAATGGAGTTATTGTCACGACTCCATGATCACAAACTTAGCTTTTAACGGGGTTTTAATTAAACTTAACAAAGAATTGAACGATCAAAGTTACATACGTCTAATCTGAAGATTATTATTAATTGCCAAGATATACGAAAGAATCAATTTATAGATCATATGCAATACAATACACTTAACAGATTCAGGACAGGATATCAAAACTAATAAAGCTATTCCGTACTTTTTACAGCCATGGCATAATGTAAGAAGTAGATACAATCATGTACCATGTGTTACAAAAGCATATATATGCATACGAGTTATGTTCATGGAATGTATATTTGATTCCATTCACAACTTTTAATAACACGACTTTCCAAACATTTCCTGTCCTCATAGATCAATGTAGATCATATGGATGAAATGCATCAACAAATCATTGTTGTGATCATGAAATCATTTCATCATGCATTCTCATAAGAACCGCGTGCTTATGACACTGCGCCAAAACAATGGTGCGTCAAATCACAACTCTAAATGGTATACGTAATATATATATATATATATATATATATATATATATATATATATATATATATATATATATATATATATATAAACAATACATTTACTCCTCTTGCGCACGGACACATATCACTCTGAAAAACTATTTCATACATTGCAGCTATTTGATTCAGGTTAATATTTTCCTGTATTTGCCAGAGGATATAAAATGTGACTGAGGAATCTTGTTTGTATTACGTTGATTGTAGAAATGTTGGCGAACTAGAATCGTTGCAATCTACTGATTATTGATCATAACACTGCAAGGGAATGTTGTTATATCATGTTTCAACACTTTATCGCACATGAATAAAGTAACTTAAATTAATTTTAAAGCATGATATGATTACTATTGGTAGAAACTGCATTTTTAGCTGATGGTAGTAAACAGTTGCATCAATTATGAAACATTAGCGTTCGGATTAGGCGCTTGAGTAGTAAACAGTTGCATCAATTATGAAACATTAGCGTTCGGATTAGGCGCTTGATTTATGCATTTAGATTGTGTTTAAATCTCTTGGTACTATCTGATTGTGGCACAGCCTCTTGATACCATTGGATTTTATTGCATTCTCTAAATACCGTCAAGTGTGCGACATTCTATTGGCACCGTCAGATTTTGTTATGCTATCTTGACACCGTCAGATTTTATTACATTCTCTTGATGACGTCAGAAGCTATTACGGTCTCATGATAACAATGCATTTCCTTTTTTATCATTCAATTTAGTAACAATCCAACGATATTATCATATTTTGTTTGAATCACTTGATGCAGTCATAATTTCATATGTTCTCATGATACAATCGTATTTTGATTCATTCTCACGATAATATCGTATTTCTTAACATTCTAATGAAACCATCAAATTTTCTTACACTCGCTTGCTACAACCAGAATGATTTTAAAGAATTGATATCTTCACAATTTCTTACATGACATTTGATACCTTTATATTTTGTTACAAGGACATTAAATAAGATTCTTCTCACATATACGTATTAAATCAGGGATAAACTTTATTTGTTTTTTTATATATAACATTTTCGCTTTAACTGAGATAAAATAACCATATATGAACTATTTATTTAGCACATTAATCTACCATTTCAAGGGAATCATTGTAACATGCCATTATTGTGTGCACTTTGGCATAAGAACAGCAGAAAATGTTGCTATCACTACCGCGATTCCATGTAGAACATGCATCAGTTTTTGTGTTACGTTGTAACACCTGATACAAACATTAAATAAATGGAACAGTCTAATACTGGTCACAATGAATACATTAATTATATGAACACATATTTGTCAATGACAGGCTAGACAGAACTTATTTCCTCTTAAGTGTAATGGATATCATAGACAGAGGCTTAGTGCGTCTGAACAGAGTTTGATTTTATTATTTAATATTTAAAAGTTTGAATATTTTTTGCAAATGTTTGTGATAGCTTGATTATTTCAATCGAAAGTAAATACAGTTCAGTTTAATATACATGTAGTACTTTACAAAATGTTACGACTCTATGGTCATTATCCAAGTAAAGAAAAGAAGCAAAATCAACAAGTGTGGTAAAAATTAATCCTCAAAGTTATACATGTAAACGTAAGAGGAACTTATTGCATTATGAAGTTAAATTCACAATAATGCTCATAAACTTCTCTAAAAGTCCCAAAATGAATGCAAAATTCTGTAAAATTTCAAAATCGGAACTATACTGGTCTGCCAAGAATCATGTGATGTTGTCATGATTAAGTCTTTTTAACAATCTATAACAGTTCCAAATATTTTTATAGTCCAAATAAAGAGCACTTTTCTATTTCCATTGAGCAGTGTAGATGTTCCTTGCGAATAACATAAGCTACGTTTGCAGACTGACAATAGGAATACAGGAAACGAAGATGACTCCAAATTAGGAATACACCGGACGAGATTGATCATCCTTCTCATTTGACTAAGCCCAATTAATGAAAAGATTCACAATATGTCTAAAATTGTCTTAACCCCATCAGCCAATGAAACAGTATGCCAATGATATGTTAAACAAGTAGACGAATTGAAGGTCATGCCTTTATCTGATTTTAAATATGCAATACATGATCAATATTTTTTTGAAATTCTTCTATTATAAATTATAGGACAACAATTGCGTATGATTATTTCAAGAAAAAGTTCTCGATCGAAAAGACAGAAACATTGCCAATGAAGTATCAAAACTGAATGCTAAATGGAAGAGAAGATATTAAGAAGATAAAGATGGATAAAGTGAAGCTTATATCAATTGAAGAAGGAGAAAATGTGATATATATATATATATATATATATATATATATATATATATATATATATATATATATATATATATATATATATATATATATATATATATATATATATATATATGCAGTGCGTGAGGTTGATCATGTGAATACTAAAATGCCTCGTAATTATTCAGACATTCTGTGGTTTAATGATTTATGAAAACATTCTCTACATGGTCATGTATCATAATCAAAATACTGCAAGCAATTAAAGCATAAAAAACATCAAAGAAATAGTAAAACAATTCGATGGTTTAAAGGTAAAATATCATACTTGATTATAGTAAATACCATTTCATTTAAATGTAAAATTGGTGAATTATTTTCCACTTAGAAAAGATGGGTATCTATACCTAGACTACACGATGATAAACCTAAGCAGCATAATTCAAACTGGAGACCATTTGCAGTGCAAACTGTACGATACCACGTGGTTTATGCGTGTATTACGAGCAATACGCATTATACTGATGATCTGTGTGTCTGTCTGACTGTTTGTCTCTCTCTGTCTGTCTCTGTCTCTGTCTGTCTGTCTCTGTCTCTGTCTCTCTCTGTCTCTCTGTCTGTCTCTGTCTGTCTCTCTCTCTCTCTCTCTCTCTCTCTCTCTCTCTCTCTCTCTCTCTCTCTCTCTATGATTCTAATAAATCTCTAATCTCAGATTATCATTTGATATTGGCGGTGAGATGATGTACACTATACTCCGTGAAAATATTTGAAAATATTTGAAAATAGATCCCCCCCCCCAACCGAAAAATAAATTTTTTGGAATGTTATTTGCTTTAGGTCCCAAAGATATCAGTGAAATGAAATATTTACTTTTACTTGAAACATGCAGAAGCGTCCTTGGTGCGCAGATTTATTAAACCTTTATGTTTAGCAAAATCCAGGTAGATTTAGCATTGCAACTAGTAAGAATAAAAAAGATTGAGGTGAAAAATACTGTAAAAAGGATAACGTAAGGTTGGAATTGGATTAGCAAATGTTATAAATTAGTTTCGTGAACGAGATGTTTGGTATATATAATGTAATTGAACGATGAATGCAGCTTGACACTACACTCGTTTCTATAAAGCCTAATAATGTGTTTAACACAATAAGAGGCACTGAGTTCTACAACTGATTCAATTTATTGGTTTTGTTAATGAATTGAACTAATCGAAACATTAACTTCAACGAGTAGCAAAAGATAAATCAAAGTATGGAACATACAAACAAATATGTGTGGATTAGATAATAGATAAACAACGCATATATATGAACAATCTATAATTATATCACAAAGGGTTATCAAAGCAAAGAGTTTGTATACAAAGTATGAATTATATATGCAAAATGCTTCAGACCACTCGGTTCCCCGAACACGTGTGTAATACCACAAGACGGATCCGTTGCTCGGAACAAGACTTTTTAAATATTGATAATGTTTGCTTTCTTCAGAAAGATTTTAGCTTCCTATGTTTTGGAATTATTAAAACATATCGGTTATGTTTGCTTTTTCAACGTCTGTATTTTCAATATCTCTGTGTTTTCTCTGAGAAAAGAAAACGAAATTGTATTTATTAGCTTGTATACGCCCTCAACGATTGTACTTTTCGTAATATTGTATTGCGACTCACTCTGAAATACGCTTATAATTCACCCAGATTAATTAAGCGTTACTACTAAATTGTGTCGTGACTGATTAGGACACAATACGATAATTATTATAATTTTTCTCTCTGTCTCTCTCTCTCTCTTTCTGAATGTGTCTGTATGTCTGTCTCTCCTTGTTTTAAAATTTCAAATTGTTATCGAGTACATGCCTTTTATCCTCATGTGTAAAAGTACCTGCTATCATAAATTTGGAGACTTATGTTTGGATTAGCAAAACTGTGTCATGTAGTTGACAAGGAAATGGCAAAAGAACATGAAGCAGCCTGCCCCGTTTGAGCCGTCTAAACCACAATTGAAATATAACTGAATCCCAAGCATATTAATTTATCAGTTATATTCGATCGAGAAATGTAGATATAACGCATGCCTGAAGCTTTAAAAAATCTTTCAAACAAAAGTAATCAGTGAGATTGAATAAGAGTTAGGTTTTCATAAGTTCACAGATAACTCATTTACTGGAAAACAGATGGAATGTTTAAGAGAGGAACCTCAGATAAAAATATTTTTCAAGTTATTTGATCTGTAACACCTGCTACTACTACATCATTTTTACTAAAACAGTTTTCAATAGCCGTTTATTATTTAAAAAGTTGCTACAATAATATGTAACAAATTTCTGCTTTTCTACTATAACTTATATAGAAATTTCGTAATTTCTACTTCTAAATTCTATAATTCTTAACTTGTTTGTTTCATCTCTTACATTAAGTATTACGTTATTGGAATATAGTCCAAAGTAATTCAAACCATCTATTTAATATATTACCAGGATATGTTAAAATTACATAGTCGCCTAAGAAAGAATACAATGTTTGTTTGTATGTCGTGGTGTATACACGCATATAAAGTGTAATATATATATATATATATATATATATATATATATATATATATATATATATATATATATATATATATATATATATATATATATATATATATATATATATATATATATATAATATACATACATACATTGTGCATGTTGGTCTTCATTTCTGGGTATCTATATATACATTCTTTCATGAACATCAGACGACCTGTGTCGTGCTCCGTGAAATCCATTATCAACTGTGCTGTCTAAATCAAGCCATATGCAAATATGCAACATATCTTGTTACTCGTCAATGATAGATATGCTTGCCTCTATAAATTGTTGAATGCACGTTTAACATCCCTTTTTTATCGTTTCTTAAAACTTATTTTATATATATTCTTAGTGAATAATGTATTACACTAGTTGTGTAAGGTTGTATTAGCAGCTATATTCATAATTTTCTGTCTTATGATATGACCCTAACACATTTCGCATCGGTGCCTATCGTTTAAAAAACTGGCATTGTGGACTTAGTAATCGTATAGTATAGGAGACATATCTTCTCCAATTCATAATGATTGTACTTTTTCTTACTTCCGATCATGTTTCCAGCATAAGAGAGAATCACAAATTATCAGGAAGAAGACAAGGTTACGGCGGACAATGCTATGTAATTACATAAAAATATAATGGAATTCTAACTGTTTTTGAGTCTGGAAAATGAAATGCTTCGTATAGTTTGTATATTAGCATCTTCTTAACTTTCTCATTTCTTTACTCATTATATATTGTGTTATTCAATTTGCTTTCACCAATGATGGTAACCATGCATCCAACGTCATAAAAATGTTCCCATCCTTAAGCCTAAATATATCATCCAAGCCTGACTGCAATTTACTTATTTGTAGTATTTTCGTTAACCATGATACCAAACACCTGCCAGGTTCAATTAATACCTTGGTATTACAGCATGTTAAGTGATGTTATGGTTTTATGCTGCTGGTGTGTGTGTGTGTGTGTGTGTGTGTGTGTGTGTGTGTGTAATACAACTATTAATTGTGTGTGTGTGTGTGTGTAAAACAACTATTAATTGGGTCAATATACCTGACTTCCCGTGCACTTTTCTTGCTTGTGAGGACTAAAACATGTTCCATCCAATTTATTTTGTTATACACTTATAACATCTTCTGGGGTGTTTTCTTTGCTCCCTTCTCAAAGCAATTTATAGCCAACATAATTACAAGAGATCATTACAACTAAAATAAATACTAAGTTGTCTGCATATCAGACTCTTGGTAAAATAACAAGGTTTAAGTTGGCTATGCTTTTGTAAAGTGTAGTAAGGATAAGTAGAAGAAGTAAAAGAATGAAGTTACATCCAGATTATTGACATATGGATTGACTCACTCTTACCCTTTACTCGTTTATTTCAGTGTACAAGTGTCTTAGCTCTATTGCATGAAATGTGTTAATAATTCTGCATATCTTCCACGATATATATTGTGTTATGCATTTTTGTCACCTCCTTCCTATAAAATCGTGAGTGCATAATTACGTAATGATAAGTATGAACCATAAGCAATTGCGTTCAACGTTATTGCTGCTACGTTTGATATCTAATTGTTTCAAATTTCCAATTTCAATTTAAAGACGAAGCAAAAGTAACAATTCAAGATAAAGAACTGATTTAACGAAAAAGAAATACTGTAGTCTGCTAAATAAAATCTTTTGATTTTTTTGGGCTCCTTCATATTTCCTACCAATCTATTAAGTTATGCGTATTCTGCAAGCTGTCAGCCCATTGTTCAGCGTTTTCACACCAGCTTTAATTAACGTCCACATCTAACGTGTAACTATCTTTGCTATTCTGTCTCAGCTCATCTGTTAAATCCATCAGCAGCTGTTAATGTTGTAATCGCCATACACTGTATATGAGACATTATTATCTGATGTTATAAAGGCACCGTATAATAAATGTTAATAGGTATTGGCTCTAACAGTGTGAGTTTGATTTGAATTTTTCACGTAGCGTTAATAATTTCCCAGTCATACCGCTACGACGTCTGCAGTGTGGCAGTTTAAAGTGATGTCTAGCACGGGGGCATCATGCTGGCCCGCACCTAGGGGGGGGGGGGGACAACCATGGCACTTGTCAGGGGCCCGAGCTAGATAGGGGCCCGCGTTTTAAAATATACGCACATATTTGAAACACGAAAGGGGCCCGAACTCTGTCATCTGCCTGGGGCCCAGAATTTCCTAGGTGCGGGCCTGCATCATGCAGCAGATATAACAGCACCAAGTCCCTCCCAGGCAAAGTATTCGAACGCCTGGCCGACCAGTCCTAAAACTAACTTCTTAAAGCTGAGCACCAAGACTAATATGAAAATTATAAGGTTTTGGTATGACTCGGCCGGGATTATATACAGCGACCTCCCACATACTATGCCGACGCTCTTACCACCTAAACTATCGGAGACGTTCTCTAACAGACTAGATTACGATTAGATTATGACAATACTCTGATGTAGAATTTAGCTGATCCAGGAAAATCTGCATTAAACTCGGCAAACTGTATTTGATTCGGAAGCTGCAATTTTAAATATATGGCTATTAAATCCTAATATTCTATAGTCTAGGGTTCAGAGGTTACAGAATCATTGTGTTTTTAAACATTATTGTATGTAACTTGTTGTTTTAACCTTTGGAACAAACACCTTGCAGAGTTAAATAAATGCAGCAAACGGTAGATACGTAATACGTTCTGTAATGCTCACATTAAATATCATCTGGAAGAACATAATTTCAGTTTATGTTATAGTGGAATCAATTAATATTGTTGTTTTTAATGCCATGCATTTTATCTTTTATAGCCTTTCATCTACTTTATATTATGTTTTGTTTTGCCATTTTTAAAAATCTGTATTAATCTTTCGTCTGCTTCCTGTTATGTTAACGACGGTGTAGGTATCCGTGTACTATTAATGTCACTGCAACAATGCTCATTTAAAGATATACCTTTCTAAGACACGTTTTATAGCACTGTCCAGCTAGTTAATAACAAAACAAGCTTTAGTGTCACGTTTCCATCTTAACTACAATTTATCAACTTTGAAACTATAACCAATGAAATGTGATTTTTTTAATAAATGGGTATTTTTATAAACTTTCTTTTCAATAGTTATATAACGATATATTAAAACGTAGAGCACGTAAATTCAATAGTTATATAACGATATGTTAAAAAGTAGAGCATGTTTTCAATAGGTATATAACGATATATTAAAAAGTAGAGCACGTTTTAAGTTTGGCAGTACAATACGTTGATATTTCTTTTATAGAAATAAACATACTCTTCGGATAACACCTAACTAAATATGACAATATGTAGCATGAGTACAAGCTTTTGAGGAATCAGTGTAAATGTGAAGTTTACAGTTTACAAAATTTGCCAGTTATACTTTAAATATATATATATATATATATATATATATATATATATATATATATATATATATAATGATATATATGAGATAAAACTGTAAGTACACACACACACACACACACACACACACACACACATATATATATATATATATATATATATATATATATATATATATATATATATATATATATATATATATATATATATATATATATATATATATATATATATATATATATATATATATATATATATATATATATATATATATATGGATAGATAGGTAGATTGGTAGGTAGATAGGTAGATAGGTACATAGATAGATTCCGTACTAAAGTTAATATGTGCACTGTAAAAGTTGTATAAATTCTCTTACGAAAATAAGTTAATTCTATAATTGTATAAGTGTTAATGATAAATCCATAGTCACTTCATATGCATTAGTCTACTAACATGGCATATGCTTCAAAGTTTCATTTGTTTCTAACTACAGCTCCTGGTGTGGCTGGCTTTCAACAAAGGGCCCAAGAGACGCACATATATACAGCTATTTTATCCGAATGCATTTAAAGCAAACCCACTCACCAACTCATCTCGCTTTCAAAATAAATTAAACTAAATTAAAATAATGTACAAACGATTGCATGGCACATTTATGTGATTATTCAGACAATCAGTTGACAGAAAAGGATTTAAATGATTGCAACACAATGTTAGCTTATCAATCTCATGCATCTGCTTAAAATTTGAACCATTTTCATTTATATTGAAGAAAAAAGGATTTATTTTGAAAGTTTTTCGATTGTGTGTGTATGTGTTTTGTATACAACAACAGCGCTATTGATTTTTAAATTGAACTAATCAAAATCGTTTGATGCTTTACATGCCGTATATTAAATGTAAAGCCTTTCATTTTAGTGAATTAGCTGATAGACAGTCACATGCAGTGTGTTTTTTAATATATCATTTTTCTTAGAACAAGATTTTGAAAATCCATCAAACAACAAGTGGTCATATTTTCTCTGCATATTTATGTCATAATTGTCTTTTCTAAAGGTCCCCTATAGAAGACTCTTGTATAGTTCAAGGTGGGATTTCAACTGAAATGCTACGTTAAACAGGTAATGTACGTAATAAGAGATAACAGTATTTATTGTCAAGAGTTTAGGAAGGAAATACAGACTGTGGATCTACCCTATAATAGTTGCAATGGGGGCAAAGTGTGATTCGTATCTACAGTTATGAATGTACAGAATAACATTAAAGCAATGTCAAACGTTGCTAATGTTTTCGTAAGTAACGATAAGCATACTAACTGATCTGCACGTTTAAATTTGGCTCCAATAATATAAATGTTTCAGTTATGACCAGACATACTACATATCGATATTGTAAATGATAGAAAGGTAAAAAGTTATATTTCGTTAAGGTTAGGCATAAAAATCAGAGACAGAATACAAAGCTTATTTGTTACTTGTCAAATTGATGGTTATTTACGTATAAAATAAATGCCAAACATGTGCCTTTGTCCAAAACGTATTTGAATCTGTACCAGTTTCATTTCACAAAACATTCGAAGTTCAAAGACTTTTCAAATAAAACAAAATTGTGTTAATTACATGGAGATCTAATCGGTTTATGTGCACATGCAGTGAAAAGATGACTACAAATTCAATTACTTTGTCCCAATTGTTATATTAGGAAAGATTTTTTAGTAAAATTAATAAGATTGCCATTTTCTTTAAATTGTATTAAAGTAATGTTTTATTCATTTATATTAAAGTAAGTTTCTAAAATATATTAAAATTAATTTCACTTATTTCTAAACACAACTATATATGTTAATGGAATGAAAATAGTTGCTGCAAAAGCGACAAAAAGGCAATGTATATCGCCGTATTGTATAAAACCAGTAAGAGTAACTAAAGCTATACGAATGTACAATGTTGTGTGGAATAAGCGTATTATGTTACTAAAACATTTCGCTGATTCAGCGAAAGCTCCTAAGTTTGTCAGTAAGACATATATAATTCTGTAAACTAAACAGATTTCAAGATTATGCTTTGGCGGATTTCCAACTCGGTGACTTGAGGTGGGTTAACTTCTCTCTATAGTGACGTAAACAAAATGGTTCTGAACAATCTTCTCTACTTGATATACTAAAAGATAACCATATTTGGTGTGACGGTGCCAAACGAATATAAAGAAACCACAAGATTGAGTCTTATCTTATGTAATATGACGTAAAACAAAATGGTTCTTGCCTGATGATGAGTAGACGTCTTTTGCTGACCGGTATACTAAGGGTATGACCTTATTTGGTCCTGACTTGAGCCAAATGCGTATAAATAAGTCGCGCAGATCGCCCAAGTCAGTTCTGTATACCCACAAGATAGCAATATATTCGTCTCTTCATTACTGGTAAGAACTGTATATGTCGTAAACTTCTTTCAGAAATAAGTACTTTTAATGTTTGAGATTTTAATGGTAAAATTGATATGTTAGCAACATTGTGCACTTAAATCTTGTATTATATTATATTGTAATGGAATGTTTAAATGTTCTAAAGAATTCATATTTAATTATATTTATGTAATTTTTATTGTACGAGACGAATTTGTTACCAACTTCTTGTTTAGATTTAATGTTGAAATAAAGTATTCTTTAAGCAAGAAAGAATAATATCTAACAACATATTTCAAATCAATATTCTATTTTAAAATGAGTAAAATACATTTCTTTATATTAATTGTTGCATTAATTACAGTTATTACATTTTATACTTTTGGTTATCTTGAAATTCATAGAGAATTAACTATTTGTATAATATTCTAAAATGCAGAAATTATACGAATGAATGAAGTTGGAAAGCTTAAAAAGGAAAGTGTAGTTTTATATGTATTTCATGAATTTTGATTATAAAGTTTATAGATGTGTTTCTAAAATGTAGTAATATATCTGTGTTAATTATTTTAATAAAGTTCTGTATACCGACAAGATAGCAATATGTTCGTCTATTCATTACAGATCCAATTCCGTACCTAAATTCCCCAAGACATTTCCATCATCATGTGACATCCTTTATCTAGGAACTCGTTCTTCTCTTTTTTCTATCGTCCTGAGTTCCTAGTATGTGTTTATGAGAACAAGCCGTAACCCTTCACATAAATCTTCTCATAAAAGTTCTCATAAAAGTTATGCTCTCACTTTTCTAGGTATATTGTAACATGTCATGCCTGTCAACACGTCCCTCCCTCTGTCATTCTGCTCTCATACACATATCCATCCAAATTAGAATTTTTAAACCTAAACTCTGTCTAACCCGACAGATGGTAAGTAACCATATTTAATATAGTATGGTTTTGAAAGATGAATAGATGACAACACAGATTGAGTATCGCTGATGCCGCAACCTAGAAAGAATGGGGACGGAGTAAAAAATTAAAATGTCCTTAGTAATCTTTAGTCCTCTTTGCAACTTTAACCCCATCTACACTGATTGAGGGGAAGGTTGGCTTGATATAATTTAGTATTTAGCTTCAGGAGGACTAATATACTACAAGGAAAGAGTCAAATCTGGAATGCATCCAGGCTTTTGAGTGTGGGGTATTTTAATCTTACTAAGAAGCTGTTCACTAACTGGTTATAGTTCAACCCCGCATCCCTCCCCAATAAAAACCATTGCTTTAATTGCATACAACTCGACAACATTATATGCATATCTATACAAACATGCATACTAAAAGTTTATTTGTTTATGAATAATCTTGTAAAACGTCCTAGATGTTTTTTTTCCAAAAGGATGGGCAGAATCAAATCAAATTGCTTGGCTTCAAGTTGTGGAATCATGTTATCGTGATTTTCATAAAATTTCGCATCAAATGTAATCTTGAATACACTTAATATTTTGTTTTTGATGGTTTAACGCCATTTTTCAGCACAATATGGGCTATACATTGCGGCCAGTATTAATGGTGGAGGAAGAACCCGGACAACCCCCGGAAAGAACCACCGACCCACGAGAAGCTTTCTCACATAACTACATTTGCCGAATCTTAGTCTCGAACACACGCAGACGGAGGTGAGATGGCAGTGGTCCGTAACGGACAGCGCTTTAGACCACTCGGCCACTCGGGGTTCCGAATACACTTAATTGTGACTGGAAAAGTATCGTTTTTATGACAATGATCACGCTAAAAAAGGGATGATTTTGAAGACGACATACCTGAAAATTGGAACAATGTAGAATGCATATTATCAGTTATACATTGTTCTTTTTATTTCCAGACTATTTTGCTGGTAATCAATTGAGTTTCTTAAAATAACGTTAAATTAAAATCCTAAGTGACAAAGGGGTCTGATTTAGTATTTATATTCATATTTATGTATGCGTGCGATCGTGTGTAGATAGGTAGATCATATGTATCGTGTCTTTGTATTATTAATGTACGTCATGTTTAGAACTTTGGCAAGAAACAAATTATTGTTTTGTATAAAATGTTAACACCTTGATATAAATTAAGTTTGTGTCATCAGTAAGATAATTTAATTAGTATTAATATTGTATTAAATATTAATATTAAATATCAATAATACATTACTACCTCACTATAAGGTATTCGTTATAATACTAATCTTGTTATAAGGGGAGTTTGGTGATATATACTATGTCGTAATGTGGTAGAAACATTATGTACTTCATTCACAGTCAGTTGCACTATCAGTTTTGTGGTTTCCATGGATACGGATATAATAAGAGAGAACTCTGTATCATTTAAATACCCATCAGTCATACTTTAATTTACATTGGTAACCGCATTTCTATAACAGAACCTCAACAATTGATATACCGCCGATCCACTTGACCCCCCCCCAAAAAAAAAAAGAGGCAGTAAAAAGTCCACAAATTTAGTAACTTAATTGATAATTGTATGATTCTTAAATTGACTGTATGCTTGGGAGTGGGTGAGTGGGGAGACACTAACATGTCAATATTATTCTCGTTTCAAACCAAAAAATGTAAACATGTCGATGTAAACATCATAACGGCTTCATGGCCTTTTCAGGTTTCAAGGCATCCCATTTTCACTAAAGAACGTGTCGTCTGCATCCACATTTTGCAATGGAAAATTTTAAGTTTTCTATCTAAAGAGATTTGAAGAAAATTAAAAGATGATTATACAGCAGTTAAAAGGCACGGAAATTTACGGAATTATTCTGAGCATATCAAATTGAAATCATTACTACATAAATAATGTTTGAAGACGGAGACTCAACTTCGCACCGTTTTTGTAAATTAACTCCCGTTCTGTTTTTAAAATATGAAGACGTCACAGTCAGAGACCAGTTGGTGACTATCAGGTTAGAATTATTTTATGATGAATGAACTTGCTAAGGTTTATGGATTGTTGTATATAATATTACTTATTCCAGCTTTTAAAATCGGGATGGGGTGTACATACTTTAAAGCAGTGTGGGGAATAATATGATCAATTCGAAGCTTATAGGACAAAATTAATTTACCATTTTTCAAAGACTGAAAAACAGTTATATAAGCTATTGCGTCTTGTGTGTGTCTAACTACTTCCTAGTGTCTATGTTCCACTGTTATTTTGCTTTGCGGTGTCAAATCAACACCATATATATAGATCGCCACAAAAGTTACAAATTAATTAAAATATAGCACCCAATGTAGACGTCTAATAAGTACCAATTATGGTCTATGCTTGTTGTTCGTCCGTCGATTCGACAAGGACCTCTCTAGTCATGCGAGGGTTTGAGGAACTGATTCTGGTCTGTGTGTGTGTGCAGGTGGCTGATGAACCCTTCTAAGGAATGTTCGTTTGCATAAGGGACATGGGATGATTGGGATGTCTCCAGGAGGCTTGATAGTGCAACTGCTGTCCTGTTAGGTTCGCACAACTTGGAGCCTTTGTGCACAGAGGAATGCCAAGTGACTCGATCGCTTGCTGTTTGCTCCAGGGAATCAGGGTTTATGCTCAATGCTTTCCTTGCGATGAAAAAAGCTAAATCCTAGCACGGAAATTCTAGAAATCTATCCAGAAACCTTGGAGTTTTAATTTAACTACCGAAATGTGTTGCTCACATGGTGACAGATTAAGATTTGTTATTAGGAATGGGCATAACACTTTCATCCGTATCACCATTTCCACTAAACCCCTTCCAGCTTCTCGATCTTACTGAGTAACCCATTATACCATGTAATGCCACTGTAAAAATAATTAACAAATTGTGTCGAAATCTCATTAAAAAATGAGATTATAACTATTTTCAGTAAAACCTTATACATTTGTAAGAATGTTCTTAATCAAAAGCTTAGATTTAGCAAAACTGATTGAAACGTGGCATTTGTGATTCATTTTTTTTAATGCTAACACTGACACTCAGATTTTTTTGTTACTAAATAAGGAGGTATTCGTTGTTGTATTGCCTAAATGAACTAAAACGTAACTAGTCATTAACAGGTATTTATTCAAAGGGGCAGCGAAATAAAAACAAAGACCAAACTACAACTTTTCATATATCCGAAACAATATATTACAGCATAACATTGCACGATTTACTAATTAGTGTTTAATGGCACAACATCACGTAAAATTTTATATAAAGTCAGTGCAGTGGACGAAAATGCCATGCACATATTAAAAACAACAGCAATGAAACCTAGCTTTTCTGTAAATGATTTCGAGACTGAACATAGCACAGCATCTTAAATTCAGGTACTTTTAATCTTATTGTATTTGCAAAATATTATTACTGGCAAGATTGTTATCTGATATCCTATTAAATCATTTTTATACCATCTGATTTATTATCTGATACCCTATTTACATAACCGTTTTACGGTCTGGTCCGTTATCTGATATCCTGCTTACATAAAATAGATACCGTATAGTCAATATTTTGATATCCCAGTACATAACTTTTATAAAGTCGTGTCAGTAATCTTATATCATACTTACATTACGTTTAGGAGTTCGTGGTGGTTTTAGGCACTCGAATTTACAGATCACTGCCATCTCGAATCTGTTCCGAGAGCTTGAGTCTCGGGCTCGACGAACGGGGGTATTTGACAAGCTTGCCAGAAGCATCCATGTTCTTATTGTATACACATTGGTAGATGTATTCAGTAAATATTGTATTTTTTAAACACTATATTAGGTGAATATAATTATAATATATTGCAAACGCTCCGCAATTAACAAGAGCAATTTACATGATAAAACGAATTATGCACGAACACTGTTGAATCCATTAATCTGTCCTACACGGTTTATAGAATATACGGATAATGCTTTCTTTCCTTCATAAAGACAGTTACGCGAGAGTGCTTCAATTTATTGCATAGCCTTTAAGATAACGCCAGGCTCATGTTCGTTTGTTCCAAGTTTTATATGCGTGTCTTTCTAAAAAGTCATTATCTAGCACCTCAAACAATTTCCATCATGCATTAATGTAAAATTGAAATTATCTTTATCGTTAAAACGATCCATTGAAGTATTATAAGTTTCATTTTCTCTACCTCCTTTTCATGCATTGCGGTAATGTGTGTGTGCATTGGTGGATGCACGCTTGTGTATGTGTCTGTGTGTGAAAGATATATATATATATATATATATATATATATATATATATATATATATATATATATATATACACAGAGAGAGAGAGAGAGAGAGAGAGAGAGAGAGAGAGAGAGAGAGAGAGAGAGAGAGAGAGAGAGAGAGAGAGAGAGAGAGTGATGGAGGGAGGTTAACTTGTTTCGGCTTTCAAGCAAGTATTACAACATATTACTTGAGTGGTAAAAGATGAGTTTCGCTAAGTACTGCTCTGATCATTCTCTGACTATGATCTGAGCCTGTTTGGATTTACGGTTATGAGAAAATATATATGAATTGGAATCATTTTGAAAATCCAAGAGAAGCAGCAGACATTTTAATACAAGTGATATTATAAAAACCTCTGTGAAAATTGAATTACTGTTATATTGACACTGTTTCAAACTCTTAATGTTCTCATTTGGTTGTTTTGTTTGTAAAAGACTTCAGATCATAGAGATAGGGTTGTACCAACGATTGCTTTTTTGACTGGCTACATTTAAAACGAAAGATATTTTATAAAAATAGAGACATAAGAATTTAAAATTACATGTTCGTTTCCATATTTTTTTTATATAAAATTTGAAAATATGAATCGATCAATGAAAATCGTTGGACTATTAAATCCGAATTTGGAAAAATTTTAAAGCAGACTAGAGCAACAAGTTTATGGACAGAAACATTACTCATTCATAATTGGTTATGACAGGAACACTAAGTTATGCAAATATTTTTCATGCAAAATGTTTGCAAATTAATCAATGAAGAAGTAATAATACCTGCTAGATGAGTATTTTATATGACCAAGGCAAATTAAATTGTATGCAGTAACTTACTAGATTATCATGTAATGTATAGGTATTTTTATTAGCTGAAAAGATAAAACGCAAACTGCGACGGCACACTGCCTTTAAAAATAATATAATTAAGTACTTAGTAAAGAGGAACGCATATGCAATTGGCGAAAAAATCTGTTATTTTCATCTTATCTAGAAATTGTTTCTCGTCAAAATGTCGGTAATTTTCAAGTTTCGAAACATTGACCAGTTCCACGGTGTTCATTATACAAGAGAATGATAAGGTGATATTAGTAATTTCCGAGAGTTTCGATATATGTGATAGACAAATCTCACACTTTCTACGTGCAATAACTTGAATCTAAATCAATTCGTTTCAATCAAATCCATCAGGAGTTGTTGCATCGTGTTCCTAATGGATATTAATTGCGTTTCTGATCGATCGAGCTCACAAAATCAATTATATGTCAGGAGCAATAGGACCCATCTAGACAGCTTCATTACTACACTGTACGACCAGGATTCGATTGCATAGGCAGATGTTGATCGTAGGAACATACTTGTTCATTTCAAAACGCGTAGATGGTTTTCCATCCTAGCGTTATCGCATGAAATGCATCCTGAACCACAAACACCACCTGACATGCTTAGTCTTGACCTACACAGATTGTATTTGGCCGTTATATTGTCCCAAAATTAGCTTAGCCAAAAGATGGAGGCGCGATGTTGGTACTGCGATATTTTGGCTTAGCTACTGTTGGAGCTAGTCTCGTTGAACCATATTCTCGTGTGACTTTGAGAAATGTACGCATGCGTATGGTCGGATATAGGTCTGCACAGCTGATGGTTACCGATAAATGTCCTCATACCTTCTCTTTCGTCTTTTTTCTGTCCAAGAAATGCTGTATTTACAATAATTACCAACCGTGCTATCCGCGCATCAGCAATACAAGTTAAATTTATTTCTGAAATATCACTTGTATAAATGAGCCAACAATTATATTTACTATGGATGTCTTTAATCTGGAATAATATATACTTCACTCTTTGTACTGTTACTAAGTAAAGTTTTCAACTAACATACTTTTTTAAACTTTATAAATAAATTTTATTTTTACTTGATATTGGTATCAGTTTTATCCTTGTTTTCTGCCGAATAAGGTTAGTAATTCAAATGTCTAAATATCACGATATTTGTAACGGCTTAAAACTAATATATTTTATTCTTCTCTTTTTATTGGTTCTGCGCTTTGTGTGATGGAAAAACTAACAATAACATATGTCGGTTGTAGCTAAATAATTGATCCATTCTTTATCTTTCCTCCTAAAATACCATATACTTACATTGTATGGATTTACAACGCGTGTAAACTATATCATAATTATCATTTTGTTTAAATTTCTTTTTGTTTTATTTTGCTATATTAGCATTGATGAGGGATGATGGGGATATTAATATAAAGTATATTATTATTATTATTATTATTATTATTATTATTATTATTATTATTATTATTATTATTATTATTATTATTATTTGGGTAATGCATGCCGCCTGTAAATTACTCAGTGAATTGGTGTTGCTATCTGCAGATATACAAAATTTTCTTTCAGAAGGTGAAAACCTGTATTACTACACATATTATATAATTACAGTCATTCACAAACTTATCTCAGATATGACAGGTGTGCGTTGATTTGATTTGGGTTTTAGTAATTTGTCAACCACTTATCGACGCTACGATCTTTTTGGTAACACTATCTTTAGTAGAGCGATCGCTTTTATAGACCTTTTTCACACCGTCGTATATCAAAGATTGCACATGTCCACCCGAGACCTCTCGTTAAAGAAGATTTATTTATAGACATGTTTGTTCAACAAGATCCCCTCCCCCCTACGAGCGATAGGTAAAATACTTCAGGTTACGAACCACAGTTTTCACACAATTTCACTTATTGACTGACTGAAGTAGCATTCTTGTACTGCCTAATCCTTTTACTTTCTAATACTACTCAAAATAAAAGTCTCTAATAGTGTAATTGGTGTCTTGTGGTATTTTCAAGTCAGATTTAGTATGTACCCATTTATATACAGCATATAAACTAGAAAGGTTGCTATTAAACCAAATAGGTAAAATTCAGTATTCTTGTCCCGTCCCTGTTATAACAAAAGATGTGCGATGAACTTGCGTTCGTATGCATATTTGTTTACTTTGCCTTTCTCTGTATGAAACATGAAGACAAAATAGATCTGGATACATATTAGTACACGCATGTACTTTCTAACGATGGGCATATGGGTGTCAAACAACTGAGATAGATAAACAACATACTATTTAGTGCTCACTGAATACCTGTAAAGAAACGATTCAATTGAGCATAAGCATTTACAGATTTTTGTTAAAATAACACGATTTAACAGGTCAAATGACAGAATTAAGATTCTACTTAGGAACTTAATCTTGTTAAAAATATACAAATGTGTAGTGGGACAATTGTATTCTTACCCATGCGACAGAGACATCTAGCGGTTTACTGACATTAATTTTCTTGTATCATACTGATTGTCTCTGTCAGGCCGTCATAGTCATGGTGTCCACAATTTCGGAACTACTTTTAAATAGAATACACCTTCAGACTGAGTGTTTTTGTCAGGCCGTCATAGTCATGATGTCCACAAATTAGGAACTACTTTTAAATATACTAAACTAAAATATATATATATTTACAGAAACACACAAGTACCAGCGATTTGGTATTATGATAGAAATTATGGTTTGTTCCACACAACATGGTTACATTTATCCTATCTGTTGGCCTAACTCGGTAACGTATCACGTCAGCGTTATTAAAAGTATCTAATTTAGTTTTAAATACTTCAAGTGAAACGAATAATTATAATGTTATCTTCATTGTATGACGCTAACCTGAAAACAGACTTAGCTACACGTAGGGTAAAATTCACGATGCTAGTGGAACGAACTATGACATAAGTGAACAGTTTGGACAAGATGTTGTTAAGTCCTCCAAAGTTTCAATTCGCCCTATTTCTCTAACTAATATAAATATTTCAAAGCAGATAAAACTTAAGTAAGACACCGTAATTTCCACCTGACAATCTGTTTGAAATGGAACAATATCCACATTGATAAATATAATGATATGGAATCACCTTTTATAAATTTTATTTAAATAAATTACATTTATAAATTACATTGTAGGCTAAGTATGATATTGTCATACTGAAGACAGTAAAATAATTTAATTTAAGGCAAATGGTAAATTGGGTTAATGGATCTTTAATATTTGGCCCCAGAGCCTTGAAACGTGATAGCTCACATTTACTTTTAAGGATATGTATCTACTGTGTAGGCTATAAAGCAACAATGCGAATTACTATATTCCAGTTTTTATCGTGGCAGATATTCGTCCATTTTGTTTGGTTAAATAATAACATATTCAGTTTACCAACAGCAATGAGACCTGTATTGTGTTTTACGTGTTTTATAGGAAAAAATATTTCAATGTCACTAACTATAAAATGTTTCCTTTAATTGGAAAATACGGGTCCACCGGGCTCTACAACACTAAAAACGGTCACCTGACTGAACTGTCGGAGAGAACTAACCTTGCGGACGCCACAAGTTACATTTTCCGTTTATCTTTGTTAAACAAATTGTGATTTCAGTGTCACTATTTGAGTGAAATCACAGTTTATGCATTGTCCCTACTGGAGTGAAAATAACATGTATTACATTTCTACAAATACATATAATATTTGACCCTAAAATGTAGCATATATATATATATATATATATATATATATATATATATATATATATATATATATATATATATATATATATATATATATATATATATATATATATATATATATATATATATATATATATATATTCTACCTTTTGTGGATCAAATATATGTATTTGTAAAAATATGCCTTTACACCCTTGGTGAAAAATCATCATGTATTTATATATATATGTAAATTTGTACTTTGCTACCACTTGGTGGTAGATGGTATACTGTTCGTTTTGTTTTAACTTATATGCATTGACCCTTTATAATGACATATCAAAAGGTAAGTCACTTTTTGTTTATAAATTCTATTGATTAATAATGTTCATTACTTCTATAAGTTGCGTGTTATGCTTCGTTCCAGCTAGAGGAAATCTTAGACGTCTCGATCAATTATCTGTTTCGGTCCTGACTATTTTGTACAACTTCAGGAGAAATAACGCTATTTTTTTTATATAAAACACGCAAGAAGAACCCAGTAAAAAAAAATCTACGTGAGAATAATATCGAACACATTTGGCTCTGTGGCAAAAGAAATACAACAGAAATGTTTACTCTAAACCATCATGGCTTTTCTGATTCAATCCCATCCTTTGCATGTAATGTGTATTAAACTAGCAGATATATTGCGTGACCCTACCAACAGACAGGAATTCTCATTATTAAAGAAAAAAGTATGTTGACAGTAAAGTTCAATGTTTTAGTCTTTGTGTTGTTCTTTGTTTGAATGCCAACATCGTTGAGTTAGAAATCGGCGAGATCTTGAGACAAAATCCTATAATATATCGTGTTACGGCTATTGGATTTAATTTTTTTTTTTTTAATTGTTAAATCCAAATTTATCATTTAGGGTTTAATATCCATTAATTGGAAAATTGTTCTAGAAAGTTTAGACTGACCATCCTTTAATTGTAAACAAGTTAGACCTTGGTTTGTTGACCCAATTCCTGACCTTGCTTTGGACATTGTCAACAAGTCTCTAACACTATTGGTTAATTTCAAGAACAACTTTTTATTTTTAGTAATTAGTGGCTTATTTTCTTCTGGATCATTTTATTATTACGTGACTAGGTGAAGGTAGACTCTTCCTCTGACCTTCTATCAATTTCTAGAAAAGCGTGATCACTTGTTTACTTCAGAAGAACAGTTATATATAGCTGAATTTTGGAAGCTAACAGTAGTAGAATCTTTGGGCTGTAAGTTATTAGTTGTGTATTTCATGTTTGAGTGTTAATTTTATTCTGGACTTTGTGTCAATTCGTTGGAAAAGAAGAATTATTCTATTTATTTGGAAACAGGACATACGTTTCATAATTTCATCTGGATGATATTAAATCAAGAACTGCATCACGTGACATTGTCAGCCATTTTGGATTACATTGTCAAGATTCGAACCTGGAACTATTAGAACATTTATTTATCAGGACTCTTACAATTCCATTAGTGGATTATTTTTGTGAATTCTATATTGGATTAATGTTGGATTTGATTCTCTAAAACTGTAAGTTTATTTATTTTATGAAAATAATTATACTTAATAAAATCATTGTTAAAGTTATACAAGCTTCTTAGTTTTCACTCTTTCTGTGTTGCTGCTTATTCGAGCCTAAGCACGTAACAATCGATATTAACTCATTGTAAACAATATACCTAATACGTATACACTTTATGAAGTATGTAAATGTGGATACAGCAAGAGTTAAAATATCATGCCTCGAATTTATCAACGTAAGCAAAATGTCGTATATGGAATCATTTTATGTATGTTGTTCGCCGACATAGTGGTTCCAGATATTATTTATTCCACTCCATTATATAAAAACGTATGGAAAATACCAATTCAGATATTTTAGATACAAAAAAAGTGCAGGATAATGTGGGTATATTTCAGACACATAAAATTTTCAATTTTATTCGTATATTGAACAATGAACGAAGAAAAGTCACGAAATACAGTATTTAATTAAGATCATTTTTCCACTCGTACGTGTAACAGATCCTGATGCAATTCCTTTTCGTTAATTACAATTATTACATGACAGAAAATAGAGGAATAAACAAGGGATGAGGTCTAAGACATTAATCAGCTCACAATCAAGGAAAATACATAAAGGTATTTAATACAAAGGTTAATAATGACCTCTCCCACTGAAGTAGGTTGACAAATGTAGGATGGCTGGAGACAGATCCAGTCAACGGTCTGGATTTATGTACTCATTACATGAGAGGTTCTGGCTTTAAAAGTCACTAATCCGGCTCCGGTTATGGTGGAAGTTACATTTGCCTGAACTAGGACATCAACGCTCGTCTGGCTTTAACATTTAAAATACCGTTCCCTTTCCCAATGTCCCGTGCATAACATGATATACCCATGGTCGCATATATAAATAGTTTCAATCAAAATATGATCACCCTAAACCGTGGTCTCTACTCGTTATTGCTTTAAAATCAATTAGGACCCCTTTGATTCGTAATTACTGCTAATCAATATTCATTAATTATATAATCATTATTGTAAATTATCTCAAAAATGAGCGACATTTATGCCTAAATATCAGAAAAGTGACAATTAAAGCATAATATTTGATTCGTTTATCGCAAATATTCAACAACGAAACACTTTCTTTAAAAGCACTCCATTTAAATATGAGGAACAAAAATACATTGACTTTGATCTAAGGAGTGTATGACAAAATACTCATTCTCCAGACAAGCTGTATGACAAGAAAACGAGATACATTACCTTTGATCTTAGGAGTGTAGAACAAAGCACTCATTATCCAGACAGGCGTGAAAACGAGAGAGAGAGAGAGAGAGAGAGAGAGAGAGAGAGAGAGAGAGAGAGAGAGAGAGAGAGATGAAATAGCTTTATTGTTTAGGACATAATACAATCCCACCTGTTTTAAAAATTACAAGTGGGATTTAAAATTATAAAATCCCTATGGGATAATTAATATCCTTCTCTGCAAAAGACAGACCTCAGCTGGATTAAAAGTAGAGCTTGCCCTGATACTAAAATGCTAACGAGATAGAGTTTCAGCAACAGATCTTACGCGTTGTTTTTATTTCACTGAATATGTTCATTATATAATCCATTTACAATCACTTTCACAGATGTGTCAAATGTTTAAGCCAGCGGTTTCATAGATAAAAAATAAGGGATATATTCTACAAATGCATCCTAAACAAGAGACACTGGTTTTACAGAATGTTTCTAGAACAAATGTGCAACTTCATCTAGGGTGAGGGCTGAATCAGGATTTTTACAGAAGCCACCCACAGAACGTAACTAGAGCGTAGGTTTCAAATACCAGATGCCTATTCTATAGGGGCTGGAGTAGAATCAGCAGTAACATATATTGCTGACACGTTATAAAAAGACGGATACATGAATCTGATAAAATTTGACAGTGCTTTGTAAGAAACAGTACTAACGTTATTCCATACTTCGCGATAAAGCGTTTGATCGATAACCTAAATCCCCAAGTAAAGATAAAGATGTAACAATAGGATATATGTTGTAACTTTAAAGCCGTTAAAGCATCTTTCACTGTACGAAATGAAAACACAATTTAATTTGAAAAGAGCAATTATTATTTCGCTAGCTTAAAAATGTTTTTTCTCTGTTGGATATCACTTTAGATCAAGCTGGTATTGGCTTCCTATAGCACCTAAACAGCATTAATCGGACGAGTCCTATACGTTACTGCAGAGTGTAAACCAGTTTGTCTTAATCGGATAAAATTACAGAAATATATATTGTCAGAGCTTTCTGGAATTACTGATTGCGCTCGCGAACAATCACTCTGGTTGGGATGACAAGAAAGAATATAACTATTGTAAAATAAAATAAAGTCGATTTTTGTTAGAATCTACACAGTCTAGATAGTTCAATATCATTTATGAAGTGCTCAAATTGTGTTGAACAAGGCATTCGTGTTATTGTGTACGAGAGCAGAAGTTTAAAGTGCCATACCAGTGTAGATAACGTAAATCAAATTTAGTATTATTTGAATAGAAAATAAAGTCTGGAAGCGGTATAAACATACCCGATGGAAAAATTCTCCATAATAAGTGAGAAATACGCTCAGGTGTGTTTTCGAAAATATTACACATCGGACCGATTTTATCGCTCGGTAATTTCCGGAGTGTATAGATCGTCTGACGTCATTTTATGAACATACGCCTTACTTCCGTTTCTATCGAAACATAAACAAAGCACGTTTTCCGTTCCATATTAGTTATTTTATCATCCCAATCATGCCAAAAGCACATCGTGGAGGTACAAGCAAGGGCAGCGGGATCAGGTATGTTGCAGCAAATTGTGGGAATACAAACGCTGATAGGTTTTCCATGCATTCCTTCACGAAGGGCCAACCACTTCGTCGTAGGCACAGAGGCTCGTTACAAAGCAAATTAGGAGTATCCGTCCATGAATCGGGTCTAACTTGTAACAATATACCAATATACCAATATACCAATATACCAATATACTGTTACAGGTTCGACCCGATTCATGGACGGATACTCCTAATTTGCTTTGTAAGGAGCACTTGTGGTCCGACTGAGTTTTCTGCCCTCTGCTCCTTTCATTTCACACCCGAATGCTTCCCTTTTACCTATAGATTTGAGGTTGAGCATATGTGTAGGGCACCAAAGAGAGTCAAACTCAATGATGATGATGATGTTCCGTCTATCCACTGTGTGGAGGAAACTGACAAACAAAAACCAAGGTAAACAAAGGTATCATAACCTTCAACACCAATGCATCAGCTGTGTAGACTTCAAATGTTGTCACCATCAGAAGAAGTTACTTGTCAAGTGTCAGCGCCAAAGAAAATAAGAAGGGAAATTCAAAGAGATAAGCAGCAATGGTGAGTTTTTAAAGACAAGTACCATATTATTATATCTATGATATTCAACAAATCAGTCACCACATCATTTCCATGTGTACCCTAAATCAGTCACCACATCATTTCCATGTTTACCCTGTAGAACGTTTTCATAATTTCCAAAATAATGCAGTAAACATCCAATCAAAAAAGAACTAAGATATAAACATTTGATAATATAATATAAACATTTGATAAATATTGTCACAATTTTCATGATGCCTTCAATTTTGACCATTTGAATAGAGAAATCTTTCTGCTGGTTGATTTAGAAGGCCTACATATATATTTCATTGTCAGACTAATGTGTGCATCAGATTAAATATAGATATTTACAAACATGATAAGGTCTATTCTCATCCCCAATTAATAAAAATCTACAAAACAAAATGGAATGTCGGTGGTTCTTCCCAGGGTTCTTCCTCCAACAGTTATACTGGCTGCCATGTATCGCCTATATTGCGCTGAAAAATTTCGTTAAACACTAGAACAACAACAACAACAACCAAATAGAGTAGAAATTTTACAATATTGTATACCTCAGAATTATCTTTGTAATGGAAACACAATACTTAAACTCCCAATGTAGATGACAGTATATTAAAAAAAAAAAAACATGATATTTGGTATGCAAAAGCACATTGGGGTCTTATGGAGTACATGTCATGTAATTTATTGAAATTAGATATATTTTTGTTAGTGCACATTTTAATTTTCATGTAAGATAGCATAAAACCAAGCTAAGATGAATATATTTCATAACTTATATGATCTAAAGTATTTTAAAAGCTTGAAGAGATTGTGACCAGCAGGCAAATAAGAAAAGATGTGCCAATGCTGTCATCTAGACAACAAACTTCAGCACTGGAGGGATACCACTCTGTAATCAATCATTTTGCACCAAAGATTATTGGTTTCTCTTATCATGGAGTGCTTTCAAGGTAAATCTGATATTATTGCACACACAAAATACTGTTTCAGGTTTTGCAGTGTTTTATATATAGTCCAATATATTCATCTTCAAATTAAATCATATATATCAAGATCTGATTTTTTGATATCCTGCAATATAACATTGTATAACAGTTTTTAGTGCTTTGGAATGTTTGCAAATAAAGTATTTGGTTATTGATTGAATTGTGTATTGTATTTTGCATCTTTATTTACTTTGAAATAGGCTTTGGCTAGCTGCATTGCATTTTAATGAAAATAGCCAGAGAGCAAGCGAGCACTAAGAATAGGAATGTCAGATATAAAATAGTGTATCCAAAGTACAAGAATGGAGAATACACTGTCAGGAAAATCCTAGTTGACTCAACATATAGCAAGAATATGCATTAGTAATTAATGAACAGAAAGGAATATATCACTTAGAGGAGATATAAATACTGTTGTACCAAGTGTAAGTACCTATATTATTTTTTTTATATATATTAAATTGAAACAGTAAAGGCAAAATATTTGTTAAAGTTGACATGATTTCACCCGATGGTAAAATAATAAAAATATGCAAACAATTGTAAAGACAAATGCTTTTAATTCATGTATTAACTTCAACACAAAATTTCATTTTTTTGGTTTGTACAATACAATGCATATTAAATTTTCTTTAATTTATAGATTATGTTGAAAGTTTGATGAAAACAGCATTCAGAATTGGACAGGTAAATGATGAAGGAGTCAAACTTTGGGTAGATGTACCACCACTTATGTGTAGTCTGTATGAGAAGCCTGATAAGGATATTGCTACTCAAAATCTTCTTAGAAAGTTTAATCGCGGTCAACCTCATGAAAGCATGTATAGTTCAGGTTTTGATCAGGAAAGGCAGTGCGGATCCTCTGAACAGCACTTGATGGAATGATCATCCTGACTTCCTTGCCCAAGAAGTGCCAACATCACCGAACAATTTGTCTATATGCTGTATACATATGTCTTCTGAAATAATAATTTGAAAACTAAGTTGAGATAAATTATGCTTTGTGCATTAGATCAAATTAGGAAATGAAAAGTTTTAGTAGATATGGTCCAGTGTGATTTATCGTATCGTTTTTTATACCAATAAAGTTATATGATTCCAAAATAATCTGTGCATATATATATATATATATATATATATATATATATATATATATATATATATATATATATAACCATTTTATTTTCTGACACAAAAACTAAAATAAAACAATATTGTAGGCCTCAAAAAGAGGGGTTCAATCAATGAAGGTGGCATAAAATGACTGGAAAAAATGGTTTATTTATTTTCTGTATTAATAATCCCAATACTATGCTGTCATGCATAGATCATGTAAACAAAAGAACATGAAAAATTACTCAGACATTTTACTTACTCATTTCCTTGTTCTGGACGTTCTCCAAATTGTTGTCTATACTGGTAGTATACAACTATTAAAGCATGGATGTCGAGACAAACTGGACTGAATAATGGATGGTGTATTATACATTGTATGCCTGGTATTCATTGCAGACACTTTTGACCTTCTTTATGTCACAACAATATACACATTCCCTTGCTGTGGGCATTACCAAACAATGTTCACAATTACACCTAAAATAAGAGTTTTCTTTAATGCATTGTGCTGTGCTTATCAAATTTATTCCAATATTTATGAACACATCAACATTACAGTACAATGACGCAAACTGACTAATGTCAGGAACAGGTAAAACATTTATTACAGCCCTGTAAAATTAAATTAGAGATGAAACAAAACAAAAATTGCAAGTAGATGACTACCACATAAAAAAGGGTTAATTTCATAGTTTATAACATACACTATTTGCATACGTAAAAGAAATTAGAAATTTTAACTTATAATACAGTGTGCAAAATATGAATTCAATTTTGCTATCATGTATCAGTAATTATCATGCCTATTTCAACATTTGTGCAAAAGTGGACGTCCTCTCCTAGGAATCTTAAGAACTTCTAAATCGTATAAATTTTTTCACAGGTTTTCTAAGCTAACATCTGTTATCCAATGTACATTTACTTATCAACGTATAAATACGTCTCTACCCATGAAATGCAATACACTTTTACATCCTTTATTACATGTGAGAAACATTCATTTGTAAACGAATATGATACTGTGGAACACTACTGCAAATATCGTCGGATATATATATATATATATATATATATATATATATATATATATATATATAAATATATATCGTAACTTAGGCCGTAGACATATTGAGAAAAAAAACTTTCATGAACTGTCCGTCAATCTATCTCGTCTTTCTTCTTCGTAGTCTTCATCTGCAGCTTCGGATTTGTCGGTATTGGAATCATAGGGTTCAAACTGGTTCGGATTAATTTGGGTGCCGGCAGCCGCTTGTACAACATTTTCATAATATTCTGAGCTTATTAAATCACCATCTTCGAATGGCTAAGACCCGCAGGACAGTGACAATTCACTTCCTTCAAATTGCAACTTTCGTGTTGAGTTTCTGAAGACTTTTTTATAATGTGACGATACCGACTCTGCCATTGTTTACAACAAGTGTTCATAATATTACGTCACGCTTTCTTTTCACTAAATACCGGTAGTGGTCGGCAGTTGCGTTCGGTTATTATCGTAACCAGGTGCAAACGCGATATTAGATCGGCTCCCATGCAGTTATTACTTAAAATTTTTCAATCGGATTTTTTACATTCCTATGTTGAATATATATTCTCATTAACCAAGAAATAAACTGAATAAGTGTGGATATACTGTTATGGCACTTTAAGGACATCACATTTCTTGCCCGACTCAGCTATTACAGTAATACAATGGAGGAATGTCCACATCTGCTACTGTGTGTGCATGTATTCGTGCAACATACTTTGAATTTCTTTTCGAATATCTACTATTCATGTGAAAAAGTATAGCTCCATATAAGATAATGGCCACACAAGTTATGTAGAAAATTTGACTTCATATTTTATAATATGTATGAGGAAACATGAGCAAGAAACATTGAGCTACTTTATGACCGAATGATGTCATTATTAATGTGATATCATACTACCCCCCCCCTCAAATTCTAAAATTCTAAATATGATTTATATTTATCATATCAAAATTTGAAATGAAGTTAAAGATAATCAAAGAGAACAAATTAATCATCTCACCTGTACGATTAGGAATATTTATGTGAGTTGTTGCACTTAACATTTGCTGGACCTCACCCAAAAGAAAGTATTTTGCATTTCATAGTATATGTTAGTGGGGTTAACAAGATGCTATCCTTTTACGTTGTCATAGCAGATCTATTAAACTTGCTCTGTCTTATCTCAATGCATTTTAAGAGCGATATAAAAACAATTATAGTATAATGGATTTTCAAATAGTCTGCTTCACAGCAACTATGCGTATTTCTGGATCTTTCGTGTAGCATCTGCCACAAAGTTGGTACTTGTTTTATTTCTCACAAACGTCACATAATATGCCGAACGATTCGCAGATTGGTTATTTTTAAAAAGATCTTTGAAGCTGACTGTTGTGCAACACTAGCGCATATCATCCGCATCACATCAAATGACTATGAGCGTTCGCCGCCCCAGGAAAGGATTGTAAAAAACCAACGGCCCTGGTCGGTGCATTCGGATCTTTTTTAATCAGAGAAAGACATGTATGCTCCCATCAATGGAAGCGATTTACATTAAACTTGGAAAGTAGTAGAAGTAAATAATAATTATGTCGATTTTTGTTAGCTACATGTCTAATTCAGAAGTAAACACTAACATGTTTGATCATTCAACGTTTACTCTGAATACTTTGGGAATGCAGTTATCAGCTAAACTGTAAACACATATCTGTTAACACATGTTCTGATGCATCAGTAACGTGGTGGCGAAGACAGAGTATCAAACTACAGATTTATAGGGAATTCCATACAAGATGGTTAATGGGCCGTAATAGTCTCAGTTAGTTTCATAGAATGAAAAATGGATAGTCTTTTTGTCAGCCGTTTGGTTTCCATGTATGATAACCTTTTAATTAGGAACACAAATAATTTAATTCTAATAGCAATACGAATCAACCTATCAAGTAGAACGTGTAATATTTAAGACTATGCAATGTAACAACAGCATTAGCAGCTTGCAGATAATACTCTCACTATTGTTGCAGAATGATGTTATCCAATTAAGTTTTGTTCGTTTAACGGCACTTTAAACACAATCACAAAATTATTACGAGCAGTGGGAGTAAATTGTCTTTACTAAAGTAATAGAATGGCAAGATAGTCATACTGGGGTGTGGGCAGATAATGAATTAAACCTTTGGTTTATGAGTACGAAGATAATCTGATATCACCTACATTTACAATCACAATACGGAGAGCTGAGAAGAAAATTCAACTAAAACAGCCAATTGTGGTGGCATCAGTGTTGTCAGCAACATGGGAAGGAAGTGAACACTAACTTGCGATACGTGAAATTTTAAAATCTATAAGCTATATACACTAAAATATACATACAACCCTGATTGATTGGTATATTACAGTATGTCAATACGTGAGAGTTTATACAAGGTATGTACACATTTTTCCAGGGCGCGCGCCGGATAAGGGATTTCTAAAACCAAATTATATGTTGTAAATAAATTGAAGCAAAAGGATGACTGCACAGCACATGCTTAACGTAAACCTTACAGAGACAACTGGTGTACATTATCCTACCCATAGATACACCCATGTGGATGATATACCATGACCTTGTCAAAACTCAAACTCACATCATGCTAATTACATTTATAGTATGTTTACCGCCAAGCCGATTTGAATTATCAAGTATAAAACAGCTTCTTATATACTTCTGACGTAATACTTTTTTAAATTTTAGCAATACAACCTCACGTAAATTTGTTTAAAATGCAACACTGCCATTATTTAGTATACCGTTAGTAAATTCCGCCTTAGATGTTTTCTATCAAAGAACGAATGAACCCATAAGATTGAAGCTTCTCATACAGAGTGCTTGAATGTTACGGTAACTCATCAATATACATTTAAATTATTTTTCTTTTAATGAAGTTGTGTAATGAAGAACCAACAATACAAATGAAAATAAAAAACATGTAATACTAGATATAAGAAAATGTAAAATGAATAATATAGAAAACTAAATACTTGTGTGTTTGTATTTGTGGTCATGTTTCGTTGACGTTTGCTAATTTCATAATGTGTTTGTGGTCACGGTTCTCAAGAAAGGTAGTGGAGTGGATCGGAAACCAGAGAAGACGATAGGCAGAACAAACATTTGCATGTCTTCAGTGGTACTAAATAACAGCAGTTATGCAATTATGTTTCTGCTGCAAGCATTCTAGTGACAGCAATGGACCAAAGCTGACATAATAAAGGATATATATGCAACGTTACGGTTTAGATCTGTATAAAAAAACTCATCAAATACTCAGGCGATCTTTGCATCATTTTTCTAACAGTACGTCAATCAAAACGTTCCATTCATTTGCTGGTGAAACTATTCACCGCATACGAGTAACATAGGTACATATTGCTAACATTTAACCAATTTGGAATTTATGGCACCGGGATTGATAGTCTCCTAAAATGTATTGCAGCTTCGCGAACAGAAATTATCGGCACAAACAATACCTGGCAAATATATTTACCTTGATCCTCCGAACTATTTCGTTTAGATTACTCAGTTGTAAATACATGAGGTAGCTGAAACTGGATACTGTTTCGCATCAAACTATTTGTATATCAATACAGCAATACTAAACGCATTGAATAAATTGATAAATAGCATTAACCAGAAATCCACTAGTATTGTGGATATGAAAACAATAAAATGAAAAGTTAAGTATTCAACGGCGCGGCATAATGTCTTAAAAATATTCACTTCTAACGGGATACAATAGGATTAAAATAAAGCTACAACATTAATTGTGTAGTTAGTTTTCTAGAGACAATAATATTTGCCTTAATGCTATGCGATTGTTTTTTAGTAGTTAGTACTATATACATGAGAGAAGGCTGCATGAATATTTGACACTAGAATTTACTTCAATCCCAAATAATAACACAATGACTGGCAAAGAAGGATAAAAAACTATAATGGCTGTGTAAGGTGTTCGATGACACTGAACTATAAGTCGAAATTGTCTTCGTCAGTAACATTAGGTCACAAAGACTGATACTTACCTGAGCTGCTGCTGAGCCCTGTAAACGGTGAAACAGAAAAATTGATTTTTTTTCCTCCGGAAAGGACAATCCGTGTCGCAGAGAAAGCACAATAAACTAATTAGTTGAACTTATGTTACATATTATAAATAATTGTACAAGACCGTATTGTATTGATTTCACAGTTTTTAGTAAGGTGATCATATTTCAGGAGCTTCACAGAATCTCAATAATATCAGTGTCAAGAGGTAATCAGCTCGCTACACGTTCGGATGGGATAAATGTGTGGGCAAGTTAATTTGTGGTTTTAATAATATAATAAAAAAAGACCTTATTTTCGCATTTCAAACACAAGTAGAGATACTCCTAAGTTTCCGGAAAGATACACAATTGAGAATTGCATTAAATGACGAGGTTAGTAATGAAATAACAGCGTTAGTCCTGAGGAGAGGATGTTATAGACAGTGATTTATAAAAGAAGATTAAATTAACTATTGGTGTGGGTAAATGCATACGTATGCATTTAACTAAATTATAACATCTTAAAGAATCGCCCGGACGGTACAAGATCTGACATTAAAACAACAGCAATTATTAAAGTTATAGAATTAAAATTGAAGGTTAACTTACAGTAATATAAACTGAATCCAAAGTAATCAAAAGAGGTTTTACTGAAGCCCAAAAGAATAGAATGTTCCGAATGAATATTCGATCATCGAATAGCCCCCACTTAACTTAACTTATCCAATTGAAAATAGCTTTATTGATTTAGTAACCCATGTGACCGCAATGAGAAATACCCCTAAACCAGTCAAATGTTTTATTAATAGTATTATTAAAATTATTATCAAAAATGGTATATTATAACCCCATACAAACATTAACCTGATTACATATGATCATTAGAAGTTACAGTTATGAACAAAATTACATATATTATAGGTACAATCATGTACCAAGATTGTTAAGATATTGCTATACGTGACATTATTACGTTTTAAATAATTGACAAAGATATAACTTGGCATCATCTAGCAGTAATTGAAACTGTACTGCACAGATCAACAGTTCAAACAAATCTATGTTATGAGCTAAGTCGATCAAATGTAAAATGTTACAATTGAAAACAAAAACTGATCGAATATGTACAATGAAAAAAAATAAACAATAAACAATGTAAAGAGTGTGTAAAAACAGTGGGACAACACTTTTGCATCAATAGATTCAATGAAAAGATCTCATATACCAATGTTATATCAATAACGTCAATGAAAAGATCTCATATACCACTGTTATATCAATAGCGTCAATGAAAAGATCTCATATACCACTGTTATATCAATAACGTCAATGAAAAGATCTCATATACCACTGTTATATCAATAGCGTCAATGAAAAGATCTCATATACCACTGTTATATCAATAGATTCAGAGGCATAGCTAGAGTGTTTGGCGCCCGGGGACAATATTCATTCTCCCACCCCCCTCCCACCTCAATGCTGAAACCCATTATTTTTATCAATAAAATCACCATTACCCGTTACAACCTATTTTAAAGCACATTTTGGCGCCCCCACTAGTATGGCGCCCGGGGACATATGTAACCCCCTGCCCACCCCTAGCTACGCCTCTGAATAGATGCAATGAAAAGATCTCAGAGAAAGCGAAGAAATTACATTTAGATGTGTTTAACAAAATAGCTGTGCAAAGTGATTAAATAGAAGTTGAATGTTTTTGCACGAACAATGGTGACACGAGTATATGCTGCTAAAATATGAACAGAACAAAGTGAAAAGCAACAACCTATGTAAAATCAAGAAATAGTTTATTTCTCTAGAATATAAGTAAAACTAGAAAATAACTGACGTTAGTGCGAATAAAATACCAAACTAACCATATAATTACAGACATAAATTCTAATAATTTTAAGTTTTGAATAACCTTTTGTAGACATTCAAATTAAGCTGAAGTGCTGATGTGTTTGATTTTAATCTAAATCTTAGGGAATGTTTAAGAATATTTCATTTTAATGAGCACTTTCTAATTTCAGAGCTAATAATCACTGACTCAAAAGTATAATTTAAAGCAATACATTCTAGCCCAAAATGAACGCGATATTAACACACCAATAATAAAACTTGATTATGCTAGGTCTCAAGAAAGAACGCATTTTGTTTCAGTAGAATGATTAAAACTTAATCAGTTTGCCTTATGTTGCAATTAAAATTTTCTAAGCTAAATTACCTAATGGAAAATAAAGTCTAGAAAATTCTTAATGTTTACAAAACACGTTAGCTATAATTATCAGTCTGTTGCAAATTTACAATATGTAACCTGAACAATGAAAGGTACACGAGGTAAAGTGTAGGGGAATCACAACACCTGAAACTCAAGACCCAAATAAACATATTTACTTTCATTAATAACGATCCTGATAATGAACCCACAACAAAGATAATATTTTAGCTACGTATTAGTTGTTTACAGAATGCAATATGTACAAAGTCAATAATTCAGGTCTTGTAGAAACTTAACATGCTTTTGAATTAGGTTAAGTCGAACACATTAAATTACAATAACAAATAGTGAAAGCTAAAAGATTAACAAACAATGCAAATTAAATCAACATAATCTGTCAAAGTCACATTACTCTTTTTAAACGTCTAAATAAGGAACATTTATCAAAACTAGTATGTATAGGTAGATACTCGATACAATATGGTGAGCTCCAATCCAAAGGTTAATTTACATACTTCTTATGTGATCATATCCTTGTCATCATCTCATGATGATAGATGTTTCGAAATATGTCGTCACAAGTGCAGAGGACTATTGAATTTATAATAAAAACAAAAATACAACGTATTAACCTTCTTTTAAAATTCAGTTTAACGCAATAAATATGTAAAATTACCTAACCAAATTAAGATGTAAAACATTTATAAAGAAATGAAAGCTATGCTATAATGACGTTCAATTTTATACATAAATCCATGAAAACATTTAGTAACCTTGCTTTAATACGCTTAAAGATGTTGTGGAGGTAATTGTTTGAACATATACAGAGCACATTGTGAAATGATATTTAGGCAGCGGGAATATTTAGGTATGTAGCAGATCAATGGGTCTTAAAGGGGACAAAACCCCGGACCTGCATAATTTTATTGTAAATAGAAGGATATTTAGTAGCTTGTGTATTTAATCTATCCCAACTATTTGTTTATTTGCATCTTATGTATTTGCACTTCAATTTTTTAAAAGAATACTGTCCTGTTTTGCGAGATCACACGGAAAGACCCTGCCGCAAATTTGTTAGCTCCCTTCCAAATACACAGGTTAACGTATACAAGTCATATTCAGTTTGTGCAGCGAAGTGTCAAGTAGAAACAAGATGGTTCAATACGCAGCTCTAAATTGTGTGAATCAAATATACAAGTTAAGTGTATCTAAATATGCCTTGCAAATTAATCTTTTAGGAAGACTATCCTACTAATAAATAAATCGTCTAATATATATATCAACATACTCAAAAATACCTAAATAAACAACATAACTTGCTCATGTTTGACAAAATAACTTATCCAGCTTTCGTAAATTGTCAGATTACCACACTTCCTTGAATACAAATTAAAGCCATTGTGGGCAAACGCAGACAAATAATTACCAATATTTATTAAGCCCGTTGTGTTGGACAGAATCTCCCCATTCTCGACCACCACATTCTAAACATTTGATAAATGTGGCTACATACAAAGAAACATCTGACATTGTCCTATATAATGGATATATAGCAGCATTGTATGCACCCTTGCCTTTAGTTGTTTCCCTTTATTTCTGTTAAGAGTAACATGTATCGCATTTATTCATTCATTATTTCAGTACTATATCTGAAAACGTTCTCAAAGGCTTATGAGTGTGCAAGAAGTTGTGCTAGTCTACATTTGGACTATTCCAACGGCTACGACTAGCACAACTTATTAATTAATTAATTAACTTCTTAGTAATTGATTAATACACTTATGTTATTGCTTTGATTTCTGTCGTCGCTGATGCCTTTTGTTGTTTTAATGTATCTTATTTAATGTCAGCATCATAATTTGTGCACTTAAAATGGAAGCTTTCCTTTTCACTTCTCTTGTAGTGTTTGCCTGTTATATTCTCAGCTTCTTCTACTGACTAATCTGATGTCTGGATTATGTTTGTCATTGCTGTATCTGTTTCCTCTTGTGATTATGTTTAGTTGTCTTGTACATCCGACGGTTCAAAGCAAGTATTTAGGTTTCATATCCTTGATAGGACGTAACTACTGTTATTTGTTGCCTCGTTTACTCCAACCTGATGGTTGTAAAATCTACTTTCCAATCTACTCATCTACATTACTAACAATTTGTTGATATATGCCGGTTTGTAAATGTTAACTACGTGGACTTGCCATTAGAATCGCATTAAGGGAGTTACTTTAATTTTGATGCCATTTTATATCAACCCGAAATTTTCTCTCTTGACGCCAAATCATTTTAGTCTAAACTTGAACTCGTTACTAAATTACAGCAGAGCCATTTTCGAGTCAATATTGTCTGACCAAGTAAAACATGGTTCGACTACAATGTGAGAAACTTTCTGTTGGGAAAAGTACATCTATAAGATTAACATCGTTTTAGAAAGGTAAGGTTTTCCAATATATTTTTTCAATACTTCATCAATTCCTGGAATTTAGTTTCCTGAAAAGCAAAACACAAAATAAATAAATAATGCTTCATCAGATCTTAAGTGTTAACAAGGTTGTACCAAACGCTTAGGCCATTTGTTTTTCTATTTGTATTTACTATTGGTAAATGAAAGAACCATGTCTACGGCACACAAGCATAGTACAGCATCAAATAAAACTGAAAAACTGTTAACTGAAAAATAGGAGATAATAATGTATGAGAAAATAATGAAGGAGACTAAACTGTACCCAGGTTACGCGTGAAGAGTACGACCTGATCAAAGACTATTGTAGAACTAACGATTGGCTGATGTTTCAATGAACTTAGTACATCCGACAAAAACTGAAGAGTAGAACTGAATACAGCTACACTGCAATTTAAACATGCAAAGTGATAATAGGAATGTAACTGATTAATAAACGTCAAAATGATATGCGAAAAAGCGTGTAACATGTTACAGGTACACCGTTCAAATTACAAATCTATTACTTGTCAATGTCTACCTTGAATGATGAAATTAAACCTTTTAGTTTTACCTGCATATATGTCCTTGTAGTAAACATTTGTACTCTATGAAAACCAATTTACAGTGAAAAACAGTTTCATCAGGTAAGGGCTCAAAACATGAATACTTTTTGTTATATAAATTTTTGTTATTGATCTAATAGAGGAAAATGTGTTCAAATTAGGCCTCAAAATATTCATTCTGGATCAGTTTAGTAAATTTTTTAGTGCTGTTACTGGCTATTACGTTTATTGTAACAGTTCTTATCTGTTGATTCGTATATTTGCTATATAAGTGTTACTAAGAATGACGCGAATATTCAATTATACGAATCCAGTGAGGTGTATGCGTTAATCTGAATTTATACATTCATCTTACATTTATGTTTAACATTCTAAGTTATTAACGGTAGGAAATAGGCCTCTTAATGATGTCACATTGTAGATTATACTAACAGACTGTTAGATTGGAATGTTTAATAGCTGTAGTATTGATAAATATTGAAATGTGATTTCTTTATTTAAGTAAATAGATTCTAAAATAGATTTAGCATCATTATAGCATTCATCAAAATGTCTGTACACATTGACATAGATTGCATAAAAACAGTAACTACATCAATGGACGATGCAATAAACTGTAGCATAAATTCATCAATAGTGTTATCACATGTCGATTTGGTTCTATAACTGGACTGATAACGTTACAGATACTCCCTACGTAAGACTTGGAAAGACAATAAGATATCACTCTATGGAAAAAACAAACTGACACTTCAGCAAAATGTATATAAGAACAGGGAAAATATTGTATATGCACGTAATATGCTAAAACAAGTTATTCTACTAAATGCAATAGAAGATCGGCGCACAATACAAGAAAGATTAGATGAGTTATCTAATATCCAAAAAATTTCACCACCAGCTGAACCGACGATGAATAAAAAAAATGATGACATGGATAAAATACAAAAACCGTCTTTTCGAGCCTACACTATTTTCCAACTTTAAATGTAGCTGTTACGGAAATAGACTTCAATAACGGAACAAAACAAAATGATAAACGACCAGCACGCTAGCATTTTTTAAAAGCTTTATTAAAAAACATGTAATAGTGACAAGATATATACATGAGCTTCATTAAAAAACATGTAACAGTGACAAGATATATACATGATATCCGAAGGAAAATAAATATAAATGAAACCATAAAAATCTATAAAGCAACACACAATTTAACTATTACCAAATTAAATTAAATGATGTTGCATTGTACAAATTTCATGCTGAGGTTCAACAATCAGCGTGGATGCAAGAGAGTAATTGACAAATAATTAATGTAATAAGGAAATTATTTCAGCATAAAGGAACATGTATTTAGAAAGTAGTTTATGTTTGCGCAGATGAAACATTCGAAACTAAAATATATAAGACAGATCGTTGCATAAAGCGATGTAATCAATAAAGCTAAAACCAAACTGAACTTCACAAATGACATTAAAAACTGAATTGAATGCAAAAATGTAAAAACAGGTATCCTACATTAAGTGCTGGAATGAAGAAATTACAAAAATAAATTGAACGTGAAGAGATAAAAGTGTTAAAATAAAATAAATCTTGTGCATGTTTAGGAGCGTCGTATGTACAATCAGTTAACTCAAATCTGAGATATCCAGACCTTTTGAAGTTAGTGAACATTTAAGAAATATTTCTTAACCATCTTGAAAGACAACGCCAGAACAATGAATTTTGATTAAATTGAGACATATGATTTTGACCACTTTTTCTTTTTAAGCAGCAAATTAACATTTACAACGTTAAGATTTATAAATTTACCTCTCCTCCAGTACTTTATGCGCATTACGAGTTACGCATAAAGAAGATGTATTTGAAGAATCAGTACTATAAGATCTGGCATGATAGTATTACTAATTCCGTGTACCCGAACCGGACGCACAATACGCAAACATATATTTATTATGTCTTTAGCACAATAAATAAAAAAAAGTCTTTAACTACAAATGCATGTTAGATTAGCAGGAGAAGCAGTGGTGGTAGTAATAGTTTTAATTGCTCTTTTATAGTTAACTTAGCACATAAAGTCGACAAAATATTGTAATTTTAAAATTCTGAGACCAACATAGTAATAATTGCCAGGTTCATTCTATCTTCTATTTCCGATAGTATTGTGCCAGATCTTACAGTAATGATTCTACAATTAAAGCACTACATTCGACTAGAAAAACTGCAATTGCATTTTGCAAACCAATATGTTCGCCGTTAGAGGTAATATGATAAAAAGAGAGAGCAACATTACACTATTCTTTCAGGAAAATGTTTCAATAATCGGAATAAGTGACTCAGCTTTGAAAACAGACTGCGGCTAGGACAAATTATCCGTCAATCCACATTAGCCTGTGTTGTAATTTAAAAACGTTTCAAGACAATTATATTTGCGGAACATAATTTTTAAACTTTTATTCTTTTGCGTTGTTAACTATGCAATTTATGAATTCCCTCGGATAATATTCAAACGATCTCTGCGCCTTTTGGAGAAAGCTATATAGAATTTCGAACTTTGCAATCGGGAATTCAGTCATGCCGCTATCTTGTATAGCTTATTAAATGTATTCCCTCAGTTGAAAAGGTTTTTATCAGTGGATTTTACCGTAGATTCACTTAAATAATTCGTATTTAGTACTTTTAAATGATATTGTGAATAGGTTTATTACAGAACAGTTTATGAAGTTTAGATTATTCTAAACTTAGAAAATGAAAAAGAGGGTGAGAATGGAGATGAAATGAATATGTTCTATTCTTGTATAGTAGAAGACAGTGTTTATAAAGTGGCTTATAATAAAATATAACTACCAAAACCAAACAATCGTTTATTGTAAGCCCCTTGTTCATGGTCAGTTAATAATTTTGACTGAGTTTTCGATGATTTGGAATTACAATTAATATGGGTCCCGAGTAGCCGAGTGGCCTAAAGCACTTTGCATTACGGATCACTGCTATCTGATCTCTGCGTGAGTTTGAGTCTCAGAATCGGCTAATGTGGGTATGTGAGAAATCTTGCCAGTAGCTTCTCGTGGGTCGGTGGTTCTTTCTAGGGTATTCCCGGGTACTGCCTCCACCATTAATATTGGCAGCCATGTATAGCCCAGATTGTGCTGAAAAATGGCGTTAAACCCTACAACAAATACAATTAATATTTGATTGCAAGTTTTGACTAACAGATAGTAGGCCGACACTGAATGTTAGCCTTAGTTTGCTAATGAGTGCAAGGTATACAATCTCTACCTGTGTATATTTATTTATTAATTTAAGACGCTTGCTGTTAATACACTTTCTCATCTTATAGGTTTCGATAATACACTTTGATTAGGTCAAAATAGACCGTCTAAAACGGAATGTAATTCCCCTTATCACATTTAAGACCTGCGGCTTTTATTATTTCGGAGTATCTGAAATAAATGCAAAATTGGATCAATCTTTAGAAATCTAATCGGATGACAAAAGATCTTGATATTAGTGCACTGACAGAAACCCTTTTCCAACGACAGTGCTTAAGTGAAATCATACTAACGGCTATTGCTCAAAAGTATTCTCTGGCTTTTCGAAAAGACAAAGACACACAGGGTCACTTGCCTATAAGGATGACTGAACAGTAGACATAAAATAAAAGGATTCAAAACGGGTAAACATTTGTGAAATAAATTGTTTCTTAATTTTAAGAAATTGTTTCTCTGGGGTCATTCCTTTTTTATTTGTTAATAGAACTATATTGAATTGAATTCAAAATAATCCTAGACGTTCAAACACAGCTGAAAAACAATATAACATTCTAAATGAGTTCCAAGTCCTGAAATTGCTGCTGTACTAATATCCTTGAATATGCTGTAGAGCAAACAGTCGTGATATTTCACAATGTCATTGCCCAGAACGCATTTGAAAGAAATCATAATAATCCCAAAATTTAGTTTCAGAACCGACTGTCATAAGAGCACTTTTGTAATTCGAATACAAAATAATTTCAATAAATCTTTTCTCTCAAATATAAATCTAAACACGACATTAAATGATCTGCAGAATGATATTAAAATGATAATTGCAAATAGGGACAATGAGTCAGAATAGATTTTCATGTCTATCATCTACGTTGATCTTTTTTAGAATCCAAGACGCAATTCTTTCCTGCACGACTTATGTCGCAATACAATATAACAGCTGATGAATGTTTATAGTGAAGAGAAGCAAGCATGGAGATGCGATCTTGAGAATTAAAGTGATGATCGTTATACCTCCAATCACCACCATGAAAAGTTATCATCAGGGACCGTTATATAACTCTGACAAGACAGTTTGTATGTTATACAGTATTTGAATGTGGGTTGGAAATCAACAGTTTAACAGACGTGATCCTACACTACTAGAAAATATATGGAGAACACATAAGGGGAGATAGGCGAGGATGATTTTTTTTCTATCCGGAACAGCAGCGACAGCTACAGACCACAACATAGTAAGATAGTACTAGTCATGATGCCACGATGGCTTCTGTTTTGGTCGAGAGATGCTGAACATAATCACCGACCTAACTAGGATATATTGTCATGGCTGTCAGATCTTTCATTTGTGTTGGAAACAGTACGACAATATGGTTAATGATGATTACGGAAGACAAGTTAGAACAAGATCTGGACCTCCATTCAGATGAAATATTTGGACAAATTGGTTATAAGACTTTCATGACCATTATTTACCTCTTTTGACTTATTTAGATGAATGTGCAACAACAGACGAACACTGTCCTTTCAGCTACTAACTGGCACACATTATTCAAGGAAAGGTCAAATGACGATTTATCATTGCCTGGGAAAATAAGTAAAACGTTATTATCTTTGTCGTAACAAAATGTTTACACATTATCGAAGCAGTGTCCATTTAAGATGAAGGTTCACATCAAACATCTAAAAAGATTCAAGCCTATGCTATCAACATTCATTGACAAGTAGCCGACCCGGTAGCCGTCTATTTACCCAACGACAACAGTGTTAAGTACTTTGATTTGTAGGGATTGCCTCCGCTGAATGAAGATGCATCCAAATTTACGAGCAGAAATGATGTATGTACTCACTTGAATAATGCAAGATTGCAAGGATCTTTTTCCTCTTTTAGTGGACACTTACGTTTATTTTCGTTATCATCGTAGTCTTTGATTTCAATTATAGAAGTTTGCAACTGTCTAGAGACAATATTAAACATAAGGGTGATTTTCTCAGCAATATTGTTTTACAGAAACAGTGTGCATCAATCGCAAAATTATATTGTAATATATCATTGTAAGTCTCCTCTGACTCGATAATATTGTCAAGTTTGTAAATACGTTCCTGTTTAATCTGTTGCCTGTTTTCAAACGACTGACTGATTGATTTAGTAATTCATTGATTTATAACAGCGCACCATCACTTTTAGCTTATTTGGCGCCATACAATATGTTGTATGTATACACGTTTAAAAATGGTAAGATTTTTTTTATACCGACCAGCGATATAAAAAAAACCAAATAGTTCAAAGTAAGACGGTAAGATGGTAACAGTAAGATATGCAGCTACCCTATTAACGGGAGATGTAAATGGTGTATGTTAATGAGGACAGTTGAAAAGATGTTGAAAATATAAAGGGCGGTATTTAAATTAGATAAAAATGTTCTAAGGTGTTAGCATACAAGTTATAGTTTAAAATAAAGATTTACTTCTTTCAAGAAATGTAAAATACATGTGATATGTATAGTATCAACAAAGTTCCCTCATGTCATGCAGGCCAAAACAGTCATGAAGTGCTTAACAGTAAATGGTTCATTGCAGGTAACGCACTCTGGTGGATATTCACCTTTTAGTATGCTTGAGTGGGTTATGTACGTATGACCAATTCGTATTCTTGCAAAGACTATCTCCTCCCCACGCTATTTTCAAATCAGATGGTTCCTGGGATAGAAACATTTTATCGGCGTGATTTGCTTCTTCATTACCATTTGGCAAATTAATTTGTGTTACGTGTTTGCTGCTAACGAAGGCTGCATCAGCCATGTCCTCATCCTTTCATCCATCAGTACAAATTCTAGTTTAGTTTCTAATTTTGGTGAGGAGTTCATGATAAGATGTCTGGAAGATGGAAAGGATTGTCTCAGATTTGTTCCCATCGTCAAGGCTGGATGATATATTGATGCGAAATGAGGGTATTGCATTTGGTTTGTTTTCGTTTAAGGTTTTGTATTTGGGTTGAAAAACAGCCGAAAATACAGATTTCAGAGAGTTTGATTTTAATTTGAGAGCATACTGTGCAGAAAGCATATCTCTACGATGTGATAAAGGTGGTTCATTCGCTTCCGTGAGAAATCTTTCATATGCAGATGTATTAAATACTCAGAGAGTGAGTCTTATTCCCTGATGATGAATTAGGTCAAGGATCTTCAAATATGACTTCCTAGCTGCACCATAAAACAATGCAACCATAGTCTACTTTGGAGCGGATAAATGTTGTATATAAATTGAGGGTGACTCTTTTATTAGCTTACAAATACTTGATGTGTGAAATAAAAGTCAGTATTTTGTCGAAGATAATACCCAAAAACATTGTTTCCTCAAGAACTGGAGTAGGTGTTCCGTCAAGCGTGAGTTTAGGGTCATCATGATGTCTTCGCAACTGACAGAAATGCATGCATACTGTTTTTGATTTTGAAAATTTGAAGCCGTTAGTACTGGCCCAATATTGAATCTTGTTGATATTTTGTTGTAGTTGTCTTTCAATTGCATGCATGTGCTTTGATCTATAACATATTAGAAAATCATCAACGTATAGTGAGCAGTCCACACCGGGAGCAAAACACTTGATGATGCTATTGATTTCGATATTAAATAGCGTCACATATAAAATACTCCCGTGGGGCACACCCATCTCCTCTTGCTTGTGTATATATGAGAAGGTAGAGCCCACTCGTGCTTTGAATTCTCTGTCCGAGAGAAAATATGATATGAAAGAGGGCAGAAGGCCTCTTAAGACCCATATCGTGCAGGTCATTTAGTATCCCGTACCTCCATGTTGTGTCATAGGCATATTCTATATCACAGAAAACTGCTACTAAATGTTTCTTCTTGATAAATGCATCGCGAATAAATGTGTCAAGTCTAACCAGATGATCGTTGGTACTACGACCACAATGGAAGCCACTTTGGAAAGGATATATTAAATTGTTACGTTCCAAGTACCATACTAGCCACTAATTAATCATTCGTTCCGTTGTTTTGCACACACAGCTTGTTACTGCAATGGGTCGATAGCTGTAAGGATCTCTGATATCTTTAACTAGTTTGGAAACTGGTATTACTGTTGCTTCTTTCCAACTTTTAGATACATTACCAGCAATCCATAAATCATTACTGATTTTCAGAAGAGATGTTAACGATCATTCTGGCAGGTGTTTTAAGAACTGGTTATGTTCTTCGTCATTCCCAGCGGATGTATCATGGGCCTTGTCTAAAGCCCCTTTAAACTCCAATAGTGAAAACAACTGGTTATAATTTTTAGAGTTGTTGGATGTGAATTTTAAACGGAAACTGTCTGCAAGAATATGTGCTATGTTTTGAACTAAACTTGTTAATGTTAGAGCTTAAAGAAGAAATAAATTACTTTCCATGTTTACTTTTTTCGTTTACTTTCTTTGTGTGGCTAGCTTTAGCCCGGATAATACGGTATTTAATTAAAATTTCGGGCGTTGGACTATTGTTGAATTTGTGTAATGCTTCTCGGTGTTGTCCAATGGCTTCCTTACATTCCTTAGTTACCCAAGGTTTTTGGGTTATTTACGGTTCGGTGAGGACTTTGGAATGTATTCTTCTGCAATCTCGATTAGAATTGAAGTACAATGCTGTATATGATTAACAGCGTTGAATACTGTATCCTCATTAAGTCTAGTTTTACAGTGTTTCATCAGTTTTAGAGTTGATATTTTCAAGGTTGATTGGAAGGTGATCATTGCTGTGACGGTCATCAGCGACCTTCCATTCGTAGTCCAAAAACATCGAAGGAGAGCAAATTGTCAAATCTATACACGTGTATGTACCCGTTCCTGGGTGTAAATATGTCGGTAATTTAGTGTTATATAGACACAGATCGTGTTAAGAAATGAAGTCTTCTACTTCGTGGCCTCTGTCGTTTATGTGATTTGATCCCCATAGAATGTTACGGGCATTACAATCCCCGAGTAAAACAAAGAGTGCGGTAAGTTGTTGAACAAGATTGTTTAATTCGTTTGGTGTATGGTGGTATGTAAATAGAGAAAAGGTAATCACTCTATGTAGAGTGACGCTTACAGCAATGACTTGTAAATTTGAATTTAAAGGGATGACTCTTTGAGGGCTCTGTTGTTTTACAACAACAGAAACACCTCCTGAGGCCCTGTCAGCGTTTTAAAAGTAGGTGTTAAAACAGGGAATAGTTTTTAAATGTAATGTTATCCTTCTCTGACAGGAATGTTTCCTGTAAACATAGTACTGCAGGATCATGTTCATTTAAAAGCTTAAGAATATCATTGTAGTTAGCCGCAAGCCCTCGACAGTTCCATTGTATGATGGTGTTCTTCATTATAAGTTTAAGTTAGATAGTGGAGCTAGGTTAGGCGGCGGCAATCTGTGGGGTTATTTGTCTGCAGGAAGTACGGGTTTGTGTGGCATTTTTTGCTAGTAGGTTTGGAGCCACCTTGAGTTTATGGAGCAGTTTCTTCTGCATCCATGCTCTCACTGTCTCCAAACCTGTTGTAGAGTTTGATGGGATCTGACCCATTTTGCTGCTTATTAGATTGCAATTTATTTGTATTCCTTAGTGATTGCGGTGGTGGGGTTTATTGAAAGTTATTTTTGTAGATGCCTTGCTTATTGTGGATGGTAATGGGGGATATTAGTGCGTGAGTTTGCATCTGGTACATCTGTCTGTGTTTGAGCGTCCTTAGTGGTTTTGGTATTGTTTTTAACGACTGTGGTGAAGGATGGGCCAAGAAGTGATGTTGTTGCCTGGTCAAGTTTTCTGGCCTCTGGATAGGGAATTTTTGATGTGTACTTTACCCTCTGAATCTCCTTCTCCTGTTTCCATGTACCACAATCCTTGTAATTAGTGTGATATTTCTTGCCACACCTGGCACAGTGCGGATCTGCTCTACAATCAGATTCCTGATGAGAGTGGTCTCCGCATCGGCCACATATTTTGACTTTTGAACTGCGGTCTTCATAATGGCCGTATGTTTGACACTTACAGCATCGTCGAATGGGGATTTGGTATGTATAACTCGACCATCACTTGCAAAATTCCAACTCTGACTACTTTGTTGATGTCCTGCAGATTGTGATTGCATTTAATACGTATTCTACGTACTGCAGTGACACCTTCATTTTTCAGCCCCTCGATGATATCCATATCATTCACTCCAGCCAGGTCACGACAGCGCATCATGCCGTTGGACGTATTGAGTGTAGTGTGAGCTAATGAGGTCACTGGAATATCGAAGAATGTTTTCCATTTCTTCATATTTTCTGTTTGACCTTTTTGTTCACACTCAACAAGAAGGCCGCCAGATTAAAATTTTTTGACACGTTTTGGTGTGCCAGTATATCCCGTAATGATTTTGTCAATAACAAACGAATACAGTGCTGCCAGAGATTTTAAGTCATCCTTAGATTGAATAAAATGGAGCGTGGAAATGACTCTACACTACATGGTTCGTCCTCAGTGTCGGATAGTGGTTTGGTTCGTTTGTTTTGATGTTTTTGTGAAATTTCTATGCTGATTTGTTAATATTTCAGCACCCTTGCGACCCGCCCACCATGGAGCCAAACTAGGGGACACTTTTCAAGTGCCAGAGATACACAGATGCTATACTCAGTAGATAAAATTACCTATGACTTACCCGTGAAGTCACATTCTGGGGTCGGTAAAATTACCTCCCGATTGACCCGTTAAGCATACGCCTTCTAAAGCATGGGAACAGGAAAGCTAAAGGGATGGAATGTAGGAGCAACGGTGGTATCTAGAGAGATACAAGAAGAAAGATAAAGAAGGTTAGCAAGCAAATAAAGAGTTCCTAGGGCTCGGCGTGACCAGCCGAGTGGTCGAGACCGGACATATCCCGACCGCCCGTCTAGGATAAGTAGAGGCCAAAACAGTGTAGGAAAATATTTCAGGGTTTCCTAATTAGTTCAACCAGGTATCCAAACCCAGCCAACCCATTACCACAATAAAAGGTTTTGAAAACATTGCTTTAAAACCTGACTTTTAAAACTGGTTAAATGATCACAATTTATTTAATTATCTTGCCTCTGTAACCAATAGTTCATTATTATTATTATTATTATTATTATTATTATTATTATTATTTTTATTATTATTATTATTATTTAACTATAACTTTCGTTTATTTTCTCTCAAATCTTTGTCAAATTTATCCCATGTTTGACTGGTGTGTTTTACGGCTGAGTGTCCATCTGCTCTTAGTACAGTGACGTATTTGTTTGAAGCAGACATCATCCGTTAATGAATGGCATGAGAGTTCATTAATGCAAAGAAGGACTGTTTAGTTTTCCCAAGTTTACGAAAACTAAAGTCTATGCAGAAGACGAGGTTAGCAAAATGTATTTAACGTCTGTATGGCAATTAGTTAACACCATATCTATTATATGAACAAGGCTTAGATTTGTCCCCCTCCATCCCCCTCCCAAAAGTAGACCGGCAAATGTTAATGATTTCATATCAGCACTTTGAATGTCATCGATTACTTATTTCATCACCGATAGGATATAAACGTGTTGTGTCGGTCTTACCACAACAGTATAGAAACCATGGTGTATAGTTACTGCTTCCTATAACATAAGTTATCCTTTAGTTAAAAAGGAACTTTGAAATTGACCAATCGCTTTTGGACACTTATTTTCTGTCAGCTAGAGCGAATTTGCTTTTAATGTTTAAAGAGTATTTGATATGTTGTGAACGTCAGACAAGTTTGCTTACTGAAGTTTCAGTGGTGTTGTTGTAAAGAAAGTATATGCCCAATCCGTCATATCATAAATTCGAGTTTATAAATTGTATAAATAACAACAGTCAATTTCAAAGGTGGAACTGGTTGATTGTATTTATTATTGGCCATAAACGTACGTTCCTAATGTGACATGCATTTTGGCAGCAACGGTTTTAATGATGAATTACGTCCATAATACACGTTTTACATTTTAGCACATATAATGTATGAGCAATTATCAAATTTTTTAAAGTAGAACTAGATGATTTTAATTGTTAATAGTAAGGAATGCAACATTGTCTACAATCTCGCCTTAATCCTTTTTGTTCAGATCCGTTATTCATGCATCCCAAAAAATGGGGACAATTACAAGAGATTTCAGGATCACGTTTTCTTACCTGAGATACAGTATCTTGATTCTGTAAATGAGTTAATTAAAACTAAATCAGAATTTGCAGAATAAGATGGACACATTTTTCTCTTATTTTCAGGTTCATACAGATTGCGCTCTAGGCAGAATGGACCGCTCCGTTAACCTAAAGGGTCAGAGCGTCTGCCTCATATGCGTTAGGTCGTTCGTTCAAACCCCGGCAGATGCATACTAAAGACTTTAAAAAATGATACCAGCGGCAACCTCGCTTGGCGATCAGCAATACGAGGTTAGTGTTAGGACTGGCCGACCTGGTGTCAGGATAATTTGACTGGGTGGGACATGATGTAACATTCCTGTCACACGATGTCTCAGTGCTAGATATGACCATTAACTACCACACTGCAAACATCACAGCGAATTTTCATTTACAGCTACGTTAAAAAATCCAAATTAAAATGCAACGCTGACTGCATTCATATAATTGTTTTGTATTTTCCCGATACTTACAAATGTTATAAATTGTTATAGATTCGCTATTCCTTCAACACCGAAGTTTGCCACGCCTGATTCTGTGTTTAGACATTTAAATTACACGTATAGGTCTATAGATTGATTCCCTGATAATATTTCAATTATTGCTGACAACCATAATACACATCGTAGCTTACAGTTCCATCACATACCTTTAATTATTAACCGATCTGGTTACACACCTTTCATATTCTTCCTATAATAAAGGAATACTAAGAGTACACAAACCTTGATAGAAAACGAGGCAAGCCTTAGCAAAGCGTATTTAAATGAGACATAACAAATATACTTGATCTACCCCGCATCAGTCGTAGCCTGTTTACATTTCACTAAAATAGGAAAGTTTAAATATTTATTCATACCTTGATTTATCTTCATATTTTCCAATAGGTTTAAAACCTACGTTGGCGCCTTGATGGCATGTCTATTAAAATTATTCACCCCTGTCTGTAATGAGGTATACATGGGATACTATGATCTTTAAAAGTTATTTTGGAATAAATGTGTGTATTATTAAGCTTAACAAAATCAATTTCACGCTATCGCAAAAGATATGCAACAAATATTACTCTCATTAGGATTTTGTAGTCTGTATCATGATAACGTGTCCATTTCAATTTCATCGACGAATCAACGCAGTATTGTATCTTACTCATTGCAATGTTTGACTCGGCGATTGAAAATACTGTAGTTTACGCTTTTCTAACGACACTACCGTGAAACGCTTAAATTTATCTCTAATACTAGATTCCCGAATAAGAGGAAACAATCGATATTGTAACCCCACCCCATCTTTAATACTGATTCGATAGTTAGCAAGTTTATTTTACCTGTTTCCTCCAGATATGAAAATCTATCTAAAATCATAATGGTATGTCATGAGTTGATTGTTGACATACAACTTGGTTGGTCTCGTCAAGTAAGCATTAATACACTGAAATGTCAAAGATACACTGGGCCACCAATCTCTTTCTCATATATCAGACACTTCGGAGGAAACCAACTAATATTGTTAATGTAAACAGAGGGCGACAACTACAGCATAAGTGCCAGCTCTCCCGCTCTGTCGCCTCAGCAACTAGCGGTGGAGAATGCGATGCAGCCTAAAACGATATCGGAGAGCTGTATACGCGTGTGGTATGGCTTGGTGGCCGCGTAAATGCTCAATTGGTGTAGGAAAGCCCTCTATCGGGGCTCATAGGTATTCACCACATTTAGAATGTACACGGATGCAAAGTCATTTGCGTCTTTTCTACCTTTAGAGACCCTGACCATTGGGTCCTCGGTAAACCTGGATGTATTCAGGGCCTTAATCGTTCGCGACGAGTCGCTCCATCTAGTCAATGCGCAGTACGATTGGGCATGTGCTGTAAACGTAGGCCTTCACATTTATAGCGCCAGCTATCCCATATTCAAGCTGCGCAAAGACCAGAAGACGGAGGCAATGACAGATACGACTTGATAACGCGTTCAGGAAGGCTGATAGTTGCGGGACTGAAATTAATAAGTAAGAAAATGTACCGCAATTACCAAGGAATATATCATCTTATGGCATATTGAGGTTATCAACAAGTAGAAAGGTAGTTCTGTTACGTTAAGGTTTGGTATAAATTTTATATTGTTTAATTGACACTTTACGGAGTCCTAACGTGAAATGTAAACGGAACATAACACAATTGTCAACGTTCTTGCAAACTGCGAGACTATTGTGAGAGGGGAATTAGCGTTATAACTATCTCAATGACGAAGTGTGTATATCACACTTGCAGCATATTTAAAAGCTCTACGTACATTTCCAGACTGTCATATTTAAATTTGACGTTACAGTTAACGAAGTCTAGATTATATCTCAGACTACATATATATATATATATATATATATATATATATATATATATATATATATATATATATATATATTATTTTACACTGCATAGTTTAGTTCGAGAAAGATTGGTAAGTGTACATTCTTTTGTAAGGAACTTTCTCGAACATTCAGCGAAAATTCCTAATTGTGCTAATCTCTTCTTTCAAAAACCTTAAGGGGGCAATTTATCACATATTTGAAGTCTATGTTTTTGACTCGAACGTCATGAGCAAAACTAGAGAAGGCTCAATAATATTCATTGCAACGACTATTTAAGGCAGGCGCATATCCTTGGATCTACTTTGCTTTCTTTATTCAATAAGTATTTCTGTATCATGTACATTACGCAAAGTTGAAGATGTTTGTACATTTTTTATGATGTGACTGTGTAACTAAAGACAAAGTTGGTAACTGTTTTGAAACATTGGCTTTGCTGCCTGAAAAACAAGATTAATGTATTATCTTTTGAACATTCATGATTGAAAACCAGTTTACTAAAATATCTGTCTTTATAAGTGATGGCCCTAGACGAAATTTTTAATTATTGGTCGTTCAGAGTAAACACATATTTAAGGTGTATCTATTTATGAATATCAGCATTAATTGTTTTACACCTAATTGTTTAAGCATGAAAATATATCATGACAATTTTCACGTATAAATGTAAATGATTTTATACTTTATTTGAAAGACATCTAGAACATTATTAGCACAGTGGATAAACCTGTATTATGTAATAGACTAGGTTGTGGTTAGGGAAATTTTTGGGAGAGTATCTAAAATTACCATATATATATATATATATATATATATATATATATATATATATATATATATATATATATATATATATATATATATATATACGCATTATTTAAATGCATCATTCTCTTTTAGAGGAAACGAATGAACTTGTTAAGCCTAGATTTGCGTGTAATGTAACGTAACATGCTTAATATATTACATATCGATGTATACTATTGGTCTTTGCTTATCTATCGAAATAATAACAAACGTTACACTGTGTTAAATATTACAGATGAAAATGGATGAGTGACGTGGGATACGCATGTTACAAAATGTATCTCTTGCGTACCATCTTTCATTTGTATTAGGTGGACAAGACGCTGGTAATGTATTGCTATTTATTTATATCTGTACATACTCAAAGACTAAACGATTGTGTGGCACAAAAAATTTATATAGTTATTTTATCAGTTTTTATGCATGCTACCGTTATCAACATAAACCGTAGCTGGATTTCGTCGTTGTAGCAACCGACTAGCTGGATTTCGTCGTTGTAGCAACCGATTAGCTGGATTTCGTCGTTGTAGCAACCGACTAGCTGGATTTCGTCGTTGTAGCAACCGACTAGCTGGATTTCGTCGTTGTAGCAACCGACTTATTACCAGTATAGAGAGGAATATTGGTACGGTCCGTATTGACACATTTCCTGAAAATTATGTTCGTTCGCAATCCATTGAAGACGAATTTTACATACTAATGCTATATAAATGTTTTGAGCAATATTGTTAAATTTATACCAGAAAGTTACAGTACATTAATCTCTCATACGACAAATGTTATTACTTAACTGGAAGCAATAATCGATTTATATTTACTAAAATATCATTACTTGTATTTCAGTGAATGATGCCCAATATAATATACACATGGTACAATTACAATTGGGCATGGCATTCAAATGTTATTATGTATATGTTATTTTCTATACTGCACGGTCGACTGAACAGTACAGTAACGAACATTTACCAATTAATTAAAATATAATTCAAAGGCAGAACAGTAACAACTGTTCAACTATATCAAAACGTCTCAACGACCACCTGATCTATTCGCGTCTTTTAACTTAGCGACTTTGTTGATTGCACAGAAATAAATGATAAACGCAAACTATATTTACAGTCGATACAGATTTATAATTTCAGATTAGATTCCTCTTCTTCAGCTAGTGAGCATGGAATGACACTTTTAATTCAGTTAGATGACTTTTTCCCAAATTATTCAGTGTCATTTCAACCAAATTATTGAGAAACCAATCAGTATCCAGTCTGAAATATTTCCTCTTTCGAAACTTATCGATTGTACTGCATTAACTTTTTATAGAATAAATTGCTGTGTTTCACAGACATTATACTGTATGAAATAAACAACATTGCAACAAGAACAATTCGTTATTCCTTACCTAATCATATACGCTAGGTATTTTGTCACTCTGATTCGATCCTTTGCTGCCAAAACAAATAAGTAGACCAATTATTTTCTGAAGGCTTTGTAGAATGTAAGATATATTGTTCCTTACTCAATGAAGCCGTTTTCTGGAATGCCTTGGTATTTTCAGCATCTGGTGAATACAGTTGAATTAATCTCCCTTTACCGCATGAAGTGTCAGATCAACACCAAACATATCCTGACGGAATCACATAGAGAGCATCATTCTGTTTCTGTTGAGAAACAAAATTCCCTGAGTGAAATACGAAAAATGAAATTTGTCACAAAGTGATGATTAGATGAACAGAAATACATAATAATAATTCATTTGCATAATTTTAATTGCACAATTATAGTATTTTCCCCGAAATTAGATAAATTCCAGTTAGTTACAGATAAAAATATCCATCGACATTGATATTCCTTATGTCTTCAGGATTTAAATGCAGGAAAGTCAACTCGAAAACCAAATTCAAATCTAAACGGTATTTCATTCGGTATAAGTTCCAAAGTCCGGTCGATTGTGGTAAACTTGCAGGAATTTTCCTTCCATTCAAATATTTATTTAAGTTCTTATCATGAACCGGAACGTTACCTTCTTCTATACACACATACGTTGTCTGACGGCAACCTAATGAAAGGTATTAAAACGTGAAGCGGAAAACATGTTTATGAATACTTTGTTGTTTTTCTTTAATTTGTAATCAGAATATTGCTTTTTGCTGGTCAAAATACTGATGCATAAGAAAACATCCACCGCTTGTACGTCATTCTTCAGCGAAAGTCAATACCTTCATAGCAAAATGTTCCCAAGTGTTACGTATATGTGATATAAGTCATTTATATTTTTTTTTTATTGTTTGTTTGTTAGATTTAAATTTGGCATTTTAAGTTTTAAGATTCGTTCATTGAAGGAGGGGGGACGACCATTACTTTACAGAGTAAACAACAGGTGTTGACCTCATTTCTGACCTGGCTTCAGAGTTGTAAACAAGCTTTTAAAATGCTTGATTGGTTCCAAGGACATTATGGAGTTTAATATAAACATCTTTCTAATTTTAGTTGGGTCATACGATATTTACCATCTCCAACTAGCTCTCCGTTGATACTGATGTAAATGACCAGATTGCCAAGACATCAGCAGTTATGGCGAGACTGAACCAGAGGGTCTGGGACAATCACAACCTCACCGAGTAGATCAAACTGCGCGTCTACCACTCATGCGTGCTCAGCACACTCCTTTACAGCAGCGAGGCATGGACCACCTACGCGAGTCACGTGAGGAAACTGAACAGCTTCAAACTGAGATGCTTGCGGCGCATTCTGCGTATCCAGTGGCAGGACAAAGTTCCCAACACAGAGGTTCTGAAATGCACCGGCATGAACAGCATGTTCTCCATTCTCAGCGAGAGGCGCCTTCGCTGGCTAGGCCATGTTAGGAGAATGGACCCAGGCCGCATACCCAAGGACCTGTTGTACGGCGAGCTAGTAGAAGGTGCACGAACGACTGGAAGGCCACGTCTGCGCTACAAAGATGTCTGCAAAAAGAACATGAAGACAGCCAACATCAACATAAACAATTGGGAGAGCTGTGCTGACGACCGCTCCGCGTGGCGTCTTGCTGTCAGACAGGGCATTAAGAAAGCTGAGGAGATGAGAAACACAAACCTCGCTGCAAAGAGAGCCAGGAGGAAGGTGAACCAAAAACATCCCCAGCAAGCATCAGCATACACCTGCAGCAAGTGCAACAGAGACTGTCACTCAAGGGTCGGACTCTTCAGCCACTCGCGAAGGTGCAGATAGGACACCCAAATCAGAAGCTACACCATCGTCTCTCGAAGACGGACGGATGCCGACGGACGGACTGTATTTACGTGATTTCTTGAACGTAAATTTGTTCTGAGAGATTCTAGAAGATCGTGACCCCTTTCTTGTTTACGTAAAAACAGGTATATAAACTATGTTTTGGAGCGAGCTATTCAGTAGTAAAACTTGGGCTTTTAGAATATTAAGTTGTGTCTTTTTGAGTTATTTTAATTACCTTGCACTGGAAATTATGTCAATTCGTTTGGATCAAGAGGAAATATTTTGTTTTTTTTATCTGGAAAAGAATTGTGCTAATTGAATTTTATTAACAAGAACAGACTGCATCAAGTGACATCGTCTACCATATTGGATACTTCGCTGGAATTCGAACTTAGAAGTATTTGGACCTTTTATTACCAGGACTTTTGCATTTTCTCTAATGGATAATATTTTGAATTAGTTTTGGATTAATTTTGGAATTGATTCTTAAAACCGTAAGTTTATATTTTTCTTTTCTGAAAAATATTTGTGCTCAATAAATTGTTTATTAAGTTTTACAAGCTTGTTATTTTCACTCTTTCTATGTTAATGTTTATTCGAGCCTAAGCACGTAACACAAGTTTAATTTATGTTGCTCACTGTATTTTGAATTCTGTAAAATAAAAAATTAGCAACTTGAATGTTTGATTAATAACGTCATTAACTAATTTAAATGAAATCACAATGTGTCGCTTTTGTGTTTAATTGTTTTGAAATTATCATACTTCGGTGTATTTATATTAAATGACAAGAACATATAATCAGAAAGGTATTATTCCCTCGAATCAAATCTTCTCGAATCAAATCTTCTCGAATCAAATCTTTCTTGGGACCATACATGTAATTACGTATATTTACAAAAGAAAGAAATATTAATTTGCAAATACAGTATTTACAGTAAGAATAATCTTGTTTTAAATAAATATTTCCTTCTGAATCAGTTCTCAACACGGTTAAATGTACACGTTAACGTTAGTGATATATGATCTCAACTATGTCGAATGGTCTGAGAATAAAATGGATATGTTCATTATATTGGCCGTTCAACTATATAATTTTTGCTCATCAATATAGAACGTCGTGTGCGGTTTCAGATTATATGACCCTTAAGTTGGAATTGTGTAAAAGTATTCAAAAACAAGCAGTGATACATTTTTTGATAGAAGTACTGGAGAAAACAGCAATGTAGAAAAAGAATTGCAAAGTGTTGAAGGCCTATTTAGTTTTGTGTTTGCAATTCCTATGAACACATTATGGTGAGTGCGTAAAGTACTTATTATAAAAAAATTAGTTAGTATTAGTTATTATTAAACTTTAATTAAGCTAAATCACATTGTAAACATGACTAAGGAACAAACTGAATTGTTGCCTAGCTATAATGCCCATAACAATCATACAAGCAATTGTCTTTAAACAAATACAAATTGCACGTTCTGTCGTTTACAGATTTAAATTATCATTTTTTTTCTACATCGCAAATTAAACTCTTTTGTGGAATCACTTAAAAGTAAATAAAATTATTTATGGTAATGCATAATTTAATTCATATGTGAGAGCTGTTTGGCCAGGAATATTTATTATAGCCTACTATGATAAAATCTTTTTTTTAATAACTTACTGAACTGTTTATTATATTTTTATGAGCGTGTTTGATATATCGTGCACGTTGTAATTGTAACTACCTTAGTGGATGTGTACTCTGGTACAAAATCAACAACTCTCGCAATATAAGTTTGCCTTGCATATACCGATCCTACTATAGGAATGATGCGAAATAAATACAGTTATGTTAGATACCAATCGATGACAATACGTATCACGTTATCAATATTTTATATATGCAAATTACAGTTAAAGTACAGCAGCAATTTGTTGATTGTTAACTCAGTGCATTTATTTATATCATTTAATGACCAATTTTATATCAGTGTTTTAACTTAAATGTTTGAGATTGTATCTGTTTCCTTTCTTAGAACATCCTAACCTTTCTAATTATCACAAGGAAACTCTATATCCCTCATAGATTTCCGAGTGTTTTATGATAATTATTAGATAGAAATCTCAAGAACTTCGCATGCATAGTCACTGGCTTGTTCTTTACCCTAAATTCATTCGAAGACGTACGCTTTAATTGTATGATATGAAGACACTGTCAAGTATGCTTTACTTTGTAAAATAACATGACATTCTCTTCTGTGTTTTCCTTATGGAAATTATCTTTTAGAATGTTTATAAAATTGTATAGATAATTATATACAATAGTTATTATGATAACCAACTTGACATTGGTTTTGTAGATGTTAAATATTAAAGTTCTGAAGATATTTGTGCTATAGTGTACTTTGCTTATTTTACGCTCCCACATAAATTATATAAATTTAACCTTTACCCAGGAGTTTGGTTTAATGGGCGAATGAATTCTGCGTACCCTTTTCGCATACAGAACAATGTACTACATTAATCATGGGCCACATAAACGAATGAGAGCATGGATAGAAAGACAAGAAGGAAATAAATGATAATTAAGGCTGCACAAAATGTATTACAAGGCTGCAATTCAGTACATTTAGAATTCTAATGGACGGAAGCTGTATTCTAAGACGTTTACATTTCCTTTACGTCGAAATAGATACGCTATTGAGAGTCTCGTTATGTTTACTGGAAGATATACGCAAAATAATTTAGAATAGTATGTACTGAACGATTCTATATTAAAACAATCTTGACTAGAATCATTAACAACAAGTACAAGTATCGAACAGACACAACTAGCAACACATATAATTTTTCCGTGCCCTGTGTTTTGTTACCAAGAATATCAAATATAAGACGTGTACAAGGTTAATATCCTAATATACCTACCAGAAACGTACGTATGTTCATTCAGATAATTGAAGAACTGTTGATGAAACACCAGCTAAAATTTGCATGACTTATATTCTATATTCAAAAATTGTTTCAATAGGCTGATCTTCATGGCCTTTTATATTTATACTTCTTTGCCGTTGTCTTCCATTACTACAAATACCAGGCCAGTTTAAACATTCTGAAAATATTTCCCCAGCGGATGATCGAAAAAATAACAGAACAATTGATGAATATAAAGATAGGAAATGTTAAACGGAACCCGAAATACGATCATTTAAAGAAAGATCTTAGCTCTCACTATGCAACAGGATTCTAGCGAGCAAGCTATTGCACGAGTATACTCCATTTCTTTATGGTTCTGGGCTAAGAACTATCTCACGCACTTTAGCTCACGCGACATAATAAGGTCGGATCTCTCGTGGTGTTAACGTTTTATTCTCATTGATAGTTGTTTCATTTTAGAAAATTATTTGAAGTTTATCACGAATCTTTCACTCAAATGCTAACCATTTGTGATGTTCTTCATGCATTCCAACGTGTGCGGCATCGTCCCCCCCCCTACAACCGACTATTCTCTCTTACAGATAAAGTAACACGAATAAGTATCACGTACTTCTCAAGTGTGTTGGTGCCTCATACATAGTTGCATACTGTGCTAGTTGTTTTCATACTGTCGTAGCTTCCACAAGTACACAAGGGATGTGTATTTCTCCTAGAGCAAGGAAAAGTCTTCCTTGCTTTCTTATATATTCCTAAATTGCCCTGGATACTAATATATAATACTCCGCCAACAGTGTAATCTAAAGACTATATCCGTATTTTGATTATGTGTTTGTTTGTTTATCATTTACATCCCAGGTGTCTAAAGTCGTGGATATTTGTATACGGGGACTAGTTACCTATGAGAAATCCCATTGATGTTTGTGTGAAGCTTGATCATACATTTCATTTACATATAATAATATATAAATCTGCATTGATTATAATCTATTAAAGAAACGCCTTTTTTCTTTAAACTGCAAGTTTTAGAATAAATGAAGGGTATTTGCTTATAATTTCTCTCTTTATTTTTCTATCTTAGTAGTGAATGCTGTTCAAGTAACACATGTGCCTTGTTTAATTGTAATATGAACGATCTATATTTTGACAAATCTTACCTAGGATTGCGCGTACAGGAAATTCGTTACTGGAAGAAAATTAATGAAAGTTAAAGCCATCTGTTTAAGAATAGTATTTCATTGGAGAACATTACGTTGTTTTTGTCAGATTTAAATTAACAATCTCCATCTGTCTCATATAAAATAAACGTTTAGTCATAAAATTAGTTGTTTTAAAGCAACCTGATAGGCAACAATCTTTCATGATATTTGGACATACACAGTTGGATTATAATTTGATCTCTTTGCATTCCGATAATGAACACAGGCCCCTTTATCTTCACTTGCACGTTTGCCAAGCAAAAGGTTAAAGTATAAACAAGATATTAAGTATCAGTTTTGGCAAGCCGTTCACCGAATTGGAGAATTGGTTATACTAATTTTTTTATTGTATTAGTTTGAAGATCGTAAATGTCATGAAAAGTAATAAACTAAACAAGTAAAGATAACAACTTTTCGCAAGCGAAATGATGAATATGTATATACATGTAATAATTTCTGACTTATGTCTCGAATTACAATTAATAGTTTCGTTAGTTTCAAATAAATTAATTTCTAAAAACGGCGAGGATCTTTTCCAAGTTACATCAGACCCTAAATCTTGTTCGCAATCAGTTAGAAACAATTGACCTTTGAACTCTTCAATGTTAAAAGCATCCTAAAGATACTTCTTCGTATGAATGTGCATTAAAATATTTGTCTCTAACGTATGTACATGTCGTTCCTATGTAACGAAATCACATACAGTTTGTCAAGACAAATACATAATAATGCGGAAAAGAATAAACAGCATTAGAAAATTGCGAAAAATGATGAACAAAATTGCTTCATGTATGCACATGTTTATTTCATATACATTGTACAATATTTATTTTGTGGCTAGCATGTACAAAATGCTTAATTTATATATTTCACTAAAAGCACTTTTAGGAAGACAGTGAGATCGATCGATATATGTATATATATATATATATATATATATATATATATATATATATATATATATATATATATATATATATATATATATATATATAAAGGTAAATATATTCAAAGTATGTAAACAACGAATGTCCTTTGCAAGCAATGCCATTTAGTAACCACACTGTACACCGAATTTGCAATATTTAATGGTGTAGTCTTGTGACCCTTACCAAGTTTACTAAATATCCCAGGCGGAAATTAACCCAAGTAAAGTTACTGTAGATTATGTATTCCAGACAAATACTTTAGTACGGATGAACTGATTAAACGAGTCGGACTGAATACGTGGATTTGCCTTGAGGGACTTGAACGGGTGACTCATTTTGAGGAGTTAAGAGAGAAACTTACCTTTTAGGGAGTTACTTCAGCATTTTAAATCAAGGGGAATTCAGTCAACTTATCATGCCATATTTGACTGGGCAGAAACTTTGTAGTATCTGAAAATACTCCGAAGGAAGCAGCACTTAGTTGTGTAGGTTTTTATTGGCTTCCAATGATAAATAGTAAGAACACAGCTAAGGCATTCAATATCGTGAGCGGTTAGTGTGCATGTGCATGCACATTAATATTTAAGTAGAAATTACAGGCGGGCTTTAAAAATATGGTTTTGTATGTCGGTGCGAATGTTCTCTATGAGTTCATATTCTACGATCATATGCAATACATATAATGCTTTAGATACTTTAAATTTACGTTAACCGTGGAAAGTGCACTACGAATGACCATGAGAAACAAGTCTTTAACTCAGCTATTGACTGTCTCCACAAAACTACCCGAAAGATGTCCTATTCCAAATAAAGTACTTAAGTTGAACACACATTGCAACCAATAATTACTCTTCATTTTGTTTGGCGAATTTTTATGGTATGTAATAATTGGATACGATTCGTTGGACCCAATTTATTCATACTTTTCATTAACACGGAAACAATTTTACATGGAATCGTCCTCTTTGTCCTTACGCTCTATTTTTGTATAATTCTTCAAGCACGAACCTCAAGCTCAAGTCCACCGCGCCCTTCCTAATCATGTATGGTTCTAGAATAGCAGCTTATGCTTGAGTTTCGTGTTTCAAACGTTTCGCAATACGCGCTGCGTTGGGAATAATACGACAAAGTACGTAGATTAAACACTTTGCTTCAATAGTGATATCAAAAATATTTTCCGAAACAGATACCGCCTCACTTAGAGACAGTGCTAATCAATAGGTACCGATAACATTCATATGTCTGGAAGAAGTGAAAATACATTTCCTATCTTTCAAAGAACTATATTAAAACTGCAGATACGATATCAGTACAACATGGAAATCTCTCCCGCGCAACATTTCACACCATTAAAACTATTTGCAGCCTAAGCACAAGAGATTACAGGCAGCAAATCTCTGAAACGTCTGATGCAAATAATGGTTGTAGTTTGCTATCAACAAACGCTGAATACAGAAATATTTCGCGTAAGGTTAATGGCAGAACTGTCAGTTCATAACGATGAATCAAAACACTATGAAAGTCAAATATCTATACAAAGTAGCATGCTTGCTAGAATGAATGTACCTCTTTTAAAATCGTACTATTGACCAAGCTAAAGAGTCGCTTATAATGACTGTATACTTTGATGATCTGGGTATCATCTAATTGTGCACCCGGCGGGGCCTGGGTTGTAGAATTCGCCCGACGTGTCCTCACTATGTGTTGTAAGAAGCGACTAAATAGAAGGAACATGTTTGACGTGGGTTGCGTCATGGGTCGCGGAGGAAATAATACTGGTTGTTTAGCAAGGCTTTCCGATGTAATGCACTACTTTCGCCTCTACATCCTCTTGACGGGTGGTCGGGAGGGCTAGGTTTCAACAAATTGGCTGGTCTTGCAAAGTCCTAGGTGGTCATAATTTATTCGCTCACCTTCTCGATCATTGTCCCTGTCGCTCGCTTGATACCACCGCTGTTCCCACTGTCTATTTTTTAATTTACCTTTCCCTCTTCTCTCGGAAAACTCTCTAGAAGGTGTTGGTTTGACGTGTCAATCGTGAGGTAATCTTACCCAACGAATGTATCACCTATGTATCCTTGGCATTTGAAAAGGTTCCCCTTGTTCTACCCCGTGTCGGATTGAAGAGTATGGGTGAACAAACAACTAAACAGCAAAGAAATGGAAGGTCAAAACAAAACAATCAACAAATAAAAACAAAATCTAATTCAGTCTGACGTGAAACATGTCATGTCGAATCTTTTCCGTGCTTCACAGTCATCCAAAGTAAAGATGAAGTTAAGAACATGTCTCACTATCATTATATCTAGTCGAAAATATTATACTTAGAACAGCTGTCAAACCCAAAATACTGAACTCAGGTGGTCTACTATAGAGTACAAACGTAAAGTACATACTGAGAATATCCAAACAATTAAAATTTTTCACGACATTGCGGTAACCTGTTTTTCATAGACACATCACTTAATACCTTAACATGCTTCATTCGTTGCCGTGACGTGGCTGGGGTCAGCGATAAAGAAATAATTGAAATGGGCGAACATTGAAGGTGTCACTGTAGTTCGTAGAATTCGTATTAAACGTAACAACAATCTGGAGGCCATCAACATCAGTATACTCACCTTCATCAAACCAGCAGTACCTAAAGTGGTCACAGTTGGATTTGTACAAGTCAAAGAGAAGGAAATACACAGGATTAAGTAAATCTCTAGCATTCCCTTCCCTTCCCTACCCAGCCTTTTCCACTGTAATGAACAACAATCCAAAAACAACTATCGACCCCCAAGCACACACGCACAAGTTCACATAAATCACCATCCATCACCTCACATTAAAAATCCTTGAAAACCTCAATAAAGACTCTAACAACCTTCAGCAGCACTCCGCTACCAAAATCAAGCAACAGTAAAAATGTTGCAAACAAATCAGTAACAAAAGCGATCAGATGACCGCATAGAGCTTCACAACAGGTTATTAGACGGTAGAGCTAGATGCACAAGACACTGCTCTAGTTCTACAACCACAAACTTTAATCCCATTTTTCTTCCAGAAGAACAAGCACATATATTTCGAAGTGAAATATGTAACCGAATTACATCATTCATGTTTTATCAACTCCGCTTTTAAACTCCATAAAGACAAAATACATTCAAACAATGGAATTACCGAGAATTTAAAACCAACTGCAGTGACATTAGTCTGCTTTCAAACGAGCAGGACCTTGCAGCACTATGCCTACATGAAACACATTTTTGTAAAATACACTCACAACATCACACTTAAAATCTGCTTCCGTTATAACACATATTCCAAAACAAGTGACAGGGCCTCGTGAAGTGTTTCCGTTGTTGTAAATAAATGGGATCATCATAGCTTCTTTTTCATTACGACACATTTACTATCCGTTGCAGTAAGCGTCACACACCACTGAATGGTTTCCTTGCGTTCTATTTATATACCACCAAAACACCAGCCTAAAACTAGATAACTTAGACATCCTTGTTCAAAAAGTGTCAGCCGCATGTGTTCTACTCGGAGAGTTTAATGCGCAGAACAGTTTATGGACACATAAGCGACAGGGGCGAAATCTTTGAGATATTTACACCCAGGAACTGGTACATTCACGTGCATGATTTGACAATTTGTTCTCCTTCGTTACTTTTGGATTATAATTAGAAGGTCGCTGATGTCACAGCAGTGATCTCTTTACAGTCGTTCTTAAGAACATCTAGGTTTCAATCGATGACGTAATTCCACAACGGAATTTAAAGAAGGCCCACTGGACCAAGTTTGAAACACTTTGCACAAATATGTTTAACAGGATACCGTTTTAAGACACAATGACCCTATTCAATATGTTACTTCGGTCAAAATACAATTCTTTCAGACACTTGAAACTAGACAACACCAATTTAAATTCATGACATAGTTAATATACTAATTTCTCTAAACATTCCTTACCGCCTAATATTTGTGAAGCCTTCCATAGTTTAACAAATTATTTAAAAAATACTGTCTAAATTCACTTGAAATAACTCAGAAAGTTATAGCCTATCGTTATAACCTACCATTGTAGCTGTTGCAGTTTATGTATTCGTTAAATAAGGCCCATGTTACATCCGCTGTGCCTGACTACATACATTACCAGATTTTGAAACATCTACCAAAACCATCATTAACATTAACATATATATATATATATATATATATATATATATATATATATATATATATATATATATATATATATATATATATATATATATATATATATATATATATATATATATATTGTATATATATATATATATATTGCCATACAAAATGTCATTTGCTTGATCTAGTGGAAAGAATGCCAAGCTATTACGCAAAGTACCAGGTTAAAATCCCACTGCATTATTGTTTGTGTAATTTAGATGTGCGTTTTGTTACCTTCAGTCAGGCAAGACATTTCTGTTCAAAACACAGCAGAATATAAATGGTATGCAGATGATACCATAGGGAATCAGTCACGTGCTAACGATTAAGTTTGAGCATAAAATGAGAAGAAACTTTGTTGTTTCCACGGGAATAAAATATATAGTTCATCTCGTGTAAATGTATAAACCAACCACTCGATGAGATATATCCGTTAATCATTCGATACAAGTTAATATCCTCTACACCAGGCTCTACATAGAACACTCCCTAGCAAACTATCTTCACACGGTCAAAATAAATTACTACTTTAGGGCATGCTGTGCGTGTACCGCAGTCATTTTTATATACATTTAACAAAGAGTAATTAATTCGATTATAAAGCATTTATTAATGGAATATGGAGACATATATAGAAATATCCATTTAACAGATCATACGGGATGGATCAATGCATGCTGTTAGAAAGATATACATCAACAAACTAGTGGTATCTTCACATTTTTGGAATATTTGTTCGCACATCTGTAGCTTACGCCTGCCTTCTGTTTTCATCAATCTAAGAAATATAATTAAGTCGTACGTATTAATCACGTGTAACATCTTTGAAAAAAGATCAAGTATACACATAGCCAGACTTCCATGACGATAAGGCATGAATTTAAGTTATAATGTAAAATAATTATTCATTACTCCGTGATAAAGCATCTGATAAATTAGAGCTTCGCAGTAAGTTTTTCGATACTGGGAACTTAGTTTTCCACTTTCAATGCGTTATATTTTTAGCTATGTGAAGTGTCTTGGAAAAGCACCCTGCAAAGTACGAGCTCCGTACATAAGAACATATTTATCAAAATGTCTATGATTAATTCTTCGATGATTCTCTCTAACTGTGGTGCCTACGTATATCAACAACTATCTTATAATCCATTTTGCTCATGTAAATAATTGCTATCATGTTTCTTAGACGATGATTTCCGTAATCATGATAAAACATGTGGTAGATATCATTTCAAACATAAGAAAATTGCGATGTCCGTGATAAGATAAAACGTCTGAAGCGTAATCGTTCCAATACTTGAGTTACTAAGTCAGTTGTACCTCCGAAGTCACACTGCATTCATCGGTATGGAATGCTTTATAGTTAAGACATCGAATCATCGAAACTTAATTTTTTGCATTACTTACTTATACCTGATTTTTCGATTTACAATTCATTACTACATAAGTAATTATACTATTAATCTAGTATTGTTTATGTCCGTAGGGAATGAAATGAGACATATCCATAATTAAAATTAGATCTTGCACTTTAACGAACGTCTGATTGATTTACAGCAAGAAGGTTATTTCATACTGAGGCAATTATAGTATAGCTTCTTGCCTAGTATTACACCACGGTAGAAGTCTGGTTCAAATAAAATGTTTATTAATCCAGTGAAAATGTCAATGATATTCATTTGGTAATGTTGAAGAGACAGTAGAATCTATTTCGTTCGTAAAAATATTTCCTCGAAAGCTCCGAGGGGCTCAAACTTGCATTTAGGATCTAAAACAATTCTGGTAATTATTTTAAATATCTATAGCTGAAGGTAATGATGATTCGAACTGAATTTTATGTTCCTCGGGGTGTTGCAGTGTTTATATACACACAGAGAGAGAGAGAGAGAGAGAGAGAGAGAGAGAGAGAGAGAGAGAGAGAGAGAGAGAGAAGAGAGAGAGAGAGAGAGAGAGAGAGATTAGTCTTTAAGATTAAGAGCAATCTTCATACGATACACACTCTGTTTCTCATAATGGGTTTTCTATCTTTATATTGATCGTTCCCTAATTCGTTTACAGCGATACGTTCATTGACAAAACATGTGTATAACTGAACCATGCATGTGCATATGAATCTTGGACTGGATATGACCCAGAAAGTATCATCATCATCATCATCATCATCATCATCATCATCATTGTTCTTGTAACAATGGCGGCCGTCAAATTGCATACATATATGAAAAAACATGGTACAAGATCGAAATGTATCAAAGGCTAGTACTAAGATCCCCTTTCTATACATAATTTGCTCGAAAGCGAGCACAAACATGTTGGAGATTAATAATATTGTGTTGACGCTATAGACGTTAATGTAAGTTGCATTACGGTAAGTGCTTAAAGGTAAATAGTCAACAGTTAGCTGTAGTAACGTTAACGAGTACTTAAGAATTATACTGCATTTTACTACTTGCAATGTCATTCTACCTAATCATTCCGAAACCCATAATTCTGTTTTCGTAGGAAATATTTGGAATAGAGATTGTGTACATTATAAAGTAGCGTTTCTGCTTGTGTTTAAAGTCAGTGTGGTGCAGATGCCATGAATTGTAGAACTGAAATACACATATCAGGCATTTATTAAGAGCATGACGCAACTTGTGGAGAAATCATCAAACATTACATATTTCATATCCTCTCAGATAGCCAAAGATGAAAATCTATGGATTGCACATTTTGTAGTTATCTTTCAATTTATTTAGAATTCATTCAAGTTGAATATCAGTTTCGTCCAATGTAATTACATTATATGCATACACCAAAAACGTAGGAAATTATAATTCTATACGTGATGCTGTTGGGAAAATGTATATGTATTTGTGACTCCATTTAAAGTTTTAATACATGATTTTACATTAGAATACATGGCTTTTAGTATCATAATACTTTTACTGCTTATATTTCCATTTACTAATATATGGTAAAATAATTCTGATCGAATGTATTATATATGTTTTCAAAATCACGAAAGAGTATAAAATCAACCATACTGATTCCTCAAATATTTATATATAAATTTATATATAAAGGTGCTCGAAGTAATTATCTTATCAGCAATGAATTATTCACCTGAAATAACAATTGGTTTCTTACCAAAAATTTGTATTCTTAGAACCAATTACTTACTATTTCATTTAAATAGAAGTAAGGAGTTTGATGCGGAGTGGTCAAAGGCTAGTTTCTATACAATCTGTTGTTAATGAGTGTTAATGATACAGCTATCATCTGTTTTCCATCACTTCAAAATGTATTCGAGACAAACTAATATAATAATAGATACTATAACATATCGTGATTGTTAGAATTGGTAAGCAAAAAATAATTTTAAAAGGACATAACTACCACAACGATTTATAACGTTTTATTAACATGCCATTTTCCTTTTTCAACATGTTTGTGGGGACGATTTTTGAATCAAGTGTTTTTCCCAAGTCTCGACGTTTCCTCTTTGTTGTGAATTTTTCGTTTATGATTAGTTCGGTTTTAAACATATTCATATTGTTACTAAACAGTTATTACTTCTTCTGAAGTTTCTAATAAAGTGGATAGTCTTTTGGTAAATGACAGCCAGATCGAGATCAGTTATTAGCCGAAATTTAATCACGTGGTTGATTGATTTTATTTTAATCATGTTTCACTGTCTTTCTTGGTCCGTGATACTGCCCATAACATAATTGAATGCAGTGTTGATTAGTGTACTTTTATTAGGTGAGTATATACGTACAACAACAGGTCTGTAGAACGATTAATACACTTTTGCTTTGCGTTGATGCGTTTAATACAATAACAGGCATTACTTGCTAGAATAACAACGTAGAAGAATGACATTTGAAGACTAAAACATGCTAGACTTTTGTTTCGAATTCGCTTCTTTCTCATTTATTTCTCTTCCTAATTGCAATTATCAGATTATTTGAGAACTTGTTCATTATATACTACTGTAGTAGGAAAATATCGTTCACATAAAAGTGCATTCTACCCAGTAGTTCGAATGGATCAAGCTGAATGCATAATCAACAGCAATGTCGGTTGACCTAAACGTAGACATGACAACTATGTAGTACAACCGATAACCTTAATTTATTAGGAATTTGCCTTGCTCTCTGAAAACTGGATAACATGCATTCACTGGATCAGGATATATCGCCATATAATTACAAACAAAGTGGTACTTCTGGCAAAATTGTGCTAACAGCCAACGACGCAAGCATGAAGTTGTTCAGTCAGTCAGGTATCTGCGTAAAATGGGTATAATAGTCAACGATATTACTAACATGACCTAACAGTTGTTTGGCTGATGATTTTTGTTGTTCTGAATGTTCTCTTTAAGCGTGATGACTAACATAGTTTTCTGTAAAGTTTCCTTTATATAATTTTTAAGGTCCAGACCAGATGAAAGAGAGCTTCGCCACGGGGCGAGGGTTTAATGTATCATTCCCATTTGTGAAATTGGTTAGCAGGTTACGGTAAATCCAAACTCTCTGAGCGGAATGCACCTCCCCCGCCCCCCCCCCCCCCCTTAACAGCTATCTCACATAGCTCTACACTAATTTTTAGAAATACTCGATCATTTTCTCTAAACCTAAGGTAAGCTATACTCTTTCGCACACATATGCTCAAATCTAATTAAAATGCAAGGTTACTTATATCAGAAAATAACAATGAAAAGATAAATAAAGTTAAATATCTCACCATAAGCAATAATCAATACTGGGAACGTGGTCCGAAGCTCAAGACATCAGCCCAGCTGCATAAGTTGAAGATGATTAGTCCACTCTAACAACTAAACCCATAGTCCCCACCAATCTCACCAAAGTAACTCTAAGACTAGTAGATAATCCAACCCATGACTATTAGGTCTCGCCGCACAGGCTTGCAATGTTTGGTTCGATAACACGGAATTAGCCATGGGCATGCTTTATGGACCCAATTACTATTAATAATATAATGTAGTCAAATGCCCAGATTACACCGGCTAAGAGCACAATGCGCAACCTATTTTAACCCCGCCACACAAAAATATAGGTCAGAAACTGCACTAATATTATTTGTTTACTTACCTTCCCACATTATACGTATTCCTGTAATATTTGAGGGTTTGGGGCGTTAGCACTGCATAAACTGAAATAGTAGGCAATCTTGTTTTCTACAAACGTACATCACTACATACCCAATTTTACATATCATTACGATGCAGCAAAATCACGAAGTGTCCTCTTAAATTATACCAAATTCCCGAAAATTAAATATACCGTAGAATATGCTATCTACAATAAAATATTTCTAATTTATATACAATATTGACTAAACAAAGATGAATCGTATATGAACCCTAAAACTGCTCGAAGTTTTGAAAAATCGTACGCCATCTGCAATGTAAATACATGAGCCATTTAATTTGAATGTAACTAATTTCTTCTGTAACAAACATAAACTAATATTTTATGAACACTTGTCAGCTTGCGATAATATTTAAACAATCAACCCTCGCAAAAACATCAATGATCACCCACATTCAATTGTAGGAGCTTACCTTTTTGACCCTATTTTCACCACTTTAAAGGCGTCTTCCCTTGACATTCGAAATGCACAAAAATATATAACAAATTTATTAGCAATTTCATCTCATTCTGCCGCTACCAAAATATCGATCTGTTGCAAAAACTATAAATATGTTTTAAATTACCCTGCTTAACAAAAGAAACGTTCATTCAGCTCTTCAAACATATACTGTATATAGGTCTTTAATGTCTCGTATTAGTCGATCCTATCTTTGGTAGACTAATCTATGCGGTTAAGAAATCGATATGGAATCATTATCATAATGCGTAATAGTATAAGCTCATATATATAGAGGATATTTGCTTGAAACGAGTGAATAACGGATATATTTCATCGAGTGGATGAAAAACTCAGTATTTTCACGAGTGGCGAAGCCACGAGTGAAAATACTAAAGTTTTTTTATCCAAGAGATGAAATGTATCCGTTATTCACTCGTTTCAAGCAAATATTCTTTTTATTTTATGCTCACATAAATTTATATAGAAAATAAAAGGGAATTAAGTATGTTCTGACCCAAAAATATAGTTCCTGTAGTGAAAAAATATTGTTATTTTTTCACTGTTATTTTTTCACTTGTTATTTTTTCACTGCAGTGAAATATCAATATTATTTTAACTGGAAAATCAAGTAATTCACTGCTGAGCATAAATATATATATATATATATATATATATATATATATATATATATATATATATATATATATATATATTCTTTGTCAGAATGAGAAACATTCTAATTGCCAGTATTAATAATTTAAACACGGGTTATATGCCTGGTTCATCAATGTACAGGAACCGATTCTATGGATAATAACGTTTTGCGATTTTAACATTCCAACTGAAATCTACCTAACACCAACAAAAGAATGCGACCAGTAAGCGTCAGAAGTCTAGAGCAGAGATATTAAGGAACGATAATTATATCGACAAGCAAAACATATTAGAAGAAAAACCTTATTGTTACAGGCTAATAAAGGATCTATCGTTTGAATATCAGTTCAACAAAACAGTTATCGGGGACAATATTTTAAGGAGCCAAACTGTATGGTTAAAACGTGTCCTCATTTCATTAATAAACGTGGATCATTTAGATTTTAAAAGAGAGAAGGACTAGACTGGTTTTATAATGGAATTTGTATACCGACACAAACATGAGTAACATTTAGCATTTTCATACTTAGAGCAGTAGAACAATATACAGAACTGTAAACATACCAATTAACAAACGTGTAAATTTCACGTTTTATGCACTGACATTTCACAATTCTGAAGTTTTAACAAACAAACAACACGTTACAAAAACAGTGACTATATTTTAGGCTACATCGAAATCCTATCGGTTGATCATTATTTATATTGACGCTGACAAAAACATGTACTTGTTTGCTGTCTACCACCTGGTGTTTGTGTTCGGATTATTGCCAATTGCACTAAAATAGACAAATGGTTATACGATATACAGAAAGCATTCCGATTGCACTTTTTATGTAAACTGGGACCGACTTCATATTCTGAGACACAAAACGTCTCTGATATTCATTAAATACTTAGCGGCACAATTAATTTTCGAAGTCTTTGGAATATATTATTAATGATCAACGCATCCAATGTCATACACGTCAATAGTAACAACTTTGTGTCTTGTGGATTATGTTTCCACACTGGTTTATGCAAATAAACCTCTAATCTCATTCCAAACGTGTATTTTAATCCCACGGAAGGCTTGAAAATATAGGTCGAGGCATTTTCTAATTCCATTTGTCCGTATCATTGCTAAGATAATCCTGTCACAATGTTTGTTTCCCTGGAAAGTCCCTATCATGTATCAGATGCCCATGTTTATATGGTTAAGCATGTTGATAAAGAAGTCATATAGGTTTCACAGCATTGCTAACTGGTTTGTAGACTATAGCAACCCGATATGTTCCACGAACATCAATATAATGTGCGATATGGATGGCACAATATTCATTATTCCTCATTTTTGTCTGGGAAACCAGTCATTAAAAAAGATGCATTCAAATGATTTTATATTCCTATGTGCCACTCCAATGTCAAATCTGCTTATCGACGTGGTGTTTCTGTGTACTGTGTATTGCAGGCCTCACGCTTTCGTTTCGTTTTTTCTACCGCCAAATAAATTCAATTTGTCAAGAAGTCCTATCAACATTTTACATGAAGCTTCAGCAGCAATCTCTGGTAGAAGTGGTACGACTCCAAGTTGCCTCTTTCCTGTCGCCTTTTATTTTTGTACCTTGTCATGCTGCCACTTTCCTAAAGTGAGCCTAGCAGTGTCAGAGGATACTTGATTGCATGTCAGCCTAATCAACAGTGGCCATCTAAGTGCTGTAGACAACATCATTCATATTTTGTTGTGCTTCAGAGAGTGAAAATTCGACTTTCTGACACGACCTTTCTCAGCAGAATATTTAGACGATATTTCTTCGTCATGGTCCTCTTCTGCTGGTTGCCTTTTCCGTAGAAGCTGATATCGGTCCACATTCCGCAGCCTTCCTTAACGAAGCGGGAATTGACAATATTTGTGTAGCCCACTTTGCAAGACCATGTCAAATTACTGACATTTACCCTAGTGCAACTCATTAAAATAGATGTTTTCGACAATAAGAATTAATTTGGGCACTACTAAAACCACCAAACCTAAGAAACATACTAGCTTCAATACCAGCATAAGCATGATATGGGGGAAACTGCCACAGGTAGGAGTGTCCAATTAGCACCGACATCTGCCTTAGAATGATCGGTACGTTCTCTGTGCTCAGAAACGTCAAGGTGAAATACATTATACTGTTTGGTCACATCCTCTAGAGGTATATGTGTTCCTGTATCAAGAGTCTGGTATTTCTGCGTTACTTTCTTGAAGTTCATCAAATGTAAACACGTTAATAGTTATTACTGGCTACATCAAAATAACATTCGAATTCACGATGAGGACTCTAAAAGCAATACAATTCATACACAAGCTGTTAAAGACGTGGCTACATTTTTCTTGTTCGGTACAGCCCTTTTGAAGGCTACCACACTGTGACTTGATAATTTGGTGCCGGGTAATATGGAATATCTTCGGGTCACCGAGAACTGCGCTGTTAAGTACGTGATAAGATTTTAGACGCACACATGTTCAACATTTAGCTTTACCTTAACCTGGCAAATCGTTATCCAATTCTAGCACACGTTTGATAGAAGGTGCTATCTTTGGCATCCATTGGGAAAGCTTCGTAAAATCTGCAGATAACAAAGCATTTTTAGACTGAGTGTCATGTGACAATTGTATTGAACATCTTACCAGTTATGTTTTGCACTTTTCCTTTTTGGATCGTCTTCTTAACAGGGTAAAGCGCAAAATATGTATTTCGCCTTGAGGTTGGCTGAGATTGTACTCACAGTTGAAGTGAAACAGCAATTCAAGATGAGGCTGGTTGCCTAAGCTATGTTAGTCAGTATTGAGATACTTTGATAAACTGTACTGAAGTACTTTCGCAGGTATGGACTGTTTAACATTTTTTTGTTGAGGCTGAGGTAATGACACTTGTAGATGTTATCTGTGTTGATATCGATGAGTATTTCTGTTGGGATACAAGGTCTCATTAATGTTAGGAGTGTTGTTGTTGTGTTATTACTATATATTGCTTATAATATGTATTGACAAATGTCTCATGACCTGGCTAAACTCGTTTGTTTTTTCTACACTGGGAAAGATTTCAAGGATATCGTGCTGCCTTTTCACCATTTGCTATTGTTATCTCTCTGTCTGTCTGTCATTTCTGTCTGTCTATCTCACACTATCTGTCTCTCAGTCTCTGTCTGTCTGTCTGTCTCTTTTGCGTCTGCTACTTATCTAAGCATGAGCTCAGCGCTTGAGCTAGTAGGCAATGATATTCGCTTACCAGCTACAATGCCGCATTTTGATCTAAACCCTTGCAGTACTCAATCATTCGACAGAGATTTATTCTCACGCAACATCTCCTGGATACAATACATCCGAAAGCTGTATTTTGCATTTGATAGTGCCGCTTGACTTATCATTAGTGCATCTAGTTGTTCTTCCAAATCCTTGATAAGCACATCTTGCTTCACATCGTGTGCTGTCGCAAACTGTTCGATCTTTTCTGTGACTTGCTTAAATAGTTTTTGTGCCACGTGGCTCTGAAATACTCTACTCCTCTGCTTGTTCTGTGAGGACACAAATTAATGCTGTTGTTCCAAGTTATTATAAATAACCTTATTTCTATTTTCATGTACATCGAATCATAAAATGTGATTTTAAAGATGTTTGAGATAAATATCGTTGACACGCTTGCTACTATCAACAACACATAGGACATGTCAGACAGATTTTTATCTAACCTTTGCGATGCATTTCCGACATCTTTCTGCATCTCTCTAAAACGTTTTTAAATTGTGAGGTCACTAGTCGCTTCGTGATAGTATTGCTTCAATTGCCTTATCGATGCGTCGACCCTGATTAAGAGCGATAGAATATGTATGGTCATTGTCCGGGCCAGAAAACAATACAAATCAACATGTATTATGGCGAATATATTTGGTAACGTCGTAACATAATTGCGCTCGATGAATAGAACTGCAGCACTTTATAAATGACAAAGAAATGTATTCCTTAATTTTTTTTCATTGATCAAAATGTTACCAAATTAAAAAAAAGAGTGTCCCTGTTGCTGTCCAATGCTTTTAGTGGATTTATATTACCTGGATAGAGGTAAAGGTACTCGATTCAACACAAAGTGCGTTATCAAAGTCATCAAGATCCAATACTTGTCCTTTGTAGGATTCAACTTATGAATAATGACGTCCTCGTAGATAAACCCTTAATTATGCAGGATATTATAGAAGCAGTTATGTTCTACCGCGACTGGTTAGACAACCGTTCATTTATGCGACCTATTAAACAGACGATCATGTATGGACAATCGAAAAGCAAAAACGCAAATGCAAGTTTTAATACTACCATATTATGAAAAACAATTATCTCCACGCATTTGAGATATGCAGTTTTGCTGTATCTCTTGAGCACATTAGCATTCTGACATCTGAAAACAAGCTATCCATTTCCACGTTTGAAGATCAGCTTGTTTTATTTTTTTTTTTTTTTTTTTTTTTTTCTCTTTTTTAATTTTCATTTTTTTCCTTTTTTTAAAATACCAAGTAACCTTTTTGATAGTCCTCCAGTGTCCTGATGTGACAAAAACAACACAAGAAATTTGTACACGCGTCCGAAACATATGCCATGATAAAAGCAGAGCTACTGCATGATCTGCTGCAAAGCAAGGTACCTGAAATGTTCATTCTTGAAGCAATGTGCAAAGTGTAACCAATGGACTAGCTAAATGTATTGTATACAACGAAAAATACGTTCGATTTCATTCATAATACTGATGACAAAGCTAAAACGACCGTGCGAAGCTCCTACCATTCTACGAGTATTATCACAAGCGGGGTTATGGCTTTTTGAGATCCTACAACAATTTTGGTTAAATAATGTGTTCTTTTTTATACAAAGCATCCCTTCGTGTCTCCTACTGCTAGAGTCGCTTCCGCTTTCGTGCTCCTGACTCCATTTTTGCTAATTATTTCTAGCTTTTGAATTCTGTCACAAGTTTGCTTCCAAAAATTAGAGCCCCAAAATTAAATAATGAGCAACTCACGTACATGTATGATCGTATCAGGCATGTGAATATTTTTCGTTAGATAATTATTTCTTTGATTATATTTGAAAAGAGAGCTGGAAATCGAGTAAAAAATCTGCTAATAAGAACATTGGGATTATGCTGTACTGGACCTTTACTGCTGTTCGTTACAAATAAATTTAAAACTCCAATCGAGGTATTGATTCGGATGATGTAGGTTTAAAGACATAATAACAATTAGCTTTAAAACAATTGAAAGCACAGTACTGCACTGTAAGACACCGACCCGACCTTTATATGATGTGGGGGTTGGTGGATACAAATAAAAATCCAGCAATTCCCCCATCATAACTGTCATTGTCGATGTCTTGCACTGCTTGACTATTGTGCTACCATTATTATAACCAGTTACCGATATTCTTAATTGCGTTTGTAAGTAGCCCCTGTAGATTGCATAATATGTGAATGAACACGAATATCAATTCAAAGAAACGAACACTAGTTACAATGAACTCTTGAGAGCATCAAATCGTAAAGTCATTCGTATGTCAAACGAAACAACACATAATTTGCTTTGAATATTGAACTTCTACTCAGTAACATAAGAGAATATGAATAAAATATTAAGACCATTGGCCAAAAATTATTTGTTTAATGTTAACATAGCTATTACGTTGCAGATGGTAAATCCCCTGTTTTATAAATAGCTACGTCGCGGACGCCGTCAATGGGAACTGACAGGATTAGATACGACTACACAACTGATTGGGCATATCTTTAATGGTGTTGAAAGTTTAGCCATTAACATCTTTGTCAGTCCTATACCATGACAAGCTGGTTAGTGAGAAAACAGAACTCAGTTTTAGTTAAAATATAATATATCGTTTGATATTGTGTTAAGGAGTCAGATTATGACTGAATGTTGAACATGAAACAGAAATCAGTAATGTACCAAAAGATTACGTAACATATATTTTTAAGATAACGTATGCAGGGTTGATCCGTACTCTTTTGGGCGGTTCCAGAGCAAAAGCATAAACGTTTTGCTTGAGGCCATTGTCGATTTGCTTCGTTCATACACTGAACTTAATTGTCGTTTCTAGCGGTGATGACAGAGGCGTAGCGATGATATTTTGCGCCCGGGGACGAACTATAAAATTGGCGCCCCAGCCATCTTGTGACCGATTTATTACCCTTGTTTACTTACTATAATGTAACGTTGCAAGCCTCATTTTGGCGCCCCTGTACCTTGGCGCCCGGGGACATATGTACCCCCCTGCACCCCCCCCCCCTAGCTACGCCTCTGGGTGATGAGGAGAGCATAGTTGTGTGTGTGCTTGAATGTCTCTGTGTGTTTGCGTGTGTTTCTGTGTGTTCGATTCAATTCCAAGACATAAGCTACTACTACATACCCGTCCGTTTTGACCTTGATGCCAAAGAGTGGTGATAAATTTAGTGCTTTTTTTTTTAAAGCGAAACCCTATTTGTAAGCACCACAAACAATCCTGTACAAATAGAAACCATTTCTGTATTGAAGTAACTTCAATCGATATATCCCGTACATCATATAGTTGGATGCTTCAAAAATTACAACGCTGTAAATCTCTCAAAGAATGTAAATTACACAGTTGTTACTTCCAAATTTAATTAAATGTCAGTATCGACAAAAGTTAGTCGTATACACTGTATAGCCAATTCGTGTGGAATTTCCTTTATAACTGGCTGATTTACACGCATGAAAAGAAACTTCTATATTCTCTACATTGAAATTAACAACGAAATCTTTTACGTGTCTGTATGGTATTCATGAATGACAATGAACTGCAATCAGAAACAGTTACATAAACCAAATGACAAATGACCTTTTCCAAATAAATATTGGCTTGCCTCCAAATTAAACGTTTTCTAAGGTGCAAAAACTTTATGATAAGTATCCCAATAATGTCTAAATATTCCAAGGTTTGAGATTTTTTAAACTATCGGTGATTTAATTGCTTCGAACTCCTCACATAGCCTCTATTTTATTTTTGCATTCTAGAACTTGAGAAATCAATAAAACGCGAATTATGCACCATGCATTTACTGGGTTCTAACATTCATGACGAACCTTCAAGTGTAGATGCATTAATTAATGTTTGAAATTGAAATATACAGCTGTGTGTAACTAAAATATGCAGCTGTGTGTAATTAAATATACAGCTGTGTGTAATTAAAATATACAGCTGTGTGTAATAAAAACATACAGCTGTGTGTAATTTAAATAAACAGCTGTGTGTAATTAAAATATACTGCTGCATCGGTTTGTGCAGTTTATTAGGAATAATCGGCAGGACGAACAACATAGACCCTTATCTGCTTGCACATTCTGCTACAGCAGAGCCGAATATTTGTTGTTTGCAGTTAGACTCAACTTTTATGTGAGTAAATACGGTAATACGTACATCAGCCAATTTTCTGTTACAATAGTATTATTGATGGACAGTATAAGTTTATCCTTCGTGGTAACATACAAATGTAGTTAGATAAAGACCTTCTGATGGTCGAGTTGGGTTAGATAACTTTATTTTGATAATTAGCATATTGAGCGCTATAATTATAAATAAATCCATAAAATAGTTCCTGGAATAAAGATGTTTTCTGTTGCTCAACGGAATCGTTCTTCTTTTTAAAACCCTAAGTTACAACAGACTGACATTGTATTCAAAGTTCATGTCGATTTCTTAACAACGCTGGTGTTAAACGTCAACCTTCAGCTCCAAAAACAAAAATGTATTGTACATTATTACTAGCTAACTCTTGTATACACACTTTAATCGTATATTAGTATAAATGCCTTTTGCGGAGAATAACATCATGCTTATTTGTGTGCGCATTCATAAAAAAACTAATATTCAAAGAAACATTTCCCAAATGTGAATTAAATCTGAATAGTCCTAAATGTTTTGTCCAAACGTTTAGAATGTTCCGAATCATTTCAAATAATCATTTATATCCGGATATACCATACGGATATACTCATGAATGTCCGAGAAAAAGTTCTTAATAATCTCAAATTTGAGGTTCAGTCCAATACCTCTATGAATACTTTGTAGTTTAAGTCACTAATATAAACATTTAGATTTTAATACAATCATAATCTCTGATATTTGATTTCCAAAGACTCATATTAGAATAGAATTCTCGTTTGAAAAGGCTATTTACTGGGCTTGCTACACCAATGTATATTATTCGAAACGTAACACTAACTCCTAACCAGGGATATACCTTGTTTACGTTTTCGATGATCCATGACCAAATTCAAGTAGGTATAATCCTCAATCACGGACTTGATGAATGTCAGGTACACAAAATAACTGGAATATACATACACATACTATAATCGTTTAAAACATAATAAGCTAATTGTCATAACCAGCATAAAATGAAACGAATGCAAACCCACCATTAGTACCATTGTCTACATTAGTCTTATACCAGGACAAAAGTGCCTGATTATGGCAAAAGCAAATGTAAGAGGAAACGGAACTTCCCAAAATCCAACTAATGACGTATTTTACGTTATCATTCTTTTTGATGTTTTAGATGGTTTTAATGACACATTGTCACACATAATTTGCTATATAATATTAAAGAAGTAAACACACTGAATTAAAGGTCTAAACGCCAGCATGATGTGGTATATAAGGAACTACCCTGTTTTGCGCGTTTTAAACTATACCGTTACGTATATCTGATTTAATATATATTTTGTTTTAATTTAATATTATTTTTCAGTTTAAAATACCTTTTTATTTTTCATTACGTGCTATTGTAATGCAAAAGTATTCACTAGAAATTATATTATTCTTCAGAAAATTGGTTGACTGAATTATGCTTTGATAAACAGGTAATGTTGACCTAGATCCTGACCTTAATTCAAAGTTAGTGACAACACGTAAACAAGTTTCGTTTATAAAAAAAAAAAATGATTGGTCGTTGTCAAGGTCAAGATGGAAGAAGAAGTAGTTAAGACGTAAACAAATTTTTTTCTTAATGTAAAAATGATTCGTTCTCGTCAAGGTCATGTTGTTAATACGTGAAATAAACGAACTTTTAACTCGCTCCATTAGCGATTTCGCAATTTGGGATTAGTTTTGTAACTGCATATTAGAATGCGATATAGTCTTTTGTTTTAGTGAAAAATAATTTAGTTTCCGTCTTTTACAAATGACGCCATGTCATTTTATTTTGTTGTAGTCACGTTTTTAAATCCATATAATTCTTCAGTTCATTTTGAGTTTAAAATAATAACTCGTACTTCTGAAAATATTTGATGTGCTCATAAGTAATTATTGAACAAAGATAGTGTATCAAAATATTATTCGGATTTCCAACACCAGAGTGTTAATTATTGTTATTCTACAGGAAACTATAGATAAACGCCAAATATACTTCAGTATACGTCATCGTCTTCCATCTTGGATTTTCCAGCAAGACTCGAACTACGTCATCATATTCCATCTTGGATTTGAGAACTGGTTATTTAAGCTCCGATGGCTACCCTCAGCTTTGTTTAGCTGGCCAGTCGAGGCATTTGTCCGCGATATGGCCGCTGCACATGCCACAGCTTCTTGGAGCCACAGGAGAGAGCTGAGTGCCAAGTGGATACCAAAGGTGAGCGAGATAATCCCGAAGGAGTACGACTGTTGAGCCAGCCAGACGTGTTACTCATCAGGACATCTCATACACCCCAGTTCATTATGTACCTGACTTGGAACATTCATTTCAAAACAGCAAGTGTACTATCAGCATGGGAAGAAGTCATCCACGTTGAATCATTGATTTGTACTTTGTCTAATGTGTATTTTCTTTTCCATCTATTAACGATGAAGGTTCCGATGCTATTCCGAAAGTTCTTTCTGTAGTTTGGACAAAGGTGCCGTTCCTTTCAAGATATTCAAGCAACAGTTGCACATAGTATCGATGATTTGTTTCGGTGCGTTTTAAACCATTTGTTTTCGCGTCTCATTATTAAATTTCGACAACAACGCTCTCCAATATTTAGCTACGCAAGGATGTGTTCCCTTTTTTGTCCTTGTGGGTGATATTTTTTTGCAGGAAAAAAAAAAGATCGGATTCGACTGGTACACATCTCTTGTACACTGGAATTCGTCTCCACTGATTGTTCATACCGAGCTTTTATTCTTTCTCTTCTGCCTATATTGGCGCCTTTTGGAGATACTTTTTCTGAGTTGTTTCTTGTTTTCCAAATTATTTTGGCTTTTATTGTTTGAGTATCGATTCTTAGATTTGCCAATTGTGTAAAGACCAATTCTTTTTTTTTAACGGATTTACTTTTGATAAATGTGCGGATGATGCCTTGGACTAATTGATGTTCTGTCAAAATAAACCACCCTAAAGAGTTTCTTTGAGACTAGCTTCTAGCAAACTGAAGTATAACGGTGTTCTGAATTCTGGGAATAATATTGAGGATACAGATAGTTTATGATCTGGATACACGTTCAATTTATGTTCAAACAGCTTAAAAAATATTTCAATAAGCAAACTGATAAAGGATAAATGACCATTAGTATCAATAAAAATCAAAACTTCCAAACCTGCCAATAAACGAGTCAGTTTATAACATATCCAATCATCGTTTGTCTCGTGAAATCTAGGTACACACTATATTAATCTTTGAGTACCTACACAATGTACATAAGCTGATTTTTCCTGAGGTTTCTTTCCCTTGTTCTTGTCGACGTGTACGACGGTACCGTCCTGAAATTACATATTATTCTCTGTCGTGTTATTTAATAGGTCGAACTAAGACTGGGTCTAAATCTTTATACAGTTCTTAGAATTCTCAGTTTAATTAAGCAAACACAGCTACATTTATTTGTATATATGTACATTTGGTGCTTTCCTGCAAAACAATAAGCCATTGCTACTCCAAGTCTAGAATCGATTTCCTGACAAATTAATGTATTTTTCTATTGATTCATCCACTATTGTGGGTGTTCTATTAAGATGTGATATTTTGCTCCAATGATTCTAATTGGTAACGTATTCATTCTCTTATGATCAAGTTGTGTTTCTAATATATTAAACCCCAGGTAAAGAGTCCAAGGCATTAAACAAGCTCTATTGCCATAAATTGATAATTAAATAAATGTTCTTCATCGTTGAGGGGAAGGGGCGATGATGGAATATATTAGCCTATTTCTTAACATTTCTTTTAATCTTTAATGGCCGTTTACAACAGGTGTATGGTTAATTACCTAGCACGTACGAGAGCATGTAAATCACTTAATTTGTTGAATTAGAACTTGCGATGCTTATGGTGTACCACATGAACTTGAACAAATCAGATAAATTGACTTTAGTCAAGTAGTGACATTTTGAAATAATGGCATTTTATGCATCTTTCTTATAACTTATGAAACAGTACATTTATTTATCCGTGTTGCTGCAGACAGATAACGGAATCATTACATATCTGCTTCAGTGTTGAAAATGCTCTTACAAATAAGAAAAGACATAGTTTATGATGGGACTCACTTAAGGTTTCTTCTGCAAAGCGCCTATAGCAATATTGCAATAACTTCACTCAAACCATATTACGTGAATGTTGAATATCTAATAGTATACGGCTTTCATTACTCTTAATTAGTTTGGTTTTCAAGAAATTATCCGCAGACTGGAGTGTTTTCTCCGAAAATAAACACCAATCTCCCACGGTTTTGAGAGTTAATTCAATCCTGACAAATGTTTTAGCTTCATAAACAAGATAATGGTTACAGATCTGCCAGATAATCGTTTGAAGTGAATGGTGTGTATTACGGTTAAATGAATATGTGTGATAGCTGCAAAACGTTCTTTCTGGGAACATTAGAAGGATAAATATTAAGACATAAATAAACATTTACCACCGTTTGTACTTCCTACACTTCTACAACATTTTTCAAAGCAAAAGGGCGTGCGATACTCAATCTGACAGATGGGTGGTTTATGACCAGATGCGTTATATACAATAAATACAGGTAATATTACTATTAATATCATTAAGTTTTTTTGCGTTTAGTTTCGTGAAATACGCAATAAATTTAATCTATTCTAGAGTGTCTTGAAAGGTTTATCAAGATGAAATTATTAGAATATTAGAAATCACTAAAATAGCCTATCATGTTGTGCGTTTGTGATATGAAGCTAAACATATGGTCATTTTTACGGACTATACATACACAAACACACATCTAATTCGTACAGTATTTTCAGAAGGTTTAATCACACCTTGTATTTGGGTGGCAAGAGACAGTGTTGTAAATTGACACCTGGCACATTTCCTATAGCTATTTTGTGACTGTTTGATCTGTTATTGTTTAATAATTATATATATATATATATATATATATATATATATATATATATATATATATATATATATATATATATATATATATATATATATATATATATATATATAACACGTGCGATATATAACACGTGAAGATATATAATGATTGTACTAGCAGTAGATGAAAAGTAGGGATACATTCTTACCGGCTTGTGCTGTTCTCGAAATGGATGAAAGACATGCGCACCCCATGCCGTCACTGCACATTATGTAGCCAATAAAATAACAACAGTCAGCTAGGAACCAGAGCTAGCCAGGTACAGCAATACATACGTTTGTTCAGTGCAGTAGAATATGTTTAAATGTCCCTGGATTACAGTCATTTTGAATCGCACCACATTATTAAGTAGAAGCGGTATATAACACGTGAAGATATCTACGGATCGCACTAGCAGTATATAACAAGTGAAGATATATACTGATCGCACTAGCAGTACATACCACGTGAAGATATATACTAATCGCACTAGCAGTATTTTTAACAAGATATATACTGATCGCACAAGCAGTACATAACAAGTGAAGATATATACTGATCGCACAAGCAGTACATAACAAGTGAAGATATATACTGATCGCACTAGCAGTACATAACAAGTGAAGATATATACTGATCGCACTAGCAGTACATACCACGTGAAGATATATACTGATCGCACTAGCAGTATTTTTAACAAGTGAAGATATATACTGATCGCACAAGCAGTATATAACAAGTGAAGATATATACTGATCGCACTAGCAGTACATAACAAGTGAAGATATATACTGATCGCACTAGCAGTATATAACAAGTGAAGATATATACTGATCGCAATAGCAGTATATAACAAGTGAAGATATATACTGATCGCACTAGCAGTATTTTTAACAAGTGAAGATATATACTGATCGCACTAGCAGTATATAACACGTGCGATATATATAACACGTGAAGATATATAATGATTGTACTAGCAGTAGATGAAAAGTAGGGATACTATTTTACCGTACTTGCAGTAGATGATGAGTTGATATACATTTTTTTATCATACTTGCTGTAGATGCGTAGGGATACATGTTGATGGTATTTGTAGTAGATTTCGAGTGGTCATATATTTTGATAGTACGAGCAGCAAATCACAACTGGTCATGTATATTGATCTTACTAGAAGTATATTCCGAGTGGCCATATATTATTGATCTTATTATACTAGATAATGGGTGACCAGATACATTGATCGCTATATCAGTAGATAATGAGTGGTCATACATATTGTTCACACCTTTAATGGTTAAATATAGGTCATATAGATCAATCGTATTAGCAGTAAATGAACACTGGCCATATACATTGCTCGCACCTTTAATGAATAACTATTGACCATATACATACATCGATCGTATTAGCAGTAAATGACCAGTGGCCATATAAGTGGCAACTGTCTTTAGAATGTTAATTCTGTTTCCCTTACATACTTAAAGAAATAAAAAATACTAATTGCGTTTGTAATACCTGAATATATTGGTTGGCGCTGAAACCATGGCACTATTGTTACAGTAATAGAAAGTCCCTGAGCGGCATATGATTATTTATATCCTTTAACCTGTAATTTGTACATTGATGTAATAGAAACTTACTGCCTCCTCTGGCTGAATTCTTTAGTTCTGAATATATAATCACAATACTTTACCCCCTCCCCAAAAGAAAACAAACAAAAACGAATTAAAAAGTCAAGGCAGTAAAGCAATCATTTTACATCACATAATCTTGTACAGTTTGGCCCGTGACACTAGCATGAGACTGAATCTTGCATGAGACTGACTATATCGTGTTCCCTTTAATACGCAATTTTCACCTGTAAATATCGCATTGAATAATTCAAATAAATTCGAAGAAAAGGAAATACCTAGCGTCAGGATGAAATTAATCGTACACAATTTACCACTATTCTATTTAATATTTTTCATACTCTAAAACTCTTTCTTCTAGCATTTCAAATTAAATATTGCAAGAATAAAACAGAATTGTTGTTCCACCTCATGTGAACAGCTGATCAACCTTACTTACGTATCTTTCTGTAGTATTTTCATATCCTTAATTCCCTCTCTCCGCCTCCTTCTCTCTCTCTCTCTCTCTCTCTCTCTCTCTCTCTCTCTCTCTCTCTCTCTCTACAATATTTGAAAGCTATTATCGATAAAGTACAAACACATAATTCGTTAGATCTAAAGGTCATGAGTATTGGGCATATGACAACTAATAGTAGCCCCATCACGTGATGTTCACCTGGGAATACCAAGATAAGAGATGCTTGCTAGTAAACTATTAATGTATACGTTCAAAGTTTATGACCTACTTATATATATATATATATATATATATATATATATATATATATATATATATATATATATATATATATATATATATTAATTATTCAGGATTGTGTCCATGCTTAACTTACAAACTACTCGATGAAACTGTATGCATTATGATTCCTTGATTTTCAACCTAAAAGCCATAAAACAGATATAAGATATCCCGAGAAAAACTTCTGTTCTGAAACGTTTGCTATCAGTTTCATATTTGGTATGAGTGTTCGTCATTTGATCATCCTTCGGAAAGGAAATAATCATCAGTGAGAAATAAGAGAAGATGTTGAGTCGGGATTCCGTTCTTGCATTAAATGTCAAACTATAGGTCAAACGCCGTCTCATACATATCAATTGCCATTGTTTCCATTTGGTATAAGTAATTAAACAAACATTAAGTATAATTATTATTTTTCATATACAATATTCATTCGTCCACGCATTTAAGTATTTACAATACTTTCGACTCTGTCGAACGTCTTATGTATGTACATATGTTCGAATATCTCTGTCACAGTCTCTCTGTCTATACATATGGCGCTCAACAGTAAGAGGTGAGTGTTAGGACTGGTCGGCCTGGGTGGAACATCATGTTATATGCCTGCGACATGATGCCCCAGTGCTAGACATTACTATAATCTGCCATTTTGCAGACATCGTAGCAATATGACTGAACAATTGTTAAAGCTACGTTAAATATCCAAATCACACACACACACACACACACACACACACACACACACACACACACGTCCCGTCTTCTTATGATTAGAATGATTTTGCTTTGTGTGTCGATCTGATCCGAAACTTTGCTCAACTGTCCCCGATTCACAATGTACTATATTCACTGTCTGTATCAACCAGAACACGCACGTACTACAAGTGTGTGTCCCGCATATGCAAATGTTGAACCCTTCGCAATGATAATACATGTTAAAAATATTTCGTGCCTATATTATTATCTTGTAACAGCGTTAGGCCATAAATTGGTATAGAAAAGTCTTGAATGTAGTGGGTGATAGCATTGTTCTTTGACGTTGTGTTATAAAGCAATTCACATAGAGGTACGATTAATATTTGGCCAAACTGCCATACTTTCATGGTAAGATTGGCAATTCTCATTTATATTTTATGAATAATTATCTACCAGAAAATTTGAAAATGATGAAAGTTATACACTGCTAACTTGTTTACATCCAGTAGTACTCGTGCGATGAACCGATATAAGCGGTCTTAGGTTCAAATCTACTCTTGCACACAATTTGTCAGTAAGCAGGCTTCTTCTGAAAAAAATGACTTATTTTTGTTCTTTAATTTTTCCCTTCATCCTTGACCTTAATTATTGTACATACGGTATTTAATATAGCACACTCCATATAGGCTGGTTTGTAGGTCATACAATAATTAATTGAATGGACCATACCGATCTTTTTGGGTAGCTATAAACGATAAACTGCCGAATGTGTTTTTCCTACTAATATAATACTGCTACAAGCAAATTTAAAAACATTTAGTCGACATATTTACATACCACTAATACATAAGTGAAACAAATCTGTTTTTATTTCTAACATAGGTTTAATAATTAAAAATGTCTTGTAAGAAATTGCAAATGTTGTTTGATTTATAATGGTGGTTGACTGATACAGTCCTACCTCCGCAATCAATTCATACAGTGCTACGTCCCCACTAATTAATACAATATTACATCGGACACTAATTAAAATAGCGATACCTCTTACATTAATTAATAGAGTGCTATATCGGAGACTAATTAATACAGTGCGTCATCGGACATAAATTAATACAATACTACCTCGGACACTAATTCATAAAGTGTTACATCGAACATTCGTACAGTTATGTGTCCGACACTAATTCATAAAGTGTTACATCGTACAGTTATGTGTCCAACACTAATCATAATGTGCTATCGCGAAAACCATTCATACACTGTTACGCAAGTAATCCATTTTTAGCATCTACATTAAATATGGATGCAAGGAGCAAAACAATAGAACCCAGAACTATAAAACCACGTAATTTACTCCTTGTGGATTGCAGCCTTGTCTCTTTCACCGGAGGGATTGTGTTTATGACGTATTAGGCAAAGTGTATTCACTTATTCTTCCCTCCCGGCACCCTGCCTCCCCCTCCTCTCTCGCTCTATCGGAATAAGAATATGCTTAAATAAAAGTCGCATCAGTCCGAAATACATTTCACCTATGGCCACTAGTATATATATATATATATATATATATATATATATATATATATATATATATATATATATATATATATATATATATATATATATATATATATATATATATATACAGGGCCGGCTCTAGGAAGTGTGGGGCCCCATTGGAGACATGTTGGCGGGGCCCCCCATTTATGAAGTTATGATAATAATGCTATAGTTAATAGCAATATTTTTCCATTGACTCCAATAGAATCCAGCTCTCACTCCACCAAGCGTAATTAACTTCAACTCATCCCATTTGTTCTTATAAATTGTGGTTCTATTTAATAAGTTTATTTTATATTATTTTAGGTACGATTAAATGCACGACTCTGCTTCATTTTGCATAGGGGTCATAAAATTGCAAAAGTTATTTTTTATTTACACTTTATTCAATGGCAGTAAAACAAATTTCACTGAGTATTTCAAGTGAAGAATAAAGGTCTGTTATCTGTTATTCATCCCCACCCTTCTATTGCTATTCCATTAGTAGCTGGGGGATGAACACTTTTGCAATTTGTGATCCAAATGCAAAACATAGCATAGTGGTATTTTTCAGTTATGCCTGATATAATATACTGACCACCGAAGTCTTGAATCATTAAACAGCACTACAATTTATATGGCATAACAGATTGTGATGAAGTTACACTTGATACAGTGAGAGCTGTTTTCTATAGGAATCATTGAAAAAATATTGAGGGGGCCAACACTTTTGCAACCCACTGCACTTGGCAAGCAGAAGTGCAAGACAGGTGATTCACCAGGCCCAGTCTAGGAGACAGCATGTCAATCTGCAAATTATGAACCTAAATTAAACTGTCTAAACATTTGTTTGTTTGTTTGATTAGGATTTTTAACGTAGCTTTAACAATTTTTCAGTCATATCGCTACGATGTCTGCAGTGAGGCAGTTTATAGTGATGTCTAGCACTGAGACATCATGCCGCAGACATGTAGCATGATGTCTCACCCAGGCACATTATCCTGACACCAGGCCGACCAGTCCTAACACTAACCTCTTTATGATGAGCGTCAAGCGAGGCAGCTGTTAGTACCATTTTGTAAGTCTTTGGTATGACTCGGCCGGGGATCGAACCGACGACCTCCCGCTTCCGGGGCGGACGCTCTAACCACTAGGCCACCGGAGCGGTTAAACTGTCTAAACAAATACAAAGATACTATATTGTCTTTATTTGATTTATTAATTAATATGTTCTAGTCACTGGTAACCTTATACATTTATATTCAACTCAATATATGGAAATATGGAACTTATCACTTAAGAAAATCACAGCAACTAGTATCCTTAATACATTAAGCTTTCAAAAGCTAATTTTTCTTGCTTTGTTCATTGCAAAGTCTTTCAGGATTTCCTCGAAGCTCAATTCTCTGGCCACATCACACTCTATTGACATAATACTCAAACTATTTAGGCGTTCTTGACTCATTGTAGACCTTAGGTAAGTTTTAATAAGTCTGAGTTTAGAAAATGATCTTTCGCCAGATGCAACTGTAACTGGGATGGTAAGGTAAATTCTAAGTGCCACAAAAAGATTTGGAAAGGCTGTAGACCTGTTATTGCAAGCTAGAAACTCGAGCATTTTTGCAGGATTTTGTAACAGCTCTAAAGAGAGAATTGGCTTTATTGCTTCTATCTCCTCACAAAGCATGAAACCATCAATATCAGCCATCTTTGTTGTTGTAACTCCATCTGCTGCATTGTCAGCATGAACTAATTTGGAATCAGTTAAGGCGATTTCCAAATCTGCAGCACATTTCCTTACGTCTTCCTTGGGCATATCCTTAAAATTGCACAAGAATCCAAACAACTCATAGTGCTTAAATCGGGGCTGAAGGGTTTGCACGGCTTTATTCACCACTTGATTAAAGCATTGAATTTGAAATGCCTTTTGGGGGTCTGACAGAGGTTCATCAGTTGATTCGTAGTCAAACATTTGCCTCTTCCTGCGCACACGCCTCTTTTCACTTTTGAAAACTGCTTCCACTTCAAGGTCTTCAGCAAGTTATTTGGCATCGACCAGTAATTCCTCAAAGCCCTTTTCTCTGAATGCATTTAACCAGTTGAACAGTTTTTCAAATGCTTTCAGACAAGATGTTACATCCATGGTTTCACCTTGAAGCTCCTTGCTTACGAAATTTACCTGAAAGAGCAATGAGTGCCAAAACACTAGAGACACAAGGAACTTGTAATTTCTCATTTGGTTCACCAAGGACTGAGCATCACTTTTGGTATTGGCATCTTCAGTAGTGTCTGCCAATTCTTGGAGAGCATCACAGACTTGGGAAGCTTGGTATCTGATGGCCTTCACACTATCCATTCTGCATTCCCACCTTGTTTCTGACAAAGGTTTCAAGGACAGGCCAGTAACATGACTTCTGAAGATTGTCCACCTTTTTGTGGATGAGGCAAAAATTGTGTAAATACGTTGCAATGTACTGAAGAAAGTCATGGCCTCGGGGCATGTTTTTGCCATATCACCTAAAATATGATTATAACTATGGCACGCGCATTGGGTAAAAACTGCTCGAGAATTTCTTTGCAGGAGTCGTGCTTGTACACCTGAATTGTGTCCCTTCATGTTGGCCCCATTATCATAACCTTGCCCACGGATATCTGTAACATCAAGTCCTAATACCTCAAGTTCCTTCAGAACGGAGTTTAACAAGTTTTCTCCAGCGCTGCTTTGCACCACTAAAAACTTAATGAAGTGTTCATACACTCCAGCTGGGATGTTTGGTTTTGTACCATCAGCTACATATCTAATAACCAATGACATTTGCTCTTGGTGACTGATGTCAGGGGTGCAGTCAAGAATTATGGCATAGTACTTGGCAGCCTTAATTCTAGAAATAATTGCTGTCTGAACAGCATTTGCCATAATGTCGATGAGCTCATTTTGGATTTTTTCCCCCAAATAATGATAAAGTATTTCCTTGTTTTGAACTTTCCGTATGTGTTCTTGCATTATTGGATCAAACTTCCCAAGTAACTCAATGACACCTAGAAAGATGCCATTATTTGGTGTGCCATTGTGTTCATCAGAACCACGGAATGGTAAATTTCTTTCTACTAACATCTCTATTGTGGCCACAAGTCGCTCAAAGACTTTATACCAGTGGTTTGCTTCCTTTCTAATTTGTTTTTCCTGTACTTCATCAATGGTCTTTTCAACAGCCAACCTCTCCTGTAGTTCACAGCAGCGGAGCATTGCTTGCAAATGCCTGTTTGAATTCTCGTGCTCAGCCAGCATTGTATGGATGTTTGGCCAATTATTGAAACCAGAAGTTGCAAGTGCGGCTGTAGCATTCGGGTCAAAAAGTTTACAGTAGTAACAAAAGATCTTGTCACTTGAGACTGAGTATAACAGCCAAGGTCGCTCTATTAATTTACCATTTGGGAGCATTCGTTTGCAGTGGAATTTTGAAAAGTGTGTTCCTTTATCATTTTTAGGGAAATCTTCTTTTAGAACTTTTGATGGTCCTTTTATCACCAAATAGTCTCTCACACAATGACTTATTACTTCTGGCCAGGTTGCAGGATCATCAGTTAATTGTGAATGCTCATCATCAATCTTGACATTTGAAGTGGAAGGATCTTGCTCATCATCAATGGTGACATTTGAAGTGGAAGGATCTTGCTCATTATCATTGGTGACATTTGAAGTGGAAGGATCTTTCGAAGAGTTCGTAACAGCAGAAGCATCCTTAAAGCTGTGTTCATCTTGTAAAATTTCTTCAGCACCAATATCATTATCACTGAATTTCGGATCATTTTCAACTGAGTTTTGCACATTTGTTTCATCAGATTTATCTGATGTATTTCTGTAAACAAATCTGTCTATGGCTCCTCTTTCTCTTTTATCTTGGGCTTTCTTAGCCTTTCTTATTGCCCTTTTCTTACTGCCACTCTGGTACTTTCTGCCTATATCTTTTACTCATATTTGAAGGTCAGGAATCTCGTGTCTCTATAACAAAATACAGTGAACACATAATGACTAGTTATAAAGGGCTACAGAAGAATCTACTTGGCACAAAGCAGGGAGGATGCGTACCCATACTCCATCGAAAGCCTAATAGATCCACTGTTGCCCAAATGAAAACCAGTCAAAATCAGCTTTTCAACACCTCATATGTGTAAACCTGCCCAAAGAAGTGACAATGAATGCCAGGATAAATTTTGATTATTGTCATGTTAGCTAAATCACACCACTGTTATCTACATTTTTTCTGTGTGTGGTTTAATCTTAAGCAATTAATTAAATAACAATATAAATTCTTATGGTTCACATGCTGCTTGGAGCAATCCAAAGCCAACAAAATTGTGACATCATGAATTTTGTTAGACATCCGACATATTGGAGCAAATGTCATGAAGACACAATTCAACTCGGAAGGAAGAGCACTTCAAGCAGTATGAGTACCGGTCCACCCCTAACAAAAGATAATTGGTCGCACACTTCGCGTTCGACCTATGCAGTGATAAGCACCGGGGGTAGGCAAAAAATGTTTGTCCGGCAAAAATCTGGAAAACCACGCCATTTCAGTCCATGAACTTACTGTGATATTTTTCCACCATGCCATAACCTAAGCATTTATGCATTCTGCTTTAGTCCTCACCTATCTATTTATTCTACGCGGCATTTAAAATGCTCGCATTTCGTCAATTTTTAAGATATCAATACCAAATTTGCACTACAAGACAATGGTGCATAGGAGTATTTACATTATAAATCTCGTAATAATCAGACAATTTATGGACCCGCCATGGCCATGGCCAAAACCGTGCGTATTTCAGTCTGCCACCTGGATAGGAAAAACAGCACCATATTATTTCATGAGATTTACACAGAATACAGTTAATATACTTTTGGGATGCAGAAAATAAAATCAGCTGCACAGCTTTAATACTTTTGATGCTAGAGCATTGTAAAGCGTGCGACCAAAGTAGCACTTTAGTGCTGCATTTTTCTTGTTATACTGACTTTTAACTTCAACTAGTGGCTTTCAAACGTTCAACAAATTATTGAAAGCAGAACCACATGATTGTGTATTGTATGTTAATATAAGACAGTAATGGTAAAGTCTACTTTTAATTATATATAATAAAAAAAATTCATTGTCACTGTCTATACTCACACAAATGGCATCACTCGCTTCACTAGGATTCTTGGCAGTAGCCTGACAGACTTGCAGGTTTTAAATGTTAATATAACTGTATAGCTGGTACTTCTTCACTTGGCACTTGCTACAGTTATCATGTGGCCTGTACACTTAACACTAGCAAAAGATTGTGTCCCTTGACCACGGTGGCATCACAATGCACTGAATTGTCTAGACTACTTGTGAACTGACCCTTCCCCCCCCCCAATCAAGGTACGGGGCCCCCCTAGGCGCGGGGCCCAATTGGGTGCAATTGGTCCAATTGGCCTAAAGCCGGCCCTGTATATATATACAGACATGTGTGCAGGATTTTAAAAATGTTTTAAACAAGATGACTTCTAACTTGACAGGTATAAACTAATCTCCCAGATATATCTTTAAAACTCCAACCTTAATCTTTTTTCAAGAAATCTGACCACACAGAACTTGACGTGATATGATTGATTTCAAACGTTGAAAAATTGACAACTGAAATAATATTGTCACTTTTGATATTACGTGACTATTCTAAATCGCTTTCGGTTCTTCAAACATGCAGTTGGCAAAAAGTATTATCTTAGTATTTGATCCGACAATTAAACAATCCGTACTTCATTAAAAGTTTTGTGGAATATAGGTAATACATTTTCAATGTCATACTTGGGAGTTGTGCCTTCGTATGTTAACTAAATCATTTGTGAAACTAATTAGTCACTTAAAAAGCAAAGTACCACAGAACTTGATCCAACGGTACGTATCTGAGGTGAACGAGTGTTAGTAAGGAGTAGGGGACACTCGCATTTGATATGCTAATTTCCAGCAAAATTTATTCCCTCGTATAAGTACTTGTTATCTCGAATTAAATTATTTTATCTCCCAGAAAAGGAAAAGAAAGAAATTATATCAATCTCTTGATGAGCCCGTGCTTTGCTGTAGCGGTTGTTGACTTTTGCTAGATTTCTTTTTGAAACATCCAATACAGTATTCTGTATATCATGACGTGTATATTATTTACAAACGCATCAAGTTTTAGCAGGGGATCAGTCAAGACAGTCAGTCTTACATTGATTGAACAGCATAAAGTTAGGAACTCGTCCTTAATAAAAGGAATATTCTAAAGTAAAAGGTTTACAAGTTCAGCATTTAATTCTCTCTCTCTCTCTCTCTCTCTCTCTCTCTCTCTCTTTACAGAAAAAAATTAATTCCATCAGCCAAAACAATCTATCTTTACAAGAATTAATTATGAGATATCCGTGTTCATGTTGTAATTCGTCCTTTGAGCTCGAAGATGAGCAAGACACTTTGCTTTCAACTTGGATAATTCAATGAATTGCTTGGATAATTCAATGAATTGCTTGGATAATTCAATGAATTGCTTGGATAATTCAAGGAATTGCTTGGATAATTCAATGAATTGCTTGGATAATTCAAGGAATTGCTTGGATAATTCAATGAATTGCTTGGATAATTCAATGAATTGCTTGGATAATTCAATAAATTGCTTGGATAATTCAATGAATTGCTTGGATAATTCAATGAATTGCTTGGATAATTCAATGAATTGCTTGGATAATTCAATCAATTGCTTCCGCACTTATAGATGGTTATAGATTAGGAATGTTGCTGATGTGTTCTGCCAATCTTTGTTGTATCCATTCTTTGTGAGTTGTATGAGGATGATATGATTCAGTATTGAAAAGTTTTCTGATGACTGTAGCCTATAGAGTGCCTTCAAAATAATGTTTATGTCCATTATATAATTCCTTATACGCAGGACGGAATTTCATGTTGCTCAGCCTTGAGTGCTGCAACGCTTTGAACTAGCACTGGATTGTACTCCTGATCTTATTAAATGCTGTTGTCCATAATAATTAGATGTATTCTAAACAGACATTTTGGAACCGGTATTTCTCGTTTTGTAGTCCCCATATCACATAATCATTCTTACCAAGGTAATTGTAATGTTTATGTTCAGTGGGGAAGAAACGTTTTGATGCTGCCAAAATACAGAGTCTCTAAAGGATGCTCAGTTTTCCTCGATGTTCTTTGTTTCTGTATACTATTTGACTGTACTGTTCCTTTACAAGCATTGGATGCGCAGTCTCCTTTTTCAAACGAGGTACATTAATCTTATAAGCCCACATTTGCCGTGTAAAAGTATGTTAGCCTGCATACGATACTTGATCTTAGAGTCTGTGGTCCGTCCAGCATTCCACTGTTCTCTTACTTTGTCACTCTGACATTCTGTATGTCACTAAGTCAATACTCGAGTCAGGATACATCGATGACGTCTTGTTGTGATTTGGCAGGCAGAAGACTGTTAAAGATTTGGAGGTGAAGTTAGTGTATTTCTTGAGTAGGAAAAGTCTTGGTTGTTATTCCATTTGCGAATTACATATTTGCCGATGACACCTGGATAACATACCCCAGGTTTTATAAATTATATAATTTCTCTCTTGTATATTTGTTACGTGAACAGATTGTGATAATATTTACATGACTGTTTTCAAACAGTGGCATATAACATAGGAAATGTGTCAGGATTATGTTGAAGCGGAATATTGAAACGATCCACTGCTACTACTACTACTACTACTATTACTACTACTACTACTACTACTACTACTAACTTTAATAACAACAACAATAATACTAATATAAAATGTCACGAAATTTTCTGTGCAACCGGATATCGCCATAGTAATTACTCTGAATTACTTTCTTTTTATCGGTTAGGAAATATATCTGATCTTAAATAGTATCTATTTTCCTTTCTCTTTTCGTCTTTGTGTTTATCTTCTTCTTAATTATTTAACATAAGTACAATATGCCTAAAGAATGGAGAAAATAGGTATGAATGAGACTTGCTACTCAACAAAGCGAATGACTATCACAACATTGAGAAAGGTCAGAAACCGAGCTAGACTAGTCGGGCAGATCGCCAAGGCCGTGGAATTTACGTTTCAATATAGAAATATTAAATAAAATGCGCTATCCATAACAGGTAATTTCAGGAGCAGTGAACTTTTATTTGCAAGCTATTACGCTTTGAAGCTCCGGTGGCCTAGTGGTTAGAGCATCAGCCGCTGGAGCGGGAGGTCGTGGGTTCGATCCCCGACCGAGTCATATCAAAAACTTACGAAAATGGTAGTAACAGCTGCCTCGCTTGGCGCTCAGCATTAAGAGGTTAGTGTTAGGACTGGTCGGCCTGGCGTTATGATAATGCGACTCGGTGGGACATCATGCTACATGTATGCGGCATGATGCCCCAGTGCTAGACATCACTATAAACTGCCTCACTGCAGACATCGTAGCATTACGACTAAAAAATTGTTAAACCTACGTTAAAAATCCTAATCAGACAAACAAACGCTTTGAAGCTTGCCGATATATCTGTGCTGCTACACTCATTCCGACAATATTTACCTTATCATGCTAAAGAAAAACATTCACTTCATTTATTACACAAACACTAATTGATTAATCACGATACGAATTTTAAAGAAACATTTATATTAGACAGTTAGTGTCCTATTTATTTATTATATACATTTCGGAACTTTTGTCTATCGGTGTAGTATAACGGCTTCTCATCTGCAATGTTGACTGCATGGCACAAAAGAGAATGGGAAACTTATTGCTAATAGACTACTTCCGCTTTTAAAACCAAACATAAAAAGGGATTACACGATTTTTCTACAAGACTGATATGTTAATAAATATATATCTGTCATCTGTATACTCTTGATTTTATATTAATCCCCATTAAACTTGATAATCCCGGGTTCGTTAAGTATTCTTGTCGATACTTGGTATGTATGGATGGAATTTTAATATAAAAAATTCACATGTTTAACATTGCAAAATGTGATCTGATTTTTGGTTGTGTATATCAATGACTGCACGCCGGTCTTCTAATTGTATCATACATACGTTTCGGATTCCCTGTTTCCGATGTATGTCCGAAACGTTGCAAAGTTTCATCGATTATTCTGATGGACAGCTAGGTTAACTAGATATGATGTGTCACATACAAATGATGCGATCGATGAGCAATTATCATCAGTGAGCGATAAGTACTGCGTTGAAACAGATATTTAAGCAACGCAAACAATTTGATATATATAAGCTTTCAATTTGGTATTCAATAACATTTGCATTGTGGAAACAAACTTGAGTGTGATGCTTCGTGAAGATATTAGTATAGACCATAAAAATGACAATATGTTCTGCTGATGTATATTTACATGTAACACTGTATAGTCAGTCCTGCTAATCAAACAGTTATAGTTGTACTATGAACTTGTGCTTAATACATACAATAATACCGCCTGATGATTTATATCATTATGTCGCATGCTAACGCAAACCAATTATCAAAACAATAATTTAATATACAGATATTATGAAGTGTCGAAGTTTGAATAAACATTGAATTTGAATGTTGAAAGCATTGAACATTAAGATTTTATTAAATTTAGATCAGAGTAGTGTGGTGAAAGGCCACTTCGACCGTTCCACATTATTTTTCCATGTTAGTGCTAAATGTTAAAGGGGCCAGTGCTCCGACTGAATGAAATTGGTCGAATGTCTTCGTACGCTTTAGAGAAGAGACAGCTGAACTTCCGATTCACGAAAAAAGTCATTCTTCAAAAGGAAAGAATTATATAACGTAATTCAGAGATTATGTTATTCGATAACCATGGTCACGGAACTTTTGAGGACATCCGAGCTTCACATGGATTTTCCACTGTCCAGTTCGGCTCACCGTGTCATTTGCCTTCATCAGTTCCACACATGTACCGTTTTGGCCTTAGTTTTGTTCTCCTCATATCTCCTGGATCTGTCTCAGGACGAATATCATGTCAGTTTTGCACACACTTGCTCTGAAGCCACATTGATTCTCTGGAGCACGTTCTTCAGCAATGGTGGTCACCAGTCTGATACGCAATACTCTCGCAAGGACATTTCCTTCAATGGAGAGCAGAGTTATTCCACAATAGTTTAAGCAGAGAGAGAGAGAGAGAGAGAGAGAGAGAGAGAGAGAGAGAGAGAGAGAGAGAGAGAGAGAGAGAGAACAAAAACATTGCTGTTTCAAATGACCCGTTTGTTTGTGCACCAAAAACTTACTCATAAATCTCATTTTATCTAGAGCGATGCTATAGATAACTGTGATCGTATGAACGCGTTCGATGTCGAAATTCCGTAAACAATATATATATCTATATATATCTAGAGAGTTTTTTTTAACAAAAACATAGTTTTTTCAAATGACCCGTTTGTTTGTGCGCCAAAAGCCTCCACATAAATCCCATTTTATCTAGAGAGATGCTATTGATAAATATTGTGATCGTATGAAAGCGTTCGATAGATGTCGAAATTCCGTAAACAATATATGTATCTGTTATTTGTTACGTTTAGTACAAGTGCATTTTCGTGATGTGCAGCTGCCGATAAGATAAGAGTTTTCCCGACTGGTCCTCGAGCGAGGGATTTGAGTATGTGTAATCTGTGCTAAGTACATAACTATGAGCTGTTACAATGACCTGCAGAATTTGGGAATAGATATCAAGCACTTGCTTTTAATATTACACTTTTCAAATGGTCAATAAAATGTCTATAAATATAATGGAATTGACAATACCGTAGATACGTTAAAGTCTGCGTGAGATAAATCTTGAATTTTGAAACTGAATGCTTTAGAGATGATCCGGGCACAATATAGGAAAGTAACAAATTATAACACATATTTGGTATATTAGAAAATAATGAAGCCAGTACAACATTCAAGTTAAAATAGCTACACGATTGTAATTTGTGACGTAATTTCAATTTTTAATAATCTGCACGAAGCACCAAATTTTTAGATTGGTAAACCTGTAATACAATATGCCATATAAAATGCAAGATAAGTTTATATTTGCAGGCGATGTGATGTAAAAACAAACTAGCATGCCAAATATCTAGCATGGCAGATAAGTTTTGAAAAAGAGCTATAGACGCGAGAAGAATAATGAAGAATCAATGAAGTTATATAATCCATCAGAATTTCCCTATATACTCTTTCCTGCACTATCCATGTCAAGAGTACACAGGAAGCGAAGACCTAATCTGAAGACATTATGAGAGACTCATAACTTTAACAAAGATTTGATTAGCTCGCAGTCGAAATTCAACGTGTAATACTAAACTGTTTGCAATGAGACTAAAGTCACTAAGTTATGTTTTGCTTTAAAGTAGTCCATGTATTACGTTTGGGACACATTTCCAGTCAGATGTCAACATATATCAGCCTTTACATTACAACAACTATATTGCTGCCTATGTAATGCTAGAAGAGATGATTTAAATATAATATAACAGATTCATTCCTGATTGAAAATGACGGTGTTGTATGTCCATTATGATTTGGACAAGAAGCGTTCATATCTTCAGCAGTTAACACTAGAGCCCAAATACATAGCTACATAATAGGGCATAACTGTTTGCACGAGAAATGTACTGCTCTTGAGGAATTCATTTCAGTGAATCGGAGCAGGTCTTGTTAGTAGCCGTAGTTGTTTCGCGCATACACTAGTAGCTACACGTCTCTTTCTCGCAGAAAAGAGAATGAAAATAGCATGGGCCATGTTGATGCTTAATCATAATATTATTCTAGAATGTAACACTATTTGAGAAGAACTTGAAACAGTAGAAAGAGATTAAGAAATGAGTCCCAATGGGAATGCTGTCCTTTCACGGTAAGCCGAGCAGTGATATCTAATCCAGCACTTAAAGCGTTCTGTATATTCTGGTATAGGCCACTAATTTACGTTCTATTAGTCCCTTCTTTAGCCCGCTTAATTTGAGTAGATTGAAGGAACTGACTATGCTGGGGACCAAGTTTGACAGATCTGGAAAAGACACCATCTTTCAGTGAAGGGTAGATTCATGGTAGCTTAGGGAAAGACTATTCGTTCTGGAACCGTATAAGGGCTACTCGACGATGTTCTGCTTTGTACCTGGTTGCAATGCCTTTGACAGATAGTACGTATGAGCATCTGTACAGGTGTGGTTTACAGAAGGATTCCTTAATTGCCATTGATTTTGAATACGCAGACAAAGAAAAGCATCGACTGACCCCATAAAGTACTTACTGGTACAACATAACCTGCATCAATTGAGGAAATTTACTATTACATTGTCTTTTCTAATACCAGTCAGATTTGTGAAAGATGGATTAATCAGCTCAAATGATATAGTGAGTTTAGTGTGTTTATTCATCATTTGAAAAGCTTCTTCTGCAAACGAACGTGTAGTAGTTTTATTACAATATTGGAATATATATATATATATATATATATATATATATATATATACATATATATATATATATATATATATATATATATATATATATATATATATATATATATATATATATATATATATATATATATATATATATATGGTTGTACCAAGATTGATAATATTCCACAAACACCAGAAATTATGAGTATAGTGTAAACTGAAAGATACATATGACCATTTTGGAAGTAGACAAGTTTTATTTAACCTCATGTAGTTACTTAGAGTACCTGCGTATTCAGTTTTTATACAGATTGGTGTCTTTCCTAGTTAACGTACGGTGTGTTTACTTCCAAAGCCATGACTATGTATTACTGACACTACTATTTACTTTTACCAAAGATATTTATAGAGTTTAGGCATGCGTAAACGACATTTTTGGAACTTACTGATATCTGGTACATCGGTGGAACTCATGATTCCCGTGTTATGTAAGCAGACCGTAGATGTTTCACTATAGATGTCTTTCCCAAAAGCTACGAAACTAAGTGGTTTCGTAGTTGTTGTATTTGCCTCATACACAGGAAAGGTTTTCAACAACGCTTTAATATCTATATGTACGCTTTTTAATTTTCATATGTAAGTAAATTAGCATGATTTATGCTGACACAACATCATAGCCAGTCAGTTTTACAATAAAATGTCATTCCATCTGCACCTGATTCTGTATTGGGAGTTTATTTTGCTTTGCACTGATCTGAGAAAGAACATTTGCATTCCATGCTCTGATGAGGACCATGGTCAAGTGAAAATTATATAAAGGACACAAATTTATTTTTGTTTTTGTTGCAAGGCCGTTATTAATTTCTGAGTTTAAGTTTATTGAATTTAAAGAGATAAACAGGGAACAATATTATCAAAAATGTCCAGTAATAGCAGGGTTTAAATTGTGTATTTAATGCGAATACATACAAGACTACTACAGTTCATAAGAAACAATATTATATTTGTGGAAAACAATGCTAGATTCAAAGCAGCACATTGTCATAATAGTGTTGTAAATTGTTGAAAATAGATGTTAAGTTTGTAGATGGATTATACTTTGTTGTTAGACGATAATTCCAAGAGGCAATTTGTCCACTATAAATTGTTCAATTAATATCTGTCTACCGTCTTAGAAGTGTTGTTTAAGGTATCTATTTAGGATCCTTAAAGCCAACTTATATAAACATAGATCGATTGCATGATTTAAATATACGAGGCAAAACGATGAAGTGAAATATGGACATGTTCTCATTAAATACAATGCAATAAAGGAATTGTTAACTGAACAATATTCCTTCATGTTGGATAAGCAAGATTGAAAAGGATTTCTTTCAGAAGAGTATGTGTTAACGAAACACTCTGAATTTAAAAATGGAAACAATAGTTGCATGGTAAAAACTTTGTAATTTTGCCAAGGATATCTACAAAATGTCACAAAGTAGTCCTCATACTGGAAGGAAGGAAGAAGATATAGAATGCATATTCTCAGAACAACGACAAACTAAGTAATTATTGCAATTGTAAAGTATTGTGAAGACCTAGATAACTTTGCACTGCAAACAATTCTAGCGACTACATGTTAATCTATGTGATAGTAAACAAACTAAATGACAATAAAACCACCTAAATTATGCTACAGTCATAAGGAGATTGCAACATCTTGCATACTCCATTAAAAGATATAGTAGTGAGTTACATAAATACTCAGTCATCTATGCATTTTTTGTGTACAAGCAGACCCTTCATACCTTCAGCTATAAACTCCGTTGATCTATACTGATTGTTTATCAGTACAGCTATAACAGTATTTGGATATACAGACATTTAAAACCTGATTTTACAGAGAGCGGTGAGTACTGAAATAGGAGCTACTGAAAACGCAGCAACATTAATTGGAACTTAATCGTTCCTTTATCACGAGCCTTGTTGCGGTGCAATAACGTTGCTCAGCAGAAGCATTGTCAAGCATGGTTCTAACGTCAATGGTTGATCAAAGCCTAGCAACAATTGTAAACGGCCACAAATAACGCAGGGTAATAGCTAGAGAAAGCAATTGATGAAGTAAAGTACCAAATTGTTAGAAATGCAAAGATTGCGTAAAACAAACAAGATTTATATAGTGCTACACTAAGGCAATTGTGAGGTAGACGTGATTTTTAAAATCATTTTGGAAATGTAGACATGATATATAAATTATCATAAAATGTTTTCTTGAAAGCATTTACGATATAAACAATGGTTCCTGTCATATTAATTGTGGGACTTTTTCTTTGCAGAGGGGGTTGATACAAAATTTAATTCAGCGTAGAGTAAATACAAAAGCGGAATATCATGTAGCTTGTGAGGTAAACGCTAGTATGTGAAACCAATAGCTTTAAGTTTGGATTCATATGCGTAAAATCAGCCGAGATCCCTTCCACTACGTCTCAGTACCTTAGTACTGTTATAGATGACTCCGTATAAATGGCTCTTACATTTCGTGCCGAGAAAGGTTTCTTTTAAAAAAAAAGGATAAAACAGCAAATTTCTTTAAAAACAATATCGACAATTGTGGATGCAATTAAACAAATGACACTTGAGCCGATGACATTTGTTTACTAATGATAATTACTCTAACAAAATAAAGTTTCAATTCCGAAATCGGACATGAGTTTTCCATTTGTGAAATTTATATATAATCGTCACTCTTATCTTGACAATTTTCAGTGCTGTTGGTTAGGTCACCATACTTTAGTATACATTAGTGGAAATCTGCGCACCAATGTTTAACGTAGAATGGATATTGCATTTATTTATCCATATATTCAGCATTCGCATCTTACAAAGTCATTCTGAGAAACCTTCCGCAAGTACAAGTCCGTATGGAGTTTAAATGGAGCAATATGCAGAATTATCGCTGTCTCGAAGCAAGGTGAATGACCATAAATATATCCCGTATTAATTCTAGAACATATCAAAACTTATTTAATCATCTCTAGTTCAATGGTTATACAGTAAAACCTGTCTTGAGAGACCAGTTTTATGAGAGACCACTTGTTTTGGGAGACCAAAATCTGAGTACACATATGTATTGATTATATAGTGTTATGACCTGTTATGAGAGACCTCCTGTCGAGTTTTGAGAGACCATTTTTTTTTTGGGCAGAAGAGGTGGTCTTTCAAGACAGGTTCCACTGTATATCGATTAGTGTAAAAATAGATGCCGTTACATTCGTTGAACTTTTTGCTTTTTGGTTGATTCAGCTGTAGCAATCTATTGCTTACAAAGTTATTATTTCAGCTAACACCTCAGTTAATTGACCAATTATATTATTTGATCTGATCACGTGATCGAAAACCGTTGCTATTTGGACACCATTTCACACATTTCTATACACAATTATATTATTTGATCTGATCACTTGATCGAAAACCGTTGCTATTTGGACACCTATTCACACATTTCTATACATAATCTTCCCTAAATTGAGGAGGCTGGCATTTTGGGAATCGAAATCGTTTAAACCAAAACCAAACTATTGACACATTGATCTGCAATTTGAAATGTAGTCAACTTCAAAAAGTGCGATAGAACCATACCAGACTGGATTATTTTGACACATACTCGCGATAAATTCAGTTAGATATAGTATTTATTTAATTTGAAACATAAAGTACTGACAGTAATTGTGAAACAAAACTGAAATGCACTAAAGTATTTTATTATTCTGACAAATATTGTTCGGCCTAGCTGATTCATATTCTGTCTGACACATTAAAACTGTCATTCTATCAAAGTATAGAATGAACATAGCCACTTTGCTTGAATCAATTCATCGCCAGTGCAAACAGGTCCGCCTAAGCAATAAAGACAATTTTCCGTCGTTTACTGCACATATGCTCGTATTGCTATTGTTGATAATCATCACCATACACATCTTTTTCTTCTTTTTTCTTCTTCGCTTCTCGTCATCACCAACAAGAGTAGAATGAAACAAAGTTGATGAAGAAACCTGAATAATGTAATCTATTATTATTATTATTATTATTATTATTATTATTAGTAATAGTAGTAGTAGTAGTAGTAGTACTGTTGTTGTTGTTGTAAACTCATTATTATACAACAAAGCCAATATATATGTTTACATGTTGTCTGCAAACAACCACAGAGGTTACTGGGAAATAATGTTTTTTTTTGGGGGGGAAAATTATCATAAAACTACTTTTTCCTGAAAGCATTTTCTCCTGTTAAACTTGAGTTCGTGATAGTCATAAAGGAACATCGTATTGTAAATTAACTCGACTTAAAAGAACACTGTAATCTACACAAACGCTATCACCTTCTAATATACTTGAAGCAAATACTATAGATAAAATCGTTCTAGTTATATTCATTTGGGACTTTTTTCTTAGCAGAGGGAGTTGTAAATATGTTGGATAAGCTGTTTATCTGCTCATCATGCTGTCTTAATAGAGTCCAAGAGAGGGCCCTGGGTGACCGATTGGTCAAAGTGGCTCTCCACCATATGTAGATCTGTCAGCGTGCGTTCGAGTCTCCGACTCGTCCAGAAAAATACTTAGATATGCGAGAAACCTTGGCCAAAATATCCCGTACGTCGGTCGGTGTTTCTTCAGATGATTGCAGGAGTTCTTCTACCCATCCCCACATATACTGTGTGCCTTGTATGTTCTATCATGTGCTGAAAATGAGTCAAAACAATAACAGCAACAATAGTAAAAATGTTGATGAACACAATAACCAAAGATCATTTATAAGTAGTTTAGTTACAACCATGATGCGTGTTTCTCTTATAAATTTTGAGGCATTCATTGTAGTAAATATTGTTCTTATTCCTTTAAACATCAGGAGTTTATGAAAAATCAAATTCAGCGTAAGGTAAATACAAAAGCGTTATATCAAGTATTAACTGCAATTTTAATATTATCCTTCAACATTCAAAGGTAACATATGTAAAAGAGGTTTTGTTTCAGAATTATTTTTGCAAGATTGGATATATTTCTTTAAGCTTAATGTTACCCTACTGGGGCATACATAATCTCTAGTATTCAATAAAATATAAAGAAGGAAAAAAGTCAATGAGAAAATCATTTAATCATCCGTTATTTAGCGTAGTATAAACATAAAAGTACAAACTCCGATATTTTGAATAAACTAATTGTCAAATTAGAAATGTGATCTAATTGAATTCAAATATTTTCCTCAAACTATTGGTGTATGATTTTATATATTCCTTTACGTGCAGCCTTCTTATACGACTGGGGTATCATCAATCTTGCGTACTCAATACAGTATGAAGTGTGGATACAAGTCAACAAGAAAACCATTTATTCAACTATTGTTTAATTCGCTCATCATTCATCTCCATGCATTCACACAGAGAGATTGATAGATCAAGAAATATATGCATAATTTTCTTCCTTTCGTAGGTCGCAACATCTGTTTAGACACAGCCAGATATTTCCTGATGAAGCTAATATATTAACTTGCTAACTTGTTATATATTTAAGCGCTAAATGAAAGGAAAATGTATATGTCTACCTCACAAACTTGTTGAATCTGATACAAAAGTACATTTCAACAAGACAAAACGTAGAATCAATAGTGCCGTGGAAAAAGTTTTTTTTTTTTAGAAAAAAACACCTGGTGTAGGACATGTTCTAATTTCACTTTTTAATAAACGGTTTATTAATGTTGTTTAATCGCTGATACTCGCATTTTATGTATTATGATAAATCTTAATGGATTTTGTCATACGTTTATGACACCTTTATCTAATAATATTGCAATCCCAATCCTCCTTCAGCGCTTAAGAGTGGATGTATATCTCTGCCCAAGGTATCTTCCCCACATAGTTCCTTTTTCCAGTCCCCTGTCTTGCGTAAATGAGAATAGAAGCACAAATTTGGAATGAGAGAGTAAAACATATTATGCTGGACAAAACATTAATATTGAACTCGTAGCAGGCACGTAACGTACATTAATATGGTTCGTCGTAATGGTATATTTGCGCTGTCCGTGGGATATATCTACAGTTTTCATAATATCGATGAAGCATATTTAAAATAGTCCGTGTCACTACGCAGATAACACTACGCAGATATGTTTGGCAGATATGTTAAATGTGTCGAGGCACACATTTTGTATTGTGCTTGAATCCTTTGTTGTTTCTTAAACATATTATACTGTTCTAATATCGATTATTCATGATTAAATATATAAATGTCCAAATGGTTGCGCCCGCTCCCCCTCTTGAGTTATACGTTGATGTCCTGAACCTATAAATGATGGTAATGTTAGTCACGCCGTCCAGAGGGGGGGGGGGGGAGAGAGAGAGAGAGAGAGAGAGAGAGAGAGAGAGTCTTTAGAAAAGTTACTTAAAACAGAGTAATTAACTGTCAATGTATTACAATAGTTGAATTACCTCTTGCTGGTTCGTCATTTTACTTAGTTTATAATCCACGCTAATTTTCATACACCACCAGTACGTTAATGCCTGACATTCAATGTTCAATTTCATGTTTAGATCATGAGTGTGTCTTATATCGATTTAATAACTGTGAATAAAACTATGAACTGAAAAAGAAAAGAATCAACTTATCAATTTACATATGATCTTTTGAAAAAGAAGAATCACAGAACTACACTGCGTAGCGGTCCCACTTGCAGGGATGTGAGGAGTTCATTCACTTGTTCAATACACAGATGCCGGGAGCATATCGAAACTCCATTTCAACTGGAAATATGTGTATGTGTATTTGTATGTTATATAAATAAAATGTAGGTATAGCTAGTACACTATATCAATGATATAACACTGGTTGTATAAATGTATATTAAAAAGAAACCCCTTTTAATGAAACATGTATACATCTCGTGGTATGTCATTGATGCAGCGTACATTATATATATATATATATATATATATATATATATATATATATATATATATATATATATATATATATATATATATATATATCAACCTTTCTTACTTCATTTCATTCACCGCAACTTCTACTTTTGACACAGCAATATATCTTCAGAGAAAACATCACATGTATGCGACGCAATAAGTTGGAATACAATAACTTAAATGAGCTTGCTGTCGTCTTTTGTATGGTGCACAACATTTGCTGGAAGAATGAAAACAAAAGCAATCTAAAAAATATCAATATTTTCTACATTAAAAATAACGATTAATTCGATACAGACGTAAATCTCGATACTCGGTGACGATGAATCAATAGTGCTGTGGAAAAGGTTCTAAATAACGCGTCCCGATCTGCTGCATTGTCTAATTGATCATTTTAATAATCGGTTTATTAATGTTGTTTTATCGCTGATACTCGTCTTTTCTGAATTAGGATAAATCTTAATGGATTTGACCATATTTTAGGACACCATTATCTAATACTATTAGAAACCCAATCCTCGTACAACATGCAATTGTAGCTGTATTTCTGTCCCAAATAGCCATTAAAAATACCCATTTATTTATTGACTCAGTTGTTGGAAATGTAAGGCAGGTAGAACAGGCAAGAAACCGGAAAGGAGACTAAGTTATAAATGCATTCTATTTTGCATTAGAAACAGGGATAGAGACTTGGAAAATTGAGGATACTGCATTATTTTGTGTACAAGGCGGCAAGTTCATGGTGTACACAATTGAGAATTAGAATTGATCCACCATTTAAAATATATACTACACATGTTGAACACGATAGGCTATACATGGCGGCCAGTATTATTGGTGGAGGAAGACCCCAGGAAAATCCCTGAAAGAACCACCGACCCACGAGAAGCTACTGGCAAGCTTTCTCACATAACTACATTAGCCGAATCATAGACTCGAACACTCGCAGATAGAGGTGAGATGGCAGTGATACGTAACGGAAAGCGCTTTAGACCACTCGATAAAATTGTACTCCAATGAACAGAGTACCATCGCGGTATCAACATCATTGCATCGAAGATGTTCTCCATTCTTTAGGCTTCATTTTCGCGTGCCCTTAACGTGCCCTCTTTGCGTATAGTAAATGTGCACTGTTGGGTCAAACGATATTTTAAGTTCTGTTTGAAGAAAGCAAGAAAAGAGAAAAGTCTATCGCTGATGGTGTGCCGAAAAAACAGTCTGCAAAACAATACTCCACCGCTATATCCTACAATTCCGTTGTCGCGTAGTTATATTGTTGTCCGTATGCCCAAAATAATACAGTCGTAATTCGAATCCGTAGATACGTTTAACGAGTTTAAAGCCGGAAAATATCAACATGATATAAGAGTGAATTGGTCATAGAACTCTAGCACTTCAGAGATGTAACATGGAAATACGAAATACAATACAAAGCTCAGAATTCACTGAAGGAAGCGATTGCTATTGTATCGGCCGAATGAACGAGTTAGGATATAATAGTTATACGAATAATTAATATGCCTTATCCTGGTATTATTAGAACTCTTACAAAATATTGTCTCAAATGCTCTGAAAGAAATATTTGTTTACGGTAGAGTGTTAAAATATTAAATCGTCACTTCTCCAATGAGCAAGTTAAATGCTATCGATGATTTCGTGTCCAATGTTATCGGCAGTAATAAAAGGGTAATAAAATATTTTAACCATTATCGAGTATACCAATGCAATGAAATAAAAAAAAAACGATATAAAGAATATTAGGTGCAAAACATGTACAGCTTATAACGATTTGGCACTTTTGATGTTTCCGATGCAAGAGAGTTGGGTAGTAAGTACACACTATTTGTAAATGTGAAGAATGATAATGAAAAGAAAGTGCCAGCTTTCGCACGACCTTTCATACCTCTTGCATTTATCTAGGTAGAGCACCTTCAACTTTTGCATCTGCTTTCGATAATGCCTAATGCATCTCTATGTATAGGATGTGCTTTCATTTGCAAATAACACTTCTCCAGATAGAGCAAGCTGATAGATCAGGTTGAAATTGCTTTTATAATTTCTGTATATAGTTCAATTTCTCGTTGGGTCTCGTTAACTTTATAACTACATATATATCATCATTCTTGATAATGGATTTTGGAGCTTGTCTCGGTTCCTGATAGTATCTATATCATTCTCTAGACAGATCAGGCTTTCATATCCAGCCTCGCTTTTGGTACAATTTATTGCACGTTTCTAGACATAATACGTTTCATTTCTACCGTTGTGTTTGACAATGTTTATGCCGCCTGGATAGATAAAGAAAATTGAACCCGACTTGATTATCAATTCCATTACAGGAAACACATCGGCGGCAGCTCCTAATGTTATTATGATTCATAATATCATATGTTTAAAACGATATTTTTAGTTAAATACGTGAAATAACAGCTGTTATGGCTTTCGTTGTGACAGAAATAGAAATGCCCAAAGAACATCGGTAAAGAAATTAGACACGTCTCTTAAACTAAGAATTTCAGTACCCAAGGAAACATTAGTTTGTAAGCCCAAGTAAATTGATGCAAATACCATATATATAGTGCACCTAGTGCTGACCACGTAGTGGATTGCATGAATAATCAAACATGTCATTTCTACGGAAGAAGACCTGTATCTTAATGTAAATATCAGTACAAAAATTGAAGAGCACTAAACAGATTTCATCTAGATAAATAGCTTTAATATTATACATGTGTATGCTGTCGCTGAGATACAACAATATATAGTACCACTTGGGTTGATCATAGCTGTACCATATCTTACGTCTTCATTTCAGTCATCGAAATAGCACTTTACAAATTACATTCAAATATAATAAAACTACTGATATATTAGTTATCCTTTTATTCCTTTCCTAACTGTATAGAATTGAATTAATACATCTATTTAACAATGTGGGGGTTATCTCATTGAATATGAAATGAACAAATGAAACTGGTTCCACGGTATGTTTTCCTTCCATTGACATATGTCTATAAATTAACAATTAAAGCCAATGTATTGATTCAATGATTGTTTCATCAATATGAAAGAAACATGGTGAGTAATATTTTGTGCAATTAGAAAGAAGACACAAAACCCGTCATTATTTCTTGCAGCATAGACTCATATGCCAGCAAATTTTCATTTGCAATCTGTTGGCAAAACATAACACAATATCAGCGCCTGTGCAGATTCATCTATATATGTCGCTATACGGAACAAGCGAGCCTTGCAAAACCCAAGACACTTATCGGGCTTCGAAATAGAATGAAATTTATATATATTATTGATCGCTCAGTGTTTTAATAACAGACTTATGTCAATTTCTCCTCAGCAATTTTTCTCTTTATTACAATTTTCAATAACTAAATCTACTCAAAAGAGTATTGATTTCTTGCAAGTTTCGAAACACCACATGAGACAACGAAAAACATCGCAAAGAGAAGAAAATGTAATTGTCATTTGCATTCAGGTTTTTATGCTGTGAGAGCATAACTATGCCAGGATGATAGATGGCAATGCAACCACTCCCCAAAAACATAACTATAAGATATATGATGCCAACCTTCTCAAATCGTTTATTGTGTTAGTACATGCGTCACCTTCCAGCTTGAATGTCCTTAAGCTTGGACCTTTATTATAATGAACTAATTATGACGTCTGTGGCCAAATCTAATCCGTGTAACACAAGCGCATAGAATGACCTTTTAATAGAAAATATAACAGCTGGATAGAATAACGTATTTTTAAACATATATTTGAGATATTCAATACCTATGATGGGATCAAAATTTGTCTTGTCTTCACGTGTAGATACCTTAGATATCTCTATATATCTGCCCATGTAAGCTTCCTTTAGTCCAAGTTACTTGGATCGCCATTTGGAGTGACTTTGCTTAGTCTTGATTTCTCTACTGCCCTAAAAATATTTCCTCTTATACAATATTTTTCTGTCAAATATTGTTGACTCTAAAATGTCCCTATTCCTTAGCCTGCCGAGTCCACTGATTAGTTGACTGAACATTTTCTTTCATTTCCGTTTCCAACGACAGCACCGTTGATTTTCTCGACTCTCGAAGAAGGGTTAGTAAACGTCTTTAATTTTGTAACGTATATTTTTTGATAAAAGATCTTATGGTCAGCTGTAGTTTACTGGTTTTGGCATATAACCCGATACTGATAAATGATGGATAAACATCAACGTTGTAATGGCTGATTATCACCGGTTCTAAGGTCACTACTGTCCAACTAGGATCTTATTAACCATCAGTGGTCATATGAGCCTCGCAAAATGGCCATAATAATAGATCCAGGCCTTAAACCTCTCTGACCGTCTCGATTTGTCTATCTTCCGTTATCCTTCCTCAGCCTTCTGCGGGATTCTACCTGACTTATTATGTCGGTCAGGGTTAAGTTGAACCATATTTCAATGCATATAATGGAATTGGATGATAATGTAGGTATGTCTTCGCCATGTATTGTCAGTCAGAACTTCTTTACCACTAAACACCAGGACGTCTTTAGTTTCAACGGTCTTGCCAATCCAGTTGTCTCAACAAAGTCTGTGAGAATCCAACTAGCTTGAAAAATGCAAGGCTCTGATTTTGGACATCTGCACTCTCTTCATCCATATTACAAACACAATTACTGAAATGGCACACAGAGTTGTAATGCCCATTTCCTGTTTTAGCCATGTAGGTGTGAACTTGCAAGTGAAAATCGGAAGTGTAAATTGTCGACGTAGCTCATTATATACTTTATAGCAGGGGTGTCCAACCGTTTTGCAAAGAGGGCCAGACTTGATAAAGTAATGATGCTCGGGGGAAAATAGTTTATTCTGATGTTTTTTTCAACCATAAAAGTTACATGCAAATATACACTGTTAATAAACAATAAATGAATTTTAAAAAGACAACAACAAATAAACAATAAATAAATAAAACAACTTTCATTGTCACAATTATAATTTTTCTTCTTCAAATGGCAAAGTAACTAAATATAAGCCACTCAAGCAGACATGAACAACTCTAAAAACACACTTCTGCCTTAATTCGTATCTGGAGAGTCAGATAACATTGAACTGTATGTAATACCTTACATTTCCATGAATTTATATATATATATATATATATATATATATATATATATATATATATATATGTGTGTGTATATGAATATATATATATATATATATATATATATATGTGTGTATATGAATATATATATATATATATATATATATATATATGTGTATATGAATATATATATATATATATATATATATATATATATATATATATATATGTATATATATCTATATGTATATATCTATATATATGTATCTATATGTATATATCTATATGTATATCTATATATGTATATCTATATATACATCAACAGTTATAACCAAATCTTACTCAAGAGTTTAATAAAATAAGTGCCATAAGTCCAAGTGCATAAGCGTGCTTTTGGCTGTTTATTGTTGATAGTGACAGATGTCACCGTTCACAACACTCAATTTCAGATTGATCAAGAAACCGATAACTTGCTGACACTAATTAGAAGGGTGATACTGAGATCTGGAGTTCACTAAAGAGGCCAGGTCTGGTTTGAGGGCAGTGTTTGAGATGCGTAAAATGTCACGTAAGTGGGAGTCACTTAGTCTTGACCTCAATCGGTTCTTGTTTAAGTTCATTACAGAGAATGCCTGCTCACACAAATATGTAGAGCCAAATAAGCTCAGCATTTTCGTAGCAAATGTTCGAATTTCTGAAAATCTACCTTTATCCAGCTGCCCGTAAAAGTGAACAAGACAAAGCTGCTGATGTTTGGCACGCCACTCGTCGTCACACTGCAGCGCATTGACGTCCAGCTGCAGCTGTGGAGGAGCATCATCAGGGTCCACGTAGAAGAAAGAAGAGAAAAGCAACATGTCCTTTTCAATAACTGCAAAATCCTGAAAACGTTTGTTGAATTCCACAGAAAGAGATGCGATAGCTGTTGCATAACTCTTCATTTGCACACCGATGTTGTCCTGTTGGAAACTGTCAATTACCTCTTTCAAAGTTGGGAAGTGCGCGGTGGAGGGCTCTGTTTGGGACAAGTGTCTTTGGAAAAGTTGCAGCTTCGTTCCAAAGTCATTGACGTGAGCGTATAACTGTCTCACCACGGCATCTCGCCCTTGAAGATTAACATTCAGCCATTTCAGTTGCTTCGTTATTTCAAGCAAAAATGACCAATCTGCCAGCCATACAGGATTGGACAATTGTTCCATTGGTTGCCCTTTTTAAACAGAAAATGTCTTATTTCTTTTCTGAGAGAGATAAATCGCTGCACTGCATACCGCCGACTTACTTAGCCACCTCGCATCCTTGTGATATATTACGTCTCCGTATTCAGCTTGGATGTCAAGCAATAACTGCTGAAACTGTCGTTGGTGTAGAGCTTTAGAGCGAGTATATTTGATTACCTTTACTACTGGTTTCATAACGTTATCAAATTTGAGATGTTTGACGCAGAGAGGCTGCTGATGAATAATACATTGTAGTTTAACAGCGTTACGTCCTTCTTCGCTGACTGTACTGCAGATCAGTGTGGTCAATCCACTTCGCTCACCAGCCCTGGTGATGAACCCAGAAACTTTACCTCACGATAGTTTCATATCATCAACAGCATCACAAACTAAAACAAATAAATTAGTTCCTCTGGTTTGATCTTTAAGGCTTTGGAGGTCAAGCAGCTCTTCTATTACGTTCATGTTGTCGTCAACTCTTCATAAAAACTTCAAGAGCTGTGCAGTGTCAGAAGCATCGGTGCTTTCATCTCAGGCTAATGAGAAATAATCAAAAGTCACTCCCCTGTCCCTCAGATGTCTCTGAATATCTGACGATATGTCCTCAACTCTCCGTGCCACAGAGTTAAGTGCCAGGCAAACATTCATAAATTCTTGCTTCTTCTCGGGGCAAATGTTCTCCACCTATTTTCATGACACAGTTTTTGATCAATGTACATTGAGTAAAATATTTGCCATGTTTAGCTATTAACTTGGCCACTTCGTAGTTTTATTTGGTGATATTTTCCTTTGACACACAGGCCCGCGTGACGAATCGCTGTTGTGATGCAAGAGCAGCTTGGAGTCACTTCACTTTTTCAGCGCGTTGGTTAGTGTTAGCATGTTTAATCTAGTAGTGTCTCTTTACGTTAAAATTCTTAAACAAGGCAACCATCGCTTGACAAATGAGACAAACAAAATTGCCTCTATTTTCAGTTAAAAGGTACTGTAATTCTCATCTCTCTTGAAAGCGGTGGCTCTCACTGTCAACTTTTCTTCTTTTTCTTTTCAGTCACCATGGCAAAAATGAGCGGAGAAGGGTTCGCATGCTAGCGGGCCATAAATAATACATTATATGACCGAACCTGCGGGGGTGTATGAAATCTTACCGAGGGCCGGACATTGGACATTCCTGCTTTATAGCATGTTTACGGACATGGTTAGTGATGTAAAGCTCTTTCAACAAGTTGGTGAGGTACTGAACCGTCAACATTGCCTAGTCAGGCGCCACGAATGTCAGGACTTTACGGGTTATTATAGCATCATGAAGCAGCTAGGTCAAGGTGCTGGTATGCTCAACATAAACATAAAATCCTGGAATTTTATCTTTTTCGACAGAAGAGTTGATATTTCTTTATCTGTCACGTATGCTGATATCACCCTTGCAGGAATAGAAAATATCTTCCTTTCAACGCTTAGCAGCGACATTGGAGTGGTGTTGATCGGTGTGAAATAATTGCTTTAGTTTTTTGTTTTCAAAAACGGCGAGAGGACAAGTCAGAACATCTTACACCAAGTTAAAATCTTTCTTAAAAGTAATCCGTCTTAGAAGTAGTCACCCATCTTCCTTGATTGCCATCCAGTGATCGCTGGTAATCCAGATAACATAATGTAGATAGAAAGTTGGTTTTATTGTTTTCCGTAGAAGTCATTAGCCAAATGCCCATCTTTCTGCGGACGTTTACTCATTTTCCCCGAACACATTCTAGATGGCAGTGATCATCAGGTACTACCCGTTTGTGATGGATGCCAGCAAGAACATATTTAACGCTCTCTCTCTCTCTCTCTCTCTCTCTCTCTCTCTCTCTCTCTCTCTCTCTGGTTATCTCCCTTTCTGTATCTCTATGTCTGTCTGTCAGTCTGTATCTGAATCTGTCTGTATGTCTCTGTATATCTGTCTGTCTCTGTCTTCCTGTCTTTCTCTCTGTCTCTGTCTCTGTCTCTGTCTTGTGCGAATATGCCCAGCTGTATTACGTGACACCCCCCCCCCACCTTTCTTCTCAACATGTTGAGCATCCTGCAAACTGACTGGAACGGTTAAAAGAAATTAACTAACCGCTCCGGTGGCCTAGTGGTTAGAGCGTTCGCCGCGGAAGCGGGAGGTCGTGGGTTCGATCCCCGGCCGAGTCATACCAAAGACTTACAAAAATGGTGCTAACAGCTGCCTCGCTTGACGCTCAGCATTAAGAGGTTAGTGTTAGGACTGGTCGACCTGGTGTCAGGATAATGTGACTGGGTGGGACATCATGCCATATGTCTGCGGCATGATGCCTCAGTGCTAGACATCACTATAAACTGCCTCACAGCAGACATCGTAGCGATATGACTGAAAAATTGTTAAAGCTACGTTAAAAATCCTAATCAAACAAACAAAAAAAGAAATTAACTAAAATAGAAAATGTGCTGGTTTATTTTAAATTGTCAGTTTTCATTATTTGTGTTACTAATCTATGACTTGAAACTAAGAAACATAATGGAGTGGAAACCAACAAAGTTTGTAAAATTCAACAAATGATTTATTTTTCCCCCAGGAAAACAGTATTGTGAATTGAATCCCAAATAGTTCTAAAAGTTATATAACAAAGTCTAAATGTATGAAGTTCCAATATAAATCTAGTGGTATTCAAAATAAATGCCAATATTAAATTCGCTGATTTGCCCATAGTCTCGAATGTGCTGTGTCAATGGCTAATAATGTAGCGATGAGTTAAAATGTTTGGACTAATTTATCATACTATAATCTAAAATGTTCTTGACTGAATTTACTATAATTACAAATGATTGTTTGAGAAGTCCAAGAATATTATTGAATACGTTGAAATTCCAGCAAATACTATCTTTAAATAACTTAACACACCTTAGTTCCATTATTATTATTATTATTATTATTATTATTATTATTATTATTATTATTATTATTATTATTATTATTATTATTGTTGTTGTTGTTGTTGTTGCTATTATTATTATTATTATTATTATTATTATTATTATTGTGTGTGTGTGTGTGTGTGTGTGTGTTGGCATTTACCGCAGCTTTAACAACTTTTCATACAAGTCGCTATCATGTCTTCAGTGTGAAGTTTTTAGTGATATCTAGCACTTGGGCATCATGCTGCAGACCCAGTCTAATTATCTTGACACTAGGCCGACTAGTCCTAACACTAACCTTTTATTGCTGAGCGCCAATCGAGGCAGCTGTTAGTGCCATTTTTTTTATTCGTCTTTGGTTTGACTCGGCCGGGTTTGAATCTGCGACCTTCCGCATCCGGGCGGACGCTCCAACCACTTGGCCATCGGAGCGGTTATTATTATTATTATTATTAGTAGTAGTAGTAGTAGTAGTAGTAGTAGTAGTAGTAGTAGTAGTAGTAGTAGTCTGAGTTCATTCTCCATTTTGCACTTTGCACATTTTAGTTCTACGGGGTAATGTACTGTAAACTCACTGATTGAAGACAACGACTGTAATGAGGAAACGTAAGTACTAATCAAATAAGTTATTATCCTCAACTGTACAGAAAATATAAACACCAAAACGAAATGGTATGGTAATAATTAAGCGATTTGGGTTTCTTGTAACGAACGAATGAATGAATGAATGAATGAATGAATGAATGAATGAATGAATGAATGAATGAATGAATGAATGAATGCATTTAACCTCTACTTCGTTTCCACACCATTCTGTTCATTTCAGAATCTGTTTTGCATTTCTTTTTCAATAAGACCCATAATTTCTGTATTACGAAAACAAATAATAGATTTGCTAATGGTGCCTAGTGGTTTAGCACGCCATTATCTAATACCATTATCCAATACTATTATCACATCCAATCAGCTCACAACACTTATCCCTAATATAGAATCTGCCCGAAGCAACCATCAACCCTATCTTGATATAGCTATTGATTTTTCTCTCTATTTTGCAAATATAAAACAGTAGAACGATTAACGAACCGGAAAGGAGAGGAATTTATCAATTTGTCGTTGCATTAGAAGCAAGAAGACAGACTTAGACAATTGAAGAACTTTAATTATAAACTGCATATTTCAGAGGTTTTAAGATCTTGCTCACCGATATACCATTTGAGTAGAGTTCCGTATGAAGTAGCTATTAAGGGCTAGAATTCATTACTCGTCACAAATGGATACCAAAGAAGTTGAAAAACGGATTATTAAGGCACGATTTAGCAACCTGGATTTTTAGAACCAAAAGGGCATTGACTTTTATCAGACGAAATTGCTACCAAATAAAAAGCGTAGCATCTGTGAAGGAGAATGACTGCCTCTCCTCCACATCTCCTCCGTTCTTCCCCAGGTAGACAAGGACAGACACGTTGCGACCATGTGACGTAATTGATGCTGCGTCATTTTACAGCACAACAAATGAGTATTTTTAGCCTAACATATGATTACCTCTATGTTTTAATAAAGCAAGGAAAAGAACAATTGCACAATATTCGCTGAAGGTGTGCTGGAGACGACGCAACGTTTGAAATGATCGCCATTATCTTCGGAGAAACATACCAGCAGAAAGTGTCCGTTATATATCTGATAGTGTAAGAAACGGTACAGCATCTACGAATCTAATATAACCAGCCAATACTGCAAAGTTTAAGCGGTCGCTTTCATATACGAAAATGTTTCCCAAAGCAAAGCTACATAAATATATCCTACACTACACACTACTGTCTTTGCTCAACGGCATCACTTGTCCACAAGGAACAATGCCTATATGCAATGCCAATAAGTGCCATACGCAGATGACATGAGCGAGTTTTCGGTTGGAATTTATCGACAGGATTAAAAATGAATTGATCAAGAAAATCGAACATAATTGAGACATCAGAAAGAACTAAATATAATTTATAAATATTAGAAGCTAGAGGCAGAGACGGAAAATCTCGCTAAACTAGTTTGTAGTACCTCGCTAGAGTTAGCGTCTGTATTTGAAAGCTATACCTGTAATATAACTTAATGGGTTTCCATAAAGATGGAATATAGATGTACCTCATTAAACGCCCAAATGTCAATCATCTAAATTGCAACTACTGTTCTACTAATGAATCTTTATACCCCATTCAAACTATTATGTGTAGATAGCTTATTATAAGTTATGTATATAACTGTATAAGTTTAATGATGCGACCATTCGTCAAATATGCGTTGGTGATCGGTAAATAGAAAATGTCTAAAACAATATATGATTTCCTTATGTTTATTCTGAAAACAACAAACACTTTCAAATCGCTTTTCTCGATGAACTATTCAGGAATGTATCTTCTGGTGCTTTTTCAGAGCTTTTACGATTATCCTTAACTCTAGTATGCACGAGACTACGACAAATATAGCAATTGTGTGCATCATCTTTCTAAGACTCAGATACAGGTTAAATACTGACGTTTTCACGGATGACTTGAAGTGTTTATTCTGACCTTGCAAAGATTTCATTCATTCAGCTCAAGGTAGAATATTTTCTTTGGTTATATGGATCCTTTGATTGTCTGCCGTGGACGTACATCAGCATCTTGCACTTTGCCTTGTAAATTGAATCCTCATCAGTTTCTTCAGACATCCAATGTGGAAATAGCTTAGCTTCTAGGCGTGGCATCTATCTGACCTGGTAATGTCTTGCGATATCGATGAGGTCTAATACGATACTGCTTACTGCTAAAAATAGTCTCATCCATTTTTCACTATGTTACGACTCAGCTAGTCGTCAAACATTGCCAGTCGATATCCATGACCGACCGATGGGCACATATATGTATATAGATACATAGACACATCGTTAGATAAAGCTACCAAATGGCTACATCGTCAGGTCTCCAAAAACAGATGTTATTCGGTTTAAAATAATCGAAAGAATATTAGATCTATCAAATCATCCTTGCGTCGACGCTGACCTGTTCTAAAGAATTTAATATATTTTTGTCAAGTAGTTTATAATATACACTGCGTATTACGAACGGCTTTCGTTTGTTGGACAAAAGTTCTTAAGTTTATTTCTAGAAATTTCTCACTACACAGGAAGAACTACGGCTACACAACCAGCTAGTGTTTCTTATAATGTTTAATGAAACGTTGCCTAGAGTTGTCAAGTATAGTAGGGACTTCACGGCACACATGCAAGCATGCTGGACTCGGGACACTACTGCTGTCGATATGTTGACACGCTTTTGCATTTGTGAGCACGGAAAGTAACTCCGTATGTTTCAGTTGGTCTAGCGACAAATGCAGACTTTCTTTAACTTGGGAATGGGATGATGATATAGCTCTGGTTGATACGGATCTTTTCTCCTTTTTGTGCTGTAGACATGTACGGTGTCATGACTTGTCGTTTCCATAGAGAGCTTATCGAGAGAAACGTATTTAATTAAATTCTATATGAAGATTTTATATGACATTAACATCCATTATTGTAGAAATACAATAAAGGAAGAAAGTACCACAAGGAGAATAGTACACCATAATGAAAAGGTTATACAAATATTGATATTCATGTTTTGTTCTCTATCGAAAATGTGTAGCCAGGGTGCGATTAATGGAAATAGGAACTGCTTTACCATTTAATTCTACTGTGTGGAACGATTTACTCAATGTATCTCAATTCTCGGATAATACTGAAACTACTGAGTTTCTCCTTGCAGTATAAAACTTGGAAAGATTCTACATTTAAAACATTTCAATCAGGCGTAATAAATTCGATTTATTTGTTGTTTATCAGACAGTATGTCTCCGATAATTAGTGATAACAATATTCAATTTAGTGTTTGATAATTGTTTTATGTGTCACCATTAATAATTTGAGGAGGTGAGAATTTAATCTGAGTATTCAGAAAGAACATACAAAACGTCATTGATAATAATACTGCATCATTTGTCGAGTAGTAGGTATCCCAAGAGTGGCTGTGGATATTGCCCATACAAACTGTAACCAATAAGAAACATATATCCTTACACTCATGGTTATGCTACCAAGTATCCCGAAGCCGTAGCATTGCCTAGAATTGAAAGAGAGGGTAGCCGAAGCGACAGTGGATATATTCAGTAGGGTAGGAGAGCCGGAAGAACTTTTATCGGATTGCGGCACCCAATTCACTTCCTACCTCATGGGTGACGCTGGTAGACTGTTATTCATAAAACAGCTAAACACTATTCCGTATCACCCCATGTGTAACGGTCTGGTAGAAATGTACAATGGTACAATGAAACAGATGTTACGTCGAGTGTGAGCGGAACGTCCGCAATCCTGCGATCAGTATTTAAATGCTGTCTTATTCGCCTACCGCGAAGTACCGCTAAAACAAAATTAAGGGTTTTCGCCCTTTTAACTGCTCTACGGAAGAACAGTACGGGGTTTTATGCAAATCCTACGTGAACTTTGGACAGGTGACGTTCCTGATCTCTAAGTGAAAACTACATACCAGCATGTGATCGATTTGCGCGAGAAACTAACGAACATGTGTGAAATGGCAGATGAAGAACTAACAAGATCGAGTCGCAAGTACGCTAAGTACTATAATCGTAAGACGCGTAGTATGACATTTTGTTGTGGGTGATTGGGTTTCAGTATTTCTTCCAACTAGTTATAATAAATTACTGGTTCAGTGGAAAGGTCCTTACGAGCTAAAGGAAGTAAAATGTGACATGGACATTAAAATATTCGTGAATGGTAGTTTGAGCATATGTATTGCTAATATGCTAACGTTGTACGTAGAAAGAAGCGAAGACGCGGTAGACAAATGGGTACTGAATTGTAGTGTGTAACCGGTTAGCAAAGATGACGTGATAATTGGAGAACATGCTATACATGATCCACTGTAATATTCTTTACATAGTGAAAGAGAAGGAAAACGCGTGAATGTAAGTGTAGAGTTACCCAAAGATCAATTTAAACAGAATAAAGCGCTCACTGATAAACCATGATCCAAAACCATAGTAAAAGTAAAGCTATATACATCTGATCCAATTAGGATTAAAGCTTAATCTGTTCCATTTAATTATCCAGAGACTGTGGATGAAGATGTCAGGAAAATGGTAGACTTGGGGGGGGGTGATTGGAGAGTCTAATTACTCATATTCATCTCCATTCATTGTCCTTGTTAGGAAATAGGAAGGTAATAATCACTTCGGCATTGATTTTCGTCAATTAAACAATGTGATGGTGTTTGATGACAAACCAATGCCGGCCATTGAGAATCTTCAAAACATTCAATGCAAAAAAGTTAACAAGTGCACCTATGTTAAAGCTACCTGATATCAGTAAAAATTTTAATCATCATACCCAATGATTTTGATACTAGGTTGGAAGCAGTTATGTTGCAAGAAAACAACATGATTAAAATGCCTGTAGCCTATGCCAGTAGGAAGTTATTGTGTAGGGAACATAAGTACTCAGTGATTGAGAAGTATTGTTTAGCTATAGTATGTGGGATTGGTAAGTTTCATGCTTATCGTTTTGGGATAGATAGATCCTTGTTCTGAAAACAGACCATCAACCATTGTTGTACTAAACAAAGCAAAGGTCGCTAACACCCAGTTGATGCGTTGAGCGCTAACACTTCAACCCTATTGTTTTTGAGTTGAGGCAATCAGAGGGGTCGAAAAAGTAGGTGCGGATTATTTGAGTAGGGTGTGAATAGACCATCCGGATTACTGTATAACCAGTGTAAAGCAGTATCAGTAAGGTTCTGTTATTCCGTACAAGCTAACCAACGTGCACATTTTTCTCTTAGGGAGGAAGAATTGTCATAGAATAAGACAATATATAACTTAGTTTCAACTTAGAAAGATTTGATCATTTTTCGTTTTACATGTGTACACCATTACCTAGGGCGAATAATTGATTTTTCTAGTTACGCAACTGGAATAGCACGTATCTTGTCGTAGATCGCATACGACGAGAGACAGTAAAAGTACGGTATACACTGATATTTCACCCTTACTAGTAATCACTCTCCTGTGGATTTAAGGCAATTATTTTCTGTAACTGACTCTGGTCATTTTATCTTGTCAAGGAATTAACGTTCGCCATTTTTGTTCCCCAGACATAGGGCTGTCAATACTGATGTATATGGATCCATGAAAGGTATGAGCGGCCGATACAGGTTTGGGCCAAGCCAAGAATTCCGGATAACTGGTTTGTCAGTGAAAACACGCGCAAGATTTGATTAATATTTATGAATCATACGGATGTTCAAATGACCGAGTCATATGTTTAATTGTTGTTTCAACTGAGTACAATTTGAGTAATTTTGATTACGTGGCATTATTTGAATCTTATTTTAATTCAATGATATTATTTGCGTCTCACATTCATTGTAAGAAATTACATGAGATTATTTGATTCTTACTCTCACACATTTGAATACATGAATCGTTTTGTTGTTTTCCTATTTGAGAATGTTTGGATAGAACAACTATATGAGAAGTATCGTGAAAAAAATCACTGTATATGTAGAATATATATGTATTTATTTATTTATTTGTTTATTTATTTATTTATTTAAAATAAATTTCCATTTGTATCACATTTTGTCGTTTTGCCATTTCATCGAGATAATCCAAGGTGGTCTACGATGTTACTATGTATGTATGTATGTATGTATGTATGTATGTATGTATGTATGTATGTATGTATGTATGTATGTATGTATGTATGTATGTATGTGTATATGTATATACACATATGAATATTTACTTATATACATATATACATATTGTCTCTCTCTGCATATGTATACCTTCCTCTTTTTTTGACCAAAAAAGACTGATGTTCAATATTATAGATTAAAGATTAAATGGATTGTTTCCTGAAACAATTCTCCGGAACAAATATCTCAAACAAAGAATGTTTTCGATACACAAACCAATTGAGTCATATTCTCCCAAACTCTGCATGTGTTGTTGTTACTTATATTGGAAGTAAGTATGGATTTTATGAACAGTGTGGTTTTTGCAATTTGAAATACATCTGAGACCTAAAGAGTATCGGCTACAAAAGGTGACACTTTAATTAAAACCCTGTCATTTTAGCTGCAATATAACTGCATTTATCTCAGGGTTCATTTTATAGTCTATCAATTTGTCATTCTGCGTGCTTTATGCGTACATACAGTTTCAGTTATTCACATACTGTATGTTTTGAAAGTTGTTATCGTTTATATATGCAAAGACTCTTTAGTATAGAATTTTACTTCCAGAGAAATGACAGGACGATCTCCAGTTTTAAGTTAATACTCATACAATGACACATTTAAAGATTTCAATCAGTTTATTTCAAAGTAATATCCAAATATAAAATAATAAGTTAAGAAATTTAAATATTAAGTAAAAGGATTCATCACATCGATTTTGTTACGAAGAATCACTCTGCGGTATAAATGGCCGAATCAGTCGGAGTAATGCAGCGTGAACAAGGTGGAATTCGATGAAAAATGAGGATAACTTCTATACATTTTAAGTTAAGCCATATAAAGTTGCTATGTGTCATTATGTATATATTTGCATGTGTTCACTAAATGAAACTCTCATGCTTGAATAAACAAACGTATAATTCGTTCAGCCAAGAATAAATACTCTCATTTGAGCAGCGGTAATGAATGAACGCTCTTGTGGTATATAATGTGGTGAACAAGATCATATATATGCAACGGTAGAATCTGAAGTATTGCGATGTGCCTATCAAATTATTGTAGTCAATATTCTAGCGTGTTCCGATTTGGTTTGAGTAAGCCCCCCGGTTGTTTTATTTGGTCAGTTACGTATGTATGTTCAAGTGTTATAACTGTAAGCATTCATTAACATAAACAAACCATTCAGAAACACCGTTCTAGAGGTCGAGGCTAAGACAACAGACGTTATGTGTAGTTTTGGAAACAGTTTTCGATATACTAAAAAATTATAAACAAACAGGTGGTTCCTAAAGATTTGGATTATGATAATAAAATGTTTTATAGACACGTATACACAGACTTCCATATACTGTACATAATTCTTTTGACCATGAAATAAATAGTTCTCTGCATTTCTGTCCCCATGTATGTGTCAGTTGAACATGAAAATATGAAAGATCTGATACAGAGAAAGAAAGATTATCACATTACTGATGCTAATATCTTCTCCAAATAAAACTGAATTTTTTCGATTGCTTTGTTCTTTATGCGCTTATGAATTCATCAAAGCCTACAGATTTATTACGCATGTGGGAAATGCGATAAAGTTATAATTGGAAGTTGGGATTGGTGATGAGTTAAGCTTCACTTCAGAAGGAGATATGGTGTTTTAGGTTTTAATAGTAGTAGTGATAAGTTCACATCCATCTACTTCAAGCAAAATTCTTAATATGAAAGGTAATAGTAATTATATTTCGAAATGGAATCTCAGATATGTTTTGAAAAACGTAGAACGGACAAATAAAAAGACATATGCAGCTTGAGTCAAAACAACAAGCAGCAAATGGCAGATGGTATCGACTTATGAAGCCGCATGCATTTACACCTAAATGAAGAATTTAACCTGCGAGGAGGTATTTGATTAATAATATCCATAATATCGATTTCCAACATTACGTAATAGAACACCTGTAGCTGATGATATGCTGCCTGTCTCTAAACATGCATATTATATACATATATGCATGCTTATAGAGAAAACAATTTTATACAGATAATTGTTTGATATATGTTTAAACAAACGACGTACCTGATATATATATATATATATATATATATATATATATATATATATATATATATATATATATATATATATATATATATATATATATATATAATGGATGATGTTCCTTAACTGTTCTAGAAATATAATTATGATATAAATTTGATAACTGTTAGAAATGTATAAATTGTCTGTTTAGGTCTGTCAATAAATACCTGTCAACAACTGTGAACAAAATCATGAAGATCCACTTATAAACTGTGATGGATACATTTCTAATATTACGTAAAGCATTCATACAGCCATTGAACATAGCATCAGGTGCCATTGTAGAGGTATAGGTGTTAGAGGATATAGGGATAGCTAAGTTTATACTCACTTGTAACATTTTATCTTTAAAGTAAATTTACTTTCCTTCATGTGTTAACATGGCATCATCGTCTGAAATGTAAATGGGATAATTCTGAGCGCTAATCGAAACGCTCTGGTATTCAAAATTTGTACGAATTCCTTTACAGTATAGTTTCACATTTGTGTCCGTTATGAACTCAGTTTAACTGGCTTGAAGCAGCTCTTCCGTTTTTGTGCTATTTTTCATTAAATATATATATATATATATATATGTGTGTGTGTGTGTGTGTGTGTGTGTGTGTGTGAGTGTGGGTGTGTGTTGTCTATCTTCGTCTACATTATTGTTTCATAGTGCATTGACTGATCCGTTCGTATGTGGTTAGATATCTCCTTGGTTTGGAAACGAGAACAATTATAATCGTTATCAGATGTCGTGCTTCACTGTTACGACATCTTTTGTTCTTGAATAAATAATCATCACGTGAACGCCAGTCAAACGTTTATGCTATGATGGACCCTCATTAACTGCTTTAAATTACCACTCCTTGGATCTTCATACACAGTGTGCTCAAGACTAACCGAATTGCGAATATTTATCATTACTTAAATGTAAGTGGAAACGAACAAAAAAGCACGATGTTGGAAAGCGGGCTTGGGTAGAACAGGAAAAAGCATTCCAGTTATGTCCCTTTCGTCTTTTTCAGCTAAACAATTTAAAAGTTCGGAGGTATATATATATCCTAGTGCAAACCCCAATTAACTCGTCAGCCGTTGTGTCAACTATGCCAGAGATAAAACTGCGCATTGCATGTTGCACCGCCCAATCAGGAGGACCAATGGAAAAGCGCAAATAAATAGTTAATTTTATCAACGATCCGAATATCAAAGTCTTCTTCCCCGCTGATCTATTGTAATGTAATTTGATTTATTTATATGTGTTCTCTGTACTACCTTTCACTGACGGACTCCAATCTAACATACACAGCTGGCATCACACATGAGTACACACCAGCAAGATACTTACACTCCTCTTCTGACATATACTCTTTATTCCCAGTACCAAAACGAAGTCATACGGATAACGTTCTTTTGCATTCCAGGGCCTAGCAATTTGGAGCAAATTGCCTTTGAAATTAGACACAAAGACACAGTGATCCCTTTCAAGAGTGCTCTTGAAACGCATCTTTTTCGACAGCAAGAACAAACATAAAGACCTAAAAATGTTTGCTACCTGAAATATCTTCAGCATTGTTTATGTATTCCAATTTCAAAGTGTTTTGCTTTTTGCTTTTTTGTTGCTTTTGCAGTCATATTATATATGTCGTAAAGCCCTTAGAGCTGCTAAATATAAGGCGCTATGCAAAGTCCCCACGATATATATATATATATATATATATATATATATATATATATATATATATATATATATATATATACTAATGACGAAGTCCAACGGAAAAGCTTTTATTCCTTTTATTCTTGGACACAAAAATTATGGCTCAACGGAATATTTATTACAAAGACAATTTCATTACACTATGACAATTTAGTTTATGGGAACCGAACGTTTGCTGACATAAATCAAGTAATATTGATTCAGTCATAATCAAAGACAAAGCTGGACCATGTTTGATGTTTACTCTAAATTGTGTTAGATTATTTCTTCATCATATAGAGCCAGACAGATTATCACCTGGAAAAGATGTTAGGAGATAACATAGAATGTTACAAAGACTTTGGTGACTGAGATTGGTTTTGAAGTAATATTTTGGCGGCTATTTTCGAACTCGACTTGCGAAAAGAAATCGAGGAAAAGATTATCTCGGTGTTCTGAATCTGGTTATGTTACCCCCACAGGTGTTTGTCATGTATAACAAACAATACATTAATGAGAACCCTGGCGTAAAACCACAAGACAAAAACAACAAAAATAAGTAAAGCTAAGTATATTGCTTTTTTATGGCTAGGTTTGGGATGGAGCGGTATATCTGTAAAATAGAGATAAAATTCACCGTATATACAAGCGTGGTTTAAAGGTTAACCTACAGAAGTGCATAAACTCACTTCTGTTCACATTCGAATTTCTATATAGATGAGTCTACCTTTTTTATTATTATTACGACTTGGTATATAAGGCATTAATCCTAAATAATCCTACATGTAACAGGTGGACGAAAGAAAACAAAAGGCATGTATAAGAAGTGATTAGACTAATACGACAGAGTGGACGGGAATGAGATGTGCAAAATTTCAAAGAGAATTGGAAAACATTCAACCGGGTTGTGGAAGAAACGAAATAAAATGGCGAATAACCAAATGATTTCATATGCTAACTGTATACACTAAAGCAGGCAAAGAGATCCATGGCGGTCTCAAATCTATTCGTTTGGTTGGTATTTTTTTTTAGCCAGGATTGTCTCTCAAAACTAGGAGACGTAATAATGACACAGGCTAAAATATTTACGTCAAGTACTGTCAATGTGTAGTCTTAAATATGCTTAATAGCCACCTGTTTTTGAACAGACACAGACACGTTGTCATTACCATGAACTTCGTTTCCCTTTGTGCAATAAAATGTAATTACGCTGTCGAAAACCATATACCATGTGTTGCGCACTTTTAACTGAATGCAACCTCTGGTAAAGAATTTAAAAGTAAGACATATAATTGTCTCGAAATATTTTGAACACTGATTATCAACATTTGTGACACCAATCACCTCCATTTACGCCTTTTGGAAATAGCGGCCTATATTGAAAACTTGTTAATGGATATGTGCAAATAAGCATGCACGAATCGACCATATGCACCAACTCATGTTGTTGTGCATGTTCACCAAGACGTTTATACGTTTACATTGCAACTTAAACATATCATAGATTAACCCAATCTACTCATAAAGACAAAAAGGTAAAGAAGTAAATTGTTTGAAACTAAGTTCCTATTCTTAAGATGACTAAATGCATGTCCTAACGGCAAAGCGAGGGAGAATAACTAACTTGCATAGTTTTTATTGCCAGAATGAAGAAAGCTTTAGTGGCGATTATACAGTGTGCATTGGAATCGGCACTGAAATCACAACTATTACCTCAAGACATCTGTTTCACACATTTTGTGGGACGCTACGACAAATGATATGTACAATTTTTTATATCTGTGTTATTGGAATTGTTTTCAGCTATGTCTTCAAAATTGACGTACAGTGCATTCGTTTATAGAATATTTATTTATCGATCGTTTACTACGTTTCTCACATTTTAAACACTATTTGTTGCACTGTACAGGTCGAAGAAATAAAGCAGTTAACATTAAAATGCAGATGTTTTGGAACTTGATAAGTGCTTCATAATTATCCAAAGTGAATTATTTTTAATGATATTAAAGAGCTTGGAAAAGTAGTCCACATATACATTGATGAAACACATACATATCAATTCAAACAAACATTAAAGTTTGGTTGCTCCAGCAAATATCTGTATCATAAGTATGGCTTTTCGTTGTAACTAAATGACAACATCAAACTTTTGATAGGCCTTATAACATTTGTATTTCTTTATATAATACAACACATTATTCAGATACGGACATGCTAAATGGCAATAAGATAGTGTTAACCTGAAAGATTCGGACGAAGAGCGATAAGCATAATAAGTAAACAAAATTCGAGATAGCATAGGACATTAAAAGCTCCTTGCATAGGCATGGTGGAGACAATATAATCAAGAAGTGACACAGTCCGGCAAGGCAAGATCGTCTCTTTCTAGAAAGGTGCATCTAAGTTTCAGAGCATGAGAGAAAGTCTAAAGACAGAACAAAATCTCTGAGATAATACATATATTGCAAAATTCTGAAACCTTGGAGCAAGGTAATACGAGCGATAAGAAAGATTTTAAATTATCTTTAATGAAACTACGAGACTGGAAATGAAACGGTAATGCTTAGTAATAAAAGATGGTGTTCTGTTCCAAAGGTTGACAAACTATAAATAAGAATAAGACATAGTTGTGACAACACTGATATAATTAATGTTTCCTGGTTGTGACAACACTGATATAATTAATGTTTCCTGGTTGTGACAACACTGATATAATTAATGTTTCCTGGTTTCAGATAAAACCTCCAAGTGAGGATAAACTATGTTAGAATTTTCAGATAGATTGTGGACACGATTTGTTTACATTGCTAAGTAAAATGTATACGACAACGTGTGAAGAAATGGTAAAAACAATTATGATAATAAAATTAGGAGCATACAACATGTTTTATATCAATGTTGACAATGCTTCTTACATCATGCAATACTGCATGACATATTTTATAGTGTACTATTCATGACAAAACAGTCCATATTTTTCCAGCCTTTTTTTCTATGTATGTGCACATTTCGCTCTGTACCTACGGATGAATAGAAAACAGAAGTACTGTACGAAATAAATCAATTCAGTTTATGCCAGATTCTTAAGTATTTACTCGTTTGTATGTTCTACAATGTACACAAACAGTATTAATGCTCATATAGTACCGTAATATTGATGCTTCAGAATTTCAAAAAAAGCCAGATGGTTTAATTTAATTTTCCTTTCAACAACCATTGCATTGTTTCACGTTGCCATAGGAAAATATACTTCTGTAAACCTAACTTAAAAATGTCTATCGTTTTGTGTCATTTCGGTGTTTACCAATAACTGTTATTTGCGTGCGTGTTTCTGTCTGTGTGTGTAGTTTTTATTTGTAACGTAGCTTTATCACTTTCTCAGCCATATCGCTACAATGTATGCAGTGTTGCATTTTATAGTGATGTCTAACAATGGGATATCATGTCTAACAATGGGATATCATGTCTAACAATGGGATATCATGTCTAACAATGGGATATCATGCCGCATATATGTAGCATCATGTGCTACATACACATATTATTCTGACAGCAGACTGATCAGTTTTAACACTGACTTCTTAACGCTGAGCACCTTGTGCCATGTTTATGTATATTTTGTTCGAACCCACCACCTCTCACAACCGAGACGGTACAAATAGCAGGCAACGTTATTCTGTGGACAATAAAAAAATTATAGTCTGGTAGAAGTTATTGAATCTTAATAATAAGAAAGAGAATCATTGCCTGTTGTTAAAACCGATTGCATAACTAGATATTATTGTCCAAGATCAACTGAGGCTTATCACGGAAATTAGAGGTTCGAATTGATTACTGTAACATTAAACCAGATATTTTCTCAGTTGCACAGACAATTTGTCTAGTTTCGGTCACTAATAGCCACTTATCAAAGAAACTTCCAGACACAAGTTTCTTTTTCTTACTCATTTAGTTTCTCTGTTCTTCGTTTTATTGCAACCTTGCATTATCGGCATGATTACGAGATTAAACCCTTCCATATGAAAAACGTTTACGATTCCTTACTTATATCCCCTCAGAAAATATTTGGTTAAACGTTTGCATAACAAACCAAAAATATGTTGTTTATCTGCATTAAACTTCAGCTCTTACGTATTTGTTGATACAAAGCCATCTTGATGGTAAACGGAAAATATGGGTTGTAAAATAACTAAGATTCCACAAAGGTACAAATTACTAGGTACATTTATAATGGTCATATTACTATCTTTTGGGATCTTTAAAAGTATCACATCACATATATTTTTCAAGTCGTATAATGAAATGACTGTGAGCTACATTAAGACACGAGTTTTTTTTCTCCATTGGCCCAACTTGACTAAATGACGGCATTATGGACGTTATGAATATTTATTTAATGTGCGTTAGACTGTAATTCTATGAAATATTAATGAAACGATATAACGCAGTGTTCATGTCATTAATGATAGCCAAATGATGACCGTTACTAATATTTAGCCATTTAATTGACAACATTGCTTTAGTATAAGTTTAAATGATCTCTTTGGAAATTTTAATACCTACGTAATTTACACTTTTATTTCAAGCATTATTCAATTGCTTATTTTAGTTTTCTCAGAAACCTTGTATTCTATATTGGTATTGTTTTGCTTTTATGTAACATTTTAACTCGGGTAATTTTGCGCATGTTTGCTTCACATCGTTTGTGTGATAGTGTTCGGAAATGTTGCTTCATGTTCGTGAATACCATTATAGTTGTGACAGGTAATATTGTTATATTATTAATTCCATTGATCTTATTTTATTATATGCACTAATTTATGAATGAATTTCAATATATTCATTCTATTCTAATATATGTCAGCAATAAGAGTTACATTCTGCTCATAATCGGATGATACACCAATTACCAATTTATCACAGAATACCTTTCCTGTTAATTATTATTTAGTATGGTCACAAATATATTCTTGACAGCATCCAGTTATATATAACGCATCCCTTCGATAAGTTACCATATTACTTAAGATTAAATAGATTTAACTCGTGTTATAAGATATATTTATAAAGGACCTACTTAGTATATTAATTTTAAAACATTACAAACCATGTAACCACTGTCACACAACCATTTTGACTAAAGTGAAGTTTAAACATTTGTGATTTTTTGAAAGTGCATGGAATGTGAAGTGCCACGTTGATAAATCAATTTAATGGGATATAATTTTCTGATACAAAAGACAGTATTGCGTGTGTGCTCATACACTTACCGTCATATAATATCTATTTTGGCAGAATTGAAGATAAAGCTTGATCATGCTGGAAATATGCTTTTCTTTCATGGCAGACTGTCCATATATTGACTTTACTGCAAACATACAGCACGAAGATGATACAAATATCACGTCATGCTTTAGTGTTGGTTTCTTTCTTTCCGTTTGCCTTTTTAAAGAACTTTCTTAATAAAATGAACACCCAAAACACAATAATAAGACGAGAAAGAAAGAGATCAACAAAGAAAACAATTTTAATGGTTACATGTGATAATACGAGACGTGGTTGAATGTTTAATTACACGTAATGTGCTTATATGACATTAGTATATATTGCGAGTTAATAAAAACGCTAAAACATCTTCATTCCATTTTATTGTGATGTACTTTTCACTATAGCATTCAATAACTATCCAGTGTATGTATACAGACAAAAGTGTTTATTCATAATTTGTAAATGTACAAAACTTCCGTATAAATGCGACATATAAGCTAACACAATACATTTTCGTCAATAGAAATGACAATCCAGTATGTAATCTAAGTAATGATTATCAACGGTAAGTAATGCATTCAGATGTGTTTAAGTGACTTCATTATGTGTTCTCCCTCTTGCCTAATAATTTCATTTTTCTTTGTCAGTTTTAACATTTAGCGAAAGGTATTTAACTCTTGTTCAAATTATTATTCTGACACAACTTTGAAATTCCTACATTTCGTTTATTGCACGACTTCTATATATTTTCCATTGTGTAAAACATTTAAAAGAACCATTCACAAACAGAAATATAAATACAAATTTAGTTCAAAAGACAATCTAAAGGGTGTTGGTTCCTTTGCCAATCATTGCCTCCGTAAATCACTCATCAAACGCACAGCTAATGAAATATAAATCATAATGCATCGATATTATACCGAAACGTAGTACATAACGGTAATTGAATAATCGAACTAGTAAGCTTAGCAAAGTAATTTTTATGTACCCAGTCAGAACGGCAATGATTAACTTGGCACGTTTTGAGTTAATTATCAATCGAAAATACTGAATATATTCCAGTACAATCCATTTCGATGGCATGTTCAGATTAAACAGCATTGCAGGAAAGGTTTACGTAGGAGTCAGATGTAAACTGCTACTAAGGGCAATTAGGTATGTAGCCTTTGGACGACCTATTTCTCCTTCGGTGAAGATCTAGATGCCATTTCACACACTGCCACGAAGAACACATTCTGCCATGGATTTCAAAAATAAATATTTGTATATATTACCCTGTCAGTTTCGTTTGGACGACATAATTGGACTGTATCAAATAAAATATCTTACAGGCTGATTCGTTATACTGCCATATAGATATGGTTTCAGAGTGATTGATGAGGGAAGCCTTTGCAATACAAACAGTTTGATTTGTGTAATCGGGATTTTGGAAGATTATATATATTTGCTATGATTGGGTGAATCTACGAGTTGATTAGTCTGTGATCCGTTTGCCCTTCTACTGACGTACACACCATGAGGAACACGGTGACTGAATATAATTGTATATAAGTAGCATCTAAAAATCAAATACAAGCATTGCTGTATTTGTAAAAGACACAGTACATGAACCATTGATAAAATAACTACTTGACTATCGTATATAAATAACTAACGGTACTAGACAGTATTTGCTAATATGTATTGTTGACGAATCGATGAACTGTCATGTGCCGTCATTGCACTGATGTCTCAAAAGATGTCTTAACTGGAACGTGATAAAACATTTTATTTGAGATTCAGAGCGTCATACCGGCCAGTACTACAACATGTACATATTATCAGATATAATGCAGGGCAGTCAAACTTAACGGACAAGATGACAAGACCATAAAACATTTGATATACTAATAAACGAGCAATATTTCATGTTCTTGTGAATGTTTTGGGGGATTGTGCAAATTAAATTTTTAACATTAGCAGATTTTTAAGGATCATAATATTTTAATAGACTCACAAGTCAGAAATTCTTCTTTCTCGAGACTTTGAGGAAAGAAATACACTTTTTTTAAAAGTACAAAATTGTATAACAGGTAGTATATATTACTATTAGGATTCAAGTATTTGTAATAGTTGATATGCGTATAGAGTTGATAATCAGCATCATTAAGATCACATGAGATGAAAACTTAGTGATAAACATCATCTTTACGTCCATTTCTAGCAGATAATATGATATAATTTACTAAATCACTAGAACATACTAAGAACACTTTCACAACGTAAAGAAAACCCTCCTCCAATAATATATAACACATCCCTTACACAAAAGAAAACAACACAAAATCAAACAGAAGTAAATACAGATATAGGCAAATGTTACAACCTAATATCATGTGAAGAATGCCAAACACATAATGTAGTAGGACAGTAATGAATTGTGCATAACAAATATGTAAATATATGGTCATGATACAATTTATCGATGAAAATGTTTTGATGAATCCATCATGAACGTGTGTATTAACCGCAGAAGCTTGAAGTTATCAAATATATATCTGCAGACTTTACCAGCCAACTGCGAGACAAATCATGCTGCATACGGCACAAAGAATATGTTATTTGTCATTTACATCCACTTGTTAGATATGAAGTTGCAGGTCATCTTCTACACTAAAATATCACAACTTGTAGGGTAAGTAGAACGTTATCTGTCAGAAAATACCATGGCGTTAGTTTCTAAAACTCGATGTACAAGGAGATGCAACAGAAAAGGGACGCACGTGGCCTATATAAACATTTCCAAATCGAATAAACAAATCGAGCTGTGTTGAAGATCAGCAGTCCATAGACATCTAATAAAAGCAAGAGCATTACTGTCGTGTCCTATTTTAGCCGATTCTCTTAATGAGGCAAGTCGCAGCGATTTTAAAACTTCATCAATTAGACAATCGAACTCTTTAAAGGGTATTTTTACTTTACAATTTATATCCAAGTTTGTTTGTATGAAGTGTCAGAATGATGTATATAATCAATTAGATAGAGACGCAAACTAAAAGTCTGCATAACGTGTCGGGTATATTTTATTTTTTTGAAAACAAAAAACGTACTAAGCAATGCAGCAACAGGAAAAGAAGTGAAATAGCACAACGATCAGCACCTGTTGTATGTAATCCATCAACAAAAACAAACACTTCAGTGTTCTCTTATCATTAAGAAGTCGAACTTCTGTTTCCAAGTGTTATGTCTATTCTTGAATGCTTGGCGAAATGCTTCAACGGTGTATCGAATTACGGGAGGATTCTTGTGAATCATTCCATATTTCACGCATATCGTCTCGTATCCATATATATTTACAAATGTATCAGAGTGCTCAAGTTCATATTCAGTCAGTTTACAGCTTGCATTTTATAACTAATATAGTCACGTATGCATAATTTTTTCATGTTCACTTCTCGCAAACTATGCGTTAGTAGAAAGCATGAGGCACGGCTAGTAATATTGTTAATTAAATTCTTCGTCTGAAACTAATTTTACAGTAGCCTTACACATATGTTTCATTCCTAATTATAATATTGTTTCACATACATAAATTTACTTTTCATGTATAATGAAGCAATTGTGCAACATGCTGCTCCAAACAATCGAGTCTATTTCAATCAGAAGTCTGAATGTAACTGTAATGAAATATGAATGCCATTTAAGGTTTACCTGTGTATTGATTTTATGAGAGATATACAATTGTTTTCCATGAACTACAGTTGTTAGGACACAACGCCATTTATCTTCTTTTAGTCTTGATGGGTGCTACTGCTGGCAAAGATTTTTACCGAATAAAAATAAGTATTTATTACTAATATGACCAGATAATATTTGCCAACATATGGTAACCCTTTAACGCCAATTAGTGAATATTCTCTTTCACTTAAATTCTTTAAATTTACATTTCAATTCTACTAAAACAGTTGTATACTTTTGTATGATTTCTGAGACGCTCTTTTATATAAAGGAAGCTCAAACATAGACAGTGCAACTATAATGGTCCTCCTTCTTTAACGATATTCTGTTATCCAGTATAAAAGTAAATGTATTGCATATGCTGATCAGGATATTTGGTTGCAGTTTGACTCGACGTAAAGGATATTGCATACGGTATATTTGATGCATGAAAGTTACAATTTACTAATGTAAATTGTAGTATGGAAAACGTATTTCTAACACCAACCTAAAAGACGAAAAGAATTTAACCATAATATCAAGTCTTGTAAAATTAAATTATTCCCAAGATGCGGTTAGATTGAAGTTTGTGAACCGAAAGCTTAAACAAATTATTTAGTCGGGCACATTAATGTCATGATTCATCCACCCCTTTCACAATTAATCATATTTTGTTAATCTCTCTTATTTCATTAACACTGTATTTTAAAAATTAACCATAGCCTGTTAGAAAACCAGATTTACACGCTAATATATGACAGAGAGAAGTAGTAGGGAGGGCGAATCGGACAACTTTATACAAACGTTTATTTGGCAAAGCAAGGCTTCCTGCAAAATAGAAAAAAAAGTTTCCTTTGGAGACGCAAAGTCGTTGTGGCCCCCCACCCCACCCCACCTCTGCTGCTATGGGGGTAAAAATCTTTTTACATTTCAACCGAATATTTGATCAAGTCCGATACGATATTTTGATCTCGATTCGAGCAAATTTATCGTTACAAATCCATGTGGAATTGACTGAGCGTGACTAAAGAAATTTCTAAAGAGATTATAATCCATATCTCCACTGCACCAAGTCTGGTGAATGTTTCGTAGCGTATGTGAGTCAACTCCATTGAATACAGCAAGAATATTGCAGTTATCTCTGATCACTTTTGGTATTTGTGTGTATCGTTGAGTGACATATATCACATCGGTATTTTTATGCCTACCTCTGGAGAATATCCTAGAGGGATTCTTTTGATTGTCTAGCATGACATCATCATATACAACTAAATTGCTAATATTTCCATCAATAACATCAATGCTCGGTGCTCCTCGATATCGGTTATAAACTCAATAAGATCCTTATCGATTTCCGATTTTGCTTTCTCATTAAAATCCTTTAACACCTCGTAACATCGCTGATCGTCTACACTCGGGGCTACTAAATGCAACTTGTCCCATTTCATCCATCTCGTTATCAAATTAAGTAGCAGTTGTGTCTTGCCACTTCCAGATGGTCCGATTATAATCATGCGAATATAATTCGGTAGCGCTGCATGAGGCTTAACTGGTTCTCGTGTTTTTGTCGCCAAAAAATCAATTACATTCATGTTATTATAAATAAATTATGGATCTATATTGTGTGAAATGTAAGAAGCGTACTAGCACAAACGACTTGACGACGATTACAACTAAAAATAAAAGATCAGCACTTGCTGATAAGTGTGTACAATGTGGTATAAAAAAATTGATTTGTTTCTATGAAATCGGCAGATGTTTTTAAAAAAAAGAGGAGCTGATTTTGCAGCCAAGTTAGTAAAACTCAAAGGAACACATGGGCAAAATATCCAGGAGAAAAACACCTTCCAGGGTATAGTTATTGTGGACCCGCTACCAGACTCGATATCAGACTCGATGATCAAAACCATCCCCGAACCGGTGAAAACCCAATAAATGCCATTGCTAAGGCGTGTCACGCTCATGATGTTGCTAATAAAAGCAGTAATCTGCTACATACACATATCGCAGATGTGAAATTAATTCATGCGTTGAATTCTATCACTGATAAATCCTTTAAAGAAAAACTGGCTTCACGGTTGATACAATCGGCGATGAAAAGTAAATTGATGTTGGGTGCTGGTTATTAATAACATCATGGAATCTATTTATTATTCTCCAAGATTATACTGGAGGGGTAAATCAGCAATCAGTACACTCGCTAGCGTTGCAGGGGTGAAAAATACTACAGCAGAGGATTGGTTATCCAAACAGGCGATATGGCAAATGTATCTACCACCACCTAAACAAATTAGCTTCTCGCATTTTGATGTCAGCGCACCTAATGAGGTTCATCAGGCCGATATATTATTTCTGCCGCATGATGGTGTTTAGAAGTATGCGCTAACCGTAGATGATGTTGCGAGTAGATACAAACAAGCAGAGCCGCTAAAGACAAACTCATCAACTGAAGTGGCTTCTGCGTTTGAAAGGATTTATCGAAGGGGTCCTGTGCATTGGCCAAATCTATTACAAGTTGATCCTGGCAAGGAATTTCAAGGTGCAGTGTTATCAACAATGAAGCATCATAATGTCACCATCAGACGAGGACATACTGCACTACATCGCGATCAGGCAATTGTTGAACGATTTAATCGGACACTTGCTGAGCGGTTATTTGGATCAATACGCGAAGGAATTTATTCAGGATAAATGATCCCGTGAATGGTTCAAGAGATTACCAGGCGTAATTACCGCGCTGAATAATGAGATTACTCGAACAATCAACATGAAACCTAACAACGCGATTAAAAAATGTATATACCTGTAAAACCGCAAAATGATTTTTGAAAACAATCAATGTCACTGTTAGGTATTTATATGAACCAGGAGAGCTCGAAGGCGGCAGAAAAAGAGCTACTGATCCTATTTGGAGTGTCACTACGCATAAAATATCTAGCATAACACGATCCACGGGTAGACCGCCAGTCTATAGATTGGATTCAACTGCTCCTCAGCGCGGATTTACTCATGAACAATTACAAGTGATTCCCGATGATACTCAATTACCGCCGCGTGGTCTTAACTAGCACCTCTTCGTCTGTTGCACTCAAAACAAGTCAGTATCACATTATCTCTGGTATGACCTACGCTGTTATTTTTTTTTGTCTACGGTAAATTGGCAGGGGTCTTTATTAGACCAACACCAACGCATTATACAATTACAACTCGCGCAGTGATTATTCTGTTGTTGTTTCAGTGTGATTATAAATTCAGCATCAATGTAAAATTTTCTGTTATTTTTTTTTGTCCTGTTGTTTAAATCTAGAGAGTTTTTTCTGATTATATCATCGCTGACAATATCACTTATTGTAGTGTCATTATAGTCTAAAACAACTCTTCGAAGTTGATTTATATTTCGAACTCTGGACACCGCAAGATATACTAAATTCGACCACTCGATGCGATTATCTATGATCCAAACAATTGTATCTGATATAGTCAATCCCAGCGAAGAATGTATCGTCGCTGCATATCCTAGCTTCCATGGGGATTTATCAGCACGCAATGCATCTTCTACAACACTGATATCAACCAACACAATATCATTTAACACTAGAATCTGCTTTTCTGTCCCTGACTCTGTCAGTCCGGGAATATCAACTTCGATATTTTGTCTTCGTGTATCCTTGGGTCTATAACACAATGGCAATGGAAGTGTTGCAGATTTTTCTTTGTGTTTTTCAAATAACTTCATCTGAAGTGTATCACTGACTATCTTTCTACTTGCCACTATCAAATCGTTTGGTCTCCACGCTTCCCAGAAATCATTTAATGGGGTTTCCGAAATTATTTCACGCGATATTTCACCTTGGATTCTATCCGGTTGTAATCTGATTAGTTTTTTAACTCGCGTAATTGTTTATCAAGTGATCTATGATCAGAATTAATTTCGTCATAATAGTCTACAAAATGCTTCAGCCAATTATGCGAGGATAAACCGACAAATGGTGGTTGACCATGATCGCCACACATTATCACTTTTGTATTCGCTAGCAATACATCTAACGACACTGTGCATTTCTCATCCAAATGACGATTTCAGGAATATATTCGATCAGGAGTCCATTCGTCACCTTTCCATTGAAAAAAACTGATAAGTGCAAGCATTAATTCCTCGCTGTTTCATCTCTCTTGCAAGTCTGTGTGCTGGTGTTAGCACCAGTCGTCTTCCCTGACTCACCAGTTTTTTAAGTAACTGATTTTATATCTGCATATTGGATCGGAACACGACGGTGCATTAGATGGTTCTGATATCTGATTATTTTTCAAGTAATTGTTTTCAATCGTAACATCTGCTGATTTAGAATAATCACGAAGTATTTCCTTTTTAATTCTCCATGATCCCCAACTCTCGTCTGAATTAGTGAATTCAGCCACTGCTTCTTTATGTTTTACGTCTATATAAAATGAATCAGTGGCGACACTAACTGCGGATTCAGGAAATCTATTTATCATCGAAAGTAAATTAATTGAAGCATAATCCAGCTTAGACGACCTTAAGTACGAATACTGAGGATTTTCTCCAACTGTGTAAGTAACAATTGTACCTAATTTGGTTCCATCGGACAAGAAAGCGTATTTACGATTTACATATATACCCCTAGATGTTACATCTGCGATTATAAAATCGTACTCAGCATCATCTATAATCATCCGCGAAGAATATCGTCTGTGGTCGTATTTTCCACCTTGTGTGAACTTACCAATTATTATTCTACCGAGATCTTTTGCGCATTTATTTCCAAATTCAAAGATTTCTTTGGATCATTTCACGATATATTCTTCGTCGAGATCGGGGAATTGTTTTTTGTTTTCGGTGATTATACTATCTAGAGTATCGGGTTGTGGTAACCATACTTCAGTTTGTATTCGATATGATATAATTGCTTCACTGACAATCAGCCATATCAGCATTTTAGAATCAATCATATACCGTAATAACACTATTGGCATCCAGTGTTTTTCAGACATGTGTCTACCAAACCAAACATAACAACACGGATGAAGTCCTTTAGCTAATTCAAATGATACCACAAGAGCGAATCCAGTTCAATCAAAATCGGGCAGTGGTCCATTAATCGCAACACGGGTCATCTCGTGCACGGGATGTCCAAATCTTTTGAAGTAATCAGAGCATTCTCCGTACCCGAGAAAATTCCCTGGATAACACGCAATCATATCAACCGAAATAATATTTTTGGGGTCGTATTTTGTATTCCATAATCCACCATGGCCATAATCCACCATGGCAGCTTAATTCGATATGAGAAAAATTCTGCGCGTGTTGGTTTCCATAGATTTCTCTTTCTCATGAAATGAGATGCAACTGAGGGAATTGTAAAACAAATTGTTAGTAATGGTTCGTCGTGTTCCGTTGAAAAACCATTAGCTAGTTTTTTTCATCTCGTAGTGGAGGGCTTCATTACGGTATAATTCGCCATTGGGTCTTACAAATTGATCGAATTTACCCTCTTCATCCTCAAAACTGTGAAGTAACCACACTGACACAATATCTTTTTTACTTAACTCGTAAATAAAATAAAATAAATTTCCCGTGTAATATTTTATGGTTTTATCCCGCGGCAATATTGTTACCGCAGGTGTCCAAGCGTGTTCATTATGGTCAATACTTTTGATTGGAGCTCCTTTTGATTTATATTTTGATTCGTGTAATACGTCTCCTGTTATCGTCATTACGGTTTTTGAGAATCTTAATGCTGTTTCTAATTTGGCTATATCTTGAATTGTTGCGCCGTTCTCCTTCACTGTTAAATCCCCATTCGTTTATTTTTTGTATCTTAGATCCGTCGATTTGTTTCCACGCAACGCATTTGTAAAATGTTCTATTATTCGTTCTGCTACACAATTTATTCTTGACGAAGTCAACGGTGACAGTTTCATGGGTTTTAGTTTCTCAGTACTCGGTTTATCATTTATCGGATAGATCCCATAAACAGCCGCGGTTACAGGATAGGATCTCTCGTAATACGGTTTGTCAATTCCAGTCAGAATTCCTGGTTTGGATTCCTGACTCACAGTGACAGTTCTTTTATTTTTCAGGACGGGTTCAAATTTGTCGCGTATAATATTATTCCCCGTTTATGAGCGGATAATAAATTTCACTCCAAAAAAATACTTATTCTTGTCAAGATGCGAGATTATCACTGCTGCTCTTGCGTCGTTCATGGTACTATCAACACTACCATCAATTCGAAATGTTGGCCAACAGTGAGATGCTCCATCGCGCTTGAATTCATTAAATGCATCACGGATTCTACCCAACATGCTTCTATCACTTATTAGACCCTTTGGTACATCAGTTGAGACTCTATCGAGATTGAATTTAGCATTTTTCCCCGGCGATAATCTCTCGAACTCCTCCATATTATAAGTAAAACAAGTATTTAAATAAGGAATTTATTATATAATCAATCATTGCAAATGGCTTATGATAGGATCAGTAACCTCTTGTAACAAATCATGCACAAATTAATTACCGGGTATGTGGATATCATTTACAAAGCGTACGTCGTGGAAGTTTTGGGCCCTGACATTGCCTACGATGTGGAGTAGGTGTGAGTGATAAGTCGCAGTTGTGTCTCAGTTGTGGTGGTAAGCGATACAGAGAGCTAAAGCGCTATAATGATAATAGAGTTAAAAAATCCATCAAAGATTCCATCAAGAACTCCATCAAAGACTCCATCAATGACTCTGTGTCAGCGTCCTTCACTCTGTCAAGTCAAAAATCATAAGAACACCTCAAGACTACATTGATAGATTCTCAAGTAATAATTAAACCCAATAATGAATTAGACAAATAATATTATAGTATATAAATGAAAAAAGAATTTCACCCACATCCCGTGATTACCAATTATGAAGGATCTCGTAATGTATTATCAGACACCGCAGGCTGAAGAAACCAGTTGGGTATGATAATAGTATGGGGTATTTGGTGTTTGGTGCTGGAGTGAAAAATATCTTAATCACAGACTTGCGTTCGAATGTTTTCATGAATTGATAAAAGATGGATTTCTAGTTGATCATATTGATTCCAATCCTAAGAACAATTCTTTATCGAATATACAGACTATTACTCAGAGTGCTAATTCAAAACGAGGAGGAACTGGAAAACACTCCAAAAATGCGAAACCTATAAAATCATTTAATACAGAAAATAACGAAGAAAGAGTATTTCAATCAATAAATGAAGCTGGAAAGTATTTCGATATTTGCGAACCTTCGGTACGAAAAGTAGCAGAACGAATATATCAATAAGCGATTTCTAAGAGAACCTGACATAGAATTCTATTTACATAGAATTATTCTGTTTTGTATTGTATATATGTAACACCAAGGGAAATAACTCGTGTGGGCTTGTGTAATCACTGCAACGGGGAAAGTCGTATCGAGCACTGAAAAAGCCATATGGGGAGATATTCCTTAGGAACAACGAGGGAAAAAAACAGCCCTTCTTCCTGTACTTGAAAAAATAGCAAAGAGATCCAAGCAAACAAAGGAATCTTTAAAAACACTTCCTGGCGATATTATAGCCGCTGAACGACTTCAGAGACAACGTGAACAACAACAACAATGACTAGAACATGAACGACTTGAACAAGAACAACGAGAACGACTTAAACAACGACTAGGTGATATTATTGAAGAAGAAGAGGGTGAGGAACCACAACAAAAGGGTGATATTATTAAAGAAGAAGAGGGTGAGGAACAACAACAAGAAAGTGATATTATTGAAGAAGAAGAGGAAGATAAACAGCCGCAAGGAAGAGGGTGGGGGGTAAACGAGTTGCATTCAATGACAAATTTCTTCCGTGTAAATTAGATTAAATAAGAAATATGAGATTCGATGGTGACGAGATGGCTAGATTTTTTATTAATAGTTTTCATCTCAGAAAAAATTATATCCACGATGATTATGCCCCAATGAATAAACAATCGTGGTATAATGGATTATATCGTGTGTATACAAAAGTAGGTAGGGTATCGAAAAAAAATGAAATATATAAAGATTTTATGAAAGAAGTAGATAAAATTGAATCATCTACAGAGAAGAAATCAGATCCTGGATTTCTTAGATTACCAGAGCAATCAAAATTTTTGATATAACACAATCATCTTTGCAGTGTGCAACTGGTATCATTTAAAAACCAAATGGAAAGGGATTTTCCCAAAATGGAACTCCTAGGGGGTTTCAGGTAGTGGTCTAGTTCGTTGTCCTAGTAATATTCTCGGGGATATATCACGATTAGAAATTCTCGTAATAGGGAGACGAGCTGGAAATAACTCACCGGAAACAATTAATGAGGTAGCTGATATCTGTAGACGACTATTTGAGGGTGGTATCATGGATAGTTGTGTATATCGAGAGTTTATTGATGAGCTACTAGCTGACGGTTAACACAGTGATTAAATCACCTAAATTGTTAGCAATTTACGATTAGATAAATGTCATTTAAATAATATGATTATGCACTACAACCACAACAAACCAACCATGGTCTATGTAGTAAATTCACGACTTCCTGTTTATAGAGCGTACTATGCAGATGGTCTCGGCAATACCATTGAAGGGTTAGTTACAAGAATGGCTCCAAAAATAGCACCAATCGCAAAACAGTTATCACTGAAAGTTATTAATGTTATTCGTGATAAGGGTATTAGCGCTGTTGGTGATGTTGCCGGGAAAGCATTTTCCGCGCTAAGGAAAAACTACTAGCGTTAGTTTGGCGACGAAAGAAACCAACAATGACTTCGTCATCAGTGATAAAGTCACTAGGACCACTACCATCTACGGAAATTATGCCTGCAAGTATTAGCAAAATAATAAATAACGCAGTGAATAAATAAACAGCATCACTGAGCAACGACCAGGATAATATAACCGCAAATATGATAGCGGGAAGTGGTTTGAAATCGCGAGCGAGATCGCGATTTAGATCAAGAAATATATAATAATATGTTCAAATCGGCTCCTGATACAGCGTTCGATATTGACGCCGCAGTACCAAAGAATGATTCTGTACTCAATTATCAGTATTATTCCTATAATGCAGTATAACCAAATAGTCGATAAAGAATCGAACTTCAAGTCCAAGATACCAGCAAATACTTTCTACCCACTGAAGCGTTTATAGAAATAGAAGGAGAACTCGTAACAAATGTTGCAGCTGATACACCATATGACCTAAATGTCAAAGTTGGCTTTGTCAATAATGGTATCATGGCATTATTTAGTATGGCTAGATATATGATTGATGGAAAATAATCCATAGAACATGATGTTGATGTTGACACAACAATAGTGGGGTTAGCTAGATACACCGGTGATTATAGAAGATCAGCAGGCCTGTCTGTGATGTTCTCTAAGGATATTACTGATTACGCTGATAAAAAAGCATACAAAATTACGGTCACCAGTAGCTACCGCATCTGATCCAAAACCAACAGCTGATGGTGAACACGAAGATAGACCAGGTGCTGCTTTCGATATTGTTAAAAATGATAATGCTAGTTACAAGCTAGGGTTTGCAACACGCGTATCAATCTTGGAAGGACAACGTAGATTATTCTCATGCGCGATTCCACTACATCATATATTTGGATTCTGCAGAAATGTTAGAAAAGTTATCTATGGAGCGAAGCATACAGTAGAACTCGTGCGAGGCGGCGACGATAATAATGCAATCCAATCGGGCGAGAAACAGGTCCTGCTTGAGTTCTAGTCGCTAATGGCAAGGTGAATATAACACAACTATCACTGTGGAGTTTAGTAATGACTCCATCAGTCACCGCAGTTATGAGTACAGGCGGCAAATCATTGCTTTCATGGCTAACAACAACAACTGATACTATGGATAGTACTGTTAATGGCGTATTTACATGGCACATGGCATCAAAACAAGAGATTTCTGCGCCGCGGCATATATTTGTTGCATTACAGGATAAAACGCGATTAAATTCACAAACACGCAGACATATGATATTTGATCAATTGGGTGTTAATGAAGTCTCGTTGAGGATAAACGGCCAACAAGAACCATCTGAGGATATTTTACTTAATTACGATCAAAACCAAATAGCACGCGCGTATCATTTATGGGACGCGATAATAATTTAGATACCGGTCTGCAAATATCACAATGGAATTTTAGAAAACTATATCCTATCTACTTCTTTTCATTGGAACAGCTTGACTTAACCAGACAATCCGTCGTTGACATACACCTTTGAGCTCGTGTAACCGCTCCTCCTACTGGCGGTTACAGTGCAGTTGCTGTCATTCTCAGTGATAAATCAATGCTACTCGAAGGCGTTGGTGGACGAATGAGAGTAGTTGATGCACCAGTAGAAAATATGTTGTAGACAATTAGATCAATCTGTTATTAAATAAAATGTCATATAGTCATGTTAGTGTTACGTTAATTCCTGGTCAAATTAAAAAATTGCAATCGGAATCAGCTACAAAATGTGGAACCACAATATCGCTGAAGCACAATCCGATATCTGGTGGTCAGAATAAATTGTCATTGACAACTCGTCAGATAAAACACTTCAATGATACAATCAAATATAAGAAAGGTGTTCAGGTCACTCTCTCTGCAGCTGCATTTAAGAACATGATAAAATCAGGTGGTATATTTCCACTTTTCGCTGCGTTACCAGAGTTGATTGCGGCAGCGGCCCCAGCGGTAGCAAAAGCCGCCGCGCTAGGAGCCGTTGGTACAGCGGTAAGGATGGCACTAAAGAAAGTTACCGGACAGGGATACAAAAAAAGAAACAATCAGGAAAGGGTCTAAGACTACCAGGAACTCCGTATTCATGGTACAGCGGAAACGGCCTGAGACTAAGAACAGTTTACTAACTCCGATATCGCAGATATCGCCGACGGTTCTGTCGCGAGAACCTCTAGTTCCCATGTCAAATTTTGATTTACTCGATGATGCTAAAAAAACTAGCTATAAAAAACTTTAGAGGTGTCTTTATTAGAGATCAATTACCACAACAACCAAACAACGCTGAAACCGGTATCATTAATCTCGATAACAGCACCGGACCTGGAACTCACTAGGTTTCATACGCGATTGATCCGAGTGTGATTGTTTATTTCGATTTATATGGGTTAGCGCCGCCTAAAGAGTTTATGCGTTATAAAAACCGCTTAAAAACTCCTATTTGGTATTCTACGCTACCAACACAGAAAATGAATGACCCACCAATATGCGGCATAGAAGTATTAAATGTCCTCAACGCTATTTCATCATCGGGAAAACCACCCCATAAAACCGTACACGAATATACGGGGAGATCTTTATCAAGCCTGAAAAAGCATTCCCCGGAAATATCTGCAACCGTTGATGTAAAAAAAAATTAATCGAAGATGAAATATCTGAAATGTTAAATCTCGCAAGTGTTGATCCCAATGAAATAGTTGTATTTCAAGATCGTCAGGGTAAATTGAAAACTAGTAATGTTTCCCTTGATGATATTTTAGTTAAACAACGCGGTGTAACGGAAAATGCTAACGCGGTTTTTTCCGATCGGGGTAAACACAAACCAGATGTTCTCATTTCAACTATTGTGGATAGTATTAACAATTTAGAACCATTAAAAAAAACTACGCGATGAATACGACGACCATATAACTAAATTCGATCAGTTTTCTAAATTACAAAGAAGTATAATTGACAATATTGACAAACCTCTATTAGATTTATTTGGAAATCCACCGGTGACCACACCGAAACTCACGGAGATAAAAACCACTATCGATGTTGTGAACAAAACTACGATCCGAGTATGACTCTCATATCGAACAATTTACTATGTTACGTAAAAACTTTTAAAAAACCGATGATGCCATCGATAAATGTTTTGGTAAAAGTTCTAAACCGAAAGAAATAAAAAAAAATCTCACTGGTATTATCACGAAACTCGATGAAATAACCACGATTAATTGGCGAATAGAAGTTCTTTGCGAAGATATTAAAACGACCAACGATGTCATCAGGAATGATCTACCGAGGATGATTGAAAAACTTGAAAATATAAAAATCCCTCACGAACCAAAAAAATATCGTAAATAATGTGTACGCTATCCAACACGGATCATTTATGTGGACACTACAAAATAACATATTAAATATCACCGCGACCGTCAAAGGTATTTATCGATTAACACTAGTGTCACCGACTCAATTTAATATTTCATCTGGGGGTCAACAATATGATATCAACGATCATCGACAAGGGAACAATTGAACAATTTACAATCCACTGATAATAATTTGGCTAGGGTTTCAGTAACATGGTATGTGGAATTTGTAGCGGAATAAAGTAAACAACTGAATTAAAAATCCATAGGAATTTCAACCCTGGCAAATTTAACACCAGCAATTTGAAATATGTTGTAATAAATAAAATGTCATCATTGGCAACGTCACCGCAGTATCGCTATGATCAGGTCAGAGAATTTCAAACTAAACTCAAAACACTCACTGAGGAGTACCAAACAAAAATAAAAAAAATACCGACGAAGAATCACCGCAATTGACGTTACCGTGTACTCGGTATCAGGTGTAATCACCGGAGCTGGTATTATACTCTCCTCGGTGACAATGATTGTCCCGATAGCTGTTCCAATTTGTATATCAGCGGCGACAACAATCGCTGCAATTATTTCAATAATAACAAAAAAAAATATCATCATGTAGCCAGCGCAAACTACAAGACGACATAGTTAAGTTCCATGTTGTGTCAACCGCGTACTCCCAATTATCCTCAATGATATCGTCGTCACTCGATGACAGATTAATATCCGATAGTGAGTTGTCAGCGATGGTACGTGTTTATGATTCCGCGATGTCAAAATTGGGAAAGCAACACGAATATAATAACAATGGCAACATCGCAAGAACTACTTCAACGAATGGCGGAAAATACCCCACCCCCAGTTATAAACCAGCATGATCTCAATAACCTCAAAAAACCCTGAATTCAGTGTGAATTTCCCTACATCGATTCCGGTGAAAGAGATAGCACTAGCAAAATTACGAGTATACCACAGTTGGCCTAACATTAGATCAGTACCATTTGGTGGTCAACAACCGAATAATTCTTTGGTGTTTGCGAGTAAGAATAAACCCGATGGTACTCCAGACTGGAACGTTGTTTCGCTACCATCTGGGTCCTACCAAATTGAATAAATCGATAACGAATTACAGCGCAGAATAAAATCCATTACTGGAAAAGAATCGAAAATCGCTATTACAGTTCACGAGCCGACGTTGTCATCTGCCATTGAGATAAACTTGCCCGGGTATGTCGTAGATATCTATCAGAGTTCTATAAGAACAATAACTAGGGTGGCCTGAAAAAAATCTACTACCCGAACCACAAAAATCTGATGATATTTCAACGAAGGAGGATTATCATGGTTATAATAAAGCAAAATCGTCCATTTTCCATATTTTTGCTCCTCCTATAAAACCCCCTCGTTCTGAATTAACATATGTGTTACCATTAGATACTCTTTTTAATCGTTTAAGAGCAGTATCAGAAGCTCATAATACAGGATATTTTACAATAGACGAACCAGATATTACCGGACAGTTCACAAAAATGAATAGCGATTTTGAGCGAATTAGAAATAAACTTATAACTGAAATTAGTACAATTCCTCCCAACCGAAAGAATGTCATCAAGTACATGGAGATATGTAACAAAATTATCGCCGACATGGAAGAATTTAATTTGCGAACTTTTCAACTTATATTAGGTGATGATCACCCCCAAACTAGAACAGAATTTGCAAAGAAATATAATATATGCGTAGAGGATATTCTCACGTTTAAGTTTCCAGAATATAATGTCTCAGAGATGAAAAAATCTCTCATTGATGCCATAGATGATGGTTTCAAAAGGATTCACGACGCATGGAAAAAAATAACACAACAACAAACAACTATTCTTAAACATAATAATGACCCAGATGGTGGTGGTAGGCATATTGCCCCTCAAAAAGTCAATATATCCACGGTGATTGCAGTGAATTTAGTATGTGATGTTATCGAAGGAAGTTATCAAATAAATCTCGAAAGATCAAATCAAGCTCAACAAGGATATATTTTATACTCATTTGCACTAACAGCTCCTCCAGGGTTTGTAATCATTGAAGGTCCAACTAATCCAGTCTATATGTGATGTCATAATGATTCGTTAACGAGAATTAATTTCAAACTCACTGACCAGTTAAATAATCTGATTGATTTACGAGGTGAGATTTTACAAATTAGTCTGTTTGTGAAATCGTAAAAAGTTGTTACCCTCATAGCAGCAGAGGGGAGGGGGGGGGGCGACAACGACTTTGCGTCTCCAAAGGAAACTTTTTTTTTTCGATTTTGGAGAAAGCCTTGGTATGCCAAATAGACACTTCTATAAAGTTGTCCGATTCGCCCTCCCTCTTCTGCTATGGGGGTAAAAAAATTTTTTTTACGATTTTGGAGGAAGCCTTGGTTTGCCAAATGAACGCTTCTTTAAAGTTGTCCGATTAGCCCTCCCTACTACTAGAGAAGATCTTACAAGTATCGATACTATTCTGGTGATCGTCAAAGTTCCCAATCCATTTACTTATTATTTTATTTAAAATAAACGCTGCATTTAGTGTGAAGAGCTTTGGCAAAAAGCAATGTATACCAAGTGATATGTTTCTCGTTCAGAAATATTACAGCTACATACGATTGGCAAATGAAAAGGCTAAAATAAAGACACCATCAACGACTAGCTATACTCACAAGATCTCTTTTCTGGCGAATTGTTTCAATCTACTTTTTTAAAGAAATGTTCCGATATAATCAATGAACAGTTTTTCAGTAGTCTCAATATAATGAATTGGACATGTATACATTTATTCATTCCAGCGAGGTGAATTCCAGTTGTGGTATTACGAAAAATGTAATATTTAATAAACAAAATCTAAGACAAAATATAAATAAATATATCATCATTAAAGGGGATATACCATTCATTTGAAGACTGAACAAATGGTATAGGATGTCCTCGCTTTGATCAACCTTAGCTAGCAATACTACGGTCGAATTTCCACAACCGCTTTTACCATGTGCCAAACAGTGCATGCTTTATGTTCTAATCAGTCTCTCTTACTCCTCTAGTATAATCCGCCGATGATAAGTTTGAAAAGGTCATGATTAGAATGAAAACATTTCATTCGTTCCATCGCTTTTATTCGTTCTAATTTTCCAGCAAATGTTATTATTGCTATTATATGCGTTAGCCGCGTATTTAATTTACGAAATAGTTTACCGTCGTTGCTGTCTTCGTGAGGTTTAAATGAGTCGTTGATGACAGATATAAACGAGATTATCAGACTAGAATACATCATTCTTTGAAATTTCAGCATAAAGTCTCTATTTCAAAGATGTTTTGTAGAGCGTTTTTATTTACAGAGACGAATCACCTGAATTAAACAATTTGAAGAAATACATTCCAACCCAAAAGAAATAATGGATACAACAATAATACAAATGTTTTTGCTTTAAGACCATATAACATGAAAAATCAATTTTCCAGTAACAAAATGAATTAGTCTTCTACTTTGACCTCAGGTCACAATTAATATTTCCAGAAAAACAATATTATCTAATATAAAATAACCGTCTAGAATTTGTTGACTTTACAAAATGAAACCTTTGTTATAAATAGAAGTATATTACTAAACAATTATTTAACATGTGACAAATAGGAGCCAATTATTGGGGAATTTTCAAAGTTCCAGACTCAACCTGTGTTCTACAAACCCCTAACAAGAAAAAAGTCAGGCCCGATTATGAAGCACTTGTAATGAATATACCATGAAGAAGAATAAAACGCTAACCATCTTTATAAATTCAATATGTATAATACGATTACAAAATGATCCAATCAAGACTGTCTGTGAATGTGTTAGCAAAAATCCATATTACGTTATTAATCTAAACGTCAATGGGCACTTTAGTAATTTCAATGAATCTTTAAACATAACTAATGCCTCTTAAGTAAAATCTGACGTCAACAGAAACCTGTAAACTCTGATGATTAACTGATACCGGCGGACTGATCTAAAAATAGTAATGAGTTATGTGTTTATCAAATAACTATTTATACAAAGATTAAAAGTTATTCAACATGAAAACAAATATAGACGTTGCCGTGATTACTCAAACATTTATTTCATCATTTCATCTAACAACACAGACCATTTCTCATTTCATTTTAAGGCTGATAAAATGCTGGTAAAAGCAAATGTAAAGATTTTATTAAACAAACAATTGAAAATAATGAAAATGTTGTGGAATATCAAAAAAATATGTACGAACCACGGTCTAGCTAAAGGATAAGAATAGAATACTAATCATATATAATATAATGTCCGTGTACATGTGTGTGTGTAATTTGTTCCGAATCGAATTTATCAAGGGATTCGTTCTTTGTTCACAACTTGCCTATGGATGGGGAAAGTGACACACATTATTAACAAATCGATAAAGCAGAGCTAACATAAGTTTTATTCATGTTGACATAGCAGGAATTCATTTCCTGATCGTTAATTACATCTATTTTCCATTTCTCAGAGATGAAATCCTAAGTTCGTGATTGTGGAGTTTCCACATAACTGGAACGTGTCAACCTTATTTTTGTTCCAATGATTAGTCACGGAAACTGTCACGCTAAACATGACAATTGGTCTGATTTCACTTCTCATATATACCTTGATATAGCCCAATTTATAACACTGTCTAAAATAAATTTGAACGTCATCATTATGAATTCAGCAATGTATTTAGGCGGATACGTTCTGAAATATGTTGCAGATAATTTGATATAAAAAATATAATACAAATAGATGTTCATAACAAAGCCAGGTCATGTGACTGATGAAACATAACATAAATGATTCCTTTAATCAGCTATACCTACCTTTAGCATTACGGATGCATCTGATTCAATCGACACCGAAGGTATATATTATATAATAATTTCAGTTTTCCTGTAGTCACCTACTGACTGTACGTGAAACGGGGCGACAAGCGTACAGTAAAATGCTGTCAGGTATTTCTATGCACCTTTATTTTCAATCACCAATATTGAAGCAAATCCCATACAGAATTTAACCGATCGACGAAAATAAAATACTTACCATCTTAAAGAGGTAATCGTCACCAGAATATTCTGCTCAAAATAATATTAATTTTTGACATATCGGACACCCTGTGTTTTCGTGACGCGCGATATGTTCTCATATTGTATAACAGACGATAACACTACGTGTGGGATAAAAATAAAATGCAGTACTGTTTTAAGGTATACTTTCCCATATATTATATAATGTAGTAATTGCATGACTTTAGAGGATACATAGTTAACATGATTGTCTCGGTTACAAGTTCAAGACGTTCATGGAGTGGGTTTTCATGTTGACATTCAGAAACGATATTTTGATATGCAATTAGGGTACAAATATGAAATATTTTTGTACATCTTAAAAGTATCATCTCCTTAATAAAATGACCACCGTTCGTTCTTGACATACATTGGATGGTTGATTGAAATCAAAATGTAATAAAATATTTACAGGAATGTTGTACTTTTGCGCAGAATTACACGACGAACACGATTGTACAGGTCTCGCAACAATATTATTTGATCCACTTTTGTATGCAGACAGGATTTCATTACAATATTATATTATATTATATTATATTATATTATATTATATTATATTATATTATATTATATTATATTATATTATATTATATTATATTATATTATATTATATTATATTATATTATATTATATTATATTATATTATATTATATTATATTATATTATATTATATTATATTATATTATATTAGTGCTTATGTGTTTCTTCATCTCCTTGTTTTGGAAACGATCAACTATTATACTTTCCCGTAACTATCTATTCCACTGCTACAACCTCTTTTGTGCCTTTAACAAACTGTCATCACGTGATCGCCAGTCAACTCGTATATTAAATTAGGGACCCTCATTAATTGTTTTAAATGACCTCTCCTTAGCTCTCCACATTACATTGTGCTATAGACTAAAAGGAACTGGGACTACATTCATCATTACATAAATGAAAGCAAAGGCGCAAAAAGAAAAGTTGTTTCAAATCTGGCTGGCATAGAACAGGAATATAAATTAAAGTTATCTCCTTTCGCGCATTCCAGCTCAATAATTTAATAACTTCGGTTTTTAATTTAAATAGCCTGGTTCCATTCCCTTTTAATCTTAAACCTTTATGTCAACTATCCAAGAGATACCACTACGCGTTGCATTATTCAACGCCCAATCAGGAGAATCACCGTACAAGCGCACATAATGAGATAATGTGTATTAATGACCAGAATACCGACGTCTTTTTCCTGACAGAAACATGGCTAAAAACATCAGGCGATGAGCCCAAGTGCGCAAATCGAACACCCATCGATTACTCCATCAAGTCTTTCCCCCGCCACTTTAGCCCAGATGGAATTACTGTAATTACAAAGAATTCAATGGTCAAACGCCTTAAGCACACCACAACCTTTAATTTCCAACACACAACAATACTTAAACTGGAACAAAGGCCAGTCCGTTTTTTCTGTCTTTAAGCGTTTCCGAATCTCTGATAGTATGGATATTCGATAGGTGGCAACCTGATTTTTGTTGGAGATTTCAACTTTCACTTTGAAAGTCCTGGAAACCCATGCACATAAAAACTCCTAGATTATATTCATGTTTTCAACCTCAATCAGTCCGTTAACCAGCCCACCCATAAATATGGTCACATTTTAGACTGGATTCTTCATAGACCTGATGGATGATAATATTTTAAGGTTCCTTGTGTCCCAAGAAATTCCACCACCTCAGCATTATATGCCAGTACATAACCCTCCATCTCTATTTGCTACTAAAACAAAACTCTGTATGATAAATATATCCTCACTAATGCACGACATCCAAGAAAACCTAACAACGTGCTTACCTCCGACAGCAGAACAACTAGGTAACTGCCTGCGTTCATTGCTTGAAAAACATGCCACAGCCACCAAGTGAAGAGTATCAATTCAAACGTGTTCTCCGTGGTATAGCAGTGTTAGGGACCAGCTTCACACCTCTAAACGTGACTGCCATAAAGATGAGAAGCTTTGGCATTCCACCAGACTCAATATTAATAAACAAATCTATGAATCCGCTAAGAAGGATGTCACATAGTTTGTGCAGAGAAATCATCCCACTACAGTTCTAAGATCACGGACGGTTATACCTGCAAAGAGCTCTTCGAGATTACTAAAAAGCTAATGTCAATGATCAAATGTATACCACTTCCAAATACCTTCTCTCCAGTCTACCTTCCGCACCTGTTTGCAACTTTCTTTTTTGACAAGATGCAAACCATTAGAGATCATTCTAGTCTGCGGCCACCGAGCAAGCAACAACATGGAATTTTTCGTGCCAGCAACGGAGATTGTCCCAACTCAGGCTCTCAGTGCCCTTATGGGTATTGGGTTAAAACTAACTAATAGCTGGAGCCTTAGAGCGGCAGAGAAAAGGACTACTTTACTCTTGATAGGGGACAAAGAAGAAATAACTTCACCGGGGAATCTGCGATGCAGGAGAAATAGGGGTAGCGGAAGACAGCGGAATAAGACCCAGTCGGACCGAAGAATAACCACCCCACCCCACCATCACCAGTCCATCTACAGCCGGCTTCACAACCCTTACCTTGGGTTGCTGCATGTGAGGTACCTAAAACGACTGTAGAAGACACATTAGCTGAGATAGCTAAAAAGTTTCATCTACTCTACACTGAACTGACTGTATCGTTCACACCTATAGAAGATGAAACTACCTCACCCGCTCCATCACCACCTAAGGAGCATCAGCAATCACCACCACCACAATCTACGCCTGCTGCTTAAAAATCTTCAATTTTGGCAGTTGAATTGGAGAAAGATTTGGAAGTATCTTCGACTTCTGATGAAGAAGAAGACTCACCTTTCATTCAACCAAAGAAAATAGTCAGAATGCAACAGAAGAAAAAGACAAAGTTCATGACGTCACTATGCCACGAACTGGGACTTGCCAAAACCATGAAGGACGAGAAAAAAGCCGTCAACTTTATCAATGCAGTCACCTATATTGGATACCGGTCCCTTGAAACACCACACCCGAGAAGGGCTCAATGGCATTTTGGTGCTCAAATCCTGTCCAGCTACTACTATGATATCTTTGAAGGAAGGCCAATATCTCACCTGTTTGATGCGGCAAAATTCATCGGTAGCTTACACGATATTGAATTCCCACGAGTCTGTGTAGCTGAGCAGCGAACTGCAGACCGCATCATACAGTTGGAAGAAAAACGAGGAACCTTCCAATAAAATAGCCCTTTTAAGGGCTTGCCATATCTGCCATTTATTTCTATTGAGTTCTCTTTTGGTACGAGAACTCTTTTCGAACAAGCTCTATTGAAAAATCTGATACGATCATTTCGAAACACCGCTCCAAAATTTACAATCTATTCTAACCTAACAGTGACCCACCTACGTATGTCGCATAGACATTTTAGTTTAAAAATTTGTTAGGGACTTATAATATGTACACTACGTATTAGTAACATTGGTATGTTAAGAGTTAGGAAAATTCTACAACTTATTGAATTTGACTCAATTGCACAGGTGGCTGACACGTTATTGGTTTTATTTTGTCCATTAGTAAAACTGGACTGAATTTGAAATAAGTATGGCTAGGGCGTTCCAGGGGGTAAACGACATTCATCTACGACATCGGCTGGCCGACCTCCGGGACTTTTTCCTCCTTTTCCTCGTCCAGAGCCCATCAACATAGCGATATGAGAAAACTATTTTTCTCTCACTATTATTTGGTGCCATTGCACCCCTGTAACAAGCTACCTGATTGGTTGATATTGTTGAGTGTGTGTTGGGTCTATTCCCACTCACCCAGGGTCTTACATTCATGTCATTAGTCACTTCTTAGTGGTAGCACATGACCAAATTAACAAACGCACTTTGTGCGTTAAATGCCCGTGGGGATGTGGCACCATTCTTTAACCAACGGGAAACCAACCATCTATATAAATTGATGGTCAAACCAGTGAACAAATGACCTTTATGGTCGGTTTTACTATAATTCAACTATCATCATCATCACCATTAGAGATAAGCTTGACAAGACAATTCCAATTCCAATTATTATTATTATTATTATTATTATTATTATTATTATTATTATTATTATTATTATTATATTAAATTGCGGATATGTCAGTTATGACATATCCACAGTACAAATGTGCTCCCTAGATCACGCGAACGCGTGGTACACTTGACCGAATTTGCGGTTGGCATGAACACAACTCTGATTTATGAATATAAATTTAACAACGTATTGTACATGTAAGATACGTGTTTGTCCTGGATTTTAATAAGTGTTCAATAGTATTGGACTAAAATTCAATAATATTGTTATAATGACTTTTAAATAAAACATATATTTTTATAAGTATCCCAGTATTATGAATGATATGATCAAGTTATAAATAGGCTTTTAAGGGAACTTGATATGCCACTTGGTACGAGTGTATATACCAGCCGAAGCGGAGTTGATTCGAGATTCTGATGCGTATCATTATCAGAGAAAGAGGACTAAAGAAAAATACGAAATCGAGAAATAATGTGGTCAGTATATTTTAGCGGAAGCAGAACACATAAAAACCACAGATAGAATCATCTATCCACAGGTAGCTGATGCAACCTTTTTAACACACCCAGAACATATCGAACAAACGTGGACGGGAGGCATATAATGGCTAGTGCCTTGGAACATTCTACCACTCAGTGCCCTGGGCAGACAAACATAAAGATATGTATATATAATGCTAAGTGTGGATTTTCTCTCCATTTATATCGCATAGTCCAATTACTACCATGATAGGTTGAAATCTAGTAGACTCATTGTCGTCATAGTAAAATTGTGGATACTTTTGTAATAAATGCATCGCAAAAATAGTACAACTTTTCAAAGGAAACTTTTCCTGAGATCAAGCGATTTGTGCATACATTGTTATGGTTTATAACGTTATCTAGTGAACCGGTTGATACGGAGTGACAGACACAATACAAGCTTGATTAATCAGGGAACATAACTAATTCGTCTAATAAGTACAGAAGAGACATAAGACATCGCTAGGATACGACGTTTTATCGTTATATCTCTTGTAATTGCTTTAACTGTATAAACTGATCAAGTGTTGAAATCACTGTGATCATGACTCCTTGTGTGTGCTTGACGTCATACATTACATTAGTGTAAGATTAAATTATTATTCTACATGACTTTTGATCATTACAGTTTTGTATTTCAAAGGTCTAAATATGCATGCCTTTTTTAGTTATTAATTGAATTTATCTAAGTTATCTCTTTCTGTGTCATTTTCGTTTCACTAGGATGTCGTCTCCAAACCCGATGTGAATGTACATTATAAACCATCATTAAAATCTCTAGACAAGAATTTTCAATCAAGATATTAAATATTTTAGCTAGTGTATTATTGCTTGGTATTTCCATGTAATATTTGTCAATGTACTGACTTTAAAGTTCAAAATCATTACTAACGTATATAATAACTAATTAAAATTGTCCCTTGTTATTTATAATAGAGACAAACATATGCTGGAGGATACAGTAGCATATTTGCAATAACCATGTTTCGTATCAGTTATTATATAAGACTACATAATCTTAATTAACCATTTATTTGTCAGCCTGTAGTAGTTGTGTTGTGATAATATTATAGGATTGTCAGTGACTCCAAAAAGACTCACTTGAAGCAATATCGACATTCTTTCTTATTCTCCAAAATTATTATATATTCCCTTGACTTTCAATCTTACTTGTTTATCAGTTTGTAGCAATGGACTCCATTTCAATCACTTTTTATCCTGCAATAGAATTGTAAAACCATTTCTTGTATTTAAAAATACTTTCTTCATACACGTGAACTATGAAATAGATGATTAAATGATCGAACATATAAGCTATCGGACATGTGAACAATAAGGTTGAATTTCAATAAATCAAATTATGTGATGCATCTAGTTTTCGTATATTATGTACATTTTACACAGTTGCAATTAATGCAAAGTTTTTATTATTCCCTACCATAAGTGTGAGCTAAGTTAAGAAGTAGGAATGATGTAACTACGACAACTCTCAGCACAAATGTTTGCAATTCGTATATAAGATAAAAAAGATCATATATAGACTCTTCTGTTGTCCATTGCATCCGATGATATTTGTTCTGCCCATGATGGCTATGCATGTGGCTGCTAAGTCCACATTTGGATGCACAGAATATTCTACATGTTGTACATGTGAAGTCTGTAGGCTACATTTTTACAAATTCGATGGCATGTTACAATTAGAAGTTGCTATCTACATTCATGTTTGATAACGTTTTTAAATGACGACCTCTTTCTTCATTACGTCTTTCTCTTTTTTTTCTTTATTCTTCCAATAACATACTTTGTCTACAATATTCGCATATTAACAGTTAATAAATGAATGTCTATGTAAGATAGTGGTCGTCACAATACGAAATGTAGGCTGGATGCATCCTGTGACCTGGATGTTTACTTAATTTACACACATCAAAGAGTGCGGCTTTACAAATCACTGCGCCTTATTGTGAAATGATAATGCTAGTTTTAAGACCAGTTCTAATAAATTTCGCAAGGAAATCATTATGCGACTCTTCAAAGAAAATACATTTTATACCACTCTTTGGAAGTTTTACGTCAAATCCAGAAAAATGACTAATTTACCCCTTAAATAAACACATTATCATAGTATAGAACTTATTAATTTGCTTGTATTGCTCGAAACCTTTTAAATGATTGACGCTAACGTCAAAACTGGAAAATAAAATTAAAGGAAAGAACAACATGTAAATAAAAGTTATACATGCCAGTTAGTAATTTCATTTAGTAAATTAAATTTAAAAATAAGGTTAGATATATTTGTCTTAGTAAATCTTGCACCTTTGCGATCTAGGTGTGAAATATATTGCAAAGCATGTGAATGCTGTCAATGTTAGAAATACTGTGTGTTATTTCGACACGATCATTGTTGAAATGTTATACCACCAATATAATAATTTTATTTTATATTTTCATTATACTTCTTTGTTGTTGCAGCCTCCAAGTATAATAAAAATAGATTAAACATTTACTGACCTTGATCAATACTTGTGATAAAATGCTTAATAGATAAAGACCAACTATGTATTATTTAACATACGTGTTATTAGACAGAAAAGGGTAAATAAAACTTATACGCATAATCTATAATGGACAAGATTTCACTTGAAAAAAGGTAACCAGAATTAGATTATGACTTAAAACTGGTTGATAGCAGGGAAATCCATGTGAAATGTCTACGTCTGAGATAGACTTGGTACAAAAAAAAACTAATTGTCTATTAAAAATATAATTCAAACAAACGTAATGCAGGTGTACGAGCAAGCTAGTTTTTCATTGCATGCGTGTATTTTGTTATAAAATCGTGTCTTTTGAGTAGAGATGTTTATTGTGCAAGCCAGTAATTAAGTGTCTCTTCAAAATGCAAGGCTAGAAAAACTGACAAAAGTTAAAAACAGTACAGACACGCCCATGATTAAATCAGCGACAGAAGTAATTTTAACATAAACCAGTGATATGTCCACAACGTGACTAGATAAAGGTGAGCGCTAGTTGAGATTTTATATTCATATATGTGAGGGTCCATTTCGATTCGATCAACTGATTGAGAGAGAGAGAGAGAGAGAGAGAGAGAGAGAGAGAGAGAGAGAAAGACAACGAATTGGGAGAAGATATTTCTCGTTTCATATATTGATAATGAAAGTGGAATTTAAATAATCAACCTATAATTGAATGTGCAAACAAGATATTTTAGATCTAAATGACAACGTCATATCACATGACAATTATTTTATTCAGATGATTGAAAATTCATTCGGTATCCAATTGGTACGCGCAATCTTACTTATAAAGTTGCCATTGATTGCTCGTCAAATTGTGAACTATCTGTCACTAAAGATTGGTTTTCACCCATCACCCACCTTTGTAGTTGATGTGAAACTTCGAATCATTTTCTTGAAATTTGTCCCACAAATGGCTATAACCCGTGTATTTTTATACTATGTCTTCTTTTTTCTGTCTATTCCGTCAAATCATAGAGTACCTGATTCAGGGCTGTTCGCTTGCATTTATAGCATAATATTCTCTCTGTTTTTTTTTTTTTTTCCTTGAGATACTACGATAGATTTGTATTGGTCTACAAGCCTGTCTTGCCTTGAGTGCCTTTTATTAGACCTGAACAGATATATCGTTTTTTAACTGCTTTGTCTGTGAATGCTATTTGCAACCTGCACGTCATCCATTTTTCGTTTTGAAATTTTTCGGTGAATAATTTGCATCCCAGTGATTTTCCCCATGTCATTCAAACATATATTCTCCAGTCATTCGATGTTGAGGAGTCGGCCGGAGTAACTATTAACAGAGGACTTGAGCTTGATGGAGGTTGATTGTTAGACACCCTCCCAATCTCTGCGCCGTATAGATGGACGGATACAACGTTTATATTAATTCATGTTCAATGTTAAAAACGATGTTGAGCTCAGTCCTCATTGAGGTGTTAAACCCTTGTCCTGCTTTCCAAATTCAGTTCCATTAAATTGTATTTTGCTATACAACTTTTTGATTGTTTTTACCTTTGTCTTCCCCGTTACGTCACAAAACTTTCCCAGTTAAATCGAAATACGCCGCCAACACCCGAAACCTTATCCTCACCTATGATAAGTATGAGCTGAGAATTGGAGTGATGCGGATGTATATATATTTAATTATATTGTGAATGCGTATTCAAAGATTTATAACAAAAACACCTGGTGCTACGGAAAGGGCGGCTGTATGACTGTTTCTCTGCCCCATGTACGCAGAGAAGCAGAGTCTACAACTAAGGTCACTGGTCACCTCTACGCATTTATCTTTCTTTGGAATGACGAACTACTGCTGTTCGTATTTCTGCTAGCGATATTCCTGCCACCTATACCGATAGGCCTCTTTGTATCACACTACTTTTTTCCTCTCATGCATTAACTTACTCTTCTCTGTCACCCTCCATACTTGGCATCTAGCATCTGCTTAACGGTTTTAAAATGAATCATCCCATTTCTGTATAACCCTCCTTTTCGGATGCATGTCTTTCATCAGAGATCTTCTGTTCACATTCTGACTCATGTATGTTTGCGGACTAGTTGTATATCAACAGCAAGACTGTTTAACAGACCGAATTGATTTGCTACATGCTATAAGAGTGGATGTGAATGAAAATATCATTAAGATATTAGATACCCAAACATGAAAAATACCCTTGCAAATAAAGAGAGAGTTCTTTAATAAGCCCCGATTCATTAAGTAAATTGAGCAGTAGTTGAAGAGTGTAGATTAGGGCTGTTTCCGCTTAAACATTGCTATTTTGTGCACTTCAATAGTAATATAAATAAATCAATTTTTTTTTAGCAATTGTAAATACAAACACAAATGCAAACATGTAAACATCCTTGGCAAGGGGAACCTGGCGTTAAAGCAATCTAGGACATCATGCTATTGATGTACTCAACTCTTCTGAGGTACAAAAAACAGCAGATGACCTTCACATTTCGATTTTGTTTCTATCTCGCAGTGTTATCGTGAATAAAAACATGTCCATAAACATTCTGAAGAGATTCCAAGACTTCATTAATTAACATTTTCACACAACGTGGAACCTCTTCTTGTAATCTCACATTATTCAATTGAGTGGATATATGAATTCCTCTCATACAGTATATGATAATCTTCGTAATAGGAAGTGAAACACGCCAATGAAAATATTCTTCAATGTTGAATTGCAAAGTAGACCACCACGCAGTGTTTCTGTTCGATAACTGTCGTATGTGTCAATGTCATACGTTCCAACGTTTTTAACTCTTCGATAGACGGGTTAAACTTTAACACATAACAACTGATTCCATGGAGCTGTGTGCAAACTGTGCATGAAGGGCTAATGCAGATACCATATATTATTTTCCCTTGTTTTTAGCAGGTGGTGATAGGCAATCATGTTAGTGCACATTAGACAATTTTCGTTGGTATCGGCTCTTTTCAATCGTCTAGTGTACTTAAGCATGCAACAGTTTGTATTGTAAACCTTTCGCTTTAGTTTTATAAACTGATCCCTCTGCGTTTCCACACATTCACACATAGTATGCCAAGGACCGATCTACTTTAGTAATTTTGCCATTGGCTTTATCATCGATATATGCATAATATCACAAAATGATACCGATATAGGTGGGCGTTTCCAGCGATGGTTGTGTCATTTACGGTTATGGTAGACTCTACGAAAGGCTTTCGTGATGCAGAATTGACCGTCATCTCTCTCATGATAGCAAGTGTAAGACCAAAACCGTTACAAGTTGAAGACAAATGGTCCATACGTTCATGTCAGAATCGGATATAACAGTTAGGTAACTTTGGTGATCAAAATTGGAGATCATGAGTATTCATTTCCAGTTAGTCGTTTCCGCCGGAGGTCTCATCAGACTGAAGAGCTTGTCATTGATGGGGCCACTGATTATAGTGTCATACTAATGGAAGGCGTCAGCACGCACGGCAACAACCATTATCTAACATGGGTTGTGGCTACCACATACTCATGCTTGGCACCTTTCATGACTTAAAATAGTCTGATTATTCGCCAGCGTCCACGAGACAGGCAAGCATGTCGTAATGGTATTGACGAATATTCATGATGAAATTCTGTATGCAAACAAACTTTTGCATAATCTGCCATATACCTCTCAATGCCTCCATGACATATTGTACATATGATGTGACAAAGTGATATGGATGCAGCTGAGAACATATAGTCTATGGAGGATTCTACCTTTCCTCGACATGTTTGAATTAATATCGATTGCATCCAGTTAGTTACATACTTCGACACATGCCTGTTTCATATTCTCCTGTTTCATTTTGGCAACATGTCACTTTTGGGACACTATTCCGCCTTGTGGTTATCTTCTATAGTGAGTCTAGATACTGAGCGATTTTTAGCCGGGCTCGTTCAACCATTCTGCATTGTCCATGGACATTTTCACGGAAATCTTACCTATCTATTCTTATAACGAAAACGTAGCCAATAAGATGCTAGTGTTTATAACGTAAATGCATCCTAGACGTAGTTTTGCGGTTTGTCAGACTGAAGACTGTAGGTTGTTCGAACCCCATTTTCTCTGAAGGAGGAGTCTGTTGTTTCTGCATGTGCCAACGCCATTTATGTCAATGTCTAGTGATATATCTAACCTCAAAAAACGAAGTCATCAAGTATGATGCGTTTCACTGCCGTGGTACGTATGCAATCAAGAACTTCATTATTCACACGTATCCGTTATTTAATCTGGTTCGGTTATGTTGGGTATATAGATGATGATCGATGAATGTCGTTTTCCATACAGTGGAAACTCATTTGCATTGTTATTTCATTTGTGTGTTTGTTAAATGTTTCAGCTAGTCAACTAGCAATATTCTTATGGCAAATCAATCAACAGCTTTACGATTCTATATATTTTTTGTCCACTACAGACGAAGATGTAGCTACTACTGTTTCGTTGAGTTGTCCCGCCTCAGTCCCATCTGTTCTTCTCGTTGGTCTGTCTGCTGACGCACATTCCGTTATTGTCCGCACGGTCCAGAAATTGTTGGTTAGTTGAGTCACATCTATCTTCTTGCTAGTGGTTCAATTTAAGGTTTGCTGATCGCGGATATGGCGAAACAGGTTAAGATATAAGCACATTGTCTAGACCAATCCTCTTGATATGGAAATGGGCAGTGTGATCCTTTTAAAGGGATTTCACAGTCACATTATCCTGACACTAGGCCGACCAGTCATAACACTAATTTCCTAATGCTGAGCGTCAAGCGAGGCAGCTGTTAGTACCGTTTTTGTAAGTCTTAAGTATGACTCGGCCGGGGATCGAACCCACGACCTCCCGCTCTAACCACTAGGCCATCGGAGCGGTTCCCAATCGAATGGTCATGCAGGAAAACGGAATTAAGGATGTAAACTACCATAATATATCATTATCATTTTCAAAATCATAAAGATCACTACATGAACAGCCCATTGCATTACGCCCTAACCATATACATGCATATCTTATGCTAGTAATCTTTGCTCCAATTCAATCGTTGTATTATTTCTTATTGTTTTTATGTCTACATATGTTATCCATATGTGATTCTGTGAAACGCCTCTGAAATACAAAATTAAATAATATTTTAATCCCAAATCAGTTCTTCATAGTTTGGTTCGGTTGCAGTGGTTATATGACTCGATAAAAGGTTGAGTTCTTTAGTTTGTTTGTTTATGTTTTGCTTCATACGATAGCTTTCACATAAGTTATTAATGTAGCTAATATCGTCACCCTCAAACTTCATTGATAGTAATTTCCGATTATCTTTCGATACAGAGTCACGATAAACAAAACCAAATTGCACGTACAGTGTTGATATGATAAACACATATAATTTAATATTCGAGTATCAAATTATGTAATGGTCTTAAAAAAGAAATATGCAAACTATAAATTCTCTATTCAAAGTTTTGTTTTCTTTTCTAGTGTTCAACGAAATCAGTTACAGCAGATGTTTTTCTAACCTGTATCCCTTGTGTATACTGATAACGTAAGTGATGAAACTTTCGCCGAACCGAACCGAGTATGAGAGAGCATTATCATTGTCTCACTGTGCGGCGAATTTCTATCCCGCTAACATTACGAAGAGTCAGTCTTCTTCGATTTTCTCTACTGTCGGTGATGAGAATTATCATCTAGAATGACTATACTGGAAACGCATTTGACTATGTAAGTGATAATTTGCATACCGCGCAAAGCAACATGATGAAAACCTGCATTAGTTTGAAACCATCGTTAGACTATAATCAATTTTAACTTTTGTCACTCGCAGAATTATTATATTAATATTAACAAACGTAACTGATTTCATTTGTATTATTAATTTACTTGTTTCAAGCAATATAGATTACGGAATATTTTCATTTTTAGAATCGTGTAAAGTATTTCGTTTCTAGACTACTTTCAAGCAATAATTGCGTTTACAAGGGGCAGCAAAAGTAAAGAATTTGCTGTTCGAAATCAAAAAGCATTAACACAGTATTATCATAATTGGTTATAAAACCAACAAATCAAAACAAAAAACTAAAGCCGTTGACGAGTTGTTCCTTTGAACCAACAAAACGACGTACATGACTCTTACCCAAAAATGTACGATTGAACAAATGGTTGACGCACACGGTTCATCATGTTGGTACGACGAGTATAAGCAAATATAGCATCGGCGATAGCCTTACATAATAAGGTTCCAAACAATTTAGGCACCTGACTGATAATTACTTAATAGTTACATGTTTAAAACATTAAGCAGGTATTCTGTGGTAGCCGGATAGGTTCGTTAATTCACCAAATATGTTAAATGGTGTATAAGCAAATATAATGTCGACAAGAACAAGAAATAATAAGACCCAAGAGAATTAAAACACCTGACTAATGCTAGCATACTAACTTTATGAAAACTTATTAAACCGGTACTCTGTGTTAGCCAGCTGCTTTCTATATTTCTCCAATAATAGTAATTGGTGTGTAAGCAAATATAGCATCGACAAAATCCTGAAATAATAAGAACCATGCGATTTCAGGCACCAGACTCATAATAACATAATAGCTACACGTAAAGTATTACTCAGGTATTCTGTGCTAGTCGAATGTTTTCAACAATTCTCCGGACTTGTTAAATGTTTGTTTGTGGTCTACTTTGTTGTTTTTTGTTCGGTTTTTTTTGTTTGTTTCGTAGTTTGTTTCTGCGATATAATAATTTAATTCAGTGTTTCCTTTTGCTGTTTCAATATGCATTCATATTTAGCAGTCTTTGAGACAAGACATGAAATTTGTATTTTCCGAAGATGGTATTGATTGAGGATTGGAATTATCTTGCCAAATATACCAGACGTTGATTCATTCATATTCTCAGCCAAATATGATTAAATTGCCGTCTGCCAGTGTTCAGAAAATGGAATTGAAATTGTTCATTTGTCACAGAGGTGGTCTTTGACAATGACTGATGGATGGCACGTCATAACTGAGCTCAATATATATTGTCATAATACTAAATTTGGCTGATATATGATAAAATTTGCAAAAATCAGCTGCTTACAAATCTTAAAATGATGATTTAATAAACAATTGTGTATGTCAATTAGATTACAATATGAAATATTAAGATGTAAGAGAACGACTATAATGCATAAGCCTAAATCTCATAGATAGTACCGATTTATACTGCATTCCCATTGTCGCAATACCTTTCTTTGTTCTTATGTACACATATGGCAACAAGGAAAAATTAATGTTTAAATGTCCATGTGTTCAACGTATATCTTTGTTAATCAACATCCGTTCAATATGTGTAGGTTTTGGTCAGTCAAGTTTATGTCCGTGCTATTGACGTTGCCTTCCACCTTGTCACAATGAAATACTTTTGAATCTAAAACCATAATAGGTATTGACACAAGAGGAAAAGGTGATGTTGATTTAGTATCAGCGTTTAAAATCCACTTTCCTCTCTGTATTTTTTATATGTCCTACAGTAACGCACCGTACTACTAATACGTTTAAATTTAATACTGTTTACTTATAGTATCGGGGCTCCGAGTGGCCGAGTGGTCTAAAGCGCTGTCAGTTACGGACCACTGCCATCTCACCTCTGTCTGCGTGTGTTCGAGTCTAAGATTCGGCAAATGTAGTTATGTGAGAAAGCTTGCCAGTGGCTTCTCGTGGGTCAGTGGTTCTTTCCCGGGGTTGTCCGGGTTCTTCCTCCACCATTAATACTGGCCGCCATGTATAGCCTATATTGTGCTGAAAAAATGGCGTTAAACCATAAAAAACAAAACAAAAAACAAACTTATAGTATCGTCTATACATGTACTTTAGATAAAACCAAGTTTACAATAGGAAGGAATAAAACGTTAGCATAATTCACATACAAAATTGTTTATTACGGTATCATTTTAATATAGCTCAGCTCCGTACGTTTTGTGTGAATTTGTTTTAATCAAGTTAATAACCTTTCCACGATGAAATTACATAAGGCTGTAAGAATGTTATGTTCAATATATTTTAACATTTTGCTTGTTTAAATAAATTTTTTCACACCACTCCTCTCCAGAGACCTCTTTAGGCCGTAAATCCTCCATCAACATTAATTATTAGCCATGAGCTGTCAAATCATTTTGATATTTTAAAGTTGCATCATGGATGCTAATGAGATTTTATTTACTCATTCAAAGATATACATTAAATGACTAAAAGTAATCAAGTTTTACTAGGCGATGTCAAAATGCTTTAATTGTAGCTACAAATCTCGATTTAAAAATAAATCTTTAATTGCTTTAGGATTCTCAAAATGAAATGACGTACTCAAAACAAAACATAGAACCAATGGTATTTAGGATATCAATTCGCAAAACATTGCGACGTACAACGTATACGATTGTTCATTAGATATTGTGCTCATCTTTGTGAACATAGCTGCTATTCTTTCTTTATATTTAGACATCCGGGAACAACGTATAACAATATAATGTTAGGAAACATATAAATATTTTATTTTTAACAATATTTCCTGCAAAGCATTGCATTGCTGAATACAAACTGGAAACGAATCAATGTGTATCTTACATCATTGCATTGTGTTGCAAGTAATTATCCGATTATAATTGCAATGCAAGTGTCCTGATTAGTAAAATAATATTTCCATTCTTCAGAATGTCACAAAGTGATACAAAATTAATTGCGTTTATTTATGGACAACTACTTTATTTAAGAATATCCACTTAGATAAATAACCATGTGTATAACAGAAGAAAAATACTGCCAGTGAAGGCAGACACGATGTAAGCATTAATTGAAAATAACATTTTTACAATGTATTTTTAAAACAATTGATTATATTTAATCTGAAAGACAAAAGCAACAAATATGTCTCATCTGTTATGACTAAAATCATTGTTCTTTGTCGCAATATTTGCAAAATATGGATACAAATATTTGATGTTCGCTAGGCACAAGGTCACCGGTATACGGTAATATAGCTATCCAACACTGAAACTGACACGTCAAAATTTGGAGATGTTTCGTTATCTTTGCATTATTAGATATATTTTGATATTGAAATATTTGACTCATCTATATTTGACGAGCACTTTGAGACGGAGGAAGTATCACACACCGAGTTATCATTTAGTTTGAATGAACCAACACCAGTCCAGTTCCCATTTGATAACCAGGATGACAACAAACCAAACGCTTAAAATCACGTAATAAGTAAGATCTCTTAAACATATCTGACCAGCGGTGCTCAAAATCTACCAAGACAAAAACAAAGCATGCAATGGGAGTACAACACTTTTACATGTAGATTTATTAATTCATTCAATAATCATAATAATGTAAATATAATAATACCAATAACCAGTATACTGGACTGTACATTAATCTAAGTAAATTTGCTCTTCTCTTACCTATTATTTTCTTAAATTATATATTATGAAAAGACAATATGCTGTTTATTTGTATGCAAAATGTAAACAAATTAAACTATACATGCGCTTTAAACAAATGAGACAGCTTGTTTTGAAGTGAATGAAATGCAGTTTAAACCTTCAATTATTAATTATGACAGCTACAAATGTAACATAGTTGTTATTTAATTACACATTATGGAAAGGGATCATGAATTAATCTTCCCAAAGATCTAAATATTTAAAATGTTAACAAATAGTTAATACAAAGCTGAACAGCATTTGAATATCAGAATGACGCAAAGAGAAGAATATAGAGGCGTATCTGAAGTCAGCTGAGTATGCATATTGGGTCCAAATGTTAACCATATGCTATGCCAACGCAGCAACTAAGGTCATCACAACATGAAAGAGTACGCTCACTGAAGTCCAATTTGAGAAATATATAAAAACGCTTTTAAAATGTCATGGCTGTTATCAATTGCTACATTCATGTTGAATGTGGTCGTTCAATCCATATTATTACAGTCCTTCGGTTTAATAAAGAACATGACATATCAAATGGAACATTAAATTTGATCACAAAGAGTGGCTTATCAAGATCAACTCAACACAAACCAATTATTACTCCATCAGACAGGTATGCATGCATTAAATCAGTACATGATGCAAAATAATCATATTACACTCAGATACAGAGCTTGTTTATACCTCTCCATCCACTATGTTACACATATGATAGAATTACACTGCCAATTAACGCCTACCAGTCTTCAAATCAGGTTGATGAAACAGGAGCTGAATATTACATTTTTATTATGCAAAACAATCATCAAGGAGACTAGATTATGAGGACGAAAATTCGGACAAGTGAATGTATGCAACTGGCGTCTTAACTACCCAGTCAGGTCAGTAAAATACTATCGCATAATCCAAGAGCTGAATCACTGTTTTGTCAAATTAATACAAATGCCTTTGTGTCATATATGGTACACCACAAAGTGTGTTGGACAGAGACAAGTTAGCAGTTTTGTGCCTGACATATGCAAGACATGCCCATATATATGTGAGATATACTGCTCACTCTATTTGTGCCACAGCTTTGCATGCAAGTGACCACTTCAATGAACACGCATTTAAACCTTACACAAGGCCCAATACTCAACATAAACATCAAATGAGTAATGTATGGTCTAATGTAGCATTGACTGCTCAAGACGCTTCTGCAGTACAATCTCACACAACTGTAAATGTTCAAATCACCCCAACAAACGCAAGCGGTACAAACCAAGTAAATGTATCTGAATCTGCTCTAAATCCCCTACAAGCGCTATTACATAATACAATCAACTCTGTTACAGGTTTTCTTACACAATCCACATGCCATTTCATTAACTGGACCTTCCAGTAGGTGCAAACAGTTAATGAAATAACATGGTGTTCAAGTTAAATGTCCCATGTTAATTATCCCGGCTAGAATAATGTAAAAACATCATTTATAACTCCTGATTTTTATTTTATACAGTTTCCAATGAATACCTATAGACAAATTAGGAAAATACTTAACAAATAATTGGAAGAACTTATAGTAAAGTAGTAAATACATGAATGTGTCATACAATCGTTTATTTTTTGTGTTGATATTACATTGCTGTATTGTAATATTATTGCGCTATACTTAGGTGTGTAAGCAATAAACACAAATGTCACAAATTCACATGTCTTGCTGTTTTTAACCCAGAGTGAAACTTAACTTCTTACACAAAGAGCATTCTATATCAGCATTTGCCATGGTTCGCATCTGTCATTTGCGTGTCTGTCTGTTTATTGTATACACTGATGTAGTAAAGCTGATGAGAAGTATCAGGTTATGAACCATTGTCACCACATAAAACATGGACTAACTGAAGAGATAAAATAACTACTCAATTCTTTTAGAACTGTGTATGTCTGAATAACAAAATTAATTACACATTTTCTATAACCTAATCTAATACAGCTACATTTAATAGTCCAGCCTGTTTATAAACATTATCGACACAACATGACAAAGCAATAAAATGGCTCAGGTGCGAACCTACCTCTGACCGATAAAAAATATATGGTACTAAACGTTTCTTAATAGAATGCAACTTTATTTCCAATACAGATCTCTTGTTAAGTGGCGTAGAAGAGTATACAATAATTGCATTATACCAGACAAATTGGAGTTACATCGACAATATACAAAACGTAAACGTGTTAGTACATTAGGTATAACCTAGAATACATGTATACATAAGAAAATGATAAATAACTCTCATACCTCTACAGTTGAGATACAAGTCCTTATGTATAGTGCTCACTTACACGACATTGAGTCAGAGAGGCTCGTTACAAAGAAAAATAGGAGTATCCGTCCACGAATCAAGAAAATGGGGGTATAACCTGTAACAAAATATAACACAATGGAAGACACCATTCCGCACCATCGGTAGTTCAAACCCGTCTAGTTTATCCTTATTGCGTCTTATAATTTGTATATTAAGCCACTTGTATTCAAAGAATAGTTCCGTTTTCTCAACAGCTCGACACACTTCGTTCAGTTTGTGATATACTGGATAAAATGAAATAAGTGTTCGTCGATTTTGATGTCTGGACAAGTGCCGTCTGGCAGTGCCTTGTTAGCATTCAGACAGTCTTGGATTTCACAATTGACTGAAAGGTAAGATCCGAATAACCTCGAGTCATTAGTTCAGAGCTGAATACAAACAGACGATAGCACGTAAAGAAATGAATAATTTTATGTCGTCATGGTAATATAAGCTTTATAGCGTAGATAATGTTAATTATCAAAATGCCACAATATGTTCAATAATTTATATATGAGTGAGAATGTTTTGAATATAATTCATATTATTATTGGGCCGACAATTAGTGTTTAGGTTAATGTCACAATATGTTGTGTTAGAGCGTTTATATCAAAATAACAATAAATAGTGCTTGAAAATAAAAGAAATCCATCACTCAGAGAGAAGGATAGAGAAGTTCATTTGCAGTATATAAATATATGTAGCCACGTGCACTTAATAACACCAACCCCACAGGTTTAAATGATTACAATAAGTAATGACGTATTTTCCAACAATACGTATGCTTCAAGAGTTAACAATGCACTGTGCAACATTATAACCAGCAATCAAGACCAAAGTTTATCAAAATCAATATTTTTTTCGCCACCAAGATTGAAACGCATCACAACGTACATTAACAATATTTACTGCGGAGTCTGCGGACTCGAGGTTATTTGGATCGTACCTTACCTACTGAACTAGGCACACGATGCTGCTCTTATTCTATAGTATTTGACAACCTTTAATGCAAACTTCTGGAAATGAATGCATCAAACTAAGACCACAAAAAGAGATTGCTTATCGCTTATCCTCACTATCCTGGATATATCTGCAGTATTTGACACGATAGACCATGATATATTACTTCACCGTTTCCAGCATGTATTGGGCATTCAGAATATAGCCTTACAGTGGTTCACGTCCTACTTAGTCAAAGTATATCTGCAAATGGAATACACTCCAGCCCAGCTGACGTATGTTGTGGTGTTCCACAGGGATCTGTTCTTGGACCTGTTATCTTCATTCTGTATACTCAGCCGCTCTCAAGTGTCATTGATCATCACCCAGTGTCGCAGCAATTGTATGCTGATGACACCCAAATATACAAGTCTAGCCACCCAACTGAAGTTGATGCTACCATCCATGGAGTAGAGAAGTGCATTTCTGATGTGAAATCATGGATGACATGTAACAAGCTGCAGATGAATGATGATAAAACTGAGGCTATTCTGATCACAACACAAAGACTTTCTCATTCACATCCTTTACCTCAGACAATAAATATCAGCAACACCAACATTAAATTCTCACAGTCAGTACGAAATCTAGGTGTTACTCTAGACAGTACTCTCACATTGCACCAACATGTCATGAACATATGCAAGGCTGCATATCTTGAATTGAGACGCATCAGTTCCATTCGTAAATATCTTTCAGTTGATGCCACTAAAACACTTGTTTGTTCATTAGTACTTTCAAGACTGGACTATTGTAACTCAATTCTGTCTGGTTTGTCACAATATTTACTCCAGAAACTTCAAAAAGTTCAAAACACAGCTGCACGGATCATCTTTAGAGTACCTCGATCAGAGCACACCTCACCACTGCTCTGTACCCTACATTGGCTTTCAATTCGATACGGAATCAAACACAAAATTTGTTCTCTGTGCTATGTTTCAACGACAGACTCCATTCCAACATACCTATCCAGCCTCAACCATGTGTATACACCAGCTAGATCCTTACGCTCTTCTTCTGATAATCGTATACTCATTGTTCCCAAGGTGAAAACAAAGTCATATGGACAACGTTCATTTGCACACCAGGGCCCGGCGACGTGGAACGAATTGCCCATTGAAATTAGACACAAATACACAGTGGTCCCTTTTAAGAGTGCTCTTAAGACTCACCTGTTTCGACTGCAGGGACAAACTTAGCGACCTAATCACGTTTTGTATCTTAGATGTTTTCAACATGTTTTTATGTTTTTCAATTTCATTGTTTTTGTCGTTTTTTGTTCTGTAGTGTAGTCATATCATTATCGATGGTGTAAAGTACTTAGAGCTTCGAAAGATTAGGCGCTATACAAAGTCCTCATTATTATTATTATTATAATGCATCAGCTGAAGTAAATTAACTTGTATGGCCATTTATTGGAGAGCAGAAAGTCAATGTATGTTCAATACAATCGAGTCAATAATATTATAACGTATATCGGTTTTCTGTATAGTCTCCGATTTGAAACAATCCAGTTATTAGTTTTGTCTCTTCATTTTCAGTTGCATTTCAGTTACAGTAACTCTCACAGACTATACTTAATTTTAAATAAATGTTACTATAATCATGGTTGGCCATTTTACAATTGAATGTAATTTTGGTTGCACTCAGAAATTGATGAGGTTTTATGATATACCAATCCTAATTCTTTTCGTAATGATAGTTATAACAAATTGTTTCTTGTTAGGAGACCTGCATAACCAAATTAAAGATCAATAGCGTCAGAGTACCATTCCCTTAAATTTATATTCATATGCCAAAATTGGCTTCGAACTCAAATACCGAACACCATTCGGAAGAGAAATGTTAATCTTTAATGACAGCATGATTATAGTCTAGCCCTATACTCGACATTTTAAAATGTCGATGTTGAAGAAACAGTCACGATTTCGAGGGTATACGCATTCAGATTTACTACGGACACAGAAAGAGATTGGCAGATAAACATAATGTGTGTATGTCAAACATTATCTGAAGTCATAATGGAGTGTTGATGTATTGAACAATAGTTATGCTATTGTAACAAATTGTGTTCACCAATGAGCCTCCAAATCATAAACGACAGACATCCGTTCAGATGGAATACCTGTCTGGTCTGTATTAAACAATACAATAAAACTGTTTGATTATTGTCTTTTAAATGGATATCAATTTGAACGAAATCTACAGCCTCACGAACTGACCTTAAAATTTAAATGCCTACAGTATATTTAGACCAAGAATATGTTTAGTTATGTTTTCCATATATATTACCGCTCTGTTTTCTGCATTTCCAATGCACATACGATGAAGACACGTATATAAAAATTCATTTTTGTGTACTTAAATATATTATTGCCCAATTTTTAAAATTTTACATAATTAATTTTATATGTGAAAATTACACTTTTAAAGACCTTCAAGTATTATTAATTCCAAACAAATGTCATTAAACGTCCTACACAAGAACATACGAAGTGAGTGTTCCAAATTGATTCTAGGTCTATTGTTGCCGATTAGTCATTGCATTTACGAAGTTCTCATATTACTGTTAGAGTAGATTAGTAAATTACTTTTTGAAATAAAATGATGAGTCTATTATTGAATGGAGTTCTTGACAAAGGTGGTGTGATCAATAGTGATCACCAAGCAAATCGTTTCATCAATATTCACAGGATTTAAGCGTACACAATACAAATTGTAATAAAAACAAAATTTACATTATACTGCACGCTTCCTTTTCTTATTTGCTAATATTTATTTTTCATTTCAAAACATTGGTATCCTGTATAGAACGACTGCATTTCTCATTACAATGAGCAAATCATTAGGTGAAAACCTTGAAAGCAACAATTTACTATTTCTAGTAATTTGTTTGACAGTTTAGAAAAAAACAAGTCCAAGTCATTATTTAATTGAGAGACATTAGACAGTATAATGTTCATCTTTAGTGAATAAAATGCAATTTCGCACGATAATATATGTGCTTTCAGCGCGGTGAATTTCCATAACCGAATTTAAAGGCAATTGGGAGACCTCTTATGTGCTGAGAAAATTACTGCAGTTAAGTAGCTTACTAATATGTAAAAAAGCAATTTCTTAGAGTCCAGCAAGGTACTAAATTAAAAAGGTATTTACTAAATATGTTTACCCATACACGTCAAACCCCCTAGATTACATTCACGTTTTCAACCTTAAGCAATCAGTTAACCAACCCACCCATAAACTTGATCACATTTTAGACTGGATTTTTCATAGACCTGATGATAATATTCTGCAATCCACCGTTGTATCACACGAACTTGCATCAGATCACATCTGTATTCTATGCCATCTCGACGTATCAGTCCCTAACCCTCCACCATTATTTGATACAAAGAGAAACCTCCGTATGATAAATAGAACCAAATGCATGCAGGACATCCAAGAAAACCTAACAACTTACTTACATTCTACAGCAGAACAACTCGATAACTGTCTGCGTTCATTGCTTGAAAAACACGCCACAGCCACCAAATGCACAGTATCAATAAAAAAAATAGTGTTCTACGTGGTATAGCAGTGTTAGGGACAAGCTTCGCACTGCTAAAAGACCTCGCCGAAAAGCAGAGAGGCTTTGGCTTTCCAGACTCGCTATTCATCAACAAATCTATGAATCCGCAAATAAGAACGTCACAAATATAGTCCATGTAACCAAAATATCCACTACAGTACTAAGATCACGGAGAGTTCCAGCTGCAAAGAGCTCTTCAAGATAACTAACAAACTAATGTCAAGGAACAAATGTATACCACTTAAAACTAAATTCTCTCCAGTAGACATACCCGACCTATTTGCAAATTTCTTCCATGACAAAGTACAAACAATTAGAGATTCGCTTGACAACACAATTTCAATTGACTCCTCAGTTGATGATACAGAATTTCAGCGACAACCTTTAGGAGCATTTGAACCTGTCTCCAATTCCAAGATCACTGCTGCTTGAGTGCTTAGACCCAATATTGCCTTCAATAACTGATGTTATTAATATCTCTCTCTCTCATCGGGCGAATTCCGGTCATTTTTCAAAACTGCCGTCGTAAAGCCTCTACTGAATAAACCAACACTTGACCATAACGATTTAAAGAACTACCGCCCAGTTCCTAATCTCCCACTCATATAAAAAAATGTTTAAAAAATGGTTCTAACCCAGCTTGTATCCCATTTGAATTTAAACAATCTTTTAGCAATGTACAGTCTGCATATCGCCCTTACCACAGTACTAAAACCTCTCTTCTCAAAGTATTTAATGACATTCTCTCTGCTTTGAATAGTGGAACGATTCCAGTCCTCACCCTCCTTGATTATTCTGCAGCATTTGACACAATAGACCATGATATATTACTTCACCGTCTCTAGCATGTAGCATGTATTTGGCATTCAGAGTATAGCCTTACTGTGGTTCAAGTCCTACTTGGTGAACAGGACACAAATGTATCTGCAAATAAAATACACTCCAACCCAGTTGATCTATGTTGTGTTGTTCCACAGGGGTCTATGTTTGGACCTGTTCTCTTCATTCTATACACTCAGCCGCTCTCAAGTGTCATAGATCATCACCCAGTGTCTCTCCAATTGTACGCTGATTACACCAAAATATACAAGTCTAGCCACCCAGCTGAAGTTGATACTACCATCCATGGAGTAGCGAAGTCCATTTCTGATGTGAAATCATGGATGACATATAACAAGCTGCATATGAATGAGGATAAATGAGGATAAAACTGAGGCTAATCTAATCGCAAAACAAAGACCTCAACCATGTGTATACAACAGCAAGATACTTACTCTCCTCTTCTGACAATCGCATACTCATTGTTCCCACGATGAAAACGAAGTCATGTGGACAACGTTTTTTTTGCACACCAGGGCCCGGCAATGTGGAACGAATTGCCCATTGAAATTAGACACAAAGACACAGTGGTCCCTTTTAAGAGTGCTCTGAAAACTCGCCTTTTTCGACTGCAGGAACAAACTTAGAGACCTAATAATGTTTTGTATCTCATGTTTTCAGCATGTTCTTCTGTTTTCCAATTTCATGGATTTGGTTTTTGTTTTTCTGTAGTGTAGTCATATCATTAAAGATGCTGTAAAGCGCTTAGAGCTTCTAAAGATTAGGCGCTATACAAAGTTCTCATTATTATTATTATTATTATTATTATTATTATTATTATTATTAAAATTATTATTATTATTATTATTGTTATTATTATTATTATTATTATTATTATTATTATTATTATTATTATTAAGTAACAGATAAAGCAAATACACCACAGACAAAAATAAGATGCGTGTCAGGAAGAACCTTTGGCAGATAGTAAAAGTATTGCTTAATAACAAATAGATTCCAATCATGTTCAAATTCATGCAACGCTTCATCCTGATCCTTTGCTCTTTAAGTCAAAGTACAGTATATACTGGTATTCAATTGGATGTACAGTATTTACTATTCAATTGGAAGTACAGTATGTTGCCTTTTTAAATCGCAGCACAGTGTATTACTATTCAGTTGGAAGTATATTACTTTGTAAGTCGAAGTACAGTTTAGTCATCTAAATTTTCTAGAGCATCATATTCGTTCGAAGGCTATATTTGTATTCATTCAAGAGAAATCTTCAACAGAACTCTTCTTATGGAACCAGCGAATACATTGACATAACTTAAGTTATTAATATGATACCGACACTGTAATAGGAAGCTGAAACTCTGATAAGTGCGTCATTTATCATTCATGTGCGTTCGTTTCATTTATATATGCGAAACATCAAATATCTCCTTTGGTTATGCAATAGTATCTTGCTTAAATTCCAGCATTCGAGTCATACGAATTCCAAAGATAAAGCTGACACTGCAAGCCACTGTTGTGGGTTAGCCCCAAAGTACATTGGCAGGTTTCAAGAAACAGTTGGCCAAAAATCTTGAAACAACTTTCCTTCTGAATTTAATATACATGCAACAATGACACCGCGAGTTTTGATAAACTATATAATTAAGACTTAGCCTCTATATTTTAACCGTACAGTGAATAAGTAACCTATTTATAGCGTATGTAGTGCACTATTGTTTAAAATATATGATTTGCTTTCATCCAGAGGGATACATATATCGTCAATAGTTGTATGAGCCACTGGCATGAAATATGCATGATATGGGTCCACGGGTTAACATGCGGGAGTCACTATCACCTCCAACGGAATTCGTACGATAAATTAGTCCAAACGTATAACATAGGGATAGTATAAAATCTCCAAAATGAGAAAAGTTTATAGACTCCTTGCCATTGGCAGGAGTAAATATAAATCCCAACATAATATATCCCCCTGCTAACTCAGCGTATGAAATACCTAATTTGTTGTTGGTATCTAACTGCTCTGTGGCTTCAAATAGTGTCAGATATGATCTGAAGTATTTGGTCTGTAGAACGTTGGTTTCAAAGAATGTTATACAATGCCTGGCCATCTCGACTGATTGTTATATTGGATACGTTCGAGTTTTAGTACTCGAAATAAATAATCTTGATCGAAGATTCGCTTAAGGGCTACATTGCTGGCGATGCAATGAGCAAACATTTGAGTATCTGTCCTTTGAAAACATGATCTTCAATTTTGCATCAAAGTTACTAGAAAACCATCAAATAAAATACAGTGCTACTTTGATTCAGTCTCAGACCTACAGCAGCAACACCATTCAGCAAATAATTGTGTTGCAGCCACGTATCAAAAGACAAACTATTTTTTGTTTCTTATACTGCGTCCTTGTTTGATTTTCTTTTGACTGTCTGTATTTCCAGTAACTAGGATAGTCAGCGTCTGTTAACTCCGTGTCACTGAAGATAGCCAAGGTGTCCGGATTTCATACCAATGAATCGTCATTATTTGTCTTCGTTAAGTATGCCAGGAGATTTTCCAAGTACGTTCGGTAAGAATACGTATCCATGGTGATGTTGGTTAGTTTGTTATTCAAGTATTAATGCAATTAGTTGACAACTGACTGCATGACAACATATAGGATATACAGAATATACAGACGGCCTAACCTAATGTAGCATACACAATCGGCCTTACTAAATTTACATTATACAATTAACTTTACATATTGAACTTTTGTTTAATAATCTTTGTATTGCATTCTTGCCATTTAGGTGTTTGCAGATAAGTAGGGATGGTCTACTTTTTATTAACAGAAGTTCACCAAATTTAAAATGAAACGTAAGCCTTAGTAAAATTTGCATTTAGGCTTTCTATATTATTGAAAGCCAATATACTATATTATTGAAAGCCAATATACTATATTATTGAAAGCCAATATACTATATTATTAAAAGCCAATAGCTCTCAAAGAACATAAAAATATATTCATAACTTTTCATTACAAAATTCATGAATGGAAATATTATTTTCATTCCATGTATACCAAAATCATGACTAGAAATATTCTTTACATTCCACTCATACTGTAAACATGATTGGGAATATTATTTTCATTCCACGTATACCAAAATCATGACTAGAAATATTCTTTACATTCCACGCATACTAAAAGCATGATTGGGAATATTATTTTCATTCCACGTATACCAAAATCATGACTAGAAATATTCTTTACATTCCACGCATACTGTAAGCATGATTGGGAATATTATTTTCATTCCATGTATATCAAAATCATGACTAGAAATATTCTTTACATTCCACGCATACTGTAAGCATGATTGGGAATATTATTTTCATTCCACGTATACCAAAATCATGACTAGAAATATTCTTTACATTCCACGCATACTGTAAGCATGATTGTGAATATTATTTTCATATCATATATATTGAGATATTTCTACTGCTTCTTCCGGTGCATAACGCAATAACGCAATCTAATTTAATTAACATCAGTTATGTTAATATTACATCTAGTAGCGAGAGCTTATAAAACAGCTTCACAACGGAGATTAATTAAATTAAGTCACCACGACCACTTTTCTACTAGTTTTAAACAGTTTCGATATTATCGAGAGAGGTCAACTGTTTGGGATTCGCGTGGGTTAAAATGGTATAATTAGATTATCAATCCACCGGTATTTGAGCATACAAGCTTGAAAATATTAGGTTTCTGACAAAGTTACATTTGTAAACACGTGAAACTAGTGGGGAAAAAATACACATGCGACTTTCATTTGATTTGGAAATATACCAAATTATTTTACAGCCATTAATGGTACCACATCGGCCGAATCTGGGTTCTCTGCTGAAAATGCTATATTTCGATCGTAGCGCAAAATTGTCATGACTTGGTTGAAAGTCACGTAGAATGTTTGCAGTGAATATTATTGCTTGTCTGGTATTAACTGAAAAATGTCAGAACGGCTGTTAGAACTGCAGCTTTCTATACACAGCTTTTCGATTGAAACAGTACGTTACTCTGTATTTACTTAGCTCTCTGCATCAGTGTGCTCACAGTTATCAGTGACATCAGACATATCACGAACTTTTATGTTAAAAGATAATCAAAACTTATTTATGGAAATATGTCAGGGTAATTAAGGAATCACTTCTATATCTTGGGCTTGAAATTAATATAAACAAATTCTACCTTTGGATGCGCTAATAGTTAAATATTAACTCTTACATTAAAAGCAGTAACATTATGGAATAAATATCCCGCTCGTACATGCTAGTATGCTATTAAAAGCACATCATTAAGATAAACGATCTGCATATGTTACGTGCTTAGGCTCGAATAAGCAGCAACACAGAAAGAGTGAAAACTAACAAGCTTGTATAACTTGAACAATGAATTTATTAAGTACAATTATTTTCATAAAATAAATAAACTTACAGTTTTAGAGAATCAAATCCAGCATTAATCCAATATAGAATTCACAATAATAATCCACCAATGGAATTGTAAGAGTCCTGATAAATAAATGTTCTAATAGTTCCAGGTTCGAATCTTGACGATGTAATCCAAAATGTCTGACAATGTCACGTGATGCAGTTTTTGTTTAATTTATCATCCAAATGAATTATGAGCACGTTTTCTCCTCCAAATTGATAATAAATCCTCTTTCTTCAATGAATTGACACAAAGTCCAGAACAAAATAATTAATATTAACACTCAAACATGAATTACACAACTAATATCTTAAAGCCCAAAATTCTACTGATTTGTTCTATCCCAAACAACAGTTCTTATACTTGTTTTTCTAAAAGACAAGTGATCACGTGATTTTCTAGAAATTGATAGAGGTTCATCGAAGGTCACAGAAAGAGACTGCCTTCACTAAAAATCACGTACTCTAGATATTTCCTACCCCTAAGAACTAAAAATTAAACGTTGTCCTTGAAATTAACCAATAGTTTTAGATGCTTGTTGACAATGTCTAAAGCAGGGTCAGGAATTAAGTCAACAAGCCAAGGACAAAAACTTGTTTACAGTTAGAGTCTAAGTCAAACTGAGCTTTCCAGAATAATTTCCCAGTTAATGAATATTAAACCTTAAATGACAAATTTAGATTTAACAATTAAAAAAAAATAAATGATTTAAATCCAATAGCCGTAACACATATACATGTACATAAAAGAAGTAACTGTTTTGACTTTTAAGCAATGTCTTTCTTTGAAGTATACTAGGACTTAATTAAATCTTTATTGAACTATTGCACGCTTATCGTAGCACATTTTGTCGTTTACGATCTTCGAGAAATCACCTGGACCATTTCCAATGAATGAAACCAAAGTATGTTCCATTTAAATATTATTGTTTAACCTTCTAAATTATTTTTGAGGACTTATTAGTCAACTCTTTATAAATATGTTAGTTTACATTGGACTGGGATTACAGTGCAGATGGAACATTATATTGTGTGTTGCATGTGTGATGTACTAAATAGAATTGAATAAAACAGTTGAAATAGTGTCATTCAAACAATTGTTTCCATTTTCTGATTGTTCAGCAATTCAACAAAATATATTTTGGAAATTATTCAGATATCATTACGGAAATGTAGGTCTTATTACATAATTTTCATTGCCTACTCGTTTTAGTTTAAGTGCTTTTTATCTTGTGTTATCTATCCAAAAGACATGTGAATGTTACATGCTATCTTGTCTTACTATTATATAATAGGTATTTTTATCATCGTAAAAGAAGCTACAAGCAAATATGGCAAGTTGAAAGAGAAAGTGTGGGTGCGTGCTCGCGCGCTCAATTCAATACAACAACTGACGAATGAGAATGTTTAAAATAATTAAATAATGTATGTGTATATAAAAAGCTGCTGGGAGTATATAGTAACTGAGAGTTCTCTGAAAAACCTTGCTACTGAAGAAATATTTCGATATTGTTGGCTCATACAAGGGGTGGAGAAATTTGAGAATACTTGTAATTTAAAATAATTAGTACATTCTCTGCGGGCGGTGGGTATTCATTAAAATGTTTCTGGCACACTGTCGGGGATAACCATTTTGCTATACACTATTTCCATCCCTACGTTAACATCTATGAAACGCTATATCTTTAGAATATTTCGATCTTATTTATGATTTTGACGTAGCTTCTATAACTCTTTGAATGGAGGAAAGACTCTTCATTCCACCTCTTTTATAACTATACTTAGTGACATTCAATGGTTTAATACATCATCCGAAATTATGTTGTGACTTTAAATTAGCGACATTTTTGAACATTTAGTAGCTATTCATTTAAGACATGTTTCGCTACCTAAATGCCTAAAGAATGTAATTATTGTCCTCACTCAACAAGTTATGTGTGGAATTAACTGTGTATGTTTTTAGCAACCACCCTAACAAACGAAATGGATGAGTTTAACACGCTCAAAGCAGGAAGCACGTCAGTGCTTATTTCACAGAATGAGGAAAAAGGAAACGGCAGTCTAGACAACACACACAGCTTGAACCGGCAAACATGATAAATGACAATCTTCATAAAGCAGTCAGAAAAACGCCAACCGAGAAACAGAACTATGTTTGCCTGATACAATTTTCTGTATTTTATGTGTCAAGGAAAGTTGAAAATTGTATTTACTTCGCATCCTTTTAAATATATTTATCACTCATCGTTGTAACTGTTTTTACCGCACATCGCTGTAAATCATTTACATACTTTCATACCTCATGCTGATACGACAATAGACTGTTACAAATCAGGGACAATGTCTTAAATGTATATCGAAGAAATTAAACAGTTATCTCTGTGTCTAATCTAAACTGCGCACAGATTGTTAGCAAACAAAGCAATGACTGAGATAATAAGAAGAAGAACTCATCGTTCACGAATACTATCATCCAGTTGCTGGTTGCCATTTTCATTCCGATTTCACGGTAAGTGTAGCTTGTACTGACTTATAGACAGTCCGTAATATATGGTAATTTGTTCCCAATAAATGAATTCCGTTCAATTAAAACTGTGTGAATGGTGTGGTTAGATAATAAACTAATATACTGTAATTTTATATACATGCGCGTAGACGATGTATTTGGCCATATGTAACTTTACTAGTAGTGTTCTTCTATGTAAGATACTTAAACCATTTATAGATAAGGAAATCATTTAATATTGTCTGTAATATAAACAATGATTAAATAAGTCTGAATAAAAAAGACATGTATACCAAATAGTCCGATGAAAATTGCTTTTATTTGTACTAGCATAAATTGGATAATTCGGATCATAAAAGTAAAAGCTGGCCAAGCAGAAGAGAAAAAAATCTCTTTCCTGTTTTCATTCCTTTCAACCTTTGTAGTTTTGTACCATTCTTCTACAAACGAGTTATTTTTATCATCTTTTGTATTCTTTGTTACCATATACAGTAAATATTCTAATATCAGGACGCATATTATTCAGAGTGTAAACTAGTACGAATTATGTTTCTATCGCCGTACATATTTGCTCATTACAATTTACAGGTATATAAATTAAACAAAGGTTTCCGATGATTACACAGTTACAGCGGTGTTAGGAATATTTCTACTGCCTTTGAAATTAAAAAGAAAAGTAATTAGCATGGAGGGGGTACGAAACTAAAAATATTTATTATACCCGATTGACGCTGAGCGGCACTATGGCGATATGATATTTGTCTTACGGAATTCCGAACTAATCATACCACAATCCAAAGACTCGAAACAGGATACACTTTGCAATCCACGTCTTAGTAAATATCTGTCCATAAACTATCAAATATGACTTCATCGTTGATTAAAGACAATCATATATTATCACAGGTGTGACACGAATCCAAAGTTTACCTTGCAGAATACCCTTTAACACTTCTTGAAAAATATAAGATGAGACTAATAACCGAATATCAGGAAGAGATTTATGTCAATTGATGTGTCTGTATAAAGGACGTTTAACGTTTACCTCTGTGTGTGTGTGTGTGTGTGTGTGTGTGTGTGTGTGTTGAACATAAGTATATTTTTTTCATGTGAATCGAAATAATTTGTATACAAATCCTACAATTCATAACGCGAATACGAAAAGAGCAGATATACAAGCAAATATTATCCAGTTTTGCTTTGGGGCATTTTCTTTCTTATGATCTTTACTTGTATCCATATTTGTATTTATCTTTCAGCGTGAATGTGAAGCCACAGTTGCCATTAAACGGTGATGAATATATCCCAAATGATGAAGTGCTGACTTCTTGTCTAAAAGAGAATTGTATGGCAGTGCGGTTTGAGGTTATGTCATGCACTCACAATGGGCATAAAATATAGTGACATCAATTAATAGTGCTAAGGTTTCATTACATATTTATTCGATAGTTACAATCTTGGTTAGAGACAATACGATAACATTGGTTAGGTTTGGCGTTAGAGTATATTTTGTGTAAATGTTCACATGTTTATTTAGGTTAACCCTTGTGGTTTGACCACCTAGTGCTAACAAGTAATGACCATTCTAATTACAGAGTGCAATAGTAAAAGTAACACAATATGACGTTTATATATCATTAAGATGCGAATATAGTATCTCTTAATTAATTAATGACATCACAAGTTTAATATGTACGAAATCAATGCACTTCAAAATAAACAAAAATGTTCGCAAGACCTAACTTCTGAAACTAATTTTTTTTAATGATTTTCCAGAATTTTGTCTATAGTTTGCAGTATGGAATCGTTTAGAAATTTTCACCTTCTGGCCGAATTGAAAGCTAATTAGTTTTGCATTAGAGATTCACATTTTAAGCTCATATTCCCTATTCTCTTTTCCTAACATAGCTTAATAACTTTGCTACGTTGACTCACATTCATTTATCAGTCGTGACTGGTAAAATCACTTCTGGAAGGGTTTTTTAACTGCTTGATAAGATCATAAGTAATTCATAACAGATTGGTAACATTGCAAAGAGTTAATACTGATCTATGAGTATGTTAATTATATTTAAAACAAGTATTTGTTGATTTGTGTTTCTATGATGTTTGGTGTTCAAATTAGATAATTAGTACATCCCATTAGCGTACTGTAATATCATGAGTGAATTACTGCATGTATCGTAGTTACCAACTGATTTACTCCCACTCGCTACCGCTTTCATGTTTGAATTCCTGTTTTAATACCATGTCAAGAATCCAATGACCTGTCAAAGCCCTCAACACCATTAAGCGTTAGTGTGCTAGTATAAGAGAAAATAACAATGGAGTTACTGTCTAATTTGCACAACGGAAGTTCGATTAGCAACAATGAATATGTGTAATGAAGGTTGCGATAAGTAGACCTGAAGCGGTAAAATCGTACAAAAATGAGGTTAACAATATCAGAAACGTGCATGGCAAACTCATTAAATGCACGAGTCAACGCCTAATTCTACAACAACTACACCACTTTTGTAGTCTACATGGCGGTGACTGTCCAATGCAATTTTGAAAATGTTGCCACTGTTTCCCAACATCGCTTGAACATAAATATTGAAACTATTCAAATTGAAAGTAGAACAACATATGTAACAATTGTTTGCATATATGCATTTTCTAGTGCAAGTAATATAAGTTTCCACCATTGAGAACATTTGTTAATTCCCAAAAAAGTAATTACTCAATACGCGTTTCGTGCATCCTTCTCGTCTCATTCTGGGAACAACGTTTGAAGTGGATGACATGTGGACAGTTCAGCGTGTGTTTGTATAATTATTTAGAAAATCCCAAATGATACGTGCGTTTAATATGGCTGATAGATGTTGTGCTTCTTTCATTCGTTGCTAGGATCCTTCTGGTGTATTATTTTGGTACCGTTCTTGACGCTAATACTGTTTAGGTCGAATATCAATGTTCGCTCTAATGAAATATTCAGACAAGCAGTAAATTCTTTCAACTTCTCAGAAGGAATTATGATAAGCCAGCATAAGAAGAGGAGTGGAAAAATAAGGACCGATACAAATAAATTTCATTCAATTGAATGTTTGCAAGGAAAGAGGAACGGTTTGACAGCCATTCATGATATTACACCTGGCATGCCGTTTTCGGCGAACAGGTCTATTTACTTATTTATAACTTTCTGGCAACATAAATGAAATTAAAAAAACTACAAATTAAATACAAATATCTGCTAAAATGAGAAATTACATTAAAATTGTGCATGAAAAGAAAATATATAAGTAATACACAATGTCCAGTCTTGGGCGAAACGGACGAATAAATGTGAGACTAAAAGTGCACTCTGTATAGCTGATAAAATAAAAATGACCCTAGGTCAGATACGGCGTCATTTACTGGTATATTGTAAAGACCCTTGGATCTTTTATAATCTTATGGGGAAAATTTGAATATGCTATAACATAATTGAAAGCATTAACAAATAAAAAAAGAATAAATGAGAAACTCACTATGTAATTTATGATTAGGTATTTTAATACTCTTACAAGCCATTTGATTAGACGAGTATTATCAATGAAACAAAATTATTTAACATGTCAGTAGATATACACCTACTGGAAACTCCATATACATCCTCCACTATAAAGATCAGGAAAACAATCTTAAATAAATTATACAATTAGTCAAAGATATGGCAACATTAATGCTCCAAATTAATATAAAATCAATTTCTAAGCAAGTATGGGATAAGATAAAACCATTAAGGGAAAACACTTAATTTTACTCATAAACTAAGAGGAGCTACCACCAACCAAGACAGGCTTTTATGACCGTCAGTCACTTTTCCGACATAAGCATCAATAATAACCATACAAAACATTTTAAGACCATTGACACGTAATAGAAAACTCCCTAAATCACCTCTTTCAAGACCTAGGAACCAAATACGCAAACCTAAATAGCGAAATAGCCTTATATGAATGGGAAATTCAGTTATGTTATAAAATAAAAGAAACGTCCCCTGGAAAAGACCAAATTAGACACATACTATGAATGAAGAAAACATCTTCAAGAACAGACGCTGTGTAACACCACAACATAGATCAACTGGGCAGGAGTGTATTCCGTTTGCAGATACAATTTGTGTCCTGTTGCCTACATAGGACTTAAACCACAGTAAGGCTGTTTTGTGAATGCCAATTACATGCTGGAGACAGTAAAGTAATATATCATGGTCTATTGTGTAAAATGCTGCAGACAAATTAAGGAGAGTGAGGACTGTAATATTTCAGCTAACCAAAGCAGAGAGATTGTCATTAATGACTTCCAGAAGATTACTTTTAGCACTGTAGCGATATGCAGACTATACATTGCTACAATGCTACAATGAATGTTTGAATTCAGATGAGATACGAGTTGGGTTAGAACAACCTTTTCTAAGATTTGTTTATATGAACGGGTGATTATAAACTGGGCGGTAGTTCATTAAATAGTTATGGTGGAGTGTTGATTTATTCAGCAAAAGCTTTACAACGCCAGTTTTGAAAAATGATGGAAATTCCTTGGATGAGAGAGAAATATTAATAACATCAGTTAGTGAAGGCAATATTAGATCTAAGCATTCAAGCGGCAGTGATGATGGAATTGGATCAAGTTCACATGATGTTGGTGCACTGTTCATCACGATTGTCCGTACTAATTCCATAGAGACAAGTTCAAATACTGCTACTTCTATATCGTACCTCTATGGTGATGACGAGTCAATTGAAATTGTGTTGTCAACCTTATCTCTATTGGTGTGTACGTTGTCATGGACGAAGTTTGCAAACTGGTCCAGAAGGTCTACTGGAGAAAAGGTAGTTTGAAGTGGTGTACATTTTGTCCTTGACATTAGTTTCTTAGTTTTCTTGAAAAGCTCTTTGCTGCTGGAACTCTCCGTGATCTTAATACCATGGCGAAATAAATGGGCTAAATGGGCTATATTTATGACTTTTGTCTTAGCGGCTTCATATATTTGTTTATTGATAATGCGTCTGGAAGAAAGACAAAGCCTCTCTGCTTTATAATTTTAGCATTGAGAAGCTTGTCCCTAACACTGCTATATCACGGAGAACACTTTAGGATTGATAATCTGCACTTGATGGCTGGGGTATGTTTTTCAATTAATGCAATCAGGCAGTTATCGAGTTGTTCTTCTGTAGGATGTAAGCAAGAATTTTGGTTTGCTTGGATATCAGGCATTAGTTTGCTTCTTTTTATCATACAGATGCTTCTCGCAGCAGCAAATAAGGTGGAGGTTTATGGACTGATACGGCCAGATGGTATATAATGCAGATTTGATCTGATTGAAAGTTCGTTGGATACAAGGGTGGACCGTATCATATTTTCCTCAGGTCTATGAAGAATCCAGTTTAAACTGTAACGATGTTTATGGCTGGTTTGGGTAACTGACTGCGTAAGATTGAAAACATGAATGGAGTCTAAGAGTTTTGATATTTATGGAATTTATAAGTTTTGATATGTATGGGTTTCCAGGACAGACAAAGTGAAAGTTGAAATCTCCAAGAATAATCGGTTTTCCACCTGTCGAATTTTTTTACTCCAGAAGATTTGGTCAAAGTGCTTGTTCTACTAGGAGGAAGTCGGTAAAGTCAAAACAAATGTACTGACCTTTGTTCCAATGTGAGTGTTGTTTGGACTAGTTAAAACGATGTGTGGCTGAAATTGAAGGTTGTGTTGTAACGGACACCCTATTTTTCAATAACCACTTTCCTCAATACCCCCACACAAAACAACTTTCTCTCTCAAACTGTCCCCTAGCCTACTCCACACATTAACAATATCACACAGCACAGAGAGTTTCAAAATTAGCTAATTAGTTATTATAACTTTACGGAAAATAAGACAAATCAAACTTTCTAAATTCTGGACAAAACGAAAATATTCGGCCAAACACCCTGGAATCAACGGACACCCTCCTGTGGATAAGCGCCTGTCTGATGGCCCACTTCCTCCAATGTCTCTACCATATAACAATATAAGCGTGCAATACTCTCATAAATATATACACAAGTGATTGTCTGTATTATTCGCACTCATCCGCACAATCAATGCAGACCTCCTTATACATGCATGCCTGTTATTGGGTCTCTTCACACTCACGACTGCCTTCCATCCAGACCATTTAGGACCAAGTGGACCCACGGTTTAAGGCTACATTAAAAGTGATGCTTGAGCACATAAATGTCTGAAGGTGAGACACTGATTCCATTCCTCGGTGACGATTATCAGGCCATGTACTTAATAAATGCACACTTCGATAATCCAATTAATCAAGCAACATTCTGGCCGAGTCACGTTGACAGATCTAGGCATCATAACAGTGATGAAATTCAACAATGCGACACAAAGTGCACAAAGCGCGCACGGCGAGGTGCCAAAATATCTACCAGCCATTGCAGTAATACCTACTTCATCGCTGAACCATTAAGGCTCTTTGGAGATAAACAAGCTTCTAACATGAGCTTGAGAGCAGGAACAATAAGAACAACATTAATATAACGATGCTACCGCTATAACTGAGTCACTGCTACATAGAGAAGAATATAAGAAATCAGAAGAGCAAATGGCAGAATAGGAATAAGTTAACACTGGTAAGGATAATGGAAGAGGGGTAACGATCGAGCAACAAGAGGAAATAATTGGTTTACAGATAACTCTAGCTAACTCCAAAAAAAGGCTGCGATCTTTATCAGCTCTGTAAAGTACATGGTTTGGAGACCACTTAGAAAGAGGAAGAAACCTAATACCCAGCAGTGGATGTTTGTCAGCGTATCCTATTGCAGTACTCTCCAACAGCCTATGAGGACTTCTCGCTTACTACCCTGGTGGACTATGAAATTGCGCTGTCATTAATGCATGGGTATGAGTCATTACCAACAGAAGCATACAAGGAACAGCATACAGCAGCAGAATATAAATAAAAGCCTTCGTAGGGCTATAAAAAGGCCTCTGATTATGAGACTCATTTTGGCTTGGTATCCCGATTCGATAAAACTATTACACTAACTTGATCATTTCATCCACCGCTTCGAAGATAAAGCCTTAATGAACCAAATAGTGACTAAATCATTTTACATCGCTGAGACATACTCTTAATTACGTAATTATAAATTTGTAGGGCATTGGCAATGTACACTATGTATTAATATTATTGAACAAGATAAGATATACAAAACTTTTAAGACTTGTTTGATGTTACTGAATTGCACAGGTGGCTAACACGTCATTTGTTTCCTTTGAGTCCATTAGAAAAACTGGACTTGATTTAAAATAAGTACAGGCTGGCTTTTGGGAAAGTACACAGCAACCATGGCAGGCTTGCCGAGGTCCTTGTCTCCTTGCGTCTCTGGGAAATCGTACATGGGCGGAGATGTCGAACAATTTCCACCCGTCTAAACCCAGATGTCCGATGTAACGTCATTGTGGCAACTAATTGCAATGGTAGTCACATACTGCTTTTGGTAGACACCTGGCTCAGTTGTACAGACTGAATAAATAGGTTTCTTAACAATAGTACGTGTTGAGTCCATTCCGACTCATGAAAACCCTCCAATTCAGGTCAGTAGGGACTAAACAGTCCTACGATTTGAGTCTAAATTATAAGCACTCTTTGAATGCATTAATTCATTGGGGATTAAGCACTATTTCCTTCCCACACAATCAATATAGAAACCAGCCGCGCAGGATTTTAACCGATGTACATTCCCTAACGGGCGCACAAGTCGTACATTCAACTAAGCAGGCAAGCAAGAGTTTGGCCATCCATTATTGCCTCGTAAACATATGAAGATGTCTTCTAAATTAACAAAGCTGAACTAAGCCAGTGTTAATTTACATCATGTCAGACAACATCTGATAACCATGTCTGAAGAGAATTTCGGGATGTTAAAAATAACCCAAGACCTGAGGTGATTTATTACGAAATCAATAATTAAGAAGAAAGATGAACGGAGAAGTACAGACTTAAAACACAGCAGAGAGAATAGCATCATTAACAGCACCAGCAGAAGACAGGCAGAGGTTTTGTGGACTGTTGTGTGGACACGAAAGAGTTCTTCTTAAGAAGCAGATCGTATCATGTTGGAAATCCTGCAGCCCGATCGGGATGCAATCTTAGACGATGAGAGATAAACCCCATAAACCCCTCAAGAAAACAGCCCTTTTTAGGGCTACCCCCAACAATGTAGAAAATATAAAGTAATCAAATTGCTAACATTTTACTGACTTTCTTTTGTTTGTTAGTATCTTCAGAAATAGAGAAGTACCTATAAACATTTTGTTTCTCTTACTTGTAAGATAGTTTTTGGGATTTGATTTATTTAAGAGTGATAATAAAATGTGTTTGTAGGTGAAGAAAGTAAAAATGATTTATTCTTTTAGTTCCGCGAGTTGGCTGTGATTGATTTTGGAGTGGGTATTATTAGCTGGTGTGCAATTGGATAGTTTCCTTTGGTCCGTACGTCGGACATATAAAACGGAGCGTTCGTCAGTCTGGCTATTTAGTGTTCACTCGTTAACATGAGTAGAATCACCAAATTGTTTGAACTCTAAATACACAAGGAGTATGCCCGTCGCCTCATGGACTAACTGGCATTGGAGTCAATTGCATAGTAAGCTAGGATTCAAGATGAGAAAATTACACATGAGAATAAGACAATGGAGCAAAAATGATCCTGCCTCATCTGAGGTCTTTTAAATCAAGCCCATTTTGAGGATACGCCATAGTCACTACCGGAACCAAGCCATTACAAGCAGATAGACACATGATCTCCCATATATAAAAATTGGAGGAGGAGTTGGAAAAACAGCGAAAGCAAACACGACAATCTTAGCATCCACTGGTCTGGAATAGATGAAGACAGAGGAAACACATCTTTACTATCCATCAAACGGAGATATAGGATAGTGAAGCAACTCACCCACCCACCCCCTGCACTCCCAATAACAAATGTCAATTGGGATAATGACTGGGGCCGCCCTTTGTGTGGTGCCCGGCCATGGACGTGATAGCATTAACCAGGTGTATTTGGAGTTCTTTTTAAAAAGCAACCCTTTAAAGGGCTAACCGGATCTATATAAAAGAGAGACTAATAAAATTGCCAATCATATGGCTGTGTATGTGTGTGTGTGATTGTTTGTTTGTATGTGTAAGCTTGTTTATGTGTGCACGTGTGTGTGTATGTGTGCACGTACCTCTGTGTTCGTATGTGTTAGAGATTGCGTTTGTTTTTGTGTGTTTGCATGTGCGCGTATATGTGTGCATTTGTGTGTATATGTGCGCGCGTACGTTTTTTAATGTGATTATATGTGTTTATGTTTGTGTATATGTCTGTACCCTACAAACATGATTTTATACGGACAAAAGGTTGGGACTGTATACGGACAAAAGGTTGGGACCATATACGGACAAAGGAAAGTTGGGTTTGTAGAGGGTCTGTATTTTATAGGAATGGAACACGTACACAAACGTGCACACAAACAACAAACAAACGTATGGTACGTTTATATATATATATATATATATATATATATATATATATATATATATATATATATATATATATATATATATTGGTCTTCGTTTTTTCCTATAAAACTCACTGTATCACTATCAAATTTATTTCAACTACCTACCTAATGTTTCAGTCGATTTGATAAAATTTGTGCAAGTCATATGTTCATATGTTTTATCACGCCAAGCGTTCTACCTTTATTCACTGTTTCGCCCGATTTTGGTTAGCCTCTTGAAACATGCTTGCCAATATCCAGCACCGTGACGTCACCCTACCAGTTACGTTCCTATAGACCCTATACAAACCCAACTTTCCCTTGTCCATATATTGTCCAAACCTTTTGTTCGTATACAGTTCAAACCTTTTCTAGGTATAAAATCTTGTCCTTAGGGTACAACTCACCCACCCACCTCACCCCAAAAAAAGAAATTTAACATTAAAGTCACATTGTCTGTATAGTATGCCACTACACAACTATCTTTTAATAATATGCTCGATTTTGTATTGCAAACTTGAAAATACGTACTATGATCAATTTCGTATTACAGGTATAATGATTAATTTCATATTACAGTTAACATACGCCTTCATCGCTAGATATGATTAATACGAACCCCTTACAACTTTGTCGTTTATCGAGTAATACGTCAACGGCAAAAATCTGTTATTAGTATTACAGTATTTGAAAATTTTAGAATCATGTTATAAGGGAATGTAGAAGTGAAATCTGGAAATCATAAAAAGTTTGAGTTCAGTTTTGAGTTTTAAATTGTATGGCAGGCTGTCCAAAAGAGTGCTACATTTGTAACACTATATTTATTTTGGTTGAGATTTAAAACTCGGTTTGTGTCACAGAATTAGGCGGAAATTAAATTTATTTCTTCTTGAATTACAAACTAATTTCACCATTTTTCTTTTTGTTTCGTCGTACATGCGTTACCTGGGGTGAATAAGTGTTTTTCAAGGTAAGCGACGTGTAACGATTTGCATGTGCCTGACTACGAATCACTGGAAGTCAGGAACATTAGAATCACGGGGTGCACGGGAATTTTGCCGTGAATTCTGCTCACCTATTTGGGGTATATAAAGCAGAATATTTCTGATAACATTACGAGTCCAAAAGTATCTTATCAAAGGAGAGATACGTGCGATAGTATAGTTTGATGTTTGTATTTGTTATCGCAATTTATACTTGCGTTAATATAACTTTTGTAAAGGTTCCTTGGATCTGTGTTTAGTCCAGGAGATTCCTTAGTTCTGTGTTTATTGTGTATTAATATTTAATTTATTCATGTATTGTGAATGGTTGTGAGTGTAATCGTGGGTTGAACGCATGAGTTATTGTGTTGATACATCATTATTTTTCATTAATAATTTATTTCATAAATTTATCTTTCACATATTGTGTTTGTGTTGTTCATTTAGTCCACCATCCACTCGGTAACAATTCTGTTACAGTTTGAAACTCAAACTTAAACACCACAATCTCAATCGCAAACTCAATACCAGTCTCGACTAAACTCAAACTCAAACTCGGTCTCAAACTTTAACTCATACTCAGTTTCAAACTCGAACAAAATTCGGTCTCAAACTCAGTCTCAAACTCTAATCACAGTTTCTGCCTCAACTCAGTCTTAAATTCAAGCTCAGTCGCAACCTCTAAACACAGTCTCAGTCTCAGTCTCAACTCAGTCTTAAATACAGACTGAGTCTCAAACACAGTATATGTCTCAACTCAATCTTAAATTCAAACTTAAATTCTCAGAACATTTTGCTTTGCAAGTTCAGACACGTTACTTAAAAACGTTCACTTATATATTATACTTCCAACGCGTTTTATCTTCCATCTTAATTCGTTAATTGAACCACTCTTGTCAAGTACTTTTTTGTTCCAATCTTCTCTGTCATGGCAACATATTGACAAATCACAATATTCAATCAAATCAGGATTCAACATACCAATATTCGGGTTTTCATTAAAATTACGCTGTGGAGGAAGATTTATTGACAAAAATGAATATAGCTTAAACATTGAATCATCCTGTACGTAGTGATTTTGTCATTACTCAAGATGGTAAACTTCATCTGGAATGCTTTGGCATATTTTTCAAATATGTGTGTGCATTTAAAGTCAAGACTTCATAGACAGATTGGTATGATGCAGTTAAACAAGGATGGTAATAATCATTTGTTAAACTTTTCTATTAGAATGGAATGGATGCTTGTTGTTTGCTTATTACCTGTTTTTAGTTTTGTTCCTGGATTTAAAGGTAGCAGCAAAACAAAGAGACGCAGTAAACGTCCCACCCAACAATCATATCCAACTAGCTGTATCCTCCATGTGGATACATTGCCTCTGTCATGGGCCTATATAAGATACCTAATTACAAAGAATATCTAAGCAACGCAGGTTGTTCCCTCTCTGCTCTGTCCTGCTGTGCAAGTGATTGATGAGTTGCATTAATCTCATTGTTCTCTTCCAATTTTCAATTTGTCAGCAGATATGGAGACAAGACATGCTATTTTCGTGGCCATAATTATATATAATTGGAATAACAATGCTATAATTCTTAATTTCGATTGTTGCTCCTCGTTATTTTCATTTCGCTTGTTCAAATAAATCAGATGTTTTATGTTTATGAATTTCAATCAATATGTTTTGCTTGATGTTGCTTTGTTGCTCGAACTGTTTTAGTGATCTTCCTATTAAGGCTTTCTTCGAAGTCAAAGACTTTTTCGATTGTGGATAATTTATCTAAGGTTTCAAAGGAAGTCTTAATACCCTTGACGAGATATTGACTAATATCTAATTATCAGAAAGAAAATCCCCTGCCTATCATCATGGACGGCTTAAGCTCAGATATGGCAATTAGGTCCTCACTGGCGGATTTCAACTATCAAACATCCGAGCAAGGATAGCGTGTGTGACCGTAGAAAAATCAAAACTATAAACACGTACTTTATGTAAGTTCATGGTTTAAAGAAAGTAAGTATATTTTGTCTATATATAACAAGGGATCACGTAGGTCGGGGACTGATTAAGATAACTGTAATAAACTGACAACGTAGTTATGTCTAGGTTAATACAAACATCTTCCAGCATCCGCAACAAGTTGAAATATAAGAGTTGAAACATAATAAATGTAAAGGTTTAATTCCTGTAGACACAACCATGTAACGGTTTGTTTTCTTCAAATTCAACGGTTTTTGTGTTTCGTTTGTTTGTCTTGTCTATGTTTTGTCTATGATTTATATTTGCCTTGAAAAAGACTCATGAAGAGTAGAAAGCGCTAGTATAAAGCAATTTGGTACATCAATACTATTTGTATATCAAATTGTGATCCGACCACTCACATATAAAGATTCTTGGAACTATGTGATATTGATTCTAGATCAATAATGAATTTCCACTAGGTAATCATTAGTGAGGTATACAAATAACGATAACAAGTATTAATAATAACCATTTCTAAATGAATTTATTATGGTACAAATTGTCGTCGGAATCCGTGCTGCTTTCCACTGCCCCCTCGCCTATAACGCATAAGATACAAAATCTGGAGTGAGAAAGAAAACGAATTTGGGCTTCATGAAAACCGTGAAGCTGAACATACACAAAGTAACCTACAAAACTATGGTTTGTCATAAAGGTATTGTACACTTTTCTAAGGATTTCTCAACAGTGTTTATATAAGTAGTGATACAAAGTTGCAATAGCCTGTCTACAATTGTTATTATTGTTGTTTAAGATTTTTATAATGTTCTAAAAGTCGATAATTGTTAAAAAAAAAAGATATCAATGTTAAATGGTAGCCTCACTCTCCATCTCTCCCAAAGTAGCAAGATACGGTCACAAATCCATGAAAAGACGAGCATAGGGGATATTGTTTGCTTGTGTTATACGACAAAGTCTTCCCCCTATGAAAGAAAATTAAAGTTTACTTCATTGACCAATGAAAGAAGAAGAAGAAGAAGATTAGTATTATTATCATTATTATTATTAGTAGTAGTAGTAGTAGTATCAATGTATCATTATTAGTATTATCTATAATACCTAATTAATTTTCCCTTTGTGTCAATGTTATGTCAATTGGTAGTACTGGGTTTATTTGTATTGCCGGTTCTACCCAAGGTACAATTCATGGGGACTTCATTTAGTGACCTCATTCACCTTGTTATAGAAACGGTTTATCCTATTTTCTTTGCTTATCAACATTTTTACACAGATACTTTACTCTTGCCGTCAGCATCATATATTTTTTTTCAAACAAAAATGAAAGGTATTATGTTCACTTTGTTCCTTTTGGTTTGTTTTTTGTATTGTAGTTTATAATTTATTGTAAGATTTGGGTGACTGGGTGAGTTGGTGTGGGTGTGTAAAAGAGTTTTGTGTAGTCATTGTGTATTTAAGTAACCAATTGTGCAAAAGCACATCACTTAATCCCGATCTTGTGGACTACTGCACATTTCGATTTGTTAGGTTCTATTCTACGCAAGAAATATTGTCTACATACCAAACAACTCCATAATATTAAATTGCGATAAATAATGTGCATACATTTATCCAAATGAAAATAATAAAAAATAACTTACAGAAATGTATGAATTCCTAGAATCGTCGTAAATGTACTAGTAATTTCACAGATGTTCCGGAAACGATCCAAAGACATTCCAAAATGAAAGCTCTAGCGTGCTTATGTGCTAGCACCAATAAAAAAAAAAACGCTGTTCTAATGTCCAAACTATCAACCTTAGGATAATAGGATGAAATTTGAATCCCACTGAAGTCATTGAACGTTTCACATTATCCAACCAAGTTATTAAATATCTATGAAATGTAATGTTTCATTCTAGAATCTAGCAATGAACTATCTGTTTAGAATAAATGTTTTATCCACTCTGCAATTTCAACGTTCACAGCATAAATAAATCATAATTGTTCTAAAGACTCTGACAAGGCTAAATATGGCCGAATTATTTGCTGATATGAATTTCGCAATCGACCTTGATGCATGAATATTTACGTCCTGTACATAACGCACTATACATGCGACGTGACTTCGTTTGCAGTTATTTTTACAGATGCACACTGGCTCTGCTGGAGTTGATTTAATATCGTTAGGACAGTGAAATTGTAGGAAGAAATTTGAACGAGATTTGCTCGGCTATATTTCAGTACTTCTTTCAGACTTGTTAGTTTAAATTATACCTATTGAGGATTTCGGCGCCATGAAACTAATAACTCTTTTCTATACAATTGATATTGATTTCTTGAATCCCAAATAATTTTTGTAATACGGCTACAATTTATCATAATGAATATACTTGCTTTTACAATTACAAAAATGGAAAACCTAGTCTCTAAAAGATGGAAAATATACAGCATCACCTGCACATGCCAATGATTGTACCGGTAACGAGTATTTTATATGTCCACTTATTGCAATGAAATCAGTATTTTGATGGGAAAAGGGTAGCCTCTTTCACTGTTCTTCAGATATTGTTACAATCAGTTTCGTAATTTTCTGTTCAGTGTAGATTTATAGGTTTTAAAGACTAAAATGCGAGATAAAGTCATCTGGAATATGCGCATCTCATAAAAAGGTTCCTTAAAAACAAAGATATAAAAAAAATATTTAAGTTTGTTAAATAAAAGTCGACCTCATAAGTAGTGGAATTTACAGATCTTGTATAGTTTACGCATGGAATATATTCTTTCTCGGCTAAAGACAACTAATCGAAATGCAAAAACATTTACACAAATCTGACCCAATGGGCAAGTTAGCGATTATATTGAATTTCTGTAATTTGATGTTTTGTGGATGTAACCCGCCGTAGAATTCCTAATTGGCAAGACCGAGATTATGGACCTACTAAATGCCAGACATTTCGATATGCTGTGTATATCTTTTCTAATAATTAGACTTTCGTTCAGTATCTTGTCCTATGATTATTGATGCGAATTACATTTCCTTTGGGTCAGTACACGCTGAGAAATTATTTATAAACCATTAGAAAGATATTTCCGTTCGAACATATCTAGACATAATAAGCAGAGTACAACAACATCATATATCTTGATCATCTGTAGCATAATGCGCCGGAAGATCATAGTCCATGTTGTTTGTCTACTGATTACTCCTAACAAACTGCACAGGCACAGATCTTGTACTACGAGTTGGACTCGTCCTATAATTGTTTGTTTGTTTGCTTCGGATTTTTAGCGTAATTTAAAAAGCATTCAGTCATATCGCTACGATGCCTGCAGGGAGGCAGTTTATAGTGATGTCTAGCACTGGGGCATCATGCCTCAGACTTGTAGCATGATGTCCCACCTTCTCACATTATCCTGACACCAGTCCTAACCGTAACCTCTTAATGCTGAACGCCAAGCGCGGCAGCTGTTACTACTATCTGTGTAAGTCTTTGGTTTGACTCGGTCGGGGTCGATCCGTGGGTTCGATACCCACGAACATGCGCTTCCGCAGCGGAAGCTCTAGCCACTAGGCCACTGGAGCGGTTGTACTATAACTGAGTAAAAGCACTTTGCAATTTATTTTCATTTTCAGAATCCACATCATACCGCTCATCCTGTTGAAAGACAAAAAAATGAAAGACACTTTAGGAGCCAAATACTTTTTGTTGTTGATATTTTAAAAACTACAAACAATCACACGATAATTTATCTAAAGTTCTATAATGCGACATGGACCAACTACAAATCACCTATTTCCATTTTTAGATAGCAATCACCCTACCTCCTATAACATCTGCCCTCCATGCGAGTCATAACTAAATTGTCAACCGGCGTGAATATAGGCTAGTTCTAAAACTTTGTGTTTTTCTTTTCAGAATCAATGAACCACACGATAACAATGCAATCCGTCATAGATCCAACCACCAAGGTACAAGAGACACAGTGCGTCATCGCTGCTACTCGGAAAAGGCGAACGCGTGGAATCGATCCATTTTGTCGCGCGTTGGGTTGCGTGTCATCCTGTTATTTCAAAAGAAAAGGGGCCAATGGTTGCTGCTCCAATCTAAAACAATACACTGGACTCTATTTCAGCTAGATGAATGGTCAGAAGGCCCCAGATGAATCAATAGGCTAGTTAAGCCAAACTTCAGAGGGCATTTTAAAGACATTCAGTTTAACGGATTTTCATATAGTTCTCAATAATACCTTTGTTATTAAATCAACATTGCTTTCCTCATCAAGCCGTACAAAATAAATATAATCTGCAGGAGGTAGACAAGGTCAATTGGGTAAAGTTTCTTCTTTCTTCGAGTATATTACACTATGAACAACTGACATAAGAAACGCAATAGATGAGCACGAATATCGGTCCCCCTTGTTGTGTTTTGAGGCAGGGCGGAAAAAACAGTTGACAAATTTATAGTCTTACAAATACGAGGAAACAACTAAAACTTCAACATTATTTTGAGACCTGCTTTCAAAGGACGGAATAATTCAACCAACGACTCGGATAAGGAGAATTGTCAGAAAGAAAAATTAGCCAATATCATTAAGTGCATTGATGGAAACCAAACACTAACTTGCTATAGTACTTTATTACCTAGATTCGCAGCCATGGATCATTTTAAAGGACCTTACTTCAGAGAAACTACTTTTTGAGTGTTGAAAACGAAACTCAGTTCTCTCTGAAAAAAAAGACATGGCTCCAAACAGTATGCGGAGATACAATTTAGGGCATTTCCACACGAATCTCTCAATTTGTAAGAGTCGTTGTTCGAGCTAAAGTTCTGAATGTCTGCAGTGAAAATTTTTTTTACGAAACTCTCAGCTCTCAATGCGTTTCAAAAGTGAAACAAAACCTTTATATTAACGGCAATATGATATCCACAAACATCTGTGTCATGGCATTCAAATGTGTCAGTTTGCCTAAACCAAACCAGAACCGGTTTCTTGGAGATACCTAAGGACTATCGTGCTTCATCCTTTGCTATGTTTCAAATGCCAGAAATATCTCCATCACAAAGATGGATGAACAAGCAATTATATTTGTCACATTTATGATCAGGTTGATCAATAATGTCATGTGGAAAGTCGATGAGAGAAAGGCATGAGTATTGTTTAGGAGAGGAAAGCTGTGCAAGCCAAAACTCAAATAAGAGCAGCTGGCAAATCCTATGCCAGGGCAGCTAGAGTGGACACACACACAAATCTGTGACAAATGTCGTCCACATCCAGACAGAGATTATATGGGCGAAAGGTAAAAGCAAATTAGAACTCTTGACGTCATAAAACCCGTGCTAGCAGCAACGTAACCATGAGCAAAGTAGAGAACTCGGATAATTAGCGTGATTGTTATTATGTATATTTAATTTATATTGTTTATTTGCTTTTCTTAATGTTTATAGGCTATGTATATCGATACGTTGTACTTGACCTTTGTCCAAAATATAGGTAAAGGTGTACCTGACCAGTTAAGATTAATCTGTATACAGCATGATTTGTTTGTTTGATTAGGATTTTTAACGTAACGTTAACAATTTTTCAGTCATATCGCTACGATGTCTGCAGTGAGGCAGTTTATAGTGATGTCTAGCACTGAGACATCATGCCGCAGACATGTAGCATGATGTCTCACCCAGTCACATTATCCTGACACCAGGCCGACCAGTCCTAACACTAACCTCTTTATGCTGAGCGTCAAGCGAGGCAGCTGTTAGTACCATTTTTGTAAGTCTTTGGTATGACTCGGCCGGGGATCGAACCGACGACCTCCCGCTTCCGGGGCGGACGCTCTAACCACTAGGCCACAGGAGCGGTTGTATACAGCATGACACATAGTTAATATTTCATTACAGTTATAGACTAAATATTCAGATTAATATTAGCTGTAAACATATTTACATCACACTGAGTTAAAAATCCAGTCTTCATTCTGACCTTAGAAACTTCCGGCGGAAATGAAATTTCCCATTAAGCAGGCAGGGTATTTCCAGAAGATGGAAATTGTGAGCAAGGTGAAGCGGAAGAGGAATATAAACTTGTTTTGTGTAAGAATTAATCAATCTTGCTGTGATATCCGAAGCTGAATAGGTCGTATTGCTGTGTTCAGATATTAATTTGGGTTTATTTATTTATTCAAATATTATTCATTTGAATTAGAAAATGCTCAATAATATTCTTGGACTGTTTCTAATTATTGTGAATTCAGTCAAGAACATTTTTGAATCATATTAGTATGATACATGAACATTCTAGTTCATTGCCACATTAGCACATTCAAGACTACAGGCGCAACAGCACAGTCAAAATTGGAATGCATTTGGAACACCATTGAAATTCAACTGAAAATTGATGCATTTGACCTGTGATGCACATTTAATGACTATTTGGGATTTAATACACAAAACTGTAATGAATTTTACAAGAAGTGTTAGTTCGCTCTTTTATGTTACTTTACCGTTAAGTGGTAGGAATGTCAGGTTTTAAACCTAGTAACAAAGAATGAGCAAAGCCAACATGTTTTTAATTTCTTTTTTGAAAAAAACAACAACTCAACAAACAATTTATTTCTCTAGAATATAAAATGAACATTTTAAAGTAACTTAAAGTATTGTGAATTAAATCCAAAATAATTATAAATGTTCTACTACAAGTCCAAGCGTATAGAGTCTTCCAAATTAATTCCAATCTTGAATGTGCTTGTGTATAGATTTAGAAGTAAGCATATGAAAACGGGTTTATTTTTGTAAATCACAAACTGTTACTATGCGCGGCAATCAGTTGCATCATAGTGATGAAAAGCTATTTACGGTTGCTTGATTCATTGTATGAAAGAAACCAAAATATTTAGAACTTACTTTAGACTGAAGAGTGGCTTGTTAGATACTCCAGGGACAAATGTCAAATAGTTCCGGATTTAACATTAGTCGAGGCTCTTACATATTGGGCAGCAGATCGTAAAGTCTTGCTATGCTTGTACAAGTTATTAGTAAGGTCTAAACTTGGCTATGGCTCAGTTTTGTACATGGAAGCTTTTAAATATTGCCTTATTATGTTTCATCTCATATACTATTAGTGATTTTGAACTCGTCGTGTATTTGGAACCTCCCTGCACAACGTCTCTAAGATACTGCAAAGAAACCATTACTTTATTTCAAATGAACAGTATCCTCAGTACATTAGCAAACTAGCTTGTAATCAACACACCACGTAGCGAATCATGTGCTTGTCGGGTTATCGACTTCCACTCTGAAGGACAAAAGTATGTTGTCATATACAACCCCAAAACAATATTGTACTATCTAACTGAGTGAGATTTATATCAGAAATTTTGATCATGTTGTTTTATGCATTAGAATAGGAATCCCTTCGCTAGTATCGCTGGAATGTCGACAAGAACTAACAATTTTCAAGGTTGACAAAACAATTTATAATTAAATGTATTAGGATTTCGATCATGTATTTTTGTTATTTATTTATGTATTTACTTACTTTTTTATATATGTATTTACTTCAATACTACTACTACTACTACTACTACTACTACTACTACTACTACTACTACTACTACTACTACTACTATTATTATTATTATTATTATTATTATTATTATTATTATTAATATTGTAGTTGTTGCTGTCGAATGATCTATGTAGAAAGAAAGGTTTATTTTCTCGTGAATTGTTTGTGGGTTTTTTAAATGTAATAAATTGATGACAAAATAGTGGATTAATGTGAACCATCACTCCCTTGTACAACAGGGAAGGAACACGTTAATGGCTAGATCCGTCATTGGGATGGTATATCAGGCATCAAATCCATGATAAGGCATATTCATCACAAAGTTAAAGACAACATATCGGAAACAATTATTTAAATGGGGCCATTACATAATTCTCTTGCTTTTTTGTATCATGTCTATCTGTCTATCTTTGAAAACGTGAACATAAATACACAAGTAAACTAGATTTTGCATTCAAACGGTAAAGCGTGCCGTAAGTGAGCTTACTAGCTAGTGTGATGTCTGAGCCATTCTAATGGGGATACACGTTAAACGCTGATATCGGTAGATGTAGTAATAAAGCTTTATTTCATTGTTCCAAAACCATCTCCCTTCCCATCTTCGTAAAAATTAGAAACTTCTATCAAGTTTGATTTCTTCAAAATGATGGTACGTTGAATCCTAATATAGCTGATGATTATGATGAATCATTTGATGGTTGCCATGGTGTTGACAGCAATGTTGTGAAACATACATATGTAAACCGCATGATTGGCAAACTCTGGCGTATGTCATGGTTCACTCGCATTCGTCAAAGAACTTCAAAATTCATCATCATTATTACTTTATTACGCCTATGTTACTTTAGTACCCGTCGAAAATTAAAGTAAGCAATGAAGGTTTTTGCACAAGAAAGCAAACAGTTCCGAGTTCATAACACTCATAAATCTCTGAGCTTCATTTGGAGATTCAGTATTGACTCTCAACCAATGAAAGGAGACATTACAAATGTAACGCTCTCTTTGACTGGCTGACAAAAATCTCAAGTTCAAACTCAAAGCTGTATGATCCAAGACCTAGACCTCAACACCCAACAAAATGACATGTTTATATTAGGGACAACCTGTCCATCAAATTGTACCTCTAGTTAAGAAATTTAGATATATTGATCCACCAATGATAAACTGGTAAAGATATCATCATCAGCGTACCAAAGATGAATATTGAAAGGTCAGAATTATATTCAGCAACGAATCTGCCTAACATTCAATTCAGTTTACACGGACTGTCAAGCAGAAGATACGATCAATTGCAGACGCAAATTAGTGATATTTGATTGTCATCGTATACTACCAACTGATTTTTCTTCAAACATAAAAGACATTGATATGAGATTGTCCTTTTCTGACTTAATGATTGCGAATAAAGGAGAAGAAAACAATTAGTAACAATGTAAAGTAGGAGATATACTTCAAAATAGGCAGTGAGTCTCGTGTTACTGTGCAAGTTGCGATGAAGGTATATAAAAAAAGCTTACCACGTGCATTACGTGTGTCACATAGAGGTGTTATTATGTATATTTGATTTAATTTATTTGTTTGTTTGCTAGCTTTACTTTTATTCCATAACATGCTATTGTAGTATACTTTAATTTATAGGATTTGAAATTTTTCAAAACAGTTCACTTTTTCGTAAACACTAATAAAATAAATTTTGTATCTGAAGCTGACATAGTTCCTGACCCTGATTCAGACATCAAAGTGAGTTGAAGTAAAGAACTTTTATTTTGTATTCTTTCCACAGTAAGGGCATCTGTTGAACGCAGTAGATATATTTTACATCGATGTTTTGAGTAAAAATTGTCACTGTTGACTTAACACTTGAGAAGTCAAAGTGTTTTATGTTGTGACCAGGTTACGTTTAAGCCTTTTATCTTCAAATGATTTGATTTCCAAGAAATTGTATTCCCTAGAAATGTTTGTGATCGAAACTAATTTTAGAAAAGGACAGTTATCGAAATTTACAAAGAATTTAAAAACAGGAATATTATTTTGTTTGATGCAGCAAAGAATGTTAACACATCATACGTCATCGCCTTCTGTTTTGGATTTCATCGGAATTCGATCTCAGTTTAATTTGGACCTTTAATTAGTAGGACTTATTTTAATTCTTTTATTATTCTTAAATTATTTTTGGATTTGATTCGTAAAACCGCAAGTTCTTTTTTCAGTTTACCTTGTTTTTCTCTAGGGAATTATATTATTTGCTAAAGTTTACAAAGCTTGTTGGCTTCACTCTTTTTTCTTTGAGTTTTGTAAAAGCTGAAACGTAACAGAAGACGAAATTTGTCACTTTATTTTCTTCACAATACAATATTGGTAATTATCGAGTGCTTACGTTAAAGGTCTAAATTTCAATTAACTGTTCAATTTAATCTGGAAAAGGTCAATCTCATTGTGTTCGGCAATCTCACACGCTCTATGGATTATCTCATCTTTTATGCAGGAGGTCGTGGGTTTGATTTCCGGCCGAGTCATACCAAAGACAAAAATGGTAGTAAAAGCTGCCTTGCTTGGCGCTAGGTATATAGAGGCTAGTGTTAGTGTTAGAATTGGTTGTCCTTGTGTCAAGATAATGTGACTGGGTGGGACACCATGCTATATGTATGCCGCATGATGCGCCAGTGCTAGACATCCCTACAAACTGTCACACTGAAGACATCGTAGTGATATAACTGAAACACTGTTAATGTTAAGTTAAAAATACAAATCATATTCACACAATCAACTGCAGACATATAGATTAATGATGAATTTTCACTCACTAATCATTATTGATGTATGAAAATCACGGAATATTTTTCCATTTTCGACATGGTACACAATTTCATCGCACCGCTTTTATTTTCCGTTCCCCTCTTCCCTATCTTGTATAAGGGGCAACATACACAGAAATATGAAGTAAGAGAAAAACACAGTTTGGGTTGGATTGAAACCTTAAAACCAAGCTTGTGCCAAGTAGCCTACAAGAATAGTCGTCGTAACGGTATGTTTACACTTTTCTTGGGATCAACCTTCAGTGTTCATAAGATCAATGATACATAATTTCAATAGCCTGTCGACTCTATATGTTACATTTATCGCTTACGATGAACACATAATGTAACCTATGTAATGCCTTATTTTTGTTGTTGCTTCTTAAACAAATTATAATGTTCTAAACATCAATTATTATAAATTAAATACGAAAATGTCCCAACGGTCTTCCACCGTCTGCATAACAACTCGAGACCCTCTTCATTCTCTATCAGACTGTTCTCTCTGTCTGTCTGTCTGTCTGTTTCTGTCTCTCTGTATATCTGTCTCTCTCTTCCACGCTAATTTATAAACGTAAGTACGTGACTGTCTGATTTTTAGGGCTTTACTTTCTTCAGAGAAAAAGACAATTTTAGAGAGAGAGAGAGAGAGAGAGAGAGAGAGAGAGAGAGAGAGAGAGACTATTTTTTGTCCAAGAAAAAAGTATTTTGGAAATGATTCCTTCTCTGTGCTCACGTTTGCCAGTATGTGTGTGTGCGTGTGTGTATGTGTGCTCTATATTGTCGCTAGAAACAACTTGCCCTTTCCTTCACAAAAGCTGTAAGGATAGTCTTGATAACTAAATATAAATATTCATTTTAAATTTGGTGAGTAATGTTTTGTAAATTTGCCAAGTAATACAATCATAAAACGTGCCAATGGTGCTCAAAACGTTTATGATAACAAGTTATTTAACGCCAAACATATTCTGCTATGGACAACATTTTCTCTTCATATACAGCTATATGAAACGTTTATAGGCAATTACAAATAATCGGTTGATGCGTTTTAATGCGTTAATGTTTTCTGAATGAGACTCGTTTGTCAGCGATGGATATTGTGTTTCCTCATATCCATTTGTCATTTATGATTTCAAATGCTTTCTTCGCGTATTATTGATGCTTGTAAAATGTGCTGTATATGATAATACGTACTCTGGACCTGAAAATAAATATTTTTCAATTTCGATTAAAACTTTTCGTTGCTTGTGTATCTACGTGATTGCCATCATATATTCTTTTTTTTACAGCGCAGCCTGTAACAGTGTAATATGGGATTCGTTACCCTTAAGGGAGCCCACCTACACTACGCTGGGTATAACGTTCCCATGGCGGCTCCAGAGCAACCTAACCTAATGGAAAGTAATATCGTTAAGAGGGATGGAAGCGTACGGGGCCAAAAGGGACTCGTTATCTCTTAAGAGAGCCTACCTACACTACGCTGGGTATTACGTTCCCATGGTGGTTCCAGAGCAACCAAACCTAACGGAAAAATAACATGGAACAATAAAAATAAACCTAAAATAAAAGAAACACATAAAGGTATAAACATCAATAGTTATATTAACTACCAATTATACAGCCAATAAGGCAAGTGTCTTACCTCTTTTCTTCTCTTATGATTCTAAATTCTTCCTTCTATATAACCCCATTGACAACATCTCATAACTGAGTTTAATATTACGAAGGTATTATAGGCCCCTAAAAAACGCGATATCGCTGTGGTTAAAGTATAACCACTAACACGCGCCCCTAACTATGGTCCCAACTAGAGTGTATGAGGTAGTCTCAAAACCAAGACTATCAGGTCCAGCGACACATGTTGCAACTAAAAACCTCATCATATATGCATAGGTTATGACCCCAAATTAGATCTTAAAAGGTAGTCTCAAACCCAAGACTATCAGGCCCAGCAACACAAGGTTGCAACCAAAAAAATGCTAATTTAGAAAATGACCTCAAATTCATACACTATAAAGAGAGTTAACCCCAAAACTATCAGGCCTTGCAGTAACTTAATAACATCATGCATTAACTAACAATGCAAATGTTGTCATATAGGGTTATATATTCTACACAAAACAGCACAAAGAATTCCAAATTGATAGGGAAAAATAAGGAAGCAAATTGACGAGGGAGCAAGGATGTTTAGAGTGAGAATCCAAAACAAGACACACAAGATGTATACAGGGAATCATCGAGTGAGTACAGGGTCAAACAAGACACTCAAGAAGTATACAGGGACCAACCACAGGAGCAGAGGGATAATCGGTCACTAACAAGTGATCATGGGATTCCCCCAAAACAAGTCCTTTTTAGGGCTATTGTCTTTCATTGCCTTACTAGGGTGTTCCACTTGGTTACGGATACCCTCCATGACAAGCTCTATCCAAAAAGCCTAACTTGATCATTTTCGGACCCACCGCTCAAAATTAACAATCTAATCCTCTCTGACAGTGTCTACCTTTCAAATGACGTTTAGTCATATCAGCAAAAGAAATTGTTAGGGACATATAATATGTACACTTTTGTACTAGAAGATTGGCATAGATAGGAACGTAATTTAATTCTTCAACATTTCATGAATTGCATCGGTGGCTTACATAATTTTGGCATAGGAAATCCACTATAAAAACTGGATTGAATTTGGAATAAGTACGGCTAGGGCGTTTCAAGGCTGTCGACAGTGCTCATGCAACATCCAGGTCCTCAGTGGTGCCACCTTCCGGGACCTTTTCCTCCGCCGGACACCTCTATCATGACGGCATGAGACAACCAATTCTCTCTCGTCATTAATGGAGCCATTGCACCCTTAGCAAGGCACTTTTGATTGGTTGGTAGGTTGAGTGCGTGATGGGTCTATTCCCAGTCACCCAGGTCTAACATTCATATCATTAACCCCATTTTAGGGGTATGATATGACGACCAAATTAAATAGCGCACTCTGTGCGCATAAACGCCAGGAAGATGTGGCACCATTCCATCTTCCGGGATAAATTAAATCACTGCCATGTAAATAAATGGCAGTGCAAAATAGTGAACGTATGACCCTAGTGGCCGGTTTCACTTTAAATCCAACTATTCATTCATTGTAGTATGGGAGGTTTTGTATTTTGGTTTACTCCAAGGATATAATTTCCCCTTTGATACATAATGATGCGGATGTATTTCCTCAAAGAAGGAAAGCCGTAGAAATAATAATAATAATAATAATAATAATAATAATAATAATAATAAGAAGAAGAAGAAGAAGAAGAAGAAGAAGAAGAACTTTCTCAACATAGCCTGATGTGTCAGGTTACCATACCACGCAAACATCCAGATGAGTGTTCTTGTCTTTGTTTGCGTTCGTCACGAGATTTTACAGGTACAGGTACGCTCGATAATATTAAGTATCCATGCAAGTGACTAGTTGTTATTCGAGTACAAATCCAATCCACTGAAAATAATGCATAAAATTATTAGCAGGGGCTACTTTATATTCGTCCTTTAGATTGGAGCCGTCCATAAATTTTGTCGATCACTTCCACTGTTAAATACAAGTAACTGCTCTTAAGATTGATGCAATTTTCGGGCTCTCATTTGATTTCAAACTCGACTGACGCTTTTAATGAGTGGTTGACAGAAGACACGGGATGAAATTGTGATTCTTGAAGCATGATGGGTGGCATGGCCAATATGTTCTGTTCCGATCTGGAACATGCGCAAGACGGTCATTGCATCATTTATGTTCTCTCTCTCTCTCTCTCTCTCTCTCTCTCTCTCTCTCTCTCTCAATTATTTGTAATAATCAAAAACGCCTAAGTCTATGAGGGTTCTTCTTTTCTTGGTTTATCAAGCTTTATGAGCGTGAAAGTTACTGTAGAGATGGTTACTTCTTCTCCGTCTGCATTGTCCTTATTTTTTGGCGTCAGGGTAGCAGGAATGCCTTACTCGACACTGTCAGGGGCATTATTAGAAGTTTCTCGCCGACCTAAAATTTCTTTGCCTGTTTAGAGCAAGACCTGTATGCCTGCTCTCAAGAAAGTGATTTTATGGTTTTGTTTGTTGATTATGACATTTTGGATAAATTTTTTGCCTTGCATCAATCCGGCATCTTTCAATGCGTGCAATCCTCGTGTCACCATTGATTTCAAAACTGGGGCCACGCAACAAAAGGCCCATTTTATCATATCTCGTGAACCATGTCATCGCTATCGAACGACTCCGTTGTTCACAGGATATATGACTTAACGATTCATTGGAGAATCATTTTTGAAAATTAAATTTCATCGTGACTTTATTTGTGAATGGAATATTATGCCCCACTTCTCCTTTATAGTACGTAAATATCAAGTTATAGGTCCACTTTTTGGTTTGACGGTTCTGCCTTTTATCGCTATAATATACAAGATGTTTGCACCTGCTCATGATGGACTTCGACCGTAAAAGTGTTTTTTATTTTTCGAAGATGTTTATGATTTGTGAAGGGTGAATAATTTCATTTCGACCAAAGCCACTTCTCAACTGGCTTCATGATTTATTTTGAATATGATGATATAATTTAGCCGTGAAACAGCACAAAGTGTTGTTGGGAAACAATTCCATAGAACTGACACTGAGTAACGTCAAGTAAAATTGTTTATTGTTGTTCATAATTCCATAGCCGCTGTCCAATGGGTCACTCGACGTCAGCGTGTTGTCTAAAGGAGGATTTTTATTCGAGTGGTGACCGTTGGAGGCTCCTGTTGTTCCCGTTCGTGAAGGAGTTTTTCAGGGAAGGATTGGGAAGTATGCAACAGATGCAACGGTTAATTAAAGTGGTATTCAATTGTTCGTCTCATTATTGCAAAATCAGATTGGTAATAGTACCACCGATAAAACAGAACAATACAAAGATTTGGAAGAAAAAAAGGCGATTCGCGCTTTGGGCACACATTCCCCACATCACACCCACAAGGTTGCTTTTGTAGATCTTGCATGTAGCTGAGGCTGTGTGGAAGGGCATGATGGTCACTAATGTTTATAATCGATGATTGTTATAGAGATTAACTGCCACTTGTCAGCACAGGATAGGCTATACATGGTGGCCAGTATTAATTGTGGAGGAAGAACCGAGAAACCGCACAAAGAAACACCGAAACACAGCTACCGGCAAACATTCTCACATACTAACATGGTATAATCCAGAGACTGGAACCCACGCAGACAGTGGTTAGATGGCAGTGACCTGTAACGGTGAACACTTTAGGACACTAGGTCACTTAGGGCCCATATAGTCGATGACTTAAGAAGAGTCAATTCACGAATTAAAACTGGAAGGATATGTTGCAACGTACTTTCACTTCTTTGACACGACATTTTCCTACTTTACTGGTTCTTGGTTCGAGAATGTGAAGTTGGATGTGGTACATATTGTCATTTTAGTTTTGGTCATGCCTTGCAACTTGGGCAAGTAAAGCATTCTTTTAAAGACGTCCCCGTTCAGGTCTTAGAATTTATACACGGCAGGATGACGGCAACGCATCTTTCAAGTGATACGAAATAATTCGGTGGTCAAATTGGGTATGTAGCCTTTGTTGAAAGCGCGTTTCGTTTTTACCAATGCGCACCCAATAACCTGCTGCCATCACTCCACATTTCTTGAGAACAGCCTATGTCGTTTACATATAAAACTGGCGTACAACGTCCGTCTGTTCGTTGTCGTGAGTCACTTTTTTTCGTGGCACGTCCGATGGTAAGACTGGTTGCGAGCTTGGACTAGGTTCGGTACGATTTCGATGTACTTGAGAGTGAATTGATGTGTACATTATTTAAATGTGCGTTCTTTCAAGTTGCGTTGAAAACATTTCACGATGCTGGCTTTGTTTGCTGGAATCTCAGTGGTGAGACGATGAATGCCACGTTTCTTTCATTCTTTTTGGAAAGCTTGGTTCAGAAATTAGGTGCCTTTGTCGGTTTTCCTTCGAAGAGGGTGACGACCACTTTGTTTCAACATCCGTTTGAAGGCTGGCACAAACCCACTGCTCCACTTGGAAGCCAATAGCACGACCGAGGCAAAATTGACACAAAACAAACATTCGTAGCCACGATTGTATTTGGACAAATGAGACATCAGCTAAATCGGCTTGCCATTGTTGATCAAAGTCCTCAACTCAGGTGAGACTTCTGGAATATTTTCGTCGAATGGGTTTCTGTAAAGTGTTTGTTCTTGTAATCACCTTTTTCTATTTTGTTAATACGTCACCCACTCTTCGCTGATGCTTCTTCCAATGAGGCGAACTGGTGGTTTTGAAAATGGCATTACATGCCAGATGTGCCACGTGAGTAGAGGTCAAGAGTAGTGGTAGTGGCGGTAGTGGTGGTAATGGGGTGGCTTTGATCTTTTATTTTTCACTTCTGGTTTCCCTTCTTTCAAACACTTTGTAAATTTTGATCGAGCATGGGCTCTCACGTAAGCCGCATTGATGACATTTCCAAATACGTCTGTTTCTACAAAATCCAGTTCTTCGTAATCGACTAAGATCAAATCTTCACGAAGAACGTCCACGCGATTCACGTATTTGGCTTTGTCATGAATCATTTACAAGAACGGGCGGGAAGGTACTGTCAGATACTCCATCTTGGGTAAACAAGGTCATTGTGACATTTTCCCAACATGCAACTCAACATCACTTTGAGTAACGATCACCTTCACTCGTTTTTACAACACGTGGTCGAGAAAGATGCTTTCTTTCGCCGGGTATTTCTCTTTCAATTTCCTTTGGTTCTCGGGAGTGTGGCACCAGGAAGGATAGCCTTTCTGAGTATGGTCGCCGCTCGGGTATTGTTTGGTCTTGGGAAAGTGGTAAATTTCCTAAATTTATAACAGTTGGTATGCCAAATGCAGACCTTTGATTAATTCCACGCTGACCCACGTTCCTGTCAAGGCGTGCTCTTCCTGTTTGTACTGACAAGGCCGGTCCTAATTGCAAATTTCGGCACATGTTCACGCTAGGGAAATATCAGTTTTCCTTCGGGAATTATGAAGTACAAAGGGGTGTTACGAGTCAGTGGGAGGCAAACGTTTGCACTTGATCAATCCTTGGTATTGTTGAATGTTGTCTTGGCCCATGTGTTTCGTCAGCAATTGTGGGTGCCCTGCGAAAAAGTGACAATATTTACACACGATTGGATACAACGAACACACGTCCAAGTATTTGATTTCTTCTCATATTATCTCGTCGATTTGGTATGGCGATTAAACGTCCTCCGTGCAAACTGTCCCGGGGTTCAGTTTTCCAATAACTTGCAACTTTCCACAATGCATTTAAACTCGAGATCAGTTTGAAAACGATGCTCGTACTCGGGTTCCCTCAACCACTTGGTATCCTTACTGATCTAACTTCAAGCGACTCTAACAAATAGCCTCGTACGCGTCTTCCATGGCACGTTGTAATAACTGAGTTTAGTGCTACGTTGAGGTTAGCAGAGGGGATATCCGTAAAAAGCAACTGTTACACTCGTACACGATCTTGAGTTTTTCTAAGTTCCAACCATCTACCGCATACTTTCCGATGGTCCCTTCGCCTCCTCCTTGTATTGATTCGTCTTCCTTGATCGTCGTTTGAGGGCTTATAACAACGTGTGTTTTCAGGCATGAATCATTGGCGGCACACTAATGATCGATTCCTCCGTATTCCATGAACACTTACGAAATATTCAACAGAAACACCGTAAAATGTCTACATCGAAACTACAATACTTTAACATTTGTGAAAGCCGAAGGTATTTGAGGCTTGAGTGTGGTACCAAACGTAGAAAGCTCGTCGTTGCTTGCTGCGTATGTTGTCGGGCTCGTAGTAGTGAGCCTCTGACAATGGTGGTAGAAGATCTATTGAAAACGTGCGGAAAATAGCCTTTGGTCATTTCTGTCATTCAAAACGCTTTAAGCACTCGCTCAATGACATGGCCACGTAACAAATCGAATCTTTAAACAGCACTTGTCCCACATGCATTTAAATGATTTTTATCACCGATCAAAGTCTCTTTAGGACGTTCGGTACTTTGTTCAGTATAGTATCTCAAAAGAAACTGTGTATCGTATCCCAAACATTGTGAGCCATTACAGTGGCATGGGAATGACAATCTTCGTAACGTTTGATGTCCTCGATGTCCACGTCTCGCCGATGGGGTCTTAGATTTCTTGGGCAAAATCGGCTAGCGTGTTCAGTCCTCGAACTATTTGTTCTCGTCCTCCAGGAATGTTGCTGAAGTGAGGGCAATTACTAAGATATGCTCTTGTATTCACTTCTCGCAGGCTGGATAAGCCACAAAGAAACTAGGAATGTGAATGCCGGTCTCTTGCATACATTTAAAATCTAAAAAGATAAAATTCAGTTTCTTCTAGTCATCATACTGCTCTTATCTGGAATGGTAATTTCAAATGAAACATTAGTGTTACAAGTTCACGACTTGGCGACAAATGTGGCATCGTTTGTTTCCTAAAGCTACGTGACTTGGTACTATTGGTACGTATGCCTCATCCTTGTTTAGTGCACAATCTCAGGAGTTGCCAAACATTTTTCCAAAGTAAACCTTGCGTCTTCAGATGCTGTTGTTAACAGGTAGGGCTGACAAAAGTTTGCAGACAATCAAGGCAGTGCACACGTTCTTCTTCTTTGTCCAGACAGGATCGAGTGACCAAACATCTTAAGCATTGCGATCCACAATGTTTATGTTGCTCTCGATTGTTATAGCCATAGTCACATTTCTTGCCGTAATAGCTGTATTTCAGGAATGCAGCGATACTGGTAATGCCATCGAATGTCGTTATAATAGGCGTGAATGTACCTTTCGACTTTGAACTACTTCCCTCAAATCAACAGAGGTCCACGCACTTATTAAGAGTGTATTTTCGAGGTGTAGCGTATAGCCAAGACGTCTTGCTATGTTTCCATTTCAGGAATGCCACAGGGTGTGTCCTTGGATAGCCTCGATTGCTGTAAGAGGAGTTTTGCTTCTCGTCGTTTTTGCCTGACTTTTGTCGGCATACGTTCGCACTGGCTAAATAAACATTTCTTGGCTTGAGGTTTGTTACTTCGGACGCGGCTCTTTTTAGTGTTGCTAAGTTCGTCCACCAATAACATCCTTTTACGGCCTGTCCCTTGGAAAAGAGGCACGTGGGTCATGAACAGTTTCGCTTTTTCATCGGTGATGTCATATTTGTCGTCGTTGAATTGTTGCACCTGTTGAATAACGTCAAGAACTTTGGAAGGTGCCAATTCTGCTGGGCTGCTAAACTCGATCCAAACTTCAAACGGTCGTGATGAAATGAAAAGTCTCAAGCGATCGTCTTCATTAGCTTTAAATTGCTCTTTCAGTGTGGTTAGCAAAGAATCACACATCTCAGTGATGAACCCCTTAGCTTTCTCCAATGGTAGATCAGACTTGAAACTTTAAACTTCACCGTGAACGTGTAAGCCGTAGTTCTAAATTAAGTTTCTAGAGGAGCGCTTTTCCGTCTCCCGAATGTGGGTGTACTTTTATGGTTTATTGGTGGTGTTGGTGGACTTTAGGTTGGTGTAGACGCTCTAGGCATGAATTCTGGCTCACTCATATCACCTTCAAAATCACTGTCAGCACTTTGATCCAAGAGTTCAGCTACTGTGCGATGCGATAAATCACGTTTTTGCCTCTTACTTTCTTCTACTGTCTCCACAATATAATGCGATTTTTTCACCTTCACTGCTAAAAGTTAAACGACTACATTTTAAACGATATGGGTCGATAAACCAATGTCAGAACAGTGTCGTCTCTATATAAAGGGTATGTGTCTTCTCTTCCTCTATTCATTGCACTCTCACACCTACTAGAACTATGGAAGAGTCAACACAGATCGTAATTGTGATCAGATCATTGCGAAGCGTCATTCTAAAGTTTTATTCAGACACACCGATGAGCTACTCCCACTGCTTTTGAGATCAAAGTCAAAATACTTGCTATATCGGTAAAGAAGGAAGGCCATTGGGTCAAACAATCAGGACAGGTGTCAAAAGAAATAAATTCAAGATAACTCTTGCCATTGTAAGGAGAATGGACATTGGTCTTCAGAATGCGTATAAAACAAGAGGAGCAAGATTAAGATAGGGGTTCAGAACAGGATGAAGAGTTACCTTCCCAAAAGGAAGAACCCAGACACGTTTAGAAAGAGGAAAATGGAAGACACAAAGACATGGAGAAAGTGAGGACGAAGAGGAGGCAATACCCTTGAAAGCAAAGAAATGAGATATCAGCTCTAATTGCCATAAGACATTACTTAACTCTACTAAATAAGAGTACCGTCACCGTGTGACTTTCACTGTACTCTTTCTCTCTTAGACCTTCTTTCTTAATTGCTGCTTCTTCTTCCTGTAGTTTCCTACTTGCAGTTTTTTCTCGTTGATGCTTGAAGAAGGAAAGCTTGTTCTCCAATATTTCTTTCTGTCTCTGTTTAAAATCCGCGATGCGTGGTAAAAAGGAGAAGGTGGCAAAGGTGCTGATATAATAGGGAAGCAATTCTTGAATTCTTGCGAAGAAGAAAGAAAATCCACTAAATCACAATTAAAATTTGTCACGTATGGGAGAAGGACCGTTGACTTTGGTAGCCGCTGCTATATCATCACTTCTCGTCTGCACGGCCAGTGCACCACAATTCTTCGTCTTCTTAGTTTCTGTCATGTTTGAAACTGTTGTTGCACTGATCTCTGCGAGCAGATGATATTATATCTTTTTAGGGAATGTGACGTCACAGGCAGCTCTCTTCGGATTGGAAGACAGACTCCACACTGTGACTGAAATTTGTAATGCTTATAGAGATTGGATAAATAAAACTGGATCCGCTTTTCCATTATAAATAATCGCTGTTCATTTAATTCTTTGTCATTTGTTCTCGTCATAGAATGTGGACTAAAATTTAGTCATCTACCCTCGTATCCTATATTCCGTATAGACGTAACCATGTATGTCAGATCATTATGGACAATCATCTGGATCACCGCCTCGAGTCTTTGAAAAAGAAGAATCTATGTTGAGAGACAATGCTGTCTGAAGAGAGTCATAATATACAGAAATTAGAATAAGTTCGAGGAAGAGAAGAAGACATATGCAGTGACCTCTATGTTAGCGAAATGGTGTTCAATAAAAGCAACTGCCCTTTTTAAAACCACTCATATGCATCGAAAAGATATGTAATGTCTTTGCCTAAACTATTTTTAGTCGATTTTATAGTTTTCACTCAAATAAAATTTACTCTCTGACCTAATAATATTTTAGCCGATTTTAAAGTTTAGGTGTGATAAACTGATGTTCCGGTCAGCCACTTGCTACATTGTTACCAATCACCAATGCCCTGACGTCATCTTACCTGTTCCATTCATATTATCCGTATAAAACAACCAAACTTTCACTTGTCGCTATTCAGACTCAATATTCCCTTTGTTTATATCCCGATAACGCAAAAGTTAACAGGGTGCACTGAAAAGTCTTATTTTGAAATAGTGTAAATGTCAAAAGTTCTTATGCCGACCAACTCTAAGTAACATTTCATGATAAAACATTTTATTCGAATCATTATCAACATAGACCATGGTGTTTACCTTGCAATGCTTTCTTTCTCATGCTTTATTGTCGGAATGCTATTGCAAGGGATCAGCTCAGACTGATCAAAATAACGTTAAGAGATGAGGAAGCTGTCTAGACCTTAGGAAGAACCATCAATAAAACGTCCTGCTTACAATAGTTTACGTTCGGTCTGGATAGAGATGAAAATGTCTCTAAACGTGGGGGGGGGGTATTTATCAGCTATCATATATTTTGTGCAAATCTTTCTTTTTCTTTTTTTCTTTCAAGATTGGATATTAGAAAAATTGTATGGATAGAGTACTATTGTTCAGAAGGAGGCTATGGATCTTCTTTTATATGATAATGAGAAAGAATGACAACAATGTATTAATTACGCCATGTTATGTTCCCTTTTCATACCCTTATAATGTTTGAATATATATGGCGTTCCTTACAGTGATAAAGGTAGAGTAATTTTTGTATTAGTAAAATTTGTCAGAGTCTAATACTCATATCTCTCTCTCTCTCTCTCTCTCTCTCTTGATTGATTGATTGATTGATTGATTGATTGATTGATTGATTGATTGATTGAAATTTAATGCAAGATCTTTTTATTCCAGAAGCAAAATTACCAAGGTTATGAAACAAGTGTGTTCCTGAAATTCACTTTCATCTTTTGATAAAATCTATTTTTGTTTTCTATGGAAGGCATGAAATGCAAAGAATTCAGTTTCCATGCAATTACTTTTTGCCTCAATATATTTAAGTTCGCTTGATTTTCTCGTTGTTGCCGGATTCACCCCCAAAGATAAATGATCTTCGAACCAAATCGATTCAGTCTTTCACATTACTTTATAATAGATTGGTGATTCAAACTTCTCATCAATCACATGTGTTGTATTGTTACTTACTCAATAGATACTGATAAATCAAGTGTTACCTTAATGGAAACCATACACTTAAAGAATGAAGATTAATTATCATATAATGTTTAATGTAGTATGCGCTTTACAGAATTATGAATGAATGTGCACCAAAAGAGGCTAGCAAATGAATATAGCTGAATAAATCAATTTAAAAAAGCAATGGATCATTTTGAGATTTGTGCGAACTGTCCCGTGCTGTGAAAAGTGAATGAAAAAATATAAAAGACGCGTGTCCCAGAATGAACCTTAGATAATTCAGTTTTTGTTTATTCTGGTTCTCTGCACTAATCTAATTAATGTATGGATCTTATTCAGTACTTCTTCTACGCAAACAACTTTGTCAGTTTTCTTTCTAAACATTTTGTTTCTTGCTTCGGCATGGACACACATCCATATAAATTCAATCCGTCTACCGTTTGCAAATACTACTCTATTTCTAAATGTTTAATGGGCATAAAATCATAACGAATTAAATTTAAATTGCATGTTTATATCCTTCCACATCAAAATTGATAGTAAAATCCATATTGCCTAAATTGATCAGCCGTTTCGAATAATCAAAGAACACTGAAGTTTCATGAGAATTTACAATGTCTTAAACGATCTGACCATATTTATATGACACTGAAAAATGTATACAACTTGAAATACTGCAATTATGATGATAAATTCGCAGGACCTACTTACTCTTCAAATTGTATGAAAGCGAAGCCACCCTTATAAATAATTATCAATCCCTCTCATGCATAATCTGGGGATAGTATTGTCCGTCAAGCTTAGTGTACATTTGTAAATCTTTATGATTAATTCTACAACAAAATACATCGTATAAATTAAAAATGCAATTTTGTGTTCACATATAATATCATCGTGTCAAATGACTGCACATTGGTATAGTTATTAATCACTTTTTGGCATCATTCTAAATAAACTATATAGGTAAACGATAGATTAGTAGCCTTTAGTAGATATCTAGGACACAGATCTGACTATTTCACATACAATAATCTTTACCTGATATACTTACGGTGTACAGTATATTTGTCACATTTCTCATCCAATATCATTATGATAACATAAAACTTCTTTCGACATACTAACGGTTATATGAAGAACAATTCAAATTCATAAACAAACATCTGCGACTCATTAAGAATATGGAATATCAGATCTTTTTCTTCCATCACTACAGGAAGCCGTACTTTCAAGGAAAAATGAATACGCACATAGTATATGTGCAGAAGTCTTAAATACATACAGTTCGTTTTTTTTTGTCTCCGATAATGTGGCTGGTTTTAAGAGAAGCACTGATGTCTTTATGACTATCTCCGCCCATTTTGTTCTGTCCTACACGGCTCATTCGGACTTTGCGAAGTCCATGCCTGTCCACTCTTTGATGTTATCTAGCCATCTCTTCTTTTGTCTGCCTCCTTCTTTCTTTGCTCACCTGTTCCCTATATGATTATCTTTTACAGGACAGAAGGGCGATTGACGTGATTATACGGGGTCTAAATATGAAATGCTCAGGACCCATCGAAAACATCTAAAGGAGTCTTCTCTTCTGTCAGTGTGTACATGATTAGTGCGTACAGGAATATTGACATGACGGAGAGCGCATACACCTGATATTGGACCCAATTGTGCTTTTGAAACCTTGATCAAAGGCGATATCATCAGGGTACTTGAAACGTTTCTGTCACTTCCCTGTTACTTCTTCTTGGATGCCATTCGTGACATTGTGTGTCATTACAGGGTTGATCTCTATTCTATACCTTTGTCATGCTTCGGTTAGATGGTTCACTAAGGTTTCCAGTTCTTAGTGATCTCCTGCTAAGATATTTTGTCACATACGAATAATTTGTTTTGAGGTACTAAACCAGCTTGTGCGGCATGGTATGCTAAATACAAAACTAAGTCTGTCTAAGAATATGTAGAATGTCTAGTTCCACGCAAACGTTTTGGTCCCTCACCACGAGATAACCACCAACGTCACCACTGACAACCGCACACTGGCTATATACCAACCCAAATTTTGGATAACGGTAAAAACACCACCTTCAGTACGGCGCAGACCAAGAGACACCATAGCTCTGTCACTTCTCTCTGTCACTCTATAACTCATTCAACCATTCATTCCTTTCAGCTGAAAAAAATTGTATCTAAATCCGTGCAATATCAGTGACAAGGCCATGTATAGCATGTATTGACTGACATACGTGAGGCACGCGCATAAATGGAGTTGGTCATTTTATTCAAATCATATCATCGGGACCACATGGTCTCGTTACAAATAAATTTAGTAGTATATATCAATGAAGCGAGGGATGAGGGTTATAGTTATACTGTTCGCCAGATTTGACGCCAGTAGCAATAATGGGCAGGAAGTGCTGTTTAAATTTGGATTATCTTGGATTTAAATGCTTTGACGTGAGCAAGACGTCATATCCAGACAAAGTTAAGGAATTCACTTATCCATGACGTTTGATTCAGAACCACCTAACGGCAATGCCAAAGAGAGATCGAATCACATAAGTGAGACAGGTACAGCATAGCCACACATATCTTTGGTAAGAATCAGTCAAAGAACAACGACTGGTTTGAGGCTAACTCCGCCACATTCATGCCAGTCACAGAAGAACTCCGCAGTGCTCACCTGGAATGCAAATGGTACCCATGCAAGAAGACTCTACAGGCGTACAGATCTACCAAGGCCCCTTGTATATCTCAACTGTCCCCGAAACAACAAACAAAACGTTGACCATCAACGCAATTGTTAACATTGGACTAACTGATTTTTTCCTAACACAGACTGAAGGCATTTAAATGGAGTACAAACTGCTAGTTCGTGTTTTGGCAATGACATGTTTCTATAACTGAGTCTCATGATTATCAAAATGTACATTAAAAAATGATTACAAAACCAATTTTTAGAAATTCATAGACTCGTATAAACTTGTATGCAATGCTATCATAATTACCTGTAGAGAATAGAATCATATGCCAGAGGCTGATAAAAACAATTAAGTGACAGTACAAGAGAAAACTAAGATGACAAGAAAGAAAGAAAACAAGTGCGCGAAAATTATGTAGGAAAAAATCATGATGATGAGAGCCCTACCGTCAAATTTGTTAGAGATATGACACTAGGATGTCGAAATGACACATGCCAATCAGAAAGTGTGTAGTCAGTATGCCAAAATAAGTACCATGATATCTTCAGCTAATAACGAAACAACATGTACATTGGCTTTCACAGCTGGATTAGATAAATTCCAGGTGATTCTAGGCAATGCTGCTGATGTTTGGCTTCATCTGAACAAATAATGATTCATATTGTTAAGCCCTTGTTAGTTTTGTTAACCTCATAATGACTGGTGTATCATTGTGTGAAAAACTGCTGCAAATTTATTGAACTAACACGTTTAGTCCAAATAGTAATCACATTAATCACTTTCCATAAAAGAAGGAAACTTTTGCATAGCTAGTATATAGGGACAAAAGGTTAATTTAACTAATAACATTGAGAACATCGTCGTTATGGAATTAAAATGACATCAGTTATAAAATTGATTTTGGCAAAACTTTGATATATTAAAATTTTTGTTTGATATAAAAAAAAAATTTCTTTTAACAAAATAGGTTCGATTAATTTATTCATGTTTTAGTTATATATATATATATATATATATATATATATATATATATATATATATATATATATATATATATATGTGTGTGTGTGTGTGTGTGTGTGTGTGTGTGTGTTTTCTTTTTCTAAAATCATTCTTTTTTTTAATTGTAAACACCGTCGTATGAATCAAGATAAGTGGGCATCATTTTATTGCTTCTAATAAAATTGGAAAAAGTGCACTGTATCATGTATATCTATATATTGTTTGTAACTCCGGGTACATGATTTTTATCTCATTTGTGTAGTTTTTTATTCATGGCCGCAAATAGTACAGAGATTGTCGTTACTTAGATTTTGCCTACATTACTGTGTCTGTATAGAGAATACAATGACATAGGAGTTATAATAAATTATGATTAAAATAGGTACGTTGTTGTTTTTGTTTTTAGGGTTTTGATACAAGATAGGCTCAGTATAAATGGTAGGGGAAGAACCAGGAGAAAACCCCAAAAGAATCACATTGACCCACGAGAAGCTACTGGCAAGCTTTTTCACACACCCACAATAGCCGAAACCGTGACTCGAAACCAAACAGTATGGTATTGATCCATGACGGTGATCGCTTTGAACCATTCGCCCAATCGGGATCCACTGCTTATGTATGTTTTGACAATTAATAATAATAATAATAATAATAATAATAATTCGACATAACGACGAATTTGAGTTCATCTCTTATTGATCAATGGTATTTGGATGGTTCTAGAATAACTCAGTAAATTTTACATTGGTTGGGCTACGTCATATGAATAGGCCAGTTCGAGATAAATAAAGTAGTAAGATCCATCTCCGGGGTTATATTGAGAAATATATTCGCAGTGAATACTTATGTAAGGAGAGAACTGAGCTATCAAATACATTCCTGTTTTGGAGTTATCCTCATTTCTGTGTTCCTTTTGTAAGTCTCTGCAGACGTATTTTATGTTGTACTTGGATATTATTCTAGAGGAATACAATTTGTTTGGACTGTTCGGTGGAAACGGAAAGATCTCAGGATTTCGACTATTATATTATTCTGAAATATTGTGAATGATCAAATGGAACTCGTAACGACGCCATTTTGAAAACATCAAGATTCTTAGCGGACCAGCTCATTTCCGGTTTTGTAATTTATGCGGAACTTTTCATTAATTTCGGACTTTCATATTATCAAGGTTATTTTGGATTCATACTTCTTGAAGTTCCTCTCACGTTTCTATTTATAACTTCGATAATTGTATTGTTAAGTTTACGACATTTGTTTGTTTTGCTTCTTCTATTATGTTGGTGTGACCATACGGTTGTAAGAACTCTCGTTTTGGGCTAATTCACCTGTTGGCAATTGGTCAATTTGGATCTCATGCATTTGTGTACATTCAGTCCTGTGGCCAATCCTGCATCTGGAAATGACCTATCCAAAATATACGCTGTTTGGTCCATGATTTGATGATGTAATGGAGACAGCACATGGTTTGTATCAAATCAAAATAGTGAAGGGAAAACATATTAATGAAATAATAAAGAACGTATTTATGTACGTATATGATTTAAGGCATATAACCACAAGCCACACAATTTGGTGCCAGTCAATAAAGTTAGGCAACAAAATATAACGAAAACGGCATTATCTAAATCTTCTGAAAGACCAACACCTCTAATCAGAAACACACATGAACCTGAAGACAAAAGAGAAACGATAAGGATGCTGCACAAAATCCCTACAAGACAAATAAAAGTAAGGCAAAGGCAGCTATATTCTTTCCCAATGACTAAAAATCTAAGGAACAAATAGACTCCTGAATTATACATTGCATTCATACCATATTTAGTCTTCTCACACTGTCACTAGAAAACTAATTGTGATATTGTTACTATTGTAAAGGGTTACAATTGATTATCAACTAATGTTTTATGAATAAAGTGAGTCACAGATAAATTAATACATCCATATTGATAGATACTGAAACCGGAGGAATCAGTAAGAAATGCGTGCCTAAGGCATATTCTAGAATAATAGCAATCGATCAGGTAGCGATGAAGTTAACTTGATAACGGATGTTCCTCATCAATGCTGTGATTGCTAAGCACTTTGGTCCTACCTGTTAAAGCACTGCACTTGATCACTGAACAAGATTTTTCGAATAATTGTTTTTAAGGACTTAAAAACACTTTCACAACCAACACCAACGCCAATAACAATAATAATAATAATAATAATAATAATAATAATAATAATAATAATAATAATAATAATAAGTAGTAGTAGTAGTAGTAATGGAGGTAGTGGTGATATTGGCATCAGGTGACAAATCAGTGCAACATAGTACAAAACTGGTGTAAGTCGCGCAGACCTTTGATGGTTTTTATGTAGATTGTCTTATTCTTTGATGTGTGAAAACGTGGTGGATGACGACTATTTGTATCTTCCATTAGAGCATGACAAGCGGTGTGGGTTGATACTTTGCCATACAGGCCAGTATTCCCCATCCCTCAAAGAAATTGGAATTTGGCTATTTTTTTCCTGCGACTTTCATAAAAGCACTCCAAGTTGTTATTAAGAGTTGCAAACAGCAAAGTGTATATTGATTTTGCCATGTCTGGAACAGTTTTGAGTCACACTTTGTTGAATGTAAACAAAGCTACAGATTCAGGATAGCGTGCTACATTTACAATATCAGTATCAGAAGCGGTTTTAGATGAAACTAAGCCGCAAAATCTAATTTCTCTGTGAAATACTGATAGAAAATGACAGGTTTGTTTTCAAAATCATAAGTTTTTTTAAATAATAAAAAATTAATTTTTAATTAAAATCTGTTTTTTAATAAACTCCAAAATTTTCGATGGGAAAGAGCAACTAGCTTGCGGACCCGGTGCAATCGCAACTTTCGCACTTCGCTAATGCTGCTAATACCAATATCAGCAATGTTGGACACTGTATCATCAACAAATTTCATTAGTGAACTTTCTCCATTGCATTTTGCATGATGTGACTCAGATAGCAAGTCACTATCTTTAACCTCAATTTAAATTTGCAATCTTCCTTCTCCGACCACAGTTTTGGAATGCAAGGGCGTTTTTGCACAAATATTTTTTTTACTTCTTTTGCAAAATGGTTACTAATTTAAACTGATTAAAGGTAACCAAACCTAAAAAATATTGTACTAATACAAATATTAAGGATTAACGAAATCACAGGACAGGAAATTAATTTTTGTCATATGTGAATTAAAAGAGGTGTCGGGAATCTACATCTAAGTTCCGGCAATAGTGTTCGTAATTGGCTTTGGCATCTAATCACATTCTGACAGTCACGCGGAATTATTTCCTGCATTATATTTGTATATGTGCTACCGCTAAAATGTATAAAGTATACGAGGAAACATACATACATACATACATACATACATACATACATACATACATACATACATACATACATACATACATACATACATACATACATACATACATACATACATACATACATACATACTATACCATTTCCTAGCAGAGGATAACAACTTATCTGAAGTGACAATTCGAGACAGAAGCCAAGCACAAGTATGCTTGATAGCAGTACATGTGTGAGCCGAGTGTCTAAAACAAAAGGATCTAACAAATAGTCGCAGAGATCTGAACCGGAACCAGAACAAGTGATAAAGATCTTGGAACACAATTCAGTACCAAGTCTATTAAGTGGTAAAAATGACAATTCAGTAACAACATAGAACTTATACAATATATTAGACCTAAAACATTTTATACAAAGCAGTATTTAACAGATGAAAGCTGATATTAGAAATGAAATGAAAACCGAGCTTGACAAGATACAGGGGAAAATGCACACAAGAGATCGCAACTCAGCTAGACTACAATTTTGAATTAGAAAGATGTAAAGAGGAAGAAATGAAGTTATCCAAATACAATCTAGCCTACACTATTACTCAGGGAGAAGAATAACCGGCTGGAAGATATTAAGGCTCACCAGCCTTTTCTACAACACACGCTAGGAGATAAAACATGTGATAAGCATAGAAAATGAAACTAAAAAATGCACGCCACAGATTCAAAAAACACTAGCTGATATAGTACGTGTGGGCAAACCATCAATTGAAACACCAACGGCAAATACGTCGACTGTGATAGATGCTCTTGACCCTGATTTTACCAAGCGGCGGAAGTATTGTTCAGACCAAACGGAATATACGGCCAAGAACAAAGTGGGTCGTATGAAATCCAATGGCTCAAAGGAAGAAGTGACGTTGACTCTGCCCACCCCATTCCCAGTACCTAAAATGAAAAACCTACACTAATTAGAGATAACGGTGTACGTGGTTATCACCATGATCAGAAATACTCAGCACGAGAAAATGCATGAAACAACGACAGGAAAAGAAGGTCACCATCCGCAAACAAATTCAGGAACCTCATCAAAGGACGTGGATAATGGAAACAAAACAATCAACGTCATCACAACCAACAGAAATTGCAAACCAACAAAACATGTGAATGTCGGATTATAATGTGTATGGTACCGGTTGACAGAATGAAAGAAGAGAACTTTATCAAAAAACACTCTAAAAAAAAGAAGCAATAGACTCTCAGATCTTAAAGGATTGGCGTGTAAGAGGAGGAATGGATACATGTACTGCTTTTGTAACAATAGATGAGTTAGACTATGAGAAGGTTTTAGAACAAGGTTTTTGGCCAAATCCTGCATGGGCGAGAGAATGGTATGAAGAATATGGTGATAAGGACACCAAGCGGTACTGATAAAGGGGCAGTAAGTCGCATACATTTATTATGGTTAATTATTTTATAGTCATCGTAATACATGTGTTGAAAAACTTGTTTTAAGTCAATAAATGTCTAGTCATACACTTCGTCTGATGAAATGGAACGTAAAAGGAGTCATCTATGGTTCACCTTAATTGTACCTTTTGCTAAATGAGGTAGATAGTGCAGTGCTTACTGAGCACTGACTTTCCCCGGAGCAGCTCAATTTCCTAGACAATATGCATCCAGAGTGTAAACCTTTTTCAGGCTTTCACAATAGAATAACAGTAAATTTTGATGAAATGCTAAGTTATACAAGGTTCGGAAGAATAGCAATCTTATATAGGGTCACTCTGCGTTAATCCTCTGTCGAGCATTGATGGTCAATCCCTGATTTTTTTTTTCCCCAACCAGTGGTAAATCTAAATCTTTGATAGACCATATACTATTGCAAAAAGGGTAAATTCGACTTAGTGGTTAAGGCCTAAATAATAGTTGATCATCCTTTGAACATTTCGGATCATCATTCTGTAAAAGGAGTCTGGCAGACCTTATGCACATAATACAACAATGGCTGACAAGGATATAATCCATTCCATAAATTGGAAGAAAGCCTCTGCAGAGAAAAAAATAGGCACAAGAAAGCAACTGCATAAGGCAGAACTAGTGACTAATGTCGATATTGAAATTATTATTCAAGACACGGTACAGAATTTAGGTGATGCAGCTTCTAGGTTTCTGCCCTTAAAGTGGTTTTGACCGTACGATTTGTCTGTTCGACAAATCTCCAATTCCAGTAGTTAAAAGCAAGATGTATGCCGGCATACCTCTAACATGCAACTTAAAACCAAACGAGGCGATAAAAGAAGCATGCGATAAAGGCAAACACTTGTGAAAGTCTTGATATTTTACTGGTATCAGAGACGGATGAGTTAACCCTTTAATCGGTCTGAAAATTTTGAAAATAATTTTTGTATCCTCGGTCCTTATATGTATATGAACATTAATCGCTTATCCCAAACTCCAATATAGAAGATATTGAGTTATGTCAGAGACATGCAGCGCGACATATGAATGCTATTCGCCTACGTAAACAAAACGTAATACCTTAGGACTCTGGTCAATGGAAGCACACATAAAAAGAATAAATTGTTCTTTTGCAACCGACTGTGAAGGGGCTATTTGGCTTTGACCTGGAAAAAGATTTTCATTATGCGGTTATGTCAGTATTTGACCAACTCGCTACAGCAGACGGGGTTTACACCAGACATTGACAGAATAATTAAGGAATATGGTATGGGAAGTGTTCTATTAGACTTTGCAGTAAGAGTACAAACAGAAGGCAAAACTATTAGTCATAGTATTGCTATTATTCAAGGCCATGAAGAAACTACCTGGAGAGCCCATATGGTGATTTTAATTCACTTCAGAAACATTCATTTGGACTTACAACACAGTAGTATATAGTTTATTGGGCTTAAATTTCTATCCATGTTATGACGTTTATCTGAAATAGTGAAACTATATATCGTGCTTGTTGATAAAGTTATGATAGGCGGACACCTGTCGGATTTATTGTCCAACAGAGGGAGATCAAAACTTCTGCATAAATCCATTGAACTCTATGTGAATTTATATAATGTATGATTGCAAACATTTTGTTCCCACTTCATGTTTTGTAAATCAATTTATTATATCAAGGCATTTTAGTATCATCGATTCCAGAATTAAGAGCTATCCAAAAATGACATTTGCTTTACACCTAATCAAAAAGTTTTATTTAATGTTTAAGAGGCCAGCGTAGAACATTTCTATAATTTTGTCAAATATTTCGACACTTTGATGTTGTTGTTGTTCTGGGATTAAAGCCATGTTTCGGCACATGACTAGCTATACATGGTGGCCAGTATAACTTGCAGTGGAAAAATCCTTGGAAACCCCGGGAGAAACCACGAGGACAGAGATGAGATGGCAGTGATAGGTAAAATTAGCGCTTTAGGCCACTTGGTTCTACCACCTCCGGGTGAGTTCGAAATTCAAAATTTTCATTGTGTGAGTTTAAACAAATAAAGAATTTAATTTAAAAAAAACAACATCCTGACCTTATTTGCCTGTTTGATGTCACTATGATAATAGTGTAAAGAACGCAAAACTAATGTTTAGAATTTTTCAAATTAAAACATTATGAGGGAGTCTGTTAAGATAATATGACTTACCGAGGAATGCTCTTCTTGATAATTATTCATATCAACCAGTGAACCAAATGTGTCTGAGTCGGACTAATATTACACTCTCTCTCTCTCTCTCTCTCTCTCTCTCTCTCTCTCTCTCTCTCTCTCTCTCTCTCTCTCTCTCTCTCATACTTTATTTTTTAAATCCACTCCATAGACTGTTTTATTAAATACACATATGAATTGAATATTAAATTTCTACCAAAAATAAAACGTTTCTAATTACTGCTTATAACTTCAGGTCCCCTGGCGAGTATCGAATTCCATATGAATATTTACACGCAAACTGATCATATTATTAACGACCTGAAAGGATCATTCTAATGTAATGGAAAAGGGAAACAATAATCTGGAAAATACATATTTACACACGTTAAGATTAATGGCTATTTCAGTCAACGTACCATTCTAACCAGTTTAATCTAGACCTCATATTTCTGTGTTCAGGGTAATTTAAATCTGGCGAAATTCACTCCAGAATGGATAACGATTTTGAAAACTATCCCTAATTATTCTGTTTGCACTTACATTTTTGTACCGTTACTAATGTAGATGGACTTTAAAGTATAAAATTCAATTACAGGATTAGATAATAAGGAAAAATAGTATATTTTAAGTGATTTTGGGTAAACAAATTTAAATCAATGTACACAATGATGGATGTTCCTTTACGCATATCAGGCAGCTGCTTGGGTCTACAAAACCTAGGAATTTTTTAATTTTTGAAAATCATGATTTGCTTAAAGATATTTACTTCTTCATAACAGAAAACAGAAACAAAAAGAAAAGCTCTCGTTTTCCCAATTTTTAAAACATTTTATAGGCCTTTAAAGCCTCTGGTTCGAATGAACGGTTTGGTGCTGGATGGCACGGGGATTGCTGACAGTGCTTGTGAGCGGCAAAATCATAAATCTTTGACTGGCTGTATATGTGTCTTATTTAATTTCTGATCTCTGTTATGTACATTTCTAAGTTTCTTCCGTCTATGTGTTTGCTTAATAGATTTTATATCACAATAACTTGACAACCCTTTATTACATTATTATTCTTGAAGTGCCAAACGCTGTGCTTATATATCTATAAAAATACACGTCATAAGTTGTTTTGAGGAAAGAGCTCGACATAGGAGTCAGCTTGTTACTCAGTCTCCGTGAATCTTTATGTGCTAATTTATACATTTTCTTAGATGTTTGATATATGTACTGTTTAAACCAGAAGTCTCAAACACGCGGCGCGGAGGCCGCATGCCGTACGCCTAACCGTACCGTGTGGCATGCAAAATGATTGGCGTCACAAGGTGTTATGACAGATAACAAATGTCGTGCAGCACTTTGTCCGTCCAAAAATCGGTCCTAAGTTTTGTTTCACTTTGAGACACCGGTTTTCAACTAAGGTCATATATTATTCTATTGTTATGTACACCTAGATATTACGTTTAAATCCAATATCAGGGTTTCGTGCAACCTCCATCACAGTCTACTGAAGAGAGAGAGAGAGAGAGAGAGAGAGAGAGAGAGAGAGAGAGAGAGAGAGAGAGAGAGAGAGAGAAGGGGGAGGGGGTCTTACTCCAAAATCTTTTCATATTATATCTTAAAAGTAATTTATTTCATCCTTAGGAATTTAATATAAATTTACAAAATTATGATGATATATAACTATGATGCAATGCACCCCTCAACATGCAAGACATATTTTAATACAAGCGGAAGAGAATAACTAGCAGTATATAGTAATACGTTAAACACAGCTAGAGCTACGACAAATATTACATTTTATGTTTTAATAATTTGATTCAATATTTTTGAATAGAAACTCAGAGTACAACATCTGTATATGTAATACAAATATCTGTATATCGACTGCAGAAAATAAACAAATAGTTGAAAAATGAAGGAAAGATTTCCATTGATCAGAACAAACACATGTGATCATACCTAGCTTTGTTTATTTCTGTACAACTGAATGGAGAACTACTTTTTACTACTATAAATAGACTCACGTGCAAAGTAACGAGTGTCAACACTACCCGGATGACATGCACGTTGTATGACTTTAAACATAAGTAAAAACAGTTGGTTTGTATTCTTTCTAGAAAGTTCAATAAATTGATTTGACAAAATCAGATTACAAAGCTTTATAATTTTTCTCAAGATAAATAAAACTCTAAATATGCCAAGAAAAACATTAGGGCAGTGATATACAGCATATTTACTACAGCTCCCTTACATATGTATTTAAAACCAATGGCAAAATGATATAGGGTTTGGGAGGAGGGTGCTCAATGGCCAGCTTCATGACAATTGTTTTCATAAGAAATCAAATCCAAGAGTCAATCGAATGTCAGACAAAATAAAAACGTCCATGCTATAAATATTGAACTTCAACTCAGATCAAATATTTCAATACAGATTAAAGATTAAGACCGTGTTGTGTAATGTTGAAAACGTTAGATCACCAACCATTGGTAGAATCATTTGCTTGATGTTGACATAGCTATTACGTTGCAAATAGAGAATCCCGTTTCATGAATAGCTATCTAGAAAACGCACTGAACAAGAATTCATACGCTTAAATAAATCTCTAAAACTATTAGGAATTTTTTCAATTTAAAAGCACATGAAAATGATAAAAAAAATAAAAACAAGTTATAAAGAATTGCACTTTATACGAGTTTTCTACATTAATTTTCCGTCAGTTGCCGACTGAAACAGCTTGCATAACGCACTTCGATGTTATGTAAGATGTGTGAGTCGGTAACTGACATATATATATATATATATATATATATATATATATATATATATATATATAGAGAGAGAGAGAGAGAGAGAGAGAGAGAGAGAGAGAGAGAGAGAGAGAGAGAGAGAGAGAGAGAGATTAGGATTTTTAACGGAGCTTTCACAATTTTTCAGTCATATCGCTACGATGTCTGCAGTATGGCAGTTTATAGCGACGTCTAACACTGGGGCGTCACGTAGCATGATGTCCCACCGCACCACATTATCCTGACACCAGGCAGACCAGTCCTAACGCTAACCTCTTAATGCTGATTGCCAAGCGAGGCAGCTGTTAGTGAAGTTTTTGTAAGTATTTGGTATGACTCTGCCAAGGATCAAACGACTACCTCACGCTTCCGCGGCAAACGCTCAAACCACTAGGCCACCGGAGCGGTCACGGAGAGAGAGATCGATTGATGTGTACATTCAAAACGATAAGTGTTGTTGTTTCCCTGAGACCCGGATTCAAATCTCGTTAAAGTACGGATTAGAAATTCTTTTATCTATAAATCTAATTGCTTTACTTGTTCGTTCTTCGCCTGAACACGCATGCTAAATCATGTATTTGCAATTTGTTAAATTAGAAATGATGTGTTTAATTGCTTTCATTAGATTTTGTATGTTTAGACATTTTAATTCTCTGCCCAAGACTTGTATGAAGCAAATAGTACAATATGCTGGAAATAGAAAACTGGAAACAAATAATTTTATCTGGATTACTGTATTGTACTCGCAATACAACATCCGTAATTTTCCCTCCATATATATGATTTCAATGCATGTTATGACAGTGGTTTATTCCATAGTTTGTGATTGATGGCCACAATTTCTCAATTAGACATCAGTGTTGATACTTATCTGAAAGTTGACTTGAAAAAAAAAATCATTTGTGGTATAATTTGTTTGTGACAGATGCATAATAATACACTACACAACCTGTTGCCAGATTTGGTCATTGAAACTTCAGAGTATTTTTTACAATATTTGTTTCAGAATAACCAGGAAACACAATACCCTTATGCCTTCACCGACACATATTTTCCCGCAGCTTTTAGAAACAAAAAGAATTCAATACCTAATTCAAAGAAAATGTGACAGATTGCAAACATGTTGACGTCATCGTGCCAGGTCATGTAGCTTAAAACGCACCCAGAACCACATATATAAATGCTTCCAGAACACGATGACTCATATTTCAAATTTACCTTTTAATGTTGAAGTTAGTCCGGACAATTCCCTAAAAAGTCTTTTAGTACATACCACTTTATTCTTACCTTGTCTATCTGCGAATGTTCAATCCTATTTCCGTACAACCCAATAAGACAATAGAGATCGTGTGTCGATATTTTGTTAAGCACGGAATCGAATTTTTATTAATTCTAATTTGCTTTTTGGAACTCCATTCATATTAGCCTGCTTAATAGATCTGGAAATCGTGAGAAAACTGGGTATTTAATCAATTCATTATGGCATGCATGTTTTGTTGTGAATTACGGCAAGGAATTTACTCGATGTGGCGCATGAATACGTCTCAAACTGACTGTATCAACGTATTCTCCCTATACCATAACAAAGTCTTTCGTACTGACAACTCTAAACAAACCTCGTATTTAGTTTTCTGCATTGATTCAACTAAGCTATTGTCTCATTTAAATCTAAGATACTTAATTTATAAATACATTACACAGTCATGAATTAAGTTAAATTTGGAGGGCATTTAATATTTATGAAGACGCAATGATGCCTCTAAAACATTGTGAAAGGAGCATTCGGTCTCTATCGACTTATATCATTACAATTTCTTAGTAACACAGAATAGGACACCACTTTTAATATTTTCGTTAAATATGCAGCATGTGCTAAAGATTACACGTTGCATGTCACATCGAAGATTACACGTTGCATGTCACATCGAAGATTACACGTTGCATGTCACATCGAAGATTACACGTTGCATGTCACATCGAAGAGTAATACATATTCACAAGATAAAAATATATAGAAATTCAAAACACAAAATAACAAAGACATTCAGAATATAAAAAAATCACATTCACATTCAGAAGCCAAAATAATATTACGTAGATAAAATCGCAAACATGCATACGCTGACACACTATATCCAGTGATACGGATTAAGGCTCTAATAAACAGTAACAAAGAAAAAGTGAAAACAAGCTTTGTAAAATTTAACAAATAATTTATTTCAGTGGATAAAGATCGTATAAATGGAAAAAAGAACCTGCATTTATAAGAATCAAATTCATAAATAATCCAAGACTAATCAACGAATTAAATTACAAAATTCCTAGTAATGAAATGTTCTATTAGATTAATGTTAGAGTCCACGATGGAAGACGATGACGTATGCTGAAGTATGTTTTGGACTTATCTACATTTCCTTGAAGAAACACAATATTTAACACTCCGGTGTTGGAAATCTGAATAAACGTTTGACTAACTTTCTTTATCCAACCATTCTGCTTGAGTAAATGAAATATTTTTTTAAAAATCGAATTAGTTCTTTTAAATCATAATGAATTGACGAAAAGTTAACATGGATTCAAAAAAACGGGCTACAACAAAATAACTTAACGTCAGATTTAAAAGCCCAAAACTAACTATATTTCACTAAAACAAAGATTATATCGTATTCTAGTACGCAGTTTCGAAAAATCCTCAAATTACGAAATCAAGAAAAAAGGGGAGAGGAGTCACGTGATTATTTATATCACGTATTACTAACATGATTCTGACGAGATCCAGTCATTTACTTTAAGAATAAAATATTGTTTTCTTCTTAATTCACTAGTCCCATCTTGACCTAGACAACAAATAATCATTTAAATTTATAAATAAAATTATAACCTGTTGACGTGGGTTCGATTCACCTTGGATCAAGGTCAGAATATAGGTCAACACTACTTTGTTTAGCAAAGAATAAATCAGGTCAACCGAATTTTTGGAAAAAAATCATCTCTTGTGAATAAATGTACATTAAAGAAGCCTGTAATGAAAAAGCTATTTAACACAGACAAACAAACAAACAATCAACTTAGAACAAATATATTTGTCAAATCAGATATACGTAGCACTTCTTCCATGAACTAAGAGAAAAACTTTCTTTATTCCTTAGATTAATTAATTATACATGATGTTTGAGAAAAATATAAGCAGTACTCTCATGTGTTAGAATCAGTGTATTTGCTATTAAATTATTGTTTTCCTTGATGTGCCTGATGACAAGATAATTTTCCGGTAACAATAAACTGTACCTTAGTAATCTTTGAGTTATTAATAGGCATAAGGAATTTAGACATATCCTTGATTATTAGCATTTATATGTTTAACTAATCCATGACCCACGATATGTCCAAGAAACGTTACACTAGAAGCGCAAAACTCACTTTTAGATAAATTAATTGTCAAATTTATATCGGTGAGTCTGTCAAAGAATTTCCGAATCGTTGCTAAATATTCTTTCCATGTGTCGTTGTAGATGATGATATCATCGATGTAAGTATCACAATTATCTAGACCAGTGGTGATCATATTCATAAGACATTGAAATGTATATGACAACCCTTTTGTCTCTACCGAATTACTTTATATTGGTAAAAACCAACTGGAGTCACGAATGCCTAACATGTATTTCCCCTTTCCGTTCGAGGAATTTGCCAAAATCCTTTCAGACGGTCGAATTTGGCATTTCATTCTTATCAATACAGTCATCGATTCCTGGTAATGGAAATTTATCTGTCTTTTTTCAATTAGTCAACTACAAGTATGTATAGTGAACTCCAGTTACCTTTAATGGGTTCTATAAAATCATTCTCCAGCAAATACTGAATTTCGTTTCTCAAGTATTCCTATTTCAAACGGTTCTTCTTTGCGGGTGCTGTTTCACAGGTGTGGAATTTCTAATTTCAACGTCCTGAAAATTGTGTTTGTTCTTGTAGGAACATCTGGAAAAAGTACTCATATTCAATTAATAACTGTTTAAGTTCATTTATTTCATGCTCTTGCAAATGTGAAAGTTTCTGGTCCAGATCATTCATACTTGCTGAATTCTGAAGAGTTGTCACTCTAATCTCAGTTAATTTTGATCATATTCCTTCACTTAAATCTTCATTAAGTAGGCCATGTACAACTAAATTAAGTCGCTGTCTCTTTCAATATACTGCTAGTAATATAATTGATTTAGAGCCTAGGAGCACTAATATTATAATTTAACGCATGTATTTTCTTCTTAACTTTGTAAGGGCCATAAAATATAACATGAAGAAACTTTTGAAGAATGAGCAAGAGACAGAAATCTATTATAAGACTCATAAAATCTCTTCAGTATAGTGCCTTCAAGCCATAATTTCACTTTTGACTTGAATTACTGAATGTCATATTCAAGAATGAAAGGCTGGAAAGTTCATGACCTAAAATATGAACTTCGACAGATTTAGGAAGACAAAACGGAGTTTTAATTTAAACAAAAACTTATCAAAGCTTTTACTATTGTTTTATATTTAAAATTCCACAATAGAATTGCCTCTGTAAAACATGATGACGCACACATAATAACCAACAGGTACTGGTTAAATGACTTGGTCTTGGGTAAGGGACCAACACAATCTATCATAATCCTACTAAATGGTTCATCAAATGCAGGAATAGGTGCAGATGAGCATTATATAAATTCTGATTGAGGTTTCCTGTTATTAAACAAGTATGGTAAGATCTACAGAATTTAGCAACATCACTTTTGGTTTCTGGACAATAAAAGTGAGTTAAGATATTGTGATAAGTCGTATTAATCTCTAAATGACCAGCCAAAGACATTTTATTGGCCAGACTTCCTGTCTGTAATGTATTGGAACTACAAAATACAAATCCTGACCATTACTTGTGTCGGCCAAAGGAATACTTTCCTTATCAAAATCATTCGCAAGAACTTTCGTTGCTATAGCTCGCGTAACTGCACAAACTGAGAATACAAACGTGAATTCATCTTTCAATTGGATCGAAGTTCTGATCCAAGCAAGGCTTGTTAGTTACAAGTGTATTAACTACAACCTTGTCTCCAGCTCGGTCGTTGACTAGCAATACATGAATGCCTTTCACGGGTAAAACACAGACTGTCCCTACTGTCAAAGCTCCTGAGACTACGTCTAATGACAAATTTACACTATGGAAAGGAACATTAACAAAGCCGCACTCAGTTTTTTGAATAAGAGCACTCTCATTAGATTACGACGTCTCACAAAAAGACAAAGTACCTGATATAAAAAACTGAGACGTTCATGTGTCCCGTACAATTTTAATAGGGGTGGTATTGGCCGAATCACACAAGTTTGATATAGAACCGTTTGAAATGAATGGTTCATAACTCTCCATAATAAAAGGAGACTGGAGTTTATTATACCCAACGAATGTGTTGCTTTCAATACATGACCGACACCTTGACCTCTTTGGAAATAAGAGCATTTGGAATAGGTCTGTCTTGTATCTGATGCCATCATTTCAATATGTAGCAATTAGATACAAATGTGAACTTTCCTCTTGCAATAAATACATGTAGGAAAAGAAATTAAACGTTTTGCTAGTTTGAGTTTTAAAAGGGCACGTATTAGGCTAAAATAATTTTCTGCCAAAAAGCTGTTGAGTAGAAGATTTATTTACAAAAGAAACTTCATGAGTTAAAAAGTGCTCATAAGTGGCATGATCAGCATTTTCCAAGGTTTCGATCTTGTGCTCGTCAAGATAAGTCTTAATGTCGCGATGGACACAATTCTTAAATTCTTCAACTAATACAGATTTTTTGAGGCTGTCTTAATAGTTTTCAAATTTCATGGTTAAGCATAATCTATCAAATAACTGATATTTGTCTAGCAAATTCGACAAGATTTTTGCCAGCCTTTTTTTTCGTAGTGTCTCAATATCTTCAGTGACTAACGCATAACCCATTAAGATGTATTCTTTAACCACATCATATTCACCACTTTGGTGAACTGACAGTTAATGGTAAATATAACTAGCCTTACCAGTGAGTACACATTGTAATGCGTGAGTTTACAAAACGAGTAGAGCATTTGTCTAGTTATATTTTTCTGAATCAGGGCACTAATTTAATGTTCTTTGGTAGATGAAAACTTAAATCTGGAATTAAAGCATGAACGTGTTTTCCACTTGCCAGCTTTATTTCTTTCTTTCTACATTGATAATCCCTATCTTCCTTCTCTTTTTGCATGCGCATTTGTTAATCTCTCTCCTTCATACATTGCATTTGTTTTTCTTCCTGATCTAACGGCATTTGTCTGCTTTCTCTTTTTCTTCTGCTTGTAATTGCATTTGTTTTGTTTCGTTTTTTGTAACAGAATTCGTCTTCTTTTTTCTTCCTTATCTAACTGCACTTGTTTGTCTACCTTTCTTTCTTCCTTAACTCCATAACGTTTATAATAAAATATTGTTTATTTTTTATTCACTACTCCTATCTTGACCTTGATAACAACCAATCATTTAAAAAAAAACATATACCTGTTTACGTGGAATCAAGGTTAGGATATGGGTCAACATTATTTATTTACCATAGAATAAATCAGCTCAACCGAGTTTCTCAAGAAAAAGAACATCATCTCTAGTGAATAACTATATATTACATCATGTGATGGAAAAGAATAATTATTTAAAGCAGACGAACAAACAGTTTAATTAAAACAAATATATTTATCAGATCAGATGCACGTAATATATGTGACAGAAGTCGGGAAGCCGACGACATAATCGGAATCTCGTTTCGCATGCGTTTATAAAAGATCGCCCATCTTCAATATCCAAAGAGAATGTTATGAGAGATTAATCGTGGTAATTTTATATTGTTTATTAGGTCCTTGTCTTAATGTTATTCTGATTAATTATTCACGTTCATTCACCTATGCTTTGGCTGATATATATATATATATATATATATATATATATATATATATATATATATATATATATATATATATATGTAATATATACTTGTGTATGAATGACTCATAGCCATAATTTGTATGTTCATGACCAACGGACCAGGAAGTTATGTTTTTTTCTTTTTAATCCCAAATAAATGGTGTTTCCAATTTCATATTCATAAAAGACAAAGAAATAGATACAACAAATCAAGAAAAATCGAAACGGAAGTAAAGCATGGTGATGTGTAATGCATTTATTGAAATGAGGACGGGGATTTAAGGAATTATTGTCACGTTTCCCAATAAAGAACTATAAACCAATAGTGCCGCTAAGACTAAATATTTTTAAAATAAGATCATGGAATAAACATGACATCTCGCAATAACTTTTATCTCTGAGAGTAATAGCTGTGTGATTGATGTATCAGTATGAACATAAAGAAAGTCCTGGTGCAGTGGGTTTCTTGTTATTTTAAGTGAAAATAGATTAAAGGTATTGGTCTAATGGGTTTAGTCTTTTCAAGTTAGAATAGATTAAAACTGTTGATTAATGGGCTTCCTGTCATTTTGTTTCGTTATCTAAGAGTTTCATTGTATTATTGTAAGATATATGTTAATGACCTCTGTTACCCTTAGATTATCTTCAAAGCACCATAAATTATTCATTTCATTCTTGTATCCGAGATTACGTAGGGTAGTCCTCTTAATGCTCTTGAAGGCTGCCTTCTTACATAATAAACTGCTGACTTATACACGGTCCCTTTTGAACCTACATGTCTCCTTCAGTAATGCACCATCCTTCTCATCAAACCAATCTTGATGTTTATCTCTGGTGGCAATGATATTGCCGAGCACATTCTCTAGAGGAAGTCTAATTTTCCTCAACATTCTCGAAATTTGCTTTAGTTGCTATTATCTGGCATAATTCTTCAAAAAACGCCTGGTTCATATTCTTCTGCTTCAAGTTTGGAAACACAGTTTTTGAGTGTTGTTTGGCCTTGTAATTGAATGCTAGGCCGAATTCAGATATTATGTTTGGAGACTGTGAGTCTTTCATTAGTCTAGCATGTTGCGTTTCATTTTATAGAGAATCAAGAATAACATGTTCTTTTTAAGAGTGTGTAAATGAGATATACATTTTGCAAGAACATCTAGTGATACATACATATATGAATGTATATATGTGTATGTTTGTCCTCAAATTATGAATGTTGTTCTCGTTGTCATGGTATTGTTACTTATTCGAAATGAGTCATTTATAACTACAAAGTCTTGTATAGTGACTATACCTTTCCTTTTTTCCCTGCCCGTTTAAGCCAGTGACGTGAGAACACTTCAAAAGAAATTGTTTTTCAGCAATAAAGAAATGGTGCAGATCGCTAGTAGAACATTTAGGAAAAAAGGGAAGAAATGTCTCAGCACTGTTCAACCGTTGCTAATTTTTTAAGGATTCCACGGAAATAAGATAAATAAGAAGATTTAATCAAAATGAAGTCGACGTAAAATACAATTAATAGGCAGGAAGTTAATCTCCTGCCATAACAAGTTGAACCGCAATTTGTCAGCCGGCTTCAGGGTCTGGTCAATACGAAACCTTCACCGTTTCTATCCACCATGAAGTTATTTAGATGTGCATTGCCTATCCCTTAATCACTGTTATAAGCAATGCTAAGCAGCATCGTGACCTGAAGTCTGTATTGTGTAGCCAGAGATGCCTTAGTATTCCATGTCACGAAAATAGGTTACAGGTACAGATGATATATGCCAATCTGTACGAATCAGAATAATCTATAACATACCAAAGTACAGGTCAGCGAGATTTCCTTTGTTTAAATACAGCAACTAAAAACACATAAACATTTTGATTCTCCTTCGGGAATCATTGTTTCTTTCCGTAATGGTTGATATTCCTTATGCCGTCAATAGTTTTCTAGTTTGTCATCTCTTTAAAATATTTCTATCTTGGTCCATTAATAAGAATGTAATTAAATTTTTGCAATGAAAAATACTCGAACTAGTTTCTTGAGTTCAGCTGCAAAATCAAAGCAAATAACCTTATTATAATACATTATATTGAACACTTAATTTAAATCAAAGCAAATAACCTTATTATAATACATTATATTGAACACTTAATTTAAATCAGTATATGTTGAGTTATCTTCACTTTGTGCAGGATTATAACAATTTCAACAATTTCGAATGGATACAAAACTTACAGTTTTGAGAATCAAATCCACAAATAATAAAACAATAATCCACGAATTAAAATTACAAAAGTCCTAGCAATAAAATGTTCAAAAAGATTCAAGTTCGAGTCCTTTTGGAAAATCCAAGATGGAAAACGATGAAGTATGCTGAAGTCTGTTTTGTGTTTAATATATAGTTAATTATAGAAACACAAGATTTAACATTCTGGTGTCGGAAATCTGAATAAGATTTTGATAAACTGTTTTTGTCCAAAAATTGTGTATGAGCACATACAATATTTACAGACATACGAATTATTCCTTTAAAATCCAAATGAATTGAATAATTTGTTAACATGAATTAGAACAACCGGCAACAACAAATGAAAATGACTTAATGTCATATGTAAAAGACCAGAACTGAATATATATCACTAAAACAAAGATTATATCATATTCTTCGAATGTGCAGTCTCAAAACAGATCCCCAAATTGCGAAATAACGAAGGTGGGAAGGAGCCACGTGATCGTTTATTTCATGTACTCCTAACGTGACTTTGACGAGAACCAATATTTTCTACTTTAAAAAAAGAATCATTTTACTTCTTCACTAGCGCCTCTTGACCTTACGACAGCCAAACATTTTGCTGTTGTTGTTGTAGGGTTTAACCCAATTTTTGCAGCACAATATAGGCTATACTTGGCGGCCAGTATAAATGGTGGCGGAAGAAGCCGAGAAATCTCGAAAAGAACCAACGACCCACCAGGAACTACTGGCAAGATTTCTCACATACCCACATTGGCCGAACCCAAGACTCGAACCCACGCAGATAGAGTTGAGTTGGTAGTGATCCGTAAAGGTGAGCGCTTTTGACCACTCGGCCACTATTTTGAAATAAAAATGAAACATTTTTATGTGGTGTAACTAACCTTGAATAAATGTCAGGATCTAGGTCAACGTTACTTGTTTACCAAAGAATAATTCGGTCAACCGATTTTCTGAATGAACATCTCTAGAAAATACATGTACGTTACTATAACATGTCATTTAAAAAAAAATTTAAACTAACAAACAAGATTAAATTAAAACAAATATGTATATCAAATCAAATACACGTGACAATGTATATAAAAAAAACTATACAAATTACTCTCTAAGTCCAGGAAGTGAAAATGGCCAAGCGGACCTAGCATTTTCCTCATGGATGCAATCCGAAGTAAGGCTAAGCTGTATACTCTATAATATAAATTACAACTCTCAATCAAATACCAAAATATAGATAATTACAAGTTCTTTAATAGCAGCTTTTTCATAGCAAGTACAACCAGTGAGAAAATTCATAACAAATATAATCCTATACAAAATACGAAAATTTAGAGAGCTGTCTAGGTCAGATTACGACATTTGTAATCTGCATCAAGGTTAGTCATCCAAGTCAGTTTACGACAGTTGTAATCTGTATCAAGGTTAGTCATCTAAGACGGTTTACGACTTTCAAGAGATTAATGTTCAGAAACAATTCATAAGAACTGTGGCCTAATTCTATGGGTGTAAACTAGTAAGCAATTTCGTGAATTATAAACAGTTTACCTGCGTTCACTTAAAACTTGTGTATATTTTGCTCTTGATATACTTAGGTATCGATAGTTCATAGGCAATGCCGAATTACGGCCCCGCCATCCCAATTGACGTCGATAAAATTGCATGTATTTCACTATATATATATATATATATATATATATATATATATATATATATATATATATATATATATATATATATATATATATATATATATATATATATATATATATATAAACCGTATAATAGTTGTAAGACGTATTCACTCACATATACATACATATCAGAACAATACTTCAATTAGCGAAAGACTTTAAATAAATCTGCGCACTGAAATTATCATAAGAATATACAAAATAGGAATCAATTAATCTTGCCTTACATACACACATCCGGGCCTAAAACGATTTTTTCTTCAACTCACTACGTGACAATTCGCAATACTCCACTTCACAAATCCATTTACTGGGAAATAAATTAATTCTTCTAAGAATCAATCGTTACCTTACATGCTTTTCTTTGTTAGTATCATTTATTTATATAAACTTTGCAATATTATTTTACAGTCTAAAAATGTGTATTTTTTTTATAGAGATATATTCAATTTAAGCACGTGGATTTTTCCGATAGGTCTGTGTCGAGAATTCGACACCAACTACATTTCTTTCGATAGTTGACGTTTTGAAATGTTCTGGTCTGAATTGAAACCTGAGTAGGTTATCGATCAAGCTGGCTATCTAATAAAAGGCGTATCGGTCTGTTTTGTTTATACGATAATTTATAGAAATATTTTATTAACTGAATAATTGAAGCATTGTTCCGATATGTATGTACGTAGAAAGAAGATATTTTCTTTTCCTACTTTACTACCAAACAAAACGTGATATTGACTAGTAGCGAAGCAGAATTTATTGATTGTTGGTACCAAGAAAACTTTCATTTCATTATATAATAAACTTCCTCCTGAATTCAAGTTCAGCAGATTAATATGATTGTTAAGCACAACACACCACCCCCATCCTCTCTCAATTCACTTTTATCGACGGAACAAATAAATATTAGTGGTTTAACAGAGAAGCAGGATTGAAATGATTGAAATGATCTAATCTGTCGCATTGTTGACATTTTGCAAACTATCTGATGATATCGGCGTATAATTTGACCACAAAGCGAGTGCGATTCAACAATTCATCACAATGGATGTATCATTGAGAGGCAAACGGCGTCAAGTCAAATTTCTTGGCAAAAATAATTTGCCTGTATGACATGTAATGTAGATTCTGTTAAATCGTTCGAGCTCAGAAAGTATTCGTTTATGAAAATATGGAAATGCAAACAGCATGAAACTTATTTTATCCATATGTTTAATATTAAAGTATTTAAGAAATAAAAGTTATGATTTTTTTTAAAAAAGACAATAAATATAGTACATTACAGCCATGGTATGTAGAAGCATGACACAAAATCGCGTACACACATAATGAAAATATAAAATAAAAGCAGCAAGAAAGCATGATGCACAAGTGTAATGAAGTCTGACACAAAACACGTGCATGCAAGTATTTATTATTTCTTTCTTTTTTTTGGGGGGGGGGGTCGGGGGAGGGGTACGCGTAAGTGTAGAAGGTGTGGATGTCCCTATTACTTCACATACAATTTAAAATATCAGTGGAGATTATTGTAACATTCTAATGACCACTAGCCAAGGCTTTTCTTTTAAAATAAAATTATCAGGAACAGCGACTCACTCCTTTTCATAAAACTTAAGAGTTGCGGCTTCATTTCATAAAATTATAAAATCCGCTCACAAAGATGTTTTACACATTTTCTAAACATTATATGTGGCAGCAAGCGGAGTAATCAGAAAACGGGATCACTGACTAATTAACATGAAGATTTTACCTATCATTGCAAATCTATATTAAGTACTGTAATGTAATTACAGAATCTAAAAGCGCCCAGATCGAAACCGCGCCTCTCATTAATCACCGTGAATTTTGACCGGTCCTATTGTGAACAAATCTGTACAAGTCTGATCGATGGTTAGATAAAGCTGCATTTCAACTATCAGACAAATCGGGTAGTGTGACTAATACGAACCTTCAATCAGAAAAATCTTGTTTCTCAAACCATTAGCGAGAATCTCAGTAACAGAATCCAATTACTACAAATATCAATTGAAAATATGAGTGGGTACGAAACGGATATTAATTTGTTTGTACATCGTTTTAACGTGTAGACGGAAGATGCAAGAGATTTCATTTAACCTTCAACGCTAGCAATCGCTATAACATAATCTGTCTCTGTATTCAATATGATAGATAGATAGATAGATAGATAGATAGATAGATAGATAGATAGACGTTTAATGTACGCAGACCTAAAAATAAAGTGGAGACAAATAGTACATAACAAAATCCTTAAGACATAAGACGAAGTGCATTATGTATATGGCAATGTTGTGTTTTGTTTTAAATTGTTATTTTATTAGTTCTCTCATTGGCCATTTTAAAATTAATAAACGAATCCTGAAAATATCGAGTTATTATTTGGAGAGTTTTGCTTTACATGGTCGATAAGTGTTATCACATGATCTGAAGATGCATGTTATGTTTTGCTAAATAACACAAAACATGGTTTGGTCTAACTACTTTAATAGCTTCATTTCAACTGACCACAACAGTGAAAACACAGGCACACTAGTTTATCATGCTGACCACAACAGTGAAAACACACGCACCGAGTTGTAAAAGTTCTACTAATTGCAGCTAAAATTAAGTTCTAGCCTTGTAACATTCACAATCATTCATATACTCATAAATACAAGTACAATGGGAATATTGGCATTGCCATTAAAATCTATATTCAATACAGGTTTTACCATTACATATAAACTGATGTGATATAACATATGTATTATTATGCCATTAACCACTTCCAGTTTTTAACATTCACAAGACACAATATAAATCAGAAAAACATATCAAGTTCACATAACGAAATATATGTACCTCGCAGATTTATTTATTACAAATCCACTACTTGCTCGAATCTCTACTATCCTGTTTGGCTCATTGATGATTAATGGCATCTTGCCATTCAGTTCAGTGACCTCCTTGTTAGCATCTTCGTATGTATCATATATTTCTGGTTAATGTCTCTTTTGTTTGTAACAGATGTCTTCGGTTTTCCATGTATATAGTACCATCCTGTGTTTTTACATCATACGACCTTGCAGTGCTACTTATTCTGACGACTATAGCTAGATCCCAAAGATCTTGTATCTAACTTTAGCTTCTGTGTCATACTGTTCATTTAGCTGATGTTCCTTTTTACCCAGTTTCCACTTTAGGTTTCATTATTTTATAACATGCGGATGTTGCTGTATGTTGGCAGTAGTTAAGGCGATCGAAATCTTCGACTTATCAGTTTTTTGTGCCAGAGATCCTATAATATCAATCAGTGTATTTCGATACTCCAGTATCAATAAATATGGATCTTTTCCATATCTCTTTGCCTTTTTGAAAATTCCTTTAACAGTCTGAATGGTTCTTTCTGCTAAACCATTAAAGTGTGGATACGTGGGACTTAGCGTAGTGTGATTGTATGCCCGGGTGTTTGCAAAATGACCACATTCGTTTGAGGAGATCTGTGGTCCTCTATCTCTCCTTATCTCTCGTTGTATTTCATGTTTGCTACAGCGACTTTGTATCTGTGATTACTTTGTAATGTCGAACTTGGCAACTTCAAAATATCTAGAGCAATAGTTTACTATCAATGTATAGTTGTAATTATTGAACATAAATATGTTCCAACCCTTTCCCATGGTACGTAGTTTGTTTAGATAACCATGGTTCTTTCTTATTTGACATTCTGTATTCCGGAAAAGTAAAACAATTGATACTGTGTCTGCAATTTGCGCATTCATGCCAAGTCAATTGATAATGTCTCTTGCTCTTTGCTTTGTGTTCTCAATGCTCATATGATGTTTGTACAATCCTTGTAGCAGTATCCTCTCCTTTAAGAACTAATCCGTCTACAGTTCCAGAAATTTCTGATTTCAAAAGGTACGGGATGTTTATTATCTGGTCATCCCTGTTGACGCATATTCGTAATTTGGTCATTTTATTTATTCGTAATTTGGTCATTTTATTATCAGGTTTAGTACAATTCTTTATTTCTAAGTGTGTATCTGCAATCTGTTTATTTGACACGATCATGTATACATAGCACTCAATTTCACTAAAGGGGGCTCCGAGTGGCCGAGTGGTCTAAAGCGCTCTCCGTTACGGATCACTGCCATCTCACCTCTGTCTGCAAGGGTTCGAGTCTAAGATTCGGCTAATGTAGTTTTGTGAGAAAGCTTGCCAGTAGTTTCTCGTGGGTCGGTGGTTCTTTCCTGGGTTTTTTCCCGGGTTTTTCCTCCACCAATAATACTGGCCGCCATGTATAGCCTATCGTGTGCTGAAAAATGGCGTTAAACCTTAAAACAACAACAATAATTTCACTAACCATGTTCGTCTCAGATGTGTCGCCTGTCTCTATACCCTCGACAATATATTGGCTACAATTAACTCTTTTCCTGGACAATACATGACGCTAAAACGGTCCTTCTGCATTCCTAAAAGCATTATCAGATGTCTAAGTGGTGCAGAAGATAGAGGTTTCTTGAGGATTGATTCCATAGGTTTAGATCCGATTGTACTTAACGACCTTAGGTATATTGATTAACTCTTTCAAGAACAAATAACACAGCAAGCAGTTCTTTTTCGATCTGTGCATACGTTGTTTCTGAATCTGTCAAAGACCTTGATGCAAATGTTATGGATTTGTCAGTCTGCATTAAGAATGCTCCAAGTACTGCTTTGTATGCATCACAGCTAACAACAACAGGCCTCTTAGCAACACATTATTTTAACACAAGTTCTTTGCTTAGAATCTGTCTGATCTTTGCAGTGTCACTATTCAAAAGTGATCTGATTGAGTTTTGTCACTGTAAACATATTTGGAATAACGTTCGCTAGGTAGTTGACTGTACCAAGTAATCTTTCGATTCCTTTATTATCCGTTGGAGAAGGCATTACTGAGAATCCAATTAATGTTTCTGGTCTGGATTTAATACCTGATGATGTCAACACGTGTCCAACGTACCACACTTCTCTTAGTTCAAATTGGCATTTTTCCAAACACAGCGACAGGTTTTTCCTGGCATCTCTTGAAAACATTTTCCAGTTTTCCATCATAATCTTCCTTTGAAGTTTCCCATACAATTATGTCATCTTTATCAGTCTCCACCTCAGGTATGATCTCAGAACACTGTGACATGCGTTTCTGGAATACATCGTGAGCCGATTTAATACCAAAAGACATTATCAGGTAGCAATATATATCAAAAGGCTATGTTAAATATTATCAAACTACTTGCTTTCCTCATCCAGGGATATTTGACAGGAACCATGATTGACATCTAGTTTTGGAGATAAACTTAGCTCCAGCTATCCTTGTGGTTATATCTGCAAGTGTATGAAGTTGATAATGATTTCGATTGATAGCTTGATTCAAATTTCTCGGACAAATTCGTAGTTTTCCATACTTGGGTTTTTCAACAACTACTAATGAACCGACCCATTATGTTAGATCATCAACATTACGTATTATATTTTTCCGTTCCATCTCTTCCGATGTTGATTAAAGTTGTTCTCGTAAAGCTGTAGGAATGTTCCGTATGGGACTGATAACATGTTTCACAGGGATTGATAGCACGTTTCACATTTTTGTCAATTGTAATATGATATTTTTTAGTCATTCTAGACCACTGAATACACTGGGAAATTCTTTCACGATATGATTGTCCTTATTCCTGTGAACACTGCAAACAACTTGTATTAATTGCAAGTCATGAGACACTATGGACCCAAGAATAGGCAGTTGATTTCTTTTCGTGATATAAAATTCAAGTTCTTGATTAGTGAAGTTCAATTTGCATTTTCCTATCACACGTAGTTTCACGCCAGAGTAGCTTGTAAGAAAGTTCTTGGTTTTACTTCGACGTTGTCAATTTTTATTGTTTCAAACATATGATTTAGAATGATGTTTACTTGCACGCCATTAGATTGAGATATGCTTCTTAATGGTAAAAATAAAAATTATTCCAAAATTTTCGCTTCTGATACCTTGTTATCATTTGCTAAAAAAACGCAGAATATGGTTTGGTCTAACTATTTTAATCGCTGGATTACAACTGATCACAATAGTGAAAACGCACGCACACTAGTTTCTCAACGTAATGTTATCATAAGCATAGAGGGTTAAAAGTGAGTGAGAGCCTGCAGCTGACCATAGGTGACCTGTAACTGTCAGACGATTTGTAGTAACAAAATATTAATACCGTATATGACCCAATGCTTATAATATAATTCTATGGGAACATGCAATTTATGATGGATAGAATCGCGTGTCAGTACTCTTCTCGCATTTGTGGATATATTTTATCTTTTAGGTTATTTAATGATTTCGCGACATTGAGCAATAATGGTTTTATTGTTTAAACGATACAAAGGTTTCTCGACATTCAGCCATATTGGATTTTTTTCAGACGTTTTCTGTATCAACTGTAATTGATCATACCTTTACATTTGTATCCTAGCGAGTCCGTCAAAAGCTAATTAAAGTGAATATTAACAACTGAATGGCTTCATAGCTTCTTGGTTGGATAGATGGTTAAAACCGAAATTTATACACACGTTATTGGCTATATCATACCCAGGAATAAGAGGCTATGTGCCTTTCCCTATCGACCACAGAAGCAACGGTAGCGAGTTGACCTGGGCGGGTGTTGAACTCACGACCATTGTATTACGACCCAAATGATATACCAAAAATATCCTATTCGTATATGGTATTCATACCACTGTTATTCTAATATTACTGTAATATTCGAATTTTCATACAATTCGTGAAAGTTGTAAAATTTTATAATATGTAAATTCAATTATTAAGTGGTGAGAGCGTCCCCCTCGGATGTGGGAGGTTGCTTATTCCATCTTCGGCCGAGTCATACCAAAAAACTGTTAAGAATGGTACTAGTAGCTGCCTTGCTTGGTGCTCAGCATTAAGAAGTTAGTGCTAGGAGTGGCTGACCTGGTGTCATGATAGTGTGACTGGGTGGGACATAACGCTATATGTCGACTTCATAATGCCCCAGTGGTAGACTGCACTATGAACTGCTACACTGCAGACATCGTAGCAATATATCTGACAAATTGTTAAAGCGACGATAAAAGTCAAAATCACACTCAGACACACACCGCGATTCTTTGTATCTTATATTTTACTAATGTATTTGAATGTCAGTTACAATGCTAACATATGTGCATTACCAAAGTTTGATTATTATGTATCATATTTGTACCGAATTAATAAACAAACATGAAATGACTTTGTGTGTGTGCGTATGTTGTATCACTCATGTGTTATATGAGAGAACATAAGGTGTAATAATGCACTGGCGTTCATTGCAGAGGATTGCTTGACTACAATGTTAATCCTTAGTCATTTCACGAATACATACAGTTAAAATGAACCATACACGGAATCACCTTTCATTTCCAGCTGTCAAGAACTGAATCTACTGTTTCAGATACATGGTACATACACAGACATCTTTAATTAGACGATTTTATTTCCACTGGGCAGCTCATTTAACCGCGCATTCTCGAGTCAACGCTGCGTTAAATGGGTACTTGCATTGCGTGATGTTAACCTCTGAGTCTAGTTTGGGAAAAGTCATGTTTCACGCAGTGACGTTAATCACATGAGAAAATCTAAGTATGATATTTTCTTGTCAGAATTAGCACTAAAATTTTCATTTACAAATATTGAAAATTAAGATCGTGCGTTAAATAAGGCAGCATGGCATCAGTCACTGTATAGTTCATACGTTGTTAGTCACGAAGCACTCTATATAATAATCTGAAGAAACAAAAATATTTCAATCGAGCACCTCATTTGTCTATGCTAAAATGGTGTTACTTGATGTTGTAGTTGTTACGCATACTGACAATGTTCTATACTATCATGAGGTAGACTAATAATAATCATTAGACGAATATTTCTATAGTATCATGATGTAGATGTTATGATTCTTGTCACGTGATTGCACGTGTGCCTATCGGAGATCGTCGTTTGCGGTTAAAACAAAGGTGTTGTGTTTAAACTATGGATTACAAGATGTTTTCGGGTTTTGCTGTAAATGCAGCAGAGTTTTAAAAAAGTTCTTGAGCCTACCCTTGCTGACGGTACGGTAGTGGAATATTGACCAAGTACATGATATGTGTGCCTTGTGGCGGTTACAAACCGAGTTCGTGATTTTCTCTGTACAGTTTATATATAACCCAGTTACCTTATTCAGTATAATTGAGACTCACATCCATATTAATGAACCATGTGCGGGTGCCCTAGTTGTCCGAATGGTTTCAGGTGTTCAGATTTACAGATCACTAACATATCATCCCTTTCTGTGTTTATTCGAGTCTCGACTCAACCAACGTAGGTATCTAAGAAAGCTTGCCAGTAGCTTCTTGTAGGTCGGTGGTTCTTCCCTGGGTTTTTCGGGTACTGCTACCACCAAATTAGAAGTACGATGAATGAAAGCCTAAATAGCCCTAAAAGTCCAAAATCGACGAGTATTCCATATGAGTTCGAGTATAGTTTAGAATGAAGTCCAATCTATTGTAATCAAGAGCCAATATTATGTAATAGTTTGACATGCTAAGAGTGATGACGTATCACAATTATATACTCCAAGATGTCTCTAAATGGATTCACAGTAATTCCAAAACAACTACTTTATCCTAACATTTATGAATTACTGAAATGAATAAATTACATCACATCAGCACAAATAAAGATAATTTGACTAAGACTTCTGTTTAAGATATGAATATCCAATAATTTGGTAAACAATTCTTACATAAAATCCAAGACGTAAATTCAGAACCATATGAAGGTTAAATGCTTTTTTCTAGATCATTCTAACACATCAGCAAAGTCAAGTCCTTTAGCAGCTAACCAATCAAACATTAGGGCACCTAGTTTTCCTTGGGTGAAGCTAATGACCTGATCTAAAATCCAATAGAAGTCAAGAACGTTTCTTTAATACCTTCTGTGGTCAAAAAGTGATATTAATATGCTTACTCCAATTAAAAGTACAACCAACTATCTATATAATAATAACAATGATAATAATAATAATAATAATAATAATAATAATAATAATAATAATAATAATAATAACTTTTATTTTATACCTTCCATGGTCAAAAAGTGATATTAGCATAACATAACTATAATCATGCAAATTAAAAAACATAATATAAGTATACAAAACAAAATTGTATCATCAGATCTGTGTAGGACAATAGCAATCGGTTATTTCAAGATTGGACGGAAATAGCCGAACGATGTTCAGACTGGGACCATAGCGGTATTATCTGTTTAAAACAATATATATTGTACACAAAGTCTTACGTTATCATTCTCAAACTTTATTCGGCTCGGAAAAACTCAGAATTAATGTAGTACTTCCACTGTGAAAAGGTCTGTTGGTTTACGAATAAATATTTGAACCCATGTGCCAAGCTGATTTGTGTAGGTGTCGATCGACAAATCGATTGTGGCAAACCAGCTAAAACAGCGTTATCATGTAACACATAAAAATAGTATCGTTTTCTCATACATCGCGGCATTGTGGGCGAGCTCTCCTCTTGTTTCATCTGTTTTGAGGGTTACCTTTCTCTGAAAATTCAGATTGTATCCTTGGCTTTAATTGGGGTGTTTTGTAGCATGTAAACTTGTCAAAATCCCCTATGTGTTGCACAACACCATGTTTTTCAGAATTACTGGAAAATACCTATGCAACGCCTAGCTGCATAAATAATGTATATCTTCAATATCCTAAAATTGGCAACTTCGTTTAAATTTTCTTTTCAATCTTTTTAAAACACATGCAAAATTGTTTTTAAAATATCATAACAACATATATTATAGTTGTGACAGACGTAAATGCAGAAAACCATTAAATAACCAATAGTCCCACACGCCATGTAAGACCATGTAAATTTAGTTAATAATATCTTTCCTGAAGATGCGTCAGGTAGCCACTTTCTTTTATACACGTATTTTCTGGCAGATCCTAAAATAGATTGAACTATTTGGTGCTTTTCGATGCTTAGCTGAAATAGTTCAAACCAATGCTGAACAATATGTGTCAAGAAATACATCTTCTGTGACTTTTTAAAATCTTGCACAATACTGAGCTTTTAATAATAATAATAATAATAATAATAATAATAATAATAATAATAATAATAATGATGATGATGATGATGATGATAATAAAAAGAAAAAGAAGGCAGCACTGGTATAAGGGAGAGAACTCAATGATGCTCCGTTAGATAAACAAATTGAAATTACTGTTCCCTTTACATTCGCTGAATACAAATATGCTCTCTCTCTCTCTCTCTCTCTCTCTCTCTCTCTCTCTCTCTCGATCGATCGATCGATCGATCGATCGATCGACCATGATAGATTAATGAAAAAAGTATTAAGAGACGTTTTCTCACCTGTGAAAAGTCTAATGACTCAAAATTATATTGCAGTACATAATGGAAGATTTTAAGAGAATGATAAAGTCCGATTTAGAGAGAAAATGGACCTGAAAACTAATACAAGATAATGCAGACAAAACGTTAACGATCAAGCCAAGCCATATACACAAACAGAGTATGGTATATGCTATTCTTTGGAAAAACCTATTAAGAACGTACAGCATAGATTTTGTTCTACCAGCCAATTTTGCAAAGGCAAAGATGTTCCGGTAGTGGTCGAATTTAAGGTGTGTATACTGCAAAAATATATACAGTATGTGGGATAATCTCTATATGACATTATTTCAACCATTTACCAAGTTATCCTCTACTGTAAATGTTGTTTTGTCAATACTGTACCCAGTTAATCTTTGCTTTAGTTTATGGCTAATCTTAACTTCATACTATGTCAAATACTAATTTTTTAAAAATGACGGGAAGGAAAGAAAATGTCGATCAAAAGCAAAATGTTTAGGTTCTTGCTAAAGATCTATTGTCTGATTTAATTGATAAAATGCTTACGACATGCAAGTTTATTAATAAAACGTAAAATTGTATATAATGACCAATGATCGTTCCCTATTGACAAGATGTGATATATTAAAATGCAGCTAAGTGAGTTGCTTCTCGGCTGTCCTCTGTATTTTAATACTAATAAATTCCATACCTTGGAGTTATGCGCATGATATATTAGAGTTCTAAATTCCTTTAATTTGCAATAAGGCAAACTCATTTATACAAACCTGGTTCGGCTTCTACAAACCAAATGTTTGTTTACGAAAAGTGCAAATTTGCTATAAAAGTTCTGAATATTTTATCATTAACAGTTGCTTTTTTAATTAACATTTAACGCTAATCGATGGACAAAAAAAACGCTTGAGTCACGCCTGGAACCTGCAGAAATGCGCTTTTATCTAACATTTAAAAAATCATTGTGACATAAATCTGTTGGAAACGAACAATTCCGCCACTGAAAGAAAGATTATACTGTAAAATCCGGGTGCTGTAATTTGAAATCAAAAGACCGACATGGACAAAGCTACGGTGCTAATTCTCTGTAATGGTTTCGTCGTCTGAAAGACAGTTGAAAATTCATGGAATGTGCCAACACCCGCCCCAATTTCCGTAAACCAGTTTCCTGCGATCGCAAAGCAGGAAGGTGCTGCTGTGGAGAGGGAAACTAATGTCCTATACAAGGTGGATATTATTTTTGTTATCACAGGCATTAGTTCATCGGCTGTTTTTTTAACATACTGAAGAATCTCTTGATCCTCAGAAAGGTTTGTGCACAATGGGTTTTGCAGTTGCTGACAGCTTATCAAATGCAGACTAGAGTTGAAATCACCAAAAACAGCTACTTGATATATTTAAGAGCCATCTGAATGAGATTGTCAACGGTGATGAAAAATGGGATTTACTTTTTTAAAACCAATACAAGGCATAATAATAAAGCTTGTAGACAGGTAAACACACAGAGACCACAGATCGTTCAACGTAGTCAAAAGGTTTATTTTACAAATAAAGAAATATGTATATGCATTATTTTTTTATACATAAGGACCATGTAGTCCAGGAACATATGCCAACGCTGCTGTTGTTGCCGAATATTTTGTATTTCTCGAAAGAGTTGCCATACGTTGTGGACAGCTGAGAACCATCCGTTAGTGAACATGTGCCAAAGGTCTTCATTTCCTCCATGATAACGCACCCACGCATAACACAGACTTCATAAAGAACAGCATTAAACATCCTTTTCACAGCCCTGATCAAGCTCCCGGTGATTCTTCATTAATTCCGTTATCAAACATTAGTCGACGTGTATATTGTTTTGAAAGCTGCAGGTCGGCTGGAAGTACAGTTTTCAAGTGTATAAACACCATGCCACAAAGTTATTAATGAAGGACGTTGAATATTGGATTATCAGTATAATATAGTGTATAGAGAAAGATGGGAAGTATTTTGATGAGAAACGGTCACAATGTTCACTGTAAAATCTGTGTTGTACAGCATACTAATATTCACAATTGTTTATAGGAAAAATTCCTCAGTCATAACTCTCATTCAACTGAATTCTTTCTTTATGTTTCAAATTGCGATCGATTAAAACGTTATTCTACGTAACATAGCTTGAAATAAAAAGAAACAATACGTAATACCTGTAATACAGTCAGCAAAGAAACAAAAGCGTTATTTAATTACGGCACACACTAGAACAGAAACAACAGACCAGAAACAATGTACCAGTAACGATATCACTAGGTAGGATATTTGATAGTAGTCCATGATAAACTCTGTTAACTTTTCAGAACCTCATACAATTCATATCATTGGCAAGCTTTATTTTGCAAGAATCTATACAAGGGATACCTTTGTTTTAGTATAGATTAGCTTGCTTTAGCTTCATGATAATCACTGTTATAACAAACAGAGAAATGATTCTGTATTACTCTGTTGCGAAAGTACCGAGTTGCTACTCTTCTGGGATGGAATGAAACAATTAAATTCGAATTTATGACTATAGCATAAAACTCGGGTAAGAGTACTCTACATAATATAACCACTGTTCATATAACAAGTATAAAAGCGAGATATCTCGTACACATACAACACATCTTTTTGTTCTTCAATTTCACGTAAAAACTTTCGTATCAAGGCTTTCCCCATTTGAGCCAAGTGCTGAGGTTTTTTCTTTCCTTTCTATATTTAAACACGTCAAGTTTCAATCTGTCTCGTTCAAGCTCAACTAGCGCTTTCTGCTGCTCAATCTCTGACATAGCCATCGACTGTTTAGCCATTTCTGCAGAGAGTTTGGTATAAGCTTCTTTCTGAGATATGTTTTCATGAAGTTTGGATGCGAAAGTTCCAAGATCAGTTTTTATAACCAAGTTTTCCGCCATGCTTTTCTCGAACAAAGTATAGAAATTTTCTAGTCCTTCTTCAAGTATAGCGGTTACATTGGCCCCTATATCTCGCAGATTTCTGACATCTTTTTCGTCTTGTGTGTCAATGCTCTTTAAGGTCTCGTTTATATCTTCCTTCGCTTTTTCAAAATCGTACATAATGTCCTCCTTTATTGTACCAGTCTTATCTTCTAGGTTTTTCTTTATTCCTTGGAGTTCTTTTTTGACGTATTTTTCAATGTCTGAAAACTTTTCTTGGTTATCTTTCTGCCAATCCGTCATCTTATTTTGATATTCTTTGTATTTCTCTTCGATATCGTTTGAGCGTCTTCTCCATTTTTTCGTTGAGTTCCTTCAGCTTTTTTTCCATGTCCCTCATCATGTTGTCACACATTCGGTCAAGAATGGTTATTTTTGTCTTGTCGGACACGTCGCTGTGGACAATTTCTTTCCTGGCTGTTATCTCATCATTACAAGAACATTCATCAATGCAGAGAGTCTTTAGTTTATCTAGATGATTGTTCTCCGCTGCCAGAAGGTACCTCAGACTATCCTAAAAACGAAGAGAGAAGTTAAAGTTATCACAATAAACTACACTCAATCGCTACTATGATTCTAGCTTATAAAATGTAATATTTGTTTACAATTTGGAAAAACAGTAACAGCAAACACAACATAGGTAAATCTTAATTTAAATATACCAAAATATATATTTTATTTTAATCATTTTCTTCAAAAGTATTATTTGCAGAGTTCGAACTAACAAGATTGTTGGGTTTATTTAAGTGTCATGAAATTATAAATTTAATTGTATTGTTATGTTGCAATGGTGTAACAATGTTGTAGTGTTAAATTCGTAGTATATTTCTGTGGTGGTCAGCGTGACATTTAACCATTAAGACTGACGTAAGGCTTAGACTTTCAAGTAATTTCTGCCTGAGATGGATGGGATCTGCTCTGCTTGATGCATGGACTGAATTTCAATCGGATTCCGTTATATAACAGTCTGACAGATATATCAGTGTAAGGTAAAATAGTGGAAAATGACCGTGTTTAAACAAACCATAGCAAACATGTATATACATCTTAGGTCATTTCAAACAGGTGTCATAGAATGATATTTTCTATAAATAGTTATTAATAAAGGAGTATTCGAGATGATTATTCCGATTTAAATGGGAGTGTTACCATTTTAGTGGTTAGGAAAAGTAATCCTGGCTTAGCTAAACGATGAAAATTAATAAGTAATTTATCTCGATAAATAAATCATTCAATGGACAGTGCTTCTCGAAATGTCAGATGCTCGGGGCCAGAGAAGAAACAGATGGAATTCTCTGGTGATAAGCAAGCAAGCGTTTTGGAAGGCACAAAGGTATTGTTTCGAATACATACAATATGTTCATTGATGTACATTTATAATTATGTTTTAAATTTATTAGTTTTAAATTTATACTTCAACTTTCCTTTAGTTCATAAAATAAGCGTGAATTTGAGGTCTGGAATGTTATATGGTTAATATATTGTACGAATGTCATGCAATATTTCGTTGGCATAAATGACTTCTGATTTTAATGGTTTTGTATGTAATATAAATCATGCACGGTAGGAATTTCACGCATTTCTTCTGATACGTAGTCTGTGAAGTAAATTATTTTTTTTTTACAAAAATGATTGTATTGTGTATGCCGAGAAATGAGTTTTCTATATTTGGAAATATATGTTAATGACTCGCTAATTAGCAAATTAACGTAGTTAGTACAGGAGTGAAGTCCATAAATTCATTTTGTGAAACGTTTCAAGAGAGAATTGATTGTGCTGTATTAGGAACGAGTTTCGACTGCATAAACATGTAATAATGTACAGGCCACAGAGGGGTTATAATTGTTTAAATAAGAGATCTAATTATGTAAAAGTTCCAGTTATGAATGCAAAGAGCACCATAAAAGACATTAAGTCATGTTAATAGGTTTGTCAATGTGTATTAGCTTGTCAACTGCCCATAGTTTGGTTATGTTGAATTAAGATAAAATAATATCTGACGAAAGAAAGAGTTGGCATAATGCTTGATCGCAGGCAACAAAAACTGCATAGTGTAAAGGAGCACAATCCACAACCAAGACGATTGATGTTACGGAGAGAGACAGAAAGAAGGATAGAGGGAGAGAGAAGGGGAGAGAAATAGAGAGAGAGGGAAAGACGAAAGATGGTGGTATTAGGTCGACATATCACAAACAAGTGTTTGTTGGAAAAACAGAAATGACCAGGTGATGATAAAATGTTGTCAATTTGAGTAAGTGATGAAATTTTTTATCGGTATAACAAATAGCAAATTGAATTTCTTATAAATTTGGTCACTGTTTCCAATTAAAATTTAATCGTTCAAAGGTCAGGATCAGTTTCATTTTAGGCATGTAATTGATTAAATTGTTATAGTTTGCCTAAATGGGCTCTTGAACCTTGGCTAGCGAAGCTGCTCTATTACGTGAAGATCTGACAATAACCGCTTAGGTTCAGGTTATTACCATAATTGCTCATTTTATCCGCTAATCAGCTTAAATAGTATATCTTTGTGTTTGGGAGACTGAGCAGTGTGAATGAAGAGCATGATTGTGTTCCCAACGATTTGATTCACTTTCAGATTGTTTCAGTCTGCATTTCAATTGGCTAACTGAAAGGTAACAAGATCATGACCCCTAAGCGGTCGCTGTCAGATCTTCACATAGGACGGTGGAGGTATGATTTATATCAGATTAATTATTTTTCGTACGTTATTTGTAAGTTCTTCCGCAACAATGAAGGTAAACTTGAAACCTCGTCGATCTCTTTTATTAAAAATATATGTTCTAATATAATATATACCTTTGATAAATTAATTTATATGTCTTCATAACAACGAGTCAAGCAATATTGTCCGAAAACTAACTATTGTATTGGTAGAATAAATGCATAAAGGTTTCGCTCTAAGAATAAATATTATCTACTCCCGTCTTCTATTACTCTTAAGCACAATGATTCTTGCCATTGTTATTTTAAACACTTTGAACTAGAGATGTTTTAAATAAGTATCATTTGTAAGGTTTTTGTGGAGTCAAATATCTATCTTTCTGCTTAAAACTTTAATTTAACTTATAATAGTGACTCCATTCATGACAATGTCTGGAGCGAGTACGAGATTCTATAAAAAATCAATAAGCATATGTCGACAAAACCCTTTTTTAATTACAAATAATATTCATGTGTCGTAAAGTTATTGTAATAACGCAGAGCACAGTCAATTATGTTTTTGGAAGGACGTTAATTGGACACGTGATATCCTGATATTATAGAAACTTAATTCTATAGTGATGGTTTCTTATAGAGAAATCAAAACTTACCGTCGATACTTGATTATAAGTGGAGTCTAATGCTAAAAGCCCCATAGATCCCGATTTGCCGGCGCATTATCTGGGTCTGTGCAGTTTGCATTTGGACAAGTGTTGTAAGCTAGAATATACGGTACAAACTGATGTATGTATGTATGCATGCATGCATGCATGCATGCATGCATGCATGCATGTATGTATGTATGTATGTATGTATGTATGTATGTATGTATGTATGTATGTATGTATGTATGTATGTATATATGTTTGCATGCATGTATATGTGTTGTGTGTATGTCTGTCTATCTATCTATCTAATGACATGCTAGACCAATTCCAGTTACTTACATCTGCTATACAACAATAATATGCTTGTTACCGTCAACCTTTTCATAATGATTGAATCAAACTAGTTCAACCAAACGTGTTTGCCACATTCGGTTTACCGTTTCAAACATTAATGATTATGCACATGTTTGAAAAAAAAATGTTTCCAAAAATATTGGTTTTTGTTGTGTTTTTCCAAAATTTACTAGTGATAGTTTTGAGAAGGTCCATTTCAATGGTAAAAATATCAATTAATTTTGGACATATAAAACTTAATAATGCTTAGGATTACGGGTATGCCTACGCATCCTGGTTCTTTTTAAAGACCCAAAAATATTTTAGCATTATCATTTTTCATCTTATTTTTAAGCGGCATTGAATTCATACTGGTTTTTTGTATATTCTATTATAACATTCATAAAAATAAATTATGAAAATCAGATTTGAATAAAATTATAGATTTTCCTTCAGATGGATTTGGTACGCACATAATCAAATGGTTCGTCACAGAAAACGTTTTACAACTGAGATTTTTAGTTTACATTAGAACTTGTATCTTTGTAATTATTATCGGCATTTCCTTATGATATTTTGAGAATTTATGCCTGTAACAGGATTGACATGAATGGATGCTTTGACTCAAAGACAACACAACCAATGTGATGAAAGATGGAAGTTTATGAAAAGAATTACTGAAAATATGCATATACTCTACAAATAAAGTGATTCTTTCAAATTCCAAACACAGGACTCGTATCGCTTTACACCAACATTCACATGTTTGTTTGATTAGGATTTTTAACGTAGCTTTAACAATTTTTCAGTTATATCGCTACGATGTCTGCAGTGAGGCAGTTTATAGTGATGTCTAGCACTGAGACATCATGCCGCAGACATGTAGCATGTCACCCAGTCACATTATCCTGACATCAGGCCGACCAGTCCTAACACTAACCTCTTAATGCTGAGCGTCAAGCGAGGCAGCTGTTAATACCATTTTTGTAAGTCTTTGATATGACTCGGCCGGGGATCGAACCGACGACCTCCCGCTTTCGGGGCGGACGCTCTAACCACTAGACCACCAGAGCGGTTCAACATTCACAAATGGAAAAACAGAAACGTGAATCATATAGTCAAAAATGAAGGTAAGATTCATACCATCTCCGGTAATGAAAGCACGATTCATACAAGCGCACGCAATGAGAGCAAGATTTACACAATCTCGCGCAATGAAAGCAAGATTCACATAATCCTGAATTTGGCTGGCCCACACTTTTATTGGCCACACCCACCCTTCAAGGATCCACCATGAGCACAGACAACTACAATGAAACCAAACTGGTCATAATAACAGGTACGAAATTAAAATTTATTGATTCATGCTATTAAATTAAACTCTTAATAGCAACTTGTAACAATTTAAAAGTTCACAACGTTTCAAATCAACGTAGTGGTAAACGCATCATTTCACGCTACGACATTAAAACTGAATGAAACATGCAGGAGAATAAGAATAAGTAAGGCGAAATACCCGTGCATACCGTGCTTTTAGTGTCTCTCGTCGCAAGCGATCTACGACGAGACACATGCTAGTTAAGTTACTGAACAAGAAAAACAATTATCGACACTAGATAATGTTGCACGCATGTAGGACAAATATTGATCAAATGGTTCAAAGACGAAACCAAGTTATTTCTTGCCTTATTCTGTGACAGCTTGGCAATGTGAAATCTCGTTTCCCAACTGAATAATAATATTCTGAATATCTCTATCTGTACTTTTTTATGTTTGCCACAACATTCTGCTTTAGTCTATTCAATGTTAAAACAGAGGCTGTAAATCTTGCATAGAACATTATTAGGTCAAAAGAAAAGTGCAATGATTTTTGGGTGTATCAATAACCAGTGTAGTATGACCTGTATATTGTTACAAGACATATTTAGTATCTTTAACCTTCATACTGGGATTCGACCTAATCAGGATCACCTTGTCTACTACCACTCGTATTAGGAAATATACTGGAAAATAGACCACTTATACATTTTGTGTTGTATTAAGTAGCTTTGTTCTTTTAAGCCAAATCCGTTTTTAAAATAAACAAAAAAAAGAAAACTGTGTTACCGAGGTTAGCCGAAAACGTAGATTAGTTTCTTCAAGATATAGTTTGTACGAATCTCTTTCATATACCCCTTAAATGCCCAGAAGAAAACAAATAAACGTTGTTTTATCTCGACGGTACTACCATAATTGGAATCCTCTTTAATGTGTCCGATACTCTAATTTCATTAAATGGGGTTACTAATCAAAATCTGATAATAGAGGTGGGGGTCTGGGGTTTACCCTCATTCTCCTGTTACAGCCCAGAATGTAATAAACGCTCCATGAGATATGATAGCTCATGTTAGCAAAGGTGATTTTATTGCGCCGTGTTAAATAGCGGTGCTTTTTCTAATTCCAATGTTTTCAACGACGGAAAATGGTTGTACATCTACTGCAATGAATTCTGCAATGATTTTGTGCCAACTAATAGTTCTCGGGTCATCAAATGCAAATGGCTGTTTTCGGTCCAGCATGGCGTTAATAGTCAGAGTACGAGAAGTTGCTGAAGCTGCTGAGGTTATCTGCGGAGCATTCTTTTCATTTTTATCTGCCAGAAACAGGCCATATTCGGCGATGTGCTTGCAGCGCAAGTGCTGGATAAGATTTGATGTTGTATAATTTTTAGAATCCTTTCCACCTCTGGAAATGCATGCTATGCAAAGTGTGTAATGTGCTGTCGACTCGTTGACTGCATTTACTTTGAAGTAATTCCAGACTAAACTTGATAGTTTCAAGTTCGACATTATGCAGAACCGATATTAATAATCCAATCTATTCGGGCTCTTGAAACAATGTGTCCAAATAAATTACTACTCTGTTGTCCACAGACCGTGGGGGGTGGGCGATGTTTTTTTTTTTCAAACAGGAAAGTTTCGCGGGACAATAAATATGTTCTAATCACTATGTAAATTGAGGCAATGCTTTTGAGTTTATTGCCGACTTTCTATGAGCAAAAGTCGTCGGCTTGCTTTGACGACAACAAATACTCGTTATTGCTGTGGCAACATCAGATAATTGTAACACATTGATATAGAATTGTTTTATTTGCTAAGTATATGTCGGTGCTTCAAAGGTACAGTAAAACCTGTTATGACTTATGAGAGACCGCCCCTTCTGCCAGATGGTGGCATGGTGAAACACTAACAAAATAAATAAAAAATAATTTAAAAAAATCCGGAAATGATTCTCACTTACTAGTATTAAAGACAATGAGTTCGTTCACCCTCCAGGCATTACGGATTGACTGAAAGACAGACGACGTACTCAAACCTACACTGAAGGCCTTTCAAACAATTTCTCACTGGGACATAAGGACTATCGGTGTTTTGTGAGTTTTCATAAAGATAAAGAAAAAACACAAACCTCAAAATTGACTGTTTATATATCCATCATTACTCCCTTTGATGTTAATCTTACTGGCTATTCACATGACTTTGGCACTACAATGGCGGTTAGCGACATGTACTTTAGTCTGGTTTACTGCAGTTTACAAATGTTACCGGACGCTGGAGTTGAAAATTTCGCACAACTGGCAGCAAGATAAATTCTTTTTAAATACTTTATTAGAGCAATCTCTTTGTTACAAAAGATTAATTGATGGTTCTATGTGTTTATCTCGATATATGGTTATTCGACTATACAGTAGTGTTAGTTAATGAGCAACTTGTTTGCATACTGCATTTATCCCGAGCTCTAGTGTTACAAAGGATTAAGTTACGGTCAGTCAAAACGCGACTGTATATACAACTTTTATCAGGAAAAATTGGTTATTTAAAAAAATTATTTGCATTGGCACCGATTATTTTTGCCGATACCCGATTATACCGATTGTGCTAATAATCGGCCCGATTACGCGTACGGGCGATTAATCGGTACAGCTCTAATTACAACTATACATTGATAGTAGACTATTGCTCTAGATATTTTGAAGTTGCAAAGTTCGACATTACAAAGTAATCACAGATACAAAGTCGCTGTAGCAAACATGAAATACAAGGAGAGGTAAGGAGAGATAGAGGACCACAGATCTCCTCAAACGAATATGGTCATTTTGCAAACACCCGGGCATTCAATCACACTACGCTAAGTCCCACGTATCCACACTTTAATGGTTTAGCAGAAAGAACCATTCAGACTGTTAAAGAAATTTTCAAAAAGGCAAAGAGAGATGGAAAAGATCCATATTTATTGATACTGGAGTATCGAAATACACTGATTGATATTATAGGATCTCTGGCACAAAAAACTGATAAGTCGAAGACTTCGATCGCCTTTAACTACTGCCAACATACAGCAACATCCGCACGTTATAAAATAATGAAACCTAAAGTGGAAACTGGGTAAAAAGGAACATCAGCTAAATGAACAGTATCACAGAGAAGCTAAAGTTAGAATCAGAAGACAAGATCTTTGGGATCTAGCTATAGTCGTCAGAATAAGTAGCACTGCAAGGTAGTATGATGTAAAAACACAGGATGGTACTATATACATGGAAAACGGAAGACATCTATTACAAACAAAAGAGACATTAACCAGAAATATATGATACATACGAAGATGCTAACAAGGAGGTCACTGAACTGAATGGCAAGATGCCATTAATCATCAATGAGCCAAACCGGATAGTAGAGATTCGAGCAAGGAGTGGACTTTTAATAAATAAATCTGCGAGTTACATATATTTCGTTATGTGAACTTGATATTTTTTTCTGAATTATCTTGTGTCTTGTGAATGTTAAAAACTGGAAGTGGTTAATGGCATAATAATACATCTGTTATATCACATCAGTTTATATGTAATGGTAAAACCTGTATTGAATATTGATTTTGATGGCAATGCCAATATTCACATTGTACTTGTGTTTATGAGTATAAGAATGATTGTGAATCTTACAAGGCTAGAACTTAATTTTAGCTACAATTAGTAGAACTTTTACAACTCACTGCATGTGTTTTCACTGTTGTGGTCAGCATGATAGACTAGTGTGCCTGTGTTTTCACTGTTGTGGTCAGTTGTAATGAAGCTATTAAAGCAAACCAAACCATGTTTTGTGTTATTTAGCAAAACATAACAAGCATCATCAGATCATGTGATAACACTTATCGACCATGTAAAACAAAACTCTCTAAATAATAACTCGATATTTTCAGGATTCGTTTATTAATTTTAAAATGGCCAATGAGAGAACTAATAAAATAACAATTTAAAACAAAACACAACATTGCCATATACATAATGCAATTTGTCTTATGTCTTAAGGATTTTGTTATGTACCGGTACTATTTGTCCCCACTTTACTTGTAGGTCTGCATACATTAAACGTCTATCTATCTATCTGTCTGTCTATCTGTCTGTATATATATATATATATATATATATATATATATATATATATATATATATATATATATATATATATATATATATATATATATATATATTGAATACAGAGACAGATTATATGTTATAGCGATTACTAGCGTTGAAGGTTAAATGAAATCTCTTGCATCTTCCGTCTACACGTTAAAACGATGTACAAACAAATTAATATCCGTTTCGTACCCACTCATATTTTTAATTGATATTTGTAGTAATTGGATTCTGTTACAGAGATTCTCGCTAATGGTTTGAGAAACAAGATTTTTCTGATTGAAGGTTCGAATTAGTCACACTACCCGATTTGTCTGATAGTTGAAATGGAGCTTTATCTAACCATCGATCAGACTTGTACAGATTTATATACAACAGGACCGGTGTATTTACTGGCCATTGATACTTTCTCCTGCATCTGGGGTGAGGGCTGCACATACATCTGGCTGTGATGTACTCCTGGCAGAAGAGAAAATATGAACAAAATATGTTAATAAATCATTGGCCAGAACTGTGTCTGCCATTACAACAATTCAGTGAAAACTGACCATAAGGTCATCATTATCTGACAACAGCATCTGCAATATAGCTAAAATTAAATAATATGACCATTTCCAAAAGGGAGCTGCCAAATACAGCCTGATTGCCAATTATCTGTAAATATTTCAAGTTTGCTTAAAATAATGTCTGAACCATAGAGCTTGATTGTATTTTGAAAACAAATACCATAATCTCAAGGACCTGAACAAGATATATATATATATATATCTTGTTCAGGTCCTTGAGATTATGGTATATATATATATATATGTGTGTGTGTGTGTGTGTGTGTGTGTGACTCTGCTATCAAATGGTAATTGGGAGCCACAAAACTAAACTGTGTCATGGCCCGAACTATCTTATAAACATCCAGGTCAGTCAGCTGACGAAAAAAAGGCATATACCCAGAAAAACAATTGCGGGAAAGGTGGGAGATAGGTAATAAATTAAGCATGAAAATATGTTCTTCATTGGCACAGTTACCATTTTAAATCATTGCATATTAAATGGAGAATAAACCTGTAGTGAAAACAGAAGGCATATATATTTTATTTTATTCAGATAACTACACATTGGTAGATATTTTCGTGTACACTGTTTATATATACATGTCGAATTTATATTATGAATAGAGTATCAACACTGTATTCTTACCCTTGAATCTCATAACACATTGAATCCTCAATACAAGTAATTCCATCAAATATATGCATACACAGAGATTTAAAATATGCAATAATTTTTTGTCACAGGTCATATCGGTCTGAATTCAGTGGAAAAAAATAACACAATCATGTAACAATGATGAAGCCAATTTACTTTTCAGTATATCCCATGTCAGTAAAAGTCATCTGGTTAACAGTAGTTACTGTTCTTCCCTGCCTATTGAATAGAGCAACAAACACGATAAAAAGCGAATATCTCACAACATACAGTACTCATGCTAGATGTCAACATAAGTGGATTATGATAACATGCACTGTAAAGATATGGACAAAGAATGTAACAACAGATAAAGTTCAGTGCATTTTGTATCAAGTCTGCAGCTTCCTTTCATGGGGCTTCTGAATTTCTCCACTCCAAACCAATGGTTGTATATACAAATTTAAACAGCTAACAATGCTGCCAATTTAAACAAATTTGCAATTCGTGAAACTGGCAAAGCCCTGCATGATCACTGAAAAACTATTTTTTCGTGAACGAAGAAAAAAATACATATAAATTTCACGAAGGCATGCCACGATCATCTTATATTATACATATGCAATCTCTTCCCCAAAATCATAATAAACTTTTTACGTTTTTTTCCAAAAGAATTTTTCTTCTTCTGTGTAGGAAAAATATATATGTAGATGAATTCCGGGGCCACACCAAAACCGTATTATATCTGAATACATGTTATAACGAAGCATGCTATAGTGATGTCACACTTATATATATTAACCATCTGTCTGCTTAAATGTTATTATTTGGTTAAATTTCATGAGGAAATATCTCAACATGTTATGCTCATTCCAATGATGTTATAATAAGAGCTAGCAACCATTGTCCATATTTGAAACTCTCGATCTTCATTGAATTTTCTCTCTCCAGCGCATGCCAACTACAATCCATATTAGAGACTGAGCCAACACAGACTGTTAAGCAAAAATGAGAAACCATCACAATAATGATATTCTATATAGGACATGGGTTTAAGCAGCCATTTTTCTCCAAAGAGGCATGCCAAAATCAAGATGATTGTGCTTAGGAAGTAATATTTCTATTAAACATGTTTTATTCAATGGCTAGGTAACATTGATGATTTTTTGCAGAAAAGATGTTCAATTTGCTGAGAATGAAATTTATGCACACTTATATATCTACCTACCCACATAAAGCAGTGGTGGGGTGAAATCTTTATTATCCTCAGGCTGAAAGTCCGATAGAGCTGGAATGTGGCGATTGTCAAACATGTCCACTTCTTGTAGTTCCCCTTGATGGAGTATCCATGCGTTAGCCACAGGAGTCGAGAACTGTTGGGGAATGAATTCATATTAACTGGCATTATATTCTTATGGATTCTTATGATCCCGTGCCCACAATCATATACATGATTATTATTGACAAGCATTGTGGAAGTAATAAGTATGCATGAGAATGAGTGCGTGATTAGGATTTTTAATGTAGCTTTAACGGTATATGCATGAGAAGGTTTAATTGGCACATCAGCACATTAAAGCTCTTAAGTGCTGCATTATTGTAAAATAATATCTCATGGAATTTACTAACATTAAATTTGAGGTAGGCTCTTTTCTTTTTTTGAAAACTGATGAATTATACAGTAATTGAAATTGAGAGTGATTATGGGATGTCAGTTGGTAAACTCATAACTCCCCCCTCCTAAATATAAATTTGTAAAGAATTTCCCCCATTATATTAAGGTGAAGGTTAAGTACTATAAACATCCCAGCGGACATAATATTCAGGATGGTACCCCATTTGGCACACGGGTAAATGCACCGTTCCTAACACCCTTTTCCCCATCTCATACCACCAATGTTAAGAATCTTATGTAACAATGATATTATGATCACTTGGAATCTAATAAAACAATATTTACTACAAACTTAATAAAGATTTATTAATTTAAATTTTTGTAATTCCATTTGAAAATATATAACATGTTTAGAAAGCTTGCAAAATCAAATCTTTAGGTAGATTTTGACTCTCACCTGCTGCTGCAATTGTATACTATTATCATCTGGACCTAAACCCACAATGACACCATCAGGGACAAGAATCTTAAGTTTTCCATCAAAGCCGACAGATTGAAACCCCTCATCATCTGTGAATGACAAATTATTAAAGAATAGTAATAACAGGAAAGTTCACATCTGCCCTATTGGTCACCATATAAAGATATTTAAAGGAAAGCTGCTTTTATTGGAAAAGTGTCCCTTTTTGTTCATTTTCATATAAACTGGACCAAAAAGATTTGTTTTACTGTAGAATGGATCCAAAGAATGTAATGTCTTGACTGCAGAACTGTAGACAAAATCTTACAGATGTCCAGTTTTAGAATATTAATGCTAACAGTATAACTCAAAACTATGTGAATGTACAAATATGATGTCACTCATTACCTAAGTGTATTGTAGCATTACAAATTCTGACAAATCATATAGTTGCAACTTCTGTCACTAAAACTGAAAATATAAACTTGAACAAGTTTTAACAACGACAGCAATAGTCTTGTGAAACAAAAAAATTGACAACTCCAAAAAAAGTATGAAATATTGGAAAATACAGAAATATTTATTATCAGCCTTAAATCAGCAATACTGCTCTATTAATTTTGTCATACTGAAATATACAATCAACAACTTAACACTCATATGTATCATGACCATGTTTGATTGTTTTTTTATGGTTTAACACCATTTTTCAGCACATGATAGGCTATACATGGCAGCCAGTTTTAATGATGGAGGAAAAACCCGGAAAGAAACACCGACCCACGAGAAGCTACTGGCAAGCTTTCTCCCATAACTACATTAGCCGAATCTTAGACTTGAACCCATTCAGACAGAGGTGAGATGGCAGTGATCTGTAACGTAAAGCACTTTAGACCACTTGACCACTCAGGGCCCCTTATCATGACCACGAATACATAGTCAATTTTTAAATTATTATTCAGCATTATTATTTTATGGAAATTAAGTGATTGACATTTTTTCACATTTAAGTTTCATATTTACCGATTTGGGAATTGATATTAGGATAATATAAGAAAATGCACACTAACAGAAATTTTCAAGTAACTTTGGGTTGCCTAAACCCTTATTTTTTGCAAAATTTTAAATTCTTCAAACTGTGTAACACTTCAGCATTTTATAAGATGTCATACTTAAGACAGAATCTTAATATTCACAACTATAACAGATATCAATGGCAGAAGACAGTGATACAAATGTCTTACCATTTGCTGATACAGGTCAGGCAAAAATTAAATACCGGGTAATGCATCCCACAAGTTTTAAACCTTGGCAATTACTCAGTGATAGGATGGGAGGTATTAAATGTGTGCATTTAAAGACCTTGCTATGCAGGGAGGGCCCCTGAGTGGCTGAGTGGTCTAAAGCGCTCTCCATTATGGATCACTGCCATCTCACCTCTGTGTGGGTTCAAGTCTAAGATTCGGCTAATGTAGTTATGTGAGAAAGCTTGCCAGACCTTTATTATTCTTGGATTATGACAGACATTTGATTATTTTGCTTTCATATTTAACCCTTTCTTCATTACGTAACAGCTAATTTTTCTGTCAAACCACACAAATCAGACTCAACAGATTATATATTGTACCAAATAAACAGCAACTAGGAAATGGCTAGGGTAATTGAATTCAACCCTGCTTACAAAGAAATTGTTGTATCCAAGAACGTAATCAGCAATCTTTACTCTGTGTGTATGTGTGTTTACTCACTAGCCTATTATAATATCCATATTACATGTCCCTATTAAAGCAAACTTTTTTGTTGAATTGGACTGCCCTGCCTAATTATTGTCAAACAGACCATTCCTTGCATGTAGCAGTTTGTTCATACTGTGCATGGACTGCTGAAAACATTCCACTGTGAAATAATTATAAGGTAAACAAAAACCTTTCCTGTTTAACTTCAAATGATGAAACAGAAATTAGACATTAGAGATCGCTATATCCCAATACCAACTGATCCTTCTTATTTTAACTTCAACATATACCTTAATGCAAATTACCTGAAGATGGACAAGATGCAATGGAAATGTCCTCATCTTCTGCCATCTTTGTTGTAATAACTTGTCTTTGACCTTTGATAAATGATGCTTGATGCTGACCTACACTGAAGTTCCACCTATGATATAAACAAAACCACTGATGAAATAATGTTAGACCTATTACTATATGAAATTAGCTAATGACCTACAGATAAAAACGTTTTAGTGCATAATATAAAACTCCATCTAATAATCACAAAGTCTCTTTCAAACAACTTTGTGTTAAATTTTTAATTTAATATACCCAACAACAATTTTAAGTTTAATGGCAATGCTAGACCAACATGGTGTTTTTGCCATAATGGCAATGTTTGGCTAACAATGTATGTCTTAATTACTAGACCAACAAGTTGTTAAACCACGGCAATACTAGATCAACAAGCTGTGATGCCATAATGGCAATACTAGACCAACAAGCTGTTATGCCGTAATGGCAATACTTAACCAACAAGTTGTTATGCCATAATGGCAATCCTAGACCAACAAGCTGTTATGCCATAATGGCAATACTTAACCAACAAGCTGTTATGCCATAATGGCAATACTTAACCAACAAGTTGTTATGCCATAATGGCAATGCTAGACCAACAAGCTGGCAACATAATGGCAGTGCAAGACCGACAAGCTGTTATATGCCAAAATGGTGATACTAGACCAACAAGTTATGCCATAACGGCAATGCTTTACAAAAAAGCTGTTATGTCACAATAGCAATCCTAGACCAACAAGTTGCATATCCCATAATGACATTGCTTGACCAACAAGTTATATAGACCATACAGGTAATGCTACACCATCAAATAATATATACCATAATGTCAATGATACAACAACAAGTTAAATATACCATAACGACAATTCTTCACCAACAGGTAATATATAAAGTAGCCACCCACCCCCCTTATATGGAAACCCCTTCTGCACCAGGAAAGTGGCCTTATAAAACTGGTAGGACTTTCCAGAGGGGGGCTGAATTTTTTGTGACTAGTATATGTAATTTATGTCATGAAAAAGCTATATACTTCAAAGCATTAAATATCTTTGTTTAAAAGTAACACCAATCATTAAAAGGTTCTACTTGTTATAATAATATACTTATTTCAACTATATATACATTAAAAGTTCTTATTCTTGGCATAAGCATGATATGCAAGTGGGTATAGTTGTCATGCACATTGCAAAACCTTTCAAAATCATCATTTTAATCTAAGTACATACATAATGATATTTGTCTTTTGTTCCATTTTTCCAATGCTGCTGAATAACCTCCTAATAGGTTATGACATTGTTTAATAGAGTCATTTCAACATAAAATTTTTCTGTTCCAGTCTTTTCCACACAAAAATGTTTGCCATGTCCCCCCATCCCCAATGTCATCATGTAGAATAACTGACTTTCTTCTAAAATAATACGTCTCCGTTATTGTGACGACATATTAATGTCTGGTAATGATTTTTTCGGTTATTGCTAACTGTATGCAATTTAATTATGCAGACAAAACTTGGGTCGAATGGACGATATGCAGACTTTCCTAAAGGAACCGATAAAATGTGTTATCACAAGATTTTTGGGGTCTTTCTCAGGTACCCTGTTTTGTTCAAGGTTCTGTGTGCGTGTTATTGCACAAAATCTATTTTTATCCTATTTTATGATTTTGACAATGTCTGGTTATAATCATCCAAGAGAAGAACTCAACAGAAGTCAAAAAATTATCATAACATTGTTGAGCCCATTTCCTGTAAACATCAGCTTTTACAGACAATGATAATATTAATCTTTAGTCAACACTTCTAATGGAAACTTGACACTGTGTATCGACAACAGAGATGATATAATTACTTACCTTACATCAAGATATAAATTAATTATTGGTTCTGGATACATTTGAAAAGTGGCAGCTTGTTAGTGGAAACTTTACATTTTTGAACTAAAATGTTGGATGCTAGTCGCATGGGTGGGGTGGACATTCTTGAGGGGTAATTTTAAATACAAACTCATCATTGCCAAGGGATTCTGGCCATTAAGAAGCTGGTGGCCACTGGTCAGGGGGCCATTTAAGAGGGGGACTACTGTACCCTAATAGCAATGCTACACCAGCAAGCTGCTATATGCTACATTTTATTCTTTTCAGACATTACTGACCATAGCAACAAACAAACACAACAAGCTGCAATTTAATGCATGCATCAGCAGTATATATCAAAGCTTTTACAACTACTTCCTTACAAAAAGTCTCTGGAAATACTTTAAATACAATGAATTGATGCACAAGATCAATTTGACTTGTCATCTGTATATAAAGGTCAGTTTACTTACCAAAATTCTTAAGTTGCAAACTAGACAAATTCCAGAACTTCTATGAGACTGACCATCCACCATAAAATGTGCCACTCCAGTTATTCTACACCATGCCCAGTAATGTCAGAAAATAATAAAGAGTGACAGAGAACAAACAAGGCAACAAAACAACTTGTTGATCAAGTGATGTTCCCTCTGAGACAGACTTGGACATTTTGGTGTAATGTGGTTTGGATCAAAGATGTGACTTTGTATGCCTTTATGGGGCTACGTAAACTTAACTTACATAATAACGCCAGGATTGTGCATGTATGTGTGTGTGCGATTTGGATTTTTAATGTAGCTTTAACAATTTTTCAGTCATATTGCTACGATATCTGCAGTGAGGCAGTTTATAGTGATGCCTAGCACTGAAGCATCATGTTGCAGACATGTAGGATGAAGTCCCACCATGTCACATTATCCTGACAACAGGCCAGCCAGTTGCAACACTAACATCTTAATCAAGAGTGCCAAGCAAGGAAGCTGTTAATATCATTTTTTTAAGTCTTTGGTATGACTAGGCAAGGGATCAAACCCATGGCATCTTGCATTCAAGTTGGATGCTCTAACCACTAGGCCACTGGAGTGGCCAGGCCAGGATTGTGTCAATACTAAACAATAATGATCATGAAAATAAAAACACATAATAAAAAATCAGACCATACCCACAGCATGGGGTATCCTCTTCACAAGCAACAGTGGAGAAAAATTAATTGTAATTAAAATGTTATAATTAATAAATTAACATGCTCTGTGAATGCCTACAGAGTGTGACAGCTAAAATGAGACCACCATGAGAGATGTGATTATTCCTTCAAAAGTTGGGTAATTTGTTTAACTGCCTATTATAAATTTCATACTCTGCTTTCATATAAATGGCTTGGATAGGTTAAACAAGATCAGTCTGTACTTGAGACTCACTTTTCACCACCTGATCTAGAGTCCACAGCTCTGACTGTGTGTGTGTTGCGTGTAACGATCAGTATATCATCGCTGTCTGTGATGTCCTCCCCAAACATAGAACAGCCATTTGAAGTACAGGTGTAGCGAATCTGTAAAAAATCAACCAATCAATCAGTGGCTGAATGAATGAATGAATAAATGAATTTTTCTGATCTTGTTCAAGTGATTTTTGACTGACGCTTACTGACTAATGATCATTCTGAATCTTCTAATTAAAAGTTTCATATTATATAATATAAATTTGCAAAACAAAATGAAACACAAACATGAAAGGATAAATAACAAGTAGTTATTTCTTGATGTACAACGTATACATTGACATCAAACGATCAAAAGAGCTCACTATAGTAAAAACATGTTTCCATGACCTCCAGTTTCTGGTCCTAGATTATCCATTTTCAATTCCTGATCTGCATTTTTATTATATACGGCAATGGACTCCTTAATGTATGTAAAAGTACATTGTTTAGTAAGTTATGTTTCACTGAGACTACTTTCAATCACATCACCAAAAGAACTCTGCTATCTCTTAAAATCCAGCAATTTGGTTTTTCCCATCTGTAGAACATATAATCAAAGAGAAGAAACTCTTACCCATTACCTCCCCTTATCACTGTAAAGTTGTACCCATCAACTAGATGTTTACAAGTTTAAACTAAAGGATACATTGAGGATCCTGACAATAATGGATGAAGTTGGGGGGGTAATAGTAAGGTAATCAGATACAGAAACATAGTTTACTTAAAAATGTACCTCCTCCATCGGGGGTCCCAAGTGGTGAAAAGCGCTCTCCTTTACGGATCACTGCCATCTCACCTCTGCCTATGTCTAAGATTCAGCTAATGTAGTTATGTGAGAAAGCTTGCCAGTAGCTTCTCGTGGGTCGGTGGTTCCTTCTGGTGGGTTACCCGGATTCTTCCTCCATCAATAATACTGGCGGCCATGTATAGCCTATCATGTGCTGAAAAATGGCATTAAGCCTACAACAACAACAACAACCTCCTCCATCAAACACATTCTCCAATTACATTAATATTAAGATAAGTAACTGGATGTGGAAACGTAACAGCATCATAATTTAAAAGTACCCTTCGAGGAACAAATTGCTGGACTACTCTGCTACCATGAGGACATTACAGTCAATAGTTACATAAGCTGCAAAAACAATAGATGGATAAGAAAGAGCTAAATGGATTATATCCCTAATAATTTGTTTAAATAAAACAAAAACATATGACAGATACCTATCTGTAATAATAACAGAAAATGGAATAAAAAATTATCCACTGTACATTAATTGTATTTGAAATTTAATGAGAATAGCAGAAATGATATAAAAACGTTTCCATCTTAAATTAATTAAGGGATCCATTTGACGTGATTGGTGATTTCTAAAATATCAAATGGGAAAGAAATATCTTTTGGTGGACACAAAATGTTAATTACTCTCTGTACATGCTCATACATGGAGTCCAACTGATCAGTTGAAAGAAAATGATGACAAGACTTGACACCATGCTGGAGGTCCAATCAGCACAATTTGCATTTAGAACCAACTAGATATCATAAGCAATCTTTTAAGGGAAGGTTCTTGATGAGTTGACAATCTGATCAGGGGAAGTAACTACAACAAGACAATTCAAGATGGACACCATCATGGCCATATTGGTCAAATCAGCATCATTTCCATTAAGACGATCTACATAAAGTCTTGCAGCAAACATTTTGTGCCATTAGTAGCATCATTCAATTGTGATAGCACATTTCTGATGAAAAAATGTAAAATTCCACCATTCCACTTTTAGGGTCAATTCCATAGGACTTTAAATCCTTGCTTCCAATCATGACAGTGTTGTCGATCATTCTGAATCAAGAGTTAAGAAGGGTATCTATTGTCATGGGGACTGCCTCAATACTCTCTCCATCATATCTGTACAGAACACCATCAAGGGAAGGAATATACCGGTTGGGAATACCATCGTGCATTATCTGGAACGGATGAATATAGATATAAATGATGTAACCACACAAATGGCAATTTTCTTCATTTTCATTTAACTAGCAAGGATTAATGAATATAATATACTATTTTTTAAATTTCCATAATAAACTTGTACGCATGCTTTGGTCTGTTTTTTCTTCTTAGTATTTTAGGGTTGATTATGGCACAAATCTAATAATAAATTAATTCAAAACTACAAATAATTCAAAATTTTATCAGCACACTACATGAAGCCCCTGAAATTTGTTTCCATGCAACGTTACATTATCATAAGTAAACAAGGGTAATAAATCGGTCACAAGATCGCTGGGGCGCCAATTTTATAGATCGTCCCCGGGCGCAAAGTTTCATCGCTACGCCTCTGCACCAATTTAATATTGCATGAACCTGCCTAATATAATAATAAAAGTAATAATAATAAGGACTTTATATAGCGTTTAATCTTTAGAAGCTCTAAGCGCGTTATAACATATATAATGATATGACTACAAAGAACAAAAAACAAAACAAACACCATGTAATTAGAAAACAAACAACAATAAAAATGTTGACAATATTTAAAGTAAGACAAATTATTAGGTCTTTAGAATGGTTCTTGCAGTAAAAAGAGGTGAGTTTTAAGAGCACTCTTGAAATGGTTCGCTGTGTCTTTGTGTTTAGTTTCAATGGGCAATTCGTTCCACGTTGCTGGGCTTTGGTATGCAAAAGAACATTGTCCATATGACGTCGTTTTCATATTGGGAATAATGGGTATACTATTGTTAGAAGATGAGCGTAATTATCTTGCTCGTGTATGCACATGGGTGAGAACAGAGAAGTAGGTAGGCTTGGAGTCCGTCAGTGAAACGTAGCGCAGAAAACGATCGTTCATATCTACTTTCGAAGTTTGCAGTTTTTCAGTTTGGTCCTGAAAAATCATTAGGTCGCTCGGGTTGATGCCAAAAACAAATCTGTTTCTCTATGCGCCCATCTCCAACTCCATATAAAGTCGGAAAACGTCAAGTGCACGCATTCCCCAACGGTAATATATCCATATATCGGACAGTCCAGTCGAGTTTGTAACGGTTAGTTTAAAAAACCAAACCGCCGTAGCGCGAGGACACCATGGGAACGTCTGTGTGAATTAAAGTCTTAACATAGCAATGCAAGCCCGTACAAGTCAAAATGCAAAAAATTGCGTGTCACCATGCATGCAACCCAATGAATTCCGTTTCCTGTTGATGAATCCAAGTTGATGGCACTGGCTTCCCATGCACGGGGAATCATCAACTACAGTTCATACAACATAAACAAGTCTAAAAAGCGTTTGATTTATTTTACAATTGAGAGTAAATTAAAATTAGTCAAAGGTCGTTCTTCCGTGATTATCAGAGACGACGTTACAACACAAAACGTTCACCCCACTAAGTGTTCCTGGGCAGCCAAAGACCTCTTTCTCCCAAGGTACGTCTGGGAATTTTTTTTTATCTGGGAATTTTTAAAAAAAATCCTTTCCTTGTAGCAGCTATACAGGTATACACATACGCCAAATAGCCCAGAAAACTCTTTACAATTTGCGCCATCTCTGTCGTCTTTTATTTTTTTTAAACACTTACGTTTAAAGTGTATCAAAATTACCCATAACAGGTTTAAAGGGTCTTGATAACAGTAATATGTTGTCCAGAAAAGGTGGCGATATTGTTATGGCACTCGGGAAAATACATGGAACACCATGGGCTAAGTATCCTAATATGTACAAAGAAATCGACGAAAACGTGAGCATTTCTAGCGATTAGAAAACTCAAGTCATTTTGTTTTTATATAAGGTATAGCAATGCTACTGATCGCTCCATGTGACCTAGTGGTTACAACGTCCTCCTCGGATACGGGATGTCGTGGGTTCCATCCCCGGCTGAGTCATACCAAAGATTTAAAATATTAAGAGGCTGGTGTTTATCACATTATAAAGCTTAACCAGATTTTAACATGTATATGTTAGACCCTGAGGCTATTCTTTCGCGCTGTCAATATGTATGAAGGTCCGTTCGGCGAACAAAGGTGTCAAGCCAGTTAATTAACATGGCCATAAAATTCGTAACTCGCCGTATTTTGGGCAAGCCAGTTACATAATAATTGCGATCACACGTAAGACAAAGTCTTGCTCTGGCGTGCTCTGGTGTGTGCTGCTGTGTCGACGCCCTCCTGGACCTGGGCCCTTTCCGCCTTTGCCGTTTCCGACTCACCATTACTAGCGAAATGAGAAAACATTTTCCCTCGCTACCAACGTTTACTTCTGATTGGTTTGAAAGGGGTGGGTGTGTGTAGGTACTATTCCTACCCACCCCATGGGCTTTCATTTCTCCCGATAGTTACTTTTTAGTAATTCGGGAGAACGCCCTATTTAAAATATAGTGCAATTAAGCACTGTAAATCCTGAGGGGGGGAGTAGCGACCCCCCCCCCCCCCAAAGGAATCTTAAATGGCCACCGACAGGGTGGCTATAAAAGTTATACAAATGTCCCTAGTGGACGGTTATAACTTTAAAAAACTCATTAATCGAATCGTAAGACAAAGTAGAAGAAAGAACGGAGGCAGAAGTTAGACGGACTGGAGGGAGTTGGATTACCAATCCAGAAAAATCATACTGATGAGTAGTAACACAGGACAGGTGAAAAAATCTATCACACTATCTCAGATGATGAAATAGGCCGTCATTTGGTGGAGTGAAAGACTAGTGATAGGGTTTTAATTTGAATTTTATTTGAGAGATGGCTGCTATTAAATTAGTTCAATTGTTGTTATTTGAATTTCACATTTTGTGTATTCATTACTTTAAATATCGGCAACATAAATCAAGGGAAACCTCTCCAGTGTTAGGAGGTTGGTGTTAATACTGGTCTGAGTGGCCCCGAGTTGTCTAAAGCGCTCTACGTTACGGATCACTGCCATCTCACCTCTGTCTGCGTGGGTTCGAGTCTCAGATTCGGCTAATGTGGGTATGTGAGAAAGCTTGCCGGTAGCTTCTCGTGGGTTGGTGGTTCTTTCCGGGGTTTTTTCCCGGGTTCTTCCTCCACCATTAATACTGGCCGCCATGAATTGCCTATCGTGTGCTGAAAAATGGCGTTAAACACTACAACAACAACAAGTACTGGTCGGTCTGGTATTAGGATAATGTGACTGAGTGTGACATCATGCTATATGTCGATCTGCGACATGATGCCCCAGTGATATACATCACTATAAACGCACACCGCAGACGACATCGTAGCGATATGACTGTATTTTTTTTTTAAAGCTACGTTAAACTCTCTCTCTCTCTCTCTCTCTCTCTCTCTCTCTCACACACACACACACACACACGCGCGCGCGCACGCACGCATGAAATACTAATAACATAAGACAGAAAAAATTATCCCAGAATAAAGACCTAGCATATGGCGTGTAACGAATGTTATTCAGCCCTCAACAACGTTGATTTAATTGATTTATCTAACTACACAGGTGCATGCACTGCAGGTTTTAACGTGTCATGTGACACATTCGCAGTGTTATCTTCTTTCCTTAATGCTTGCTTTGATTTCCATTATAGACAAGGCCGTGGAAAGTCCTTGACAAGTTACATTTAAAATTACCATATTTGTCACACCTGACACCCGTACACGGATTTCAAGAACTCATTCTATTGATTAAAATAGTATGTATGTATGGCATGGTATGTATGTGTAAAGCTCAAAGACTACATTGTTTTTATATCGGTCTAACTGGATGATATAAACTGATTTTAGATTAAACGTCCTGCTTTGAACTGCTTTCTTGAATATACCTATTGCCGCTTTGTAAGAGTGATGTCCCTTTGCGTCAGGTCTGGAGTAATTCTGGGTAGAATTACAATACGCTCAATTTATATTTATCAAATTAAAAATTATTAGAAAAAAAATTAAGGAATCTACTCACTTTCTTTTTTATTTCCATTAAAAATGTGTACTGTAAATGTAAAAATAATTTTCACTTCAAATTTCTGACGAAGCTGACTAATTGTACTTACATTGGAATTACTACGGCATGTCATTCAGGCCGTGCATGGCTATAGACAAATACACTAGGTGATTCAGGTATATTATAATGTTCTTAAGTACCAGCATTATTCCAGTATGTACACTGATCCAATGGCAACACAGTGTTATTGAGGAAATATAATTATCAGTAGTTCATACTGCTCTTAGTGCCCAAAGGTGATTCGGTGTTAGTTACCTATCTAGTTCCCACTGGTGGATTGATTTTATTGAACACGGTGCATTAGCACATCGACATTTTAAAATGCCACGTTTAAGCAGACATTTGTTTGTACCATACTAGTCAAAGCACCAGTGTTGGAACATTCAGATAAAGGATTTGTGCCATCTGTCATTGTAGAGAGATACGTTCTAAAACATGGCTTCTACTATGACAGAAAAAGTAAATTCATTACACAACACTAATGGCGATAATGACAAATTTTACGACGTGGTATTGGTGGTGGAAGGAAAAAGGATATCGACAACAAAAACTCTTCTCGCCGAAAATTCAGCCGTTTTTGCGGAAATGTTAAAAGCTCACCCAGAAAGTGGGAAAGTTGTTGAAGTTGACAGAGCTATTATCATGAAGTGGGGTAGATTTTCACCCACTTTCACTTCTGTCAGTAGTAGGGCAGTGCAGACGACACTGACCGCGCCACCAACCGAGATCGTCCTGCATGATAAAAAGTACAAAGATGTCAAACAATTGGTGACTTACATGCACCCTAAAAATAGTTCAAGCAAGAGTTTGACAGGTAATCCTCTATCTCAATGATGTCCATTTCCTCTGTGTGTGTGTGTGTCTGTGTGTGTGTACTGCATATGTTGATCCATCTCCACATCGTTATCATTCTCTTTTCCTTCCTCCGCCACTCTTCGCATAACTCCTCTACCTACTGAACACTATAGGTACACCATTTCTTACATGCGTATTAAAACGTTACCGCATGTATGACCTCTCTGATATATTAACCCTATCTACACCTTGGCGGATGGACCAGATATGTCTGAGTATTGTGTTTGTAACATCTACTGGATTTCATGAGTTGTTCTCCTTAGTACTTAATGTCAACTAACCAATAGCTCGTAACAGCGGTGCTTTGTACGACGTCGACTGAAAATGGTGGAGGCTATTGACTTCAGAAGGATACTTTGTAAGTTTAGCATCGAAAGTTTAACTATAAGCCATTGCATGTGAATTTCAGGGACATGATGTAGTCGAGCATTGGTTATTCATGAGCATATTCCAGGTGTGTGCTCCACTGGTAACAGCGTTCAAATTTGAAAAACTTTGACTTTTGATTGCCGCCTCGAATTAAATCCACAAACCCGAAGCACCGAAATATCTGAACTATCTGTCAAGGTGTAGATAGGTGTAACACATCGGAACCTTGGCTACCGAAGCTGCTCTATTACGTAAAGATCTGACAATAACCGCTTAGGTTCAGGTTATTACCATAATTGCTCATTTTATCCGCTAATCAGCTTAAATAGTATATCTTTGTGTTTGGGAGACTGAGCAGTGTGAATGAAGAGCATGAATGTGTTCCCAACGATTTGATTCACTTTCAGATTGTTTCAGTCTGCATTTCAATTGGCTAACTGAAAGGTAACGAGAACATGACCCCTAAGCGGTTCGATCTTCACATAGGACGGTGGAGGTATGATTTATATCAGATTAATTATTTTTCGTACGTTATTTGTAAGTTCTTCCGCAACAATGAAGGGTAACTTGAAACCTCATCGATCTTTTTTATTTAAAAAAATATGTTCTAATATAATATATACCTTTGATAAATTAATTTATATGTCTTCATAACAACCATTCAAGCAATATTGTCCGAAAACTAACTATTGTATTGGTAGAATAAATGCATAAACGTTCGCTCTAAGAATAAATATAATCTACTCCCGTCTTCTATTACTCTTAAGCATAATGATTCTTGCCATAGTTATTTTAAACACTTTGAACTAGAGATGTTTTAAATGAGTATCATTTGTAAGGTTTTTGTTGAGTCAAATATCTATCTTTCTGCTTAAAACTTTAATTTAACTTATAATAGTGACTCCATTCATGACAATGTCTGGAGCGAGTACGAGATTCTATAAAAATCAATAAGCATATTTCGACAAAACCCTTTTTTAATTACAAATAATATTCATGTGCCGTAAAGTTATTATAATAACGCAGAGCACAGTAAATTATGTTTTTGGAAGGACGTTAATTGGACACGTGATATCCTGATATTATAGAAACTTAATTCTATATTGATGGTTTCTTATAGAGACATCAAAACTTACCGTCTATACTTGATTATAAGTGGAGTCTAATGCTGAAAGCCCCATAGATCCCGATTTACCGGAAAATTATCTGGGTCTGTGCTCTCTTGGCCACTTTATATTTTCTGCAACGTTTTCATAACGAATGAAGTATTTGTCTACTTCTTTTTCTCTGAAAGGGGACGCTAATCTAATATTCCTTGCTAAATCAAAACTTAAATTTGGATTTGAAGTATGAAGGTGTTTTTCACTTGCCAGCTCTATTTCTTTCATTTTACATTGATATTCCCTTTCTTCCTTCTCTCTCACTTTATCAATTTGTTTTTCTTGTAACCGAATGTGCATCTGCTTTTTTTTGAAATTCAAATTGTCTTTTTCATCTTGTAATTGTCTTTCTTTCTCCTCTTTGTCATATTGTAATTGTCTTTCTTTCTCCTCTTTGCCATATTGTAATTGTCTTTCTTTCTCCTCTTTTTCATATTGTAATTGTCTTTCTTTCTTCTCTTTGTCATATTGTAATTGTCTTTATTTCTCCCTTTCTTGAAATTCGAGCTTCTTCAACCCTAATTCCATTTTGAATTTTAATTCTAATTTCTTTATTTTAATGTCAGAGTCTGATGCAGACTTACTGACCGAGATCAAAGTACTTTTTTCCAAAACATTCTTTTCTACCAAATATTGGACCAAAATCTTTTTGATATCTTGTTTCGTTAAAGAAGTCTTGACTTCAGAAAGATCATATTTTCTGGCAAGTTGAATCAACTCATCTTTATTGAAAGGATCTAATTGCTTCTGAGTAGGATTAGAAAGAAATATTTCTACTTTAGATGTCATTTTAATACAAGCCTGTAAATCTCACTAAAGATTTTAAAAAAATTTCAAAAACTAAGGGAATTGAAATTTAAAACAAAAGTTTTCTGAAAAACATTCTAGCCAAATTCCAATTGATCCCAATCGCGGATGAGCTCCTAATTTCTATGTTACGTGCATAGGCTCGAATAAACAGTAACATAGAAAGAGTGAAAATAACAAGCTTGTAAACACTAAATAAACAATTTATTGAGCACAAATATTTTCCAGAAAAGAAAAATAAACTTACGGTTTTAAGAATCATTTCCAAAATTAATCCACAAATAATTCAAAATATTATCCTCTTGAGAAATTGCAAAAGTTCTGGTAATAAAATGTCCAAATAATTCCAAGTTCGTATCTTAGTGAAGTATCCAAGATGGAAGACGATGTCACGTGATGAAGTCAGTTCTTGGTAATGGAATTCAATGAGCACAATTATTTACCAGATAAATAAGAAAATAAATCCTCTTGATCCAAACGAATTGAAATAATTTCCAATACAAGGTAATTTAAAATAACTCAAAACGGCACAACTTAATATTCTAACAGCCCAAGTTATACTAAATAGTTCGCTCCAAAACGTAATTTATATACTTGTTTTTACGTAAACAAGAAAGGGGTCACCTGATCTAGAATCTTTTAGAACAAATTTACGTTCAAAAAATCTCGTATACACCGTATGACCCAACTAAAAAAAAAAGATGTTTATAACAACGCTCCATAATGTCCTTGGAATCAATCAATCATTTTAAAAGCTTGTTTACAACTCTGAAGCCAGGTCAGAAATGAGGTCAACACCTGGTTTTTATTCTTAAGAGTACATGTCATCGCACTTTCTAAGAATAATATCTCCCAATGAATGAATATTAAACTTAAAATATCAAATTTGAATCTGACAAACAAACAATTAAAATAAAAAATAAATGACCCATATCAAATATACGTAACACCATCCCCCATAAAATAAAAAGATAGGTTTAAATGATAAAACTTTCTTTTTACCACAAACCAATTTACACCTGAGATTAAAAGAACTCGTATAAATTACACAGTGTTTATGATATAATATATTGTTATACACGGGAAAGAGCTTCTGCTATTAAATTATCTTTTCCCTTGATGTGCCGGATGTCCAGATTATATTCCTGCAGTAACAAACTCCACCTTAGTAATCTTTGATGTTTATTTTTCGTCTTGCCGATGAAAGTAAGGGGGTTGTGGTCACTAAAAACTACAATCGAAGAATGAGCTGAACTAAGATAAACTTAAAAATGTTGTAAAGCCAAAATCAATGCCAACCATTCCTTCTCGATAGTTGAATAATTTCTCTGGTGCTTATTTAATTTCTTTGAAAAAAAAGCATACTGGATGTTCAATACCATTTTTGTCTTCTTGAATTAAAATTGCTCCAACACCAACATCACTTGCATCGACAGATAATTTGAAAGACTGACTGAAATTTGGAGCTGCAAGAACTGGTGCTGTTTCAAGTACGGCTTTTAACTTGTCAAAAGCCTCCTGACATTTTCAGTCCAAAAGAACTTGTTCTTCTTCTTCAATACATTTGTCAGGGGTTCTGCAATTATAGAAAAATTGAAACAAAAATTCCGATAGTATCCGGCCATACCTAAAAACCGCATCAGTTGCTTTCTATTTTCAGGCACAGGGAATTTATAAATAGCCTCACCCAAAGCATCTATTGGTTTAACTTGTCCATGTCCCACAATATGTCCTAAGAAAGTCACACAAGCACGGCAGAACTCACTTTTAGACAAATTAACTGTCAAATATGCATCAATGAGTCTGTCAAAGAATTTTCGAATTGTTGCTAGATGTACTATCCAGGTGTCGTTATAGATGATGACGTCATCTATATAGGCATCACAATTTTCTAGACCAGAGGTGATCATATTTATGAGACGTTGAAATGTACTTGGTGTCCCTTTCATCCCGAATGGCATTACTTTATATTGGTAAAGTCCATATGGAGTCACAAATGCCGAGATTTACTTTGCTCTTTCCGTTAGTGTAATCTGCCAAAATCCTTTCAGAAGGTCAACTTTGGTGACATACTTGGCATTCCCGATTTTATCAATACAATCGTCAATTCTTGGTAATGGGAATGAATCTGTTTTTGTCACACTGTTCAACTTCCTATAATCAGTGCACATACGGAAAGTTTTATCTGGTTTTGGAACAAGTATGCATGTTGAACTCCAATCACTTTTACTGGGCTCGATAAAATCATTCTCCAGCAAATATTGAATTTCCTTTTTTAAGTATTCCTGTTTGAGTGGATTCATCCTGTATGGATCTTGTTTGACAGGTTTGGAATTTACAATTTCAACGTCACGAAATTTTTTTTTATGTCCTTGTAGGAACATCTGGAAAAAAGTGCTCATATTCAAAAAATAACTGTTTCAGTTCATTTCTTTCTTGCACTTGTAAATGTGAAAGTTTCTGGTCTAGATCTTTCATAATTTCTGAATTACAAAGATTCGTCATTTCAATATCAGTAGAATCTGATGATATTCCTTCACTGAGTGGGACAGGTATAACTAAATTAATTACATGTTTAACATGGCTATCTCTTTCAATATACTCTTTTAGCATGTTTATATGACAGAATTGTTTTTGTTTGCGCCTCCCAGGAGTATTTATGATGTAATTTAAGTCAATCATTTTTCTGTCAACTGTGTAGGGACCATAATATTTGGCCTGAAGAGGATTTTGTGGCATTGGTCAGGGAGTCACCAGGCTGAAAACTCCTTTCCTTCGATTTTTTTTTTATCATATCTTGATTTCATTTTAGATTGAGCAGAGTGCAGATATGCTCTTGCGACCTCACAAGCCTTTGACAACTTGTATCTAACATCGGAAACATAATCAAGAAGATTTATCTCAGTATCTTCATTAGAGAGAAGTTTCTTTTTCAATAACTTCAATGGTCCACGCACAGTGTGTCCAAAAACCAGTTCAAAGGGACTGAAGCCTAAAGATTCTTGAACTGATTCTCTAACAGCAAACAATAGTAAATGAATGCCTTCATCCCAATCTTTATTCGTATCAAAACAATATGATCGGATCATATTTTTCAAAGTCTGATGGAATCTTTCTAATGCCCCTTGGCTCTCAGGGTGATAGGCAGAAGATTTGAGTTGCTGAATGCCCAATTCCTACATAACTTGTTGGAAAATTCCAGACATGAAGTTTGAACCTTGATCAGACTGAACAGATATGGGAAGGCCATACTGAGTATAAAAACTTTATCAGAGCTTTCACTATTGTTTTAGATTTTATATTCCTCAACGAAATTGCCTCTGGAAACCTTGTTGACGCACACATAATGGTCAACAGGTATTGGTTACCTGACTTAGTCTTGGGTAAGGGACCTACACAGTCTACCATAATTCTACTAAATGGTTCGTCAAAGGCAGGAATAGGTTGTAGATGAGTCTTAGGTATCTTCTGTTTCCTACCATTTGACAAGTATGACAAGATCTACAGTAATTGGCAACATCACTTTTGATTTTTGGCCAATAGAAGTGAGTCAAGATCTTGTGATAAGTTTTATTAATCCCTAAATGACCAGCCAAAGGAGTTTCATGGGCCAGATTAAGTATTTCCTGTCTGTAAGGTTTTGGAATAACTATTTGATAGTTCACCGACCACTCATCACCAGCAGGTACCTCGGGAGGTCTCCATTTTCTCATAAGAATTCCATTTTTAATGAAATAACAGACAGGAACTTCAATGGCTTCAGTCTCACTTATGGCCCTTTGAAACAAACAGGAGATCTTAGGATCTTTTTTCCTGTTCGACGACAAGTGACTGTCGTTATCACCCTGATTAGAATAAAGAGAATGAGTTGTTACAAGAGGATCACAATGATCAATACCTACTGATTGATCCAAACAAGGAGTAAACGTGACCTCATCAAACGTCTGACCAATACACGTGTCAGTTAAAGGAATGCTGTCTTCATTAACATCGTTCTCAAGAGCTTTCTTTGCCATAGCTCTGGTAACTGCACAAGCTTGAAATATATCAAAGAATTCTTTTTCAATTGGATCAACTTTCTGATCCAAATCAGACTTGTCAGTTACAAGTGGATTAACCACAACCTTGTCTCCAGCTAAGTCGTTGCCTAGCAATACGTGAATGCCCTCAACGGGTGAAACAGAGACTGTTCCGACTGTCACAGGTCATGACACTAAGTCTGATGACACATTTACACAATGGAGAGGAACATTAACAAAGCCGCACTCTACTCCCTGAATAAGAACACTTTCATATGAAGAAGACTTCTCAGAAAAAGGCAAAGTACCTGACAATAAAAGACTCTGAGAAGCTCCAGTGTCCCTTAAAATTTTAATAGGATTGGCTGAATTACCAAAGAGTGATATAGAACCCTTTGATATGAATGGTTGATAATTCTCCATAATAAAATCAGACTGGGATTTATTAGACCCAACAAATGTATTGCTTTCAATACATGACCGTGACCTCGACCTCTTAGAAATAAGAGCATTTGGAACAGGTCTGTCTTGATTCTGATGCTTATTTTTCAATTTGTAGCTATTAGAAATAACGTGTCCTTTTTTCTTGCAGTAGGTACACGTCGGAAGAGACAAGTATCTAGAATCAAGCTTTTCTGAAGTTTGATTTTTGAAAGTTGTGCTAGTTTGAATTTTAAAAGGGCTGGTATTAGCCTGAAATACTTTTCTGCCAGACGACTGTTGAGTAGAAGTCTTATTAGCAAAAGGAACTTTATGTGTCAAAGAAAATTCGTCAGCAGCTCGAGCAGCATTCTCCAAGGTTTCAGTCTTATGCAAATCGAGATAAGACTTAACATCACTATGGACACAGCTTTTGAACTCTTCAATTAATATAATTTCCTTGAGATTTTAATAATCTTGTTCTACTTTCTTGGCTAAGCAACGTCTATCAAACAACTGCTCTTTTTCTCTAGCAAATTCGACATGAGTTTGTCCAGCTTCTTTTCTGTAATTTCTGAATTTTTGCCGATAAGCTACAGGGACTAACTCATAACCCCCTAGAATGCATTATTTAACCAAATCATGGTCACCACTTTGGTGAACAGACAGTGAAGTCTAAATCTCACTAGCCTTACCAGTGAGTACACATTGCAATAACTGAATTCCAATGCTCACTTGGCCACTTTAAATTTTCTGCAACTTTTTCAAAACGAATGAAGTATTTGTCTACTTGTTTTTCTCTGAAAGGGGACGCTAATATAATATTCCTTGCTAAATCAAAACTTAAATTTGGATTTTAAGTATGAAGGTGTTTTTCACTTGCCAGCTCTATTTCTTTCATTTTACATTGATATTCCCTTTCTTCCTTCTCTCTCACTTTATCAATTTGTTTTTCTTGTAACCGAATGTGCATCTGCTTTTTTTGAAATTCAAATTGTCTTTTTCATATTGTAATTGTCTTTCTTTCTCCTCTTTGTCATATTGTAATTGTCTTTCTTTCTCCTCTTTGCCATATTGTAATTGTCTTTCTTTCTCCTCTTTTTCATATTGTAATTGTCTTTCTTTCTTCTCTTTGTCATATTGTAATTGTCTTTATTTCTCCCTTTCTTGAAATTCGAGCTTCTTCAACCCTAATTCCATTTTGAATTTTAATTCTAATTTCTTTATTTTAATGTCAGAGTCTGATGCAGACTTACTGACCCAGATCAAAGTACTTTTTTCCAAAACATTCTTTTCTACCAAATATTGGACCAAAATTTTTTTGATATCTTGTTTCGTTAAAGAAGTCTTGACTTCAGAAAGATCATATTTTCTGGCAAGTTGAATCAACTCATCTTTATTGAAAGGATCTAATTGCTTCTGAGTAGGATTAGAAAGAAATATTTCTACTTTAGATGTCATTTTAATACAAGCCTGTCAATCTCACTAAAGATTTTACAAAATTTCAAAAACTAAGGGAATTGAAATTTAAAACAAAAGTTTTCTGAAAAACATTCTAGCCAAATTCCAATTGATCCCAATCTCGGACGAGCTCCCAATTTGTATGTTACGTGCTTAGGTTCGAATAAACAGTAACATAGAAAGAGTGAAAATAACAAGCTTGTAAACACTAAATAAACAATTTATTGAGCACAAATATTTTCCAGAAAAGAAAAATAAACTTACGGTTTTAAGAATCAATTCCAAAATTAATCCACAAATAATTCAAAATATTATCTTATAGAGAAATTGCAAAAGTTCTGGTAATAAAATGTCCAAATAATTCCAAGTTCGTATCTTAGTGAAGTATCCAAGATGGAAGACGATGTCACGTGATGAAGTCAGTTCTTGGTAATGGAATTCAATGAGCACAATTATTTACCAGATAAATAAGAAAATAAATCCTCTTGATCCAAACGAATTGAAATAATTTCCAATACAAGGTACAGTGTAGTTTAAAATAACTCAAAACGATACAACTTAATATTCTAACAGCCCTAATTCTACTAAATAGTTCGCTCCGAAACGTAATTTATATACCTGATTTTACGTAAGCAAGAAAGGGGTCACTTGATCTTCTTGAATCTTTTAGAACAAATTTATGATCAAAAAATCTCGTACACACCGTATGACCCAACTAAAAATAGAAAGATGTTTATAACAACGCTCCATAATGTCCTTGGAATCAACCAATCATTTTAAAAACTTGTTTACAATTCTGAAGCCGTCAGAAATGAGGTCAACACCTGGTGTTTATTCTTAAGAATACATGTCATCCCACTTTCTAAAAAAAAGTATCTCCCAATGAATGAATCTTAAACTTAAAATGTCAAATTTGAATCTGACAAACAAACAATTAAAATAAAAAATAAATGGCCCAAATCAAATACACGTAACACAATAACCAGTGTAGTATAATCTGTATTTTGTTACGAGACATATTTAGTATCTTTAACCTTCATACTAGGATTCGACCTAATCAGGATTACCTTGTCTACTACCGCTCGTATTAGGAAATATACTGGAGAATAGACCACTTATACATTTTGTGTTGTATTACGTAGTTTTCTTCTTTGGACGTCTTTTAAGCCAAATCCGTTCTTAAAATAAACAATAAAAGAAAACTGTGTTACCGAGGTCAGCCGAAAACGTAGATTAGTTTCTTCAAGATATAGTTTGTACGAATATCTTTCATACACCCCTTAAAAGCCCAGAAGAAAGCAAATGCACATTGTTTTTTCTCGACGGTACTACCATAATTGGAATCCTCTTTAATGTGTCCGATACTATAATTTCATTAAATGGGGTTACTAATTAAAATCTGATAATAGAGGTGGGGGTCTGGGGTTTACCCTCATCCCCCTGTTACAGCCCAGAATGTAATAAACGCTCCATGAGATATGATAGTTCATCTTAGTAAAGGTGATTTTATTTCGCCGTGTGAAATGGCGGTGCTTTTTCTAATTCCATTTTAGGGTAATTCTTCCTTAGTTTTGTACTTATAGAACGTATTTAAGTACTTTCTTGAATAGTATTCAGTTATATATTCGCATTCCGTGGGTAAGTATCACCACCTTTCTGTGGTTCCTGAATTCATAAGTTGTGAAGTTGGCTAAGTAATAAGCACTTGCTTAGACAGTTGTCAAAATTCTTGCATTGAAATATTTTTGGTATTGTCCTTATCCTAATAACCTCTTATATCCTTCCTCAATGTTTTTAAAGGGATGCAGACTAATCAGGCCAGGAAGTAACATCAATTCAAACTGTCTTCATGCACGTCGTAAGTGATAAGAGACCTCCGAAATGTTTAAAGGAGAAAGTTGGTGAACTCGTCCGCTTTTTCTATGGAAGGATGAGGGTTAGGCCCTGGAGACTCAAACCCTCTCCTGCCGTGTATTCCACGTCACTGGATCCCCATTAGGCGCTTGGCTTGCTCTCATTTAAGAGGTTTAGTCACGCGTAGCGGCACTTACATGGGTCTCTGTAATACAGAAATGATACCGACGTCGAGTCCGAGAACATTCCCTACTTGAAAGGATCTCGGTTTGCTATAAAGCCCAAACTGGTTCAATTAATGGAAACTGTGCACGATTTTCTGCAAAAGTGAGAAATAGAGAGGGTGGCTGAAGATTAGTTTTCGCCAAAAGTAAGAAAAATCCAGTTTTGCATCAATCTGTCTGCTGTAAATACGTTTCGTCGGGAGGAACCATTCAATGCGTCAGAAATGCATTAAGGCCCGATGACTGAGCTTCTCTATCGATCCTTATGATGGGTACCTCTAAATGCGAAGTATTCCTTCTTATAAGACGGACATTATTCCATTCAGAAGAAGACTCTATTTGCACCCGCTCAGGATTCGCCTTCAAGTAAACTGAAAATTACACAAGTATCCATTATCACATCGGATTTCACGGAAGACAGAAAATGAAGATGCTCGCGATGAGACTGAACCAAATATTCCCCATCTTCTATCCCCCAGTCTCCGAATAAACGTCTTGGGCAGTAAATGCCTCCAATCTAAGGCTGGATAGTCTGTTCGTTTATGTCATACCACCGTTCAGAACAATTCCAAAAATGCTGCACAAGTTTAGCATCTAAACTTGACATGTTGGTACACCAGCCCATGACATTACCTCAGAGTATGAAGAAGCTAATTCAGCACAGAGTCTGACGTGTTCACAACAGCCCAAACATCCTCCAATTTCTCGCTTGGTTCACCCAGGCAGTATATCAACTAGAATAAGTTTCGAGAGCAAAGTTTCAAACGGCATCTTCCATGCCAGGAGACTGTCCACGTCCCAGGTCTAAACTGTAATGTGGGAATCGTTAGACATTGATACAGCGTGAGACTCGCAGCTACATTTTAGAGTGCAGTGGCAGTTGCCTTTTTGAACAACGACAATGTTCGCTTTCCACTTTTAAAGACTACAGAGCAGCCCAATCTAACACGATTAAAATCTCTGAAGGTCGTACCATCAGGCACGGAGCATTATCTTGCTCACTAAAACTTAGATGGAATCTCTAACGCGTGTAGTGGGCTTGGTCAAAACCCTCCTTGTGACCCATTGTGAGAGGTTTCTTCTGAGAACCTTACATTTAAAGGTATTTTTCTTGCTCTTCGTAACGTCCGGCGAGAACGTACTAACAAGTATTGTTGGTGTGTAAAATTAATTTGTAATAATGTAAAATCACCTGTCATTGTTACAAGATTACCTCCTTCCACCACATCTTTATGACCCAAGCGTAGTCTGGGTCCAAGTCAAAGAATAAGTATATCTGCATGATCCTATAATGTAGCAGTCAGACTGGTCATTGGTTCTCACTGATCTAAAATTCGAGACATCTAGAGCGTTCTATCTAAAAGGAGGTTGGGTGGGGTCGCCTCAACAAACGGTTGTTCTTCCTGGAAGACGTAAACAGGCCAGTTGTTATAGGTATGTATTAAATATTAAATTAGCTTTGCACCCAAATAAACTGCATTTATTCGCAAATTGTATTATCACAACTTGACGAATATCTGTATTGACAGTAATATTGGCTCTGTTCCTTTCAATATCCTTTAGCTGAATGCATATATAACTCCAAATGAAGGGTCGGTATAACTACAAATCATACTGCAGTTTTGCCCAACAACAAAAGCTGTTGGCAGGAATTTGACACCATATAACGATTCGCATGATTGTATCACACCATTTACGTTTCCCTCCAAACGTTATGCCCCACAGTGTATGAGTGCGTCTAATGTCAAGCCTGTCTTCCAAATTATAAGCCTATCCCGTAACACTTTATCTGCCCCTTAATATCCAAACTCTTTTGAGCGTATGCATATGCAAATGATTATATTTTATTTCAAAGGTGATTTGGCCTGGCGGTTACTTCCTTTAGCAACGGAGTACAAAGTCTCAGACTTGAAACGAAACTGTGGCCATACACTAATGAGAGAACTTCAATCGAGGAGGAAGGACAACATACAGGGAACGGCTCCGATTGGAGTGAGTAGAATAGCTTATTACAGTATAATATATCTTTATTTAATACTTTGAAAAGTAAATATGTTTCGACTAATGTAATAATATATTTGAATATGATCCAGTGCCAAACAGACTTGATATATTACAATGACCATGTCCAGAGGTACTTTGAATGAATTCACAATAATCTCAAAATGTTGTTTTAGTCCAGACTATAATATGACCACTTTGTAACACCAATAGATTATTTTAATAAATAATTTCTCTCAAACTTAATCAAAGCACAACAAAAAATACGTCCGAAGATTTGATATGCAAACTACAACAATACTAGGAAATAGAAATTAGGAATGAATACATTTTCTCTTCAGACATGTTCGTGACTCTTCACGAATCTTTACCAGTTATATAACGCAAAACATCTCACCTGACTTCATTATAAAATGGGCAATTACTCTGAAATGAAATGGGAAATTACTCTGAAATGTCACAGGTTCAACGGTAAGACTGGGATAAAACAAAACAATAAACAACTATTTATGTATTCATTGCAATTCAGTCATGCACCAGAGGGTGGTGGGATGGTGAGTGATCTCCTCACTCCGTATGATGTTTTGGTTATCGTTATCTAGAAGGTGATCGACCACGGTGTTATTGCCCAGAGCGAGTAAACACTAAGATAAAATATGAAATTAATATGTGGAACAAATCTGATCAAAGATATAGAAGAGAACCTCAAGAGCCCTTTTAGGCAAACTATAACAATTTAATCAATTACATGCCTAAAATGAAATTGATCCTGACCTTTGAACGATTAAATTTTAATTGGAAACAGTGACCAAATTTATAAGAAATTCAATTTGCTATTCTGTTATACCGATAAAAAATGTCATCACTTACTCAAATTGACAACATTTTATCATCACCTGGTCATTTCTGTTTTTCCAACAAACACTTGTTTGTGATATGTCGACCTAATACCACCATCTTTCGTCTTTCCCTCTCTCTCTATTTCTCTCCCCTTCTCTCTCCCTCTATCCTTCTTTCTGTCTCTCTCCGTAACATCAATGGTCTTGGTTGTGGATTGTGCTCCTTTACACTATGCAGTTTTTGTTGCCTGCGATCAAGCATTATGCCAACTCTTTCTTTCGTCAGATATTATTTTATCTTAATTCAACATAACCAAACTATGGGCAGTTGGCAAGCTAATACACATTGACAAACCTATTAACATGACTTAATGTCTTTTATGGTGCTCTTCGCATTCATAACTGGAACTATTACATAATTAGATCTCTTATTTAAACAATTATAACCCCTCTGTGGGCTATACATTATTACATGTCTATGCAGTCAAAACTCGTTCCTAATACAGCACAGTCAATTCTCTCTTGAAACGTTTCACAAAATGAATTAATGGACTTCACTCCTGTACTAACTACGTTAATTTGCTAATTAGTGAGTCATTAACATATATTTCCAAATATAGAAAACTCATTTCTCGGCATACATAATACAATCATTTTTGTAAAAAAAACAATAATTTACTTCACAGACTACGTATCAGAAGAAATGCGTGAAATTCCTACCGTGCATGATTTATATTACATACAAAACCATTAAAATCAGAAGTCATTTATGCCAACGAAATATTGCATGACATTCGTACAATAAATTAACCATATAACATTCCAGACCTCAAATTCACGCTTATTTTATGAACTAAAGGAAAGCTGAAGTATAAATTTAAAACTAATAAATTTAAAACATAATTATAAATATACATCAATGAACATATTGTATGTATTCGAAACAATACCTTTGTGCCTTCCAAAACGCTTGCTTGCTTATCACCAGAGAATTCCATCTGTTTCTTCTCTGGCCCCGAGCCTCTGACATTTCGAGAAGCACTGTCCATTGAATGATTTATTTATCGAGATAAATTACTTATTAATTTTCATCGTTTAGCTAAGCCAGGATTACTTTCCCTAACCACTAAAATGGTAACACTCCCATTGAAATCGGAATAATCATCTCTAATACTCCTTTATTAATAACTATTTATAGAAAATATCATTCTATGACACCTGTTTGAAATGACCTAAGATGTATATACATGTTTGCTCTGGTTTGTTTAAACACGGTCATTTTCCACTATTTTACCTTACACTGATATATCTGTCAGACTGTTATATAACGGACTCCGATTGAAATTCAGTCCATGCATCAAGCAGAGCAGATCCCATCCATCTCAGGCAGAAATTACTTGAAAGTCTAAGCCTTACGTCAGTCTTAATGGTTAAATGTCACGCTGACCACCACAGGAATATACTACGAATTTAACACTACAAAATTGTTACACCATTGCAACATAACAATACAATTAAATTTATAATTTCATGACAGTTAAATAAACCCAACAATCTTGTTAGTTCGAACTCTGAAATAATACTTTTGAAGAAAATGATTAAAATAAAATATATATTTTGGTATATTTAAATTAAGATTTACCTATGTTGTGTTTGCTGTTACTGTTTTTTCAAATTGTAAACAAATATTACATTTTATAAGCTAGAATCATAGTAGCGATTGAGTGTAGTTTATTGTGATAACTTTAACTTCTCTCTTCGTTTTTAGGATAGTCTGAGGTACCTTCTGGCAGCGGAGAACAATCATCTAGATAAACTAAAGACTCTCTGCATTGATGAATGTTCTTTTAATGGTGAGGTAACAGCCAGGAAAGAAATTGTCCACAGCGACGTGTCCGACAAGACAAAAATAACCATTCTTGACCGAATGTGTGACAACATGATGAAGGACATGGAAAAAAAGCTGAAGGAACTCAACGAAAAATGGAGAAGACGCTCAAACGATATCGAAGAGAAATACAAAGAATATCAAAATAAGATGACGGATTGGCAGAAAGACAACCAAGAAAAGCTTTCAGACATTGAAAAATACGTCAAAAAAGAACTCCAAGGAATAAAGAAAAACCTAGAAGATAAGACTGGTACAATAAAGGAGGACATTATGTACGATTTTGAAAAAGCGAAAGAAGATATAAACGAGACTTTAAAGAGCATTGACACACAAGACGAAAAAGATGCCAGAAATCTGCGAGATATAGGGGCCAATGTAACCGCTATACTTGAAGAAGGACTAGAAAATTTCTATACTTTGTTCGAGAAAAGCATGGCGGAAAACTTGGTTATAAAAACTGATTTTGGAACTTTCGCATCCAAACTTCATGAAAACATATCTCAGAAAGAAACTTATACAAAACTCTCTGCAGAAATGGCTAAACAGTCGATGGCTATATCAGAGATTGAGCAGGAGAAAGCGCTAGTTGAGCTTGAACGAGACAAATTGAAACTTGACGTGTTTAAATATAGAAAGGAAAGAAAAAACCTCAACACTTGGCTCAAATGGGGAAAGCCTTGATACGAAAGTTTTTACGTGAAATTGAAGAACAAAAAGATGTGTTGTATGTGTACGAGATATCTCGCTTTTATACTTGTTATATGAACAGTGGTTATATTATGTAGAGTACTCTTACCCGAGTTTTATGCTATAGTCATAAATTCGAATTTAATTGTTTCATTCCATCCCAGAAGATTAGCAACTCGGTATTTTCACAACAGAGGAATACAGAATCACTTCTCTGTTTGTTATAACAGTGATTATCATCAAGCTAAAGCAAGCTAATCTATACTAAAACAAAGGTATCCCTTGTATAGATTCTTGCAAAATAAAGCTTACCAATGATATGAATTGTATGAGGTTCTGAAAAGTTAACAGAGTTTATCATGGACTACTATCAAATATCCTACCTAGTGATATCGTTACTGGTACATTGTTTCTGGTCTGTTGTTTCTGTTCTAGTGTGTGCCGTAATTAAATAACGCTTTTGTTTCTTTGCTGACTGTATTACAGATATTACGTACTGTTTCTTTTTATTTCAAGCTATGTTACCTAGAATAACTTTTTAATCGAACGCAATTTGAAACACAAAGAAAGAATTCAGTTGAATGAGAGTTATGACTGAGGAATTTGTCCTATAAATAATTGTGAATATTTGTATGCTGTACAACACAGTTTTTACAGTGAACATTGTGACCGTTTCTCATCAAAATACTTCCCATCATTCTCTATACACTATATTATACTGATAATCCAATATTCAACGTCCTTCATTAATAACTTTGTGGCATGGTGTTTATACACTTGAAAACTGTACTTCCAGCCGACCTGCAGCTTTCAAAACAATATACACGTCGACTAATGTTTGATAACGGAATTAATGAAGAATCACCGGGAGCTTGATCAGGGCTGTGAAAAGGATGTTTAATGCTGTTCTTTATGAAGTCTGTGTTATGCGTGGGTGCGTTATCATGGAGGAAATGAAGACCTTTGGCACATGTTCACTAACGGATGGTTCTCAGCTGTCCACAACGTATGGCAACTCTTTCGAGAAATACAAAATATTCGGCAACAACAGCAGCGTTGGCATAGGTTCCTGGACTACATGGTCCTTATGTATCAAAAAATAATGCATATACATATTTCTTTATTTGTAAAATAAACCTTTTGACTACGTTGAACGATCTGTGGTCTCTGTGTGTTTACCTGTCTACAAGCTTTATTAGTATGCCTTGAATTGGTTTTAAAAAAGTAAATCCCATTTTTCATCACCGTTGACAATCTCATTCAGATGGCTCTTAAATATATCAAGTAGCTGTTTTTGGTGATTTCAATTCGAGTCTGCATTTGATAAGCTGTCAGCAACTGCAAAACCCATTGTGCACAAACCTTTCTGAGGATCAAGAGATTCTTCAGTATGTTAAAAAAAACAGCCGATGAACTAATGCCTGTGATAACAAAAATAATATCCACCTTGTATAGGACATTAGTTTCCCTCTCCACAGCAGCACCTTCCTGCTTTGCGATCGCAGGAAACTGGTTTACGGAAATTGGGGCGGGTGTTGGCACATTCCATGAATTTTCAACTGTCTTTCAGACGACGAAACCATTACAGAGAATTAGCACCGTAGCTTTGTCCATGTTGGTCTTAATTTCAAATTAAAGCACCCGGATTTTACAGTATAATCTTTCTTTCAGTGGCGGAATTGTTCGTTTCCAACAGATTTAGGTCACTATGATTTTTTTGAATGTTAGATAAAAGCGCATTTTTGCAGGTTCGAGGCGTGACTCAAAGTGTTGTTTTTTTTTTGTCCATCGATTAGCGTTAAATGTTAATGAAACGTTTAAAAAAGCAACTGTTAATGATAAAATACTCAGAACTTTTATAGCAAATTTGCGCTTTTCGTAAACAAACATTTGGTTTGTAGAAGCCGAACCAGGTTTGTATAAATGAGTTTGCCTTATTGCAAATTAAAGGAATTTACAACTCTAATATATCATGCGCATAACTCCAAGGTATGGAATTTATTAGTATTAAAATACAGAGGACAGCCGAGAAGCAACTCGCTTAGCTGCATTTTAATATATCACATCTTGTCAATAGGGAACGAGCATTGGTCATTATATACAATTTTACGTTTTAATTAATAAACTTGCATGTCGTAAGCATTTTATGAATTAAATCAGACAAAATATCTTTAGCAAGAACCTAAACTTTTTGCTTTTGATCGACATTTTCTTTCGTTCCCGTCATTTTTAAAAATTAGTATTTGACATAGTATGAAGTTAAGAGTAGCCATAAACTAAAGCAAAGGTTAACTGGGTACAGTATTGACAAAACAGCATTTACAGTAGAGGATAACTTGGTAAATGGTTGAAATAATGTCATATAGAGATTATCCCACATACTGTATATATTTTTGCAGTATACACACCTTAAATTCCACCACTACCGGAACATCTTTGCCTTTGCAAAATTGGCTGGTGGAACAAAATCTATGCTGTACGTTCTTAATAGGTTTTGCAAAAGAAAAGCATTTACCATGCTCTGTTTGTGTATTATGTGACGGCAGATATGGCTATATATATATATATATATATATATATATATACGGCTGCATTTTGATACTCAGTATATTTAAATAAAGACGCTAACAATAAACTGTGTCAAAATACATTTTTATTTTAGACAAAGAGGGGGGCCGGCAATCCTTTGATGCTGATACATACATACATATTAAAGCGGCAATTGTTGTCTTCTTTTTTATGTTAGAGCTATGTCTCATTTTCTTAAAATTAAGAATATGTGTTTTTGAAATGGCTTGGCTTGATCGTTAACGTTTTGTCTGCATTATCTTATGTTAGTTTTCAGGTCCATTTTCTCCCTAAATCGGACTTTATCATTCTCTTAAAATCTTCCATTATGTACTGCAATATAATTTTGAGTCATTAAACTTTTCACAGGTGAGAAAAAGTCTCTTAATACTTTTTTCATTGATCTATCATGGTCGATCGATCGATCGATCGATCGATCGAGAGAGAGAGAGAGAGAGAGAGAGAGAGAGAGAGCATATTTGTGTTCAGCTAATGTAAAGGGAACAGTAATTCCAATTTGTTTATCTAACGGAGCATCATTGAGTTCTCTCCCTTATTCCAGTGCTGCCCTTCGTCTTCTTTATTATTATTATTATTATTATTATTATTATTATTATTATCATCATCATCATCATCATCATCATCATCATCATCATCTTCATCATCATCATCATCATCATCATCATCATCATCATCATCATTATTATTATTATTATTATTATTATTATTATTATTAAAAGCTCAGTATTGTGCAAAATTTTAAAACGTCACAGAAGATGTATTTCTTGACACACATATTGTTCGGCATTGGTTTGAACTATTTCAGCTCAGACCAGTATTAACACCAACCTCCTAAAACTGGAGAGGTTTCCCTTGATTTATGTTGCCGACATTTAAAGTAATGAATACACAAAATGTGAAATTCAAATAACAATTGAATATAATTTGATAGCAGCCATCTCTCAAATAAAATTCAAATTAAAACCCTATCACTAGTCTTTCACTCGACCAAATGACGGCCTATTTCATCATCTGACTTAGTGTGATAGATTTTTTTTTTGTGTTACTACTCATCAGTATGATTTTTCTGGACTGGTAATCCATCTCCCTCCAGTCCGCCTAACTTCTGCCTCCGTTCTTTCTTCTACTTTGTCTTCCAGAGACTTGGACCAGCTGCTCAGGGGTAATTCCCCCTGGTCCCTAAGAGCTTCCAGCATAGCATAGCCCCATACTATGTAAACTCGCACTAAACATTATTATCATCAGATAGGCCATTACCGTTTTTTTTGTCACGCATTCGTGCCCATCGAAATACACATTTTCCCTGATATGTGTACACGATATATATATATATATATATATATATATATATATATATATATATATATATATATATATATATATATATATATATATATATATATATATATATATATATATATATATGCTCAATCTTATTATACAGAACAATATCATATAGTCAGGTACATTTCGGTATATTGCACTACTACAAAGTGTACACAGATATGCGCTGATATATCTTTACACACGATACTACTACAAAGTATCACAAATAGGCAAATCGCTAATCTTGCACACTTTAGTCATTATACAAAGTTTCTAATTCAATTCAACATTTGCAAATCTATAATAAGAACTGAATAAATGCATGAGGTTACTAGTATTAATTCTTCACATAAACAATTGCTCATGTCTCAAAATATGCATGTATATCAAACACTAAGAATGAATCAACCCCTACAAATATTCATTCTACGTACTAAAGTATACATACTGCAATAATGAAAGTACACTTACTTTGCAGTAATATGTTACAATAATCGAGCAAATAGTCACTGACCTGTACTGAAGCTCTTTGTAATTCCCAGAATATACACGTTTCCCGCCAATTTCGAATGACGTCGGAGTAGCTTATCTTTCCTTAATTCACGCAAGCTGGACTTAGCAACTACCGGCTTTTAGTTTTCCAGATAATAGATTTAAACTTGAAATTCTAATGTTAGCCACGCCTTGCTCAATTTCGAGTGGATGTTGATTCATATAATTATCAGACACTGCCCTCTACCAACAGTCTGTCAAGGGTAGATTTTAAAACGTTCCTTTGATAACAAACAGACGTCCATCACTTACGTGTGATCGCAATTATTATGTAACTGGCTTGCCCAAAATACGGCCAGTTAGAATTTTATGGAGCAGCAGAGGGGGTGAATCCGACAACTTTTATAGGCGTCGATTCAGCAAACTAAGGCTTCCTCGTAAATCGTAACAAACAGCATCCATTTAGCAAACCGATGCTTCCTCGAAATCGTAAAAAAAAAGACGCCGACGTCGTTGTCGCAGCCCCTCTGCTGCTATGGGGTTAACAATCCTTGTTTGGAATCTCTTCGAGATTCATGCTAGCAATTTACGATGATGAATTAGCAATATAATTTTTATATAAATGGCAAACGTCAGAGAAGCACAAATAACTAGATTAACTAGAGAACGGTTGGCTGCAATCAAGAAATTTCTCCCGGTGAGAGATTCTTTCAGAGATAATTTGCAAGCTCGACAACAACAAAGGTTAGATTTTACCGCTGATACTGAACAATTATTTAAGCCAATAACTACGGCAACTGGAGAAGTTGTAACCGCAAAAAAGAGAGTAAATTAGAGGAATCTAAACCAGAGGTAAAACCTCCAAACAAAAGCGATGATAGAGTTCAAGAATTACGAGATAAATTTACCGAGGAAACTTTATCACGTGTCGATAAAACTGATATAACTGATTTAGTAGAGTTTGCTGCGCTGGGATATTACACTAAAGAAAATTATTTAAAACCTGGACAAAAAGGCTATATCAAAAACATAGGTGATTTGGCTAAAGCAGTTTACAAAATTAAAAATCAAATATTACAAAATAATAATGATGATCCCACGTATCAGGCATATGTAACTGCCGTTGAACGAAAATATCTCGAATATCAGGAAAAAAGAGATTTAGTAGTATCTGAATAACAACGATTAAAAACCGAACAAAAACAACGAGAAAAAGAAGAACGAGAAGGATTAAAACAAGAACGAGCAGAAGAACGAAAACGTATACAACCAAGCGCACGGGGACGAAGGGGAAGAAGACAGAAAGATCCTCTTGTGGAAGATCCTCAACCCGAAGAAGAAGAAAATTTGCTGGTGGATATCACGGTGGTAGTATACCATGTTCATGAAGTATCCTTGATGATATATCATGGTTAAAAGTCCTCATCGGAGGAAAACGAGCTGGAAATAATTCTCCGGAGATTGATTATTACAGCGACTGAAAATCCAAAGGATTTTTCATTCATGACTTTGTCATTCTGTTAGATAAATAGCATTGAAATAAAATGATAGTACACCGTAGTATAAACAGAGCAAGACATGTTTATGGCGTAAATTCACGATTGCCAGTGTACAAGGTGACATACGGAGATGGATTAGATGAAGTTGTCACTGGATTATTTACTAGAGTCGCTCCAAAGATTTTACCGATCGGGAAGGAAATAGCGTCAAAAGCTATTGGGGTTCTCGGTGATACGATTGGTACAGAAGTTGGTAGCAGGGCTAGTAATCTTGCTATTGAAGCGTTTGATTCCGCAAAAGAAAAGCTTATGTCGTTGGCGAGAGGAAAAAATCCAGTAAAATTACAATCTACGAATCAAATGCCACCTAAGGTAGGTAGAGCAATCAACGAAATGGCAAAACAGCGATTGAGATTAATTGCTGGTTCCGGTCTAAAACGATTAATGATTTAGATCAACGACTATATTATAAAATGTTTAAACATGAGATAGATGACGCTTTTGATGTAGATGCACCTGTACGAAAAAATGATTCTATCCGCGATTATCAATATTGTTCGTATAATGCTCAGAATCCAAATATAAGGTCACGAATTGAACTTAGATTTGATGACACATCTAAATACTTCTTGCCATGTGAAACATTCATCGACGTAGAGGGGAGACTAGTAAAAAATGATCATACTCCATTTGTTGCTGCTGATCACCTCGAAAATATTCCGATTGGGTTAGTCAATCAGTTGTACTAGAATCGAATCCATCGATAACGATGTTGATGTTGCAACCACTATAATGGGTTATGCTAGATACTCTGACGATTTTATTAAATCTGCTGGTCATTCAATGATGTTTGCGAAGGATACTACCAATAACGCTAATCATATTGAATTTGTTGTAAGACGACCACAAACTCATGCTGGAGCCACTGACGTTGATGTTGAGGATATGATTACTAGTATTAGTAAAAATGATACTTACAATCCAGGATTTGCAGCGCGAAAAAAGATGATAGACAATCTTGGTAGATTTTCATGTGCGATTCCGTTGTCTCATATATTTGGATTTTGTAGAGATATCAGAAAAGTTATCTTTGGTGCTAGTCATACTGTAGTGCTCATGTGAAGAACAATTGATGATTATGCTCTTTGGCGTGGTGCTGCTCCTGTTACTGATGGTTAAGTGAAATTGACAAAATTAGCTCTTTGGATGCCAATTATGACTCAGTCGTTGACTGTTGAGACGCGGTTGCTATCTTTTATGGATCATGGAGGAAAATGATTACTGAGTTGGTCTGATATTAAAACAGCTACCATAACTAGTACTGTTGCTGATGTTTTTACTTGGCAGCTTGCGCTAACGAAAAATGTTTCCGCGCCAAGACATATTTTTGTTGCGCTACAAAATATAAATGGAACGCAAAAAATAGCGGGTGTTGTAAATGATAGTTTACAATTGCGGTCTCATATGATATTTGATAAATGTAATGTCAGTGAGGTATCATTTCGAATAAGTAATCAGCAAGAACCAGCAGAGCAACTTATTCTCGATTACGGTAGCAATCAAATAGGTAGAGTGTATCATCGGTTGTGGTCTTATATGGGTCGTGATCAAAACATTGATACTGGACTACAAATATCACAATGGGATTTTAAAGAATTGTATCCGATTTATTATTTTTCGTTGCAACATCTTGATCTATCTAAACATTCGACCGTTGATGTAAAATTTCAGGCTCGTATCAGCGATGTTCCTGGAGGATTTAGAGCAGTTGCTGTTATTCTCAGTGATAAATCTATGACGCTCGAGGGTGGTGGTGTAAAAATGCGAGTCATTGACGCACCCATTGAAAACATGTAAAGGGATAATTAGATTATCACTATCTAAATAAAATGTCGTACAGTCATGTTAATGTCACCCTGACATCTGGTCAGGTAAAAAACTACAATCGAAACATTATACTACGTGTGGCACAGCAATAACGCTAAAAAAGGAACAAATGACAGGTGGATCAAATAAATTATCATTGACAAAAACTCAACTTAATCATTTTAATAAAGCGTTAAAAGCTGGTACAGGAGTTAAGTTGACTTTTTCACAAGCCGCGGTCAACGATATGATTAAATCCGGTGGAATATTTCCTCTTGCTGAACTGGCTCCACTAGCTATTCCTGCTCTTAAAGCACTTGCACTAGGCGCTGCTGGTGCTGTTGGTAGCAATCTTATAGGTAAATGTTTTGGAAAAGGGTATACAAAAAAGGGAAAGGGATTCAGACTACCGGGAAGCCGGTACACAAAACACAATGGACGGGGGTTGGGAACTCAACAGGGCGGTTTCATAGGTCCGTTCTCGCTGGCAAAAATGTTACTGGGATAACTAAAAGCTACCCTTCCGTGGTTCCAATGTCTAATTTTGACCTCGCCGACGCAGTAAAGAAACTCCCAATAAAATATTTCAGAGGAGTATTCATGAAAGATCAGTTACCGAAACAACCACATATCCCAGAAACCGGTATAATTAATCTAGATGAACACACTGGACCTGGAACCCATTGGGTGGGTTACGCGATACATCCCCGATCAATAATTTATTTTGACTCGTATGGGTTGCCTTCGCCAAGGGAATTTGTCAAATATATATCCAAAATTAATGCACCAGCATGGTATTCAACGTTGCCCACGCAGACATTAATAGATCCTCCGATATGTGAACGAGAGGTTCTTAACACGTTGACAGCTATCTCAACATCATCTAAATTACCTCATAAAGTCGTCCACGAGTACACGATGATGAATCACTTAAAGAGAAATATATAATATATCATGGCAGACATTTGGGGGAGATCAGTATCACGTCCATCCGAAGAATGGGGTTACCATCGGGCAAGTAAAAAGAATTATCAACAGAGCTATCTCATTGATAGCAAACTCAGATGAATTAAAACAATTACACGATCAAAAAAATTCGTTTACGGAGTTAAAAAATGGTAAAATTTCCGCCGAGGATCTAAAAAAACTACGTGATGAATACAACTCTCACATAATTACGTTTAATAAATTTACTGATTTACAAACATCCATCGTGGACAATATTGGTAAGCCAGTGTTAGAATTTTTTGGTAATCCACCAGTGACCACAGCGAAGTTCACAGAGATAAAAAAATTCTATGTTGGAACTAGAAACACTTCAAGTCAGATATGCAGATCACGTTGAAAAGTTTACATCATTTCGTAAAAATATCATTGATAAATTTTTTACAACCACGCTGGATAAACACGATATAAAACTCCATGACATTAAAAAATCCATCAATGAGATGAAAATCACCATCGAGACAATCAAGGATGATGCAAAAAAGATGATAGCAATCGTTGAAAAAACAAAAATTCCTCATGAGAGAACGAACAACGTAGTATAAACGATTCGACACGGATCATTTGAGTGGACCCCACTAAATAATATTTTAAATATCACTGCAACCGTCAAGGGTATTTATCGATTAACGCCGACTCAATTTAATATTTCATCAACGAGTTCATCTGGGGTCGGTAATACAATATCAACAATCATCGACAAGGATACAACTGAACAGTTCACGATAGAATCCACTGATAATAATCTAGCTAGGGTTTTAGTAACATGGTATGCGGAATTCGTAGTGGATTTAAGTAAACAATTAAACAGCTAGCGGTTTCAATTAAAATCGTAAACGATTTGAAAATAAAATGTCATCACCGACGATACCTTCGGTATCTCAGTACCACTATAATCAGGTCAGAGAATTTCAAACTAAACTCAAAACCCTCACTGAGGAGTACCAAACAAAATTAATAAAATACCAACGAAGAATCACCGTAGTTGATGTTACCGTGTACTCGGTGAGTGGTGTAATCACCGGAGCTGGTATTATACTCTCCTCGGTGACAATGATTGCCCCGATAGCTGTTCCAATTTGCATATCAGCGGCGACAACAATCGTGGGGATTATTTCGATTATAACAAAAAGAATATCATCATGCAGCCAGCGTAAACTGCAAGATTACGTAGTTAAATTTCATGTTGTGTCAACAGCGTACTCGCAATTATCCTCAATGATTTCCTCGTCACTAGATGACACGTTTATATCCGATGACGAGTTTTCAGCCATGGTTCAATTGTATGATTCCACAATGTCAAAATTAGAGCAGGATAATAATAATAACAATGACAACACCGCAAGAACTACTTCAACGAATAGTGGAAAATACCACTTGGGGGAAAACAAAATTGATATCGCTGGTAACGAAAATACCAGAGTTCAGCATTGAATTTACACCTCCGTTACAAGCATCAGAGATAGCACTAACGCAATTAAGATGTTACTACAGCTGGCCTAATGTCAGATCGGAACCGTTTAATGGTAAACCGCCCAATAATAGTTTTACATTCTCGTATAAAAATAAAGTCAAACCAGATGTAACTGCAGGTGAACCGGAATGGCACACATTACATTTACTTACTGGCGCATATGACATCGAAGATATCAACGTGGAGATCATAAATGGCATTGAAGCAATCACAGGAAAAAATATAATAGTCGTCGAGGATGAGCCGGATAAATCTCCCATTGAAACAAAAGGACACGAACCTCTACTTTCGACAACAATCGAGATAAATTCACCTGACTACTCCGTAGATATATATAATAGCTCGATTAGAAATTTGACACCATTGACATAAAAGATCTGCCACGTGAGTCACTAAAATCCGACTATATTTTCACGAAGGAAGATTATCACGGTTATAATAAAAATTATATTGGACCAGATACTATTCGTGGTAGTCTTGATAGTATTCTTGGTGGTGGTATTCTTGGTAGTAGTATTCATCCTGGTGGTATTTCTAAATTAACATATGTTTTACCATTAGATGAGGTTTTTAATCGCTTAAGAGCACAGATGGAAGCCCATACTATTGGGCATTTTGAATAAAAAGAACCAAGTATTGCTGAAGAGTTCACAAAAATGAATAACGATTTCGAAAGATTTAGAGGCTATATTGTAACGGCAATCAGTACAATCCCACCAAACCGAGATGATGTCATCGAATACATGGAGGTGTGTAACCGAATTATCGCTGACATGGATGAATTTAATTTGCGAATAATTCAATTTATTCTCGTTGATGATCATCCTGCAACGAGAACGGAATTTGCAGCGAAGTATAATATCCGCGTTGAAGATATTCCTACGTTTAAGCTTCCAGGATATAACGTACCATGGATGCGCCGAAAACTTAGTGACACCATCGATGAATTAATCCCACGGATCCACGAAGCGTGGTTAAATAGTCTCCCTGCGGTTCATTTTCAATTACCGGAACCGAAGCTGTCTGATTTCTTCACTGATGAATTACCTGATCAAGATTCCAAATTTAATTACAATTTTGACATTAATTTTCTCCGAGACAGTAAGGTCAATCAAATGTTTTCGTATGATGTTTATGATGGGACAGAAACTGATGTACTTGGGCGTTATGAATATAACGATTACGGCAATATAATATGGCGATTTGCTCTAGGTGCTCAGGGCACTTTTATTATCACACAGAAAAGTTTGCTTGGGATCTTTAATGCGATGAAACAATTATTTCAAACAAAGCTAAACCAGCTTCGAGATTATCTGCAACGATCTATGTTAGTCGATTTAACAACTTCACGTGGGGCAATTAAACAACAACAACAATAACTAAATCAAATTATCTCCGATATGAACTATCTCAACGATAGATTACTCTCGTTGGTCTACGAAGATAAAAGCGCTAGCGCTTCAAAGGAAAAGTTCAAGCGAGTATTTTCACGCACTGACGCAAATTTAGTTCACATGAAATTCCCAGGGTGGGATGTACCATCGATGAAGAAATCACTACAAGATATAATCAATGAATTTTTCCCACAAATTCATGCGTTATGGTACAAAATAAACCCACACACGAAAATTCTACGGTCGAATAATTCAGTGTACCGCAACAACAAACACAGATCACCCGGCAACGTTGACATATCGTCCACGATTGCCATACACGTTATTTTTGATGCAGTGTTAGGTAGTTATTCCATTGACACAGCAACGTCAACAATGGCTGATCAAGGTTATATTTTATATACGTTTTCTCCAAAGGTTTCCCGGGGAGTTTAATCGTGATGAATCCACTTCATTTAAAATACTTGGAAGCCACCAACAATTCTATCACGAGGATGAATTTTAGAATAGCCGACCAGAACTTTTCCTTGGTTGATCTCCGAGGGGAACAACTACAAATGACGTTAGATGTGAAATCGTGATTGAAAATCCTATGGATTCTTCACGTTTGCGATTTCAACAAGGATTTTCGTCATAGACCTTCATTTGAATCTCTTTGAGATTTCCCTATGGATGCTTCACACTTGCAATTTAGACAAATGTAAACTTTTTCAATAATATGCATCATCATACGCGAATAGTTTTTTTTTTACGATAAACATAAACTTGAAAACGCAATCAATGAAATTTTTTATGGAAATGAAGCATCCATAGGATTTTCACCTACGGATTTTCACGTTGAACCAGTTATTGATAACCTCGGCGACGATGATAAATTTCTACTCACTGAAGATCAAATGCAGCAATTGCAACAGAATACTATAACAACGATTAGTTGTAACTACGATCAAATTATGCAATATGTCCATTCTTGCATGCGCGTTGAAGAGTTACTGAGAGTATTAACCTGAATCTGAAAATCAAAGATTTTCCAGAGATTCCAATGAAAACTGACGAAAATGACTCAAAAACAACCAAAAAATATACCCACCCCGAATTTCACTTAACTTCCGTGTAGTTCATTGACATAACACCCGCCGTTACAATTGAGCGCACATACCTGTTAGGCGAGTAGGCCTTTTCATTCATTGAAGAAGTATTGTGTCGATTCACATAATGAGAATTTTACGTGTTTGGATTTGTAGATCACATGCACATGTCAAATCGTTTGTTGCACTATATAGCGGGGGTATCCGAAAGGGGATTTTCATTTTGTTCAATTAGCGCTCTTATATTTCTTATTTTTGAATTAACCTCCCGTTTCACCTCGTATTCCCGCCTCAGCTCTTTTTTTTATTTTTTCCACGATGGTAAATAACGGGACAAACACACTGACGTCGTTACAGAATACAAGGGAGTCGCTGATAGAATTCTGGATTCGTTTTATCAGTGCGTATTTTTTTGGCAGTACATATTTGTTGTTCAAAGCACCGTATTCAATGTCCTGGAAATCTGAAATAATTTGATCACAGTTTAATCGATCTGACTACCCTACACTCAAGTAACATGAAACCAAAATAAACCTACAATATCAACCTGGTTTGAATGAAAAACATTCACACCACGTGTGACGGTGTGATTTATATTGGTTTCGTAACTTGAGCTTCGCTTAAAAGCCCAATTATATAGAGAGAAATTTCGCTTATATAGTTAATACAGATTGCGAAAGTCAAACAGGAAAAGGTGTGATCGTTATACCCTTCATGTGCTTGATAATGATTATTGACAACACTGAAGCAGAACCGAATACTTGGGAAAAAAACACTAAAAAAAAGAATACAATTGTTTGTAAACACTGCGTATTTGATTCGTTTTCTTACAAAAAACAGATAATTGATTATATCCGCTGAGAATCATGATATTTAAAATCAACTAATCAGAAATCAGGTGACACCGCGTTTCAAAAAAATCTATTGAGATTACCTCTCTTTGCTAAGCCGACATACCCACACGAGTTATTTCCCTTGTTGTTATATAGAATAGTATAAAACACGATTCAGACGTATGTAAATAGAATCCTTTGTCCAGTCTTTTTTGAAAAAGTAGAATTTTGTATTTGTTCTGCAACAAATCGTACCGACGCTCTACAAATATCAAAATACCTACTGTCTTCATTCATAGATAGAAATATTTTTTGTTCGTTATTTTCAGTATTAAATGATCTTACAGGTATCCTTGCAACTGCTTTACAAGTACCAGTTTCTCCTCGTTTGGAATTCTCACTCTGTGTAACAGCTTATAAATTCGATAAGGAATTTTCAGTCTTAATACCATTTATATGATCAATAACAAAACCATCTTTGATCAATCCATTATATACTTCATACACGAAACGATGATTAAGATAGTTCTTCTTCCCAGCACCAAACATCAAATACCCTCGATTAGTCACAAAACCAACTGGCTTCTTCAGTCTACGGTTTCTGATAATACCATCAGGGGATGTCTCGTAGATGACAATCACGGGATGTGGTTGAAATTCTTGGTTCATTTATATACTATACTATTATTTGTCTAATTTATTATTTGGTCTAATGATACATTACTTGAGAATCTATCAATGTAGTCTCGAGGGGTTCTTATGACTCGGTCAGGGGCACAGTCATTGATGGAATCTTTGATTCTCTTATCATAATAACGCTTCAACTCTATGTATCTCTTACCACCACAACCGAGACACAACTGCGATTTTCCTTTCACCCCTACCCCACATCGTATGCAAGGGACCGGGCCAAGACTTCCACGTCGTACGCTTTGTAAATGATACCCACAGAATTCCTTTCGGCATGATTTGTTACACGGGGTTACTGATCCAATCCTGAGCCATTTGCAATGATTCATTATATATAATTTTCTTATTTAAATACTTGTTTTAATTATAACATGAAGGAGTTTAAGAGATTATCGAAAATTAAGTCCTGGAAAAATGATAAATTCAATCTCGATAGAGTCTACGATACGCCAAAGAGTCTAATAGATGATAGAACCATGTTGGGTATAAATTCGTGATTGTTTTAATGAATTCAAACACGATGGAGCATCTCAATGTTGATAAACGTTTCGAACTGATGGTAGCGTTGATTCTACCATGAACGACGAAAAAGCAGCAGTGCTAATTTCGCATTTTGACAAGAAAAATTATTTTTTTTAGAGTGAAATTCAATATCCGTTCGGAAACAGGGGATTGGATTATCAGAGATAAATTTGAACCAATCTTGAAGGATTAAAGAACTGTGACTGTGAGTCGAGATTCCAAACCAGGAATTCTGATTGGAATTGACAAACAGTATTACGAGAGATCTTATCCCGTAACAGCAGTTGTTTAACCGAGTATTGAAAAACTAAAACCCACGAAACTATCATCGTTGAATTGTGTAGCAGAACGAATAATAGAACACTTCACAAATGCGTTGCGTGGAAACAAATTGACTGATCTAAGACGCAGAAAAATAAATGAATGGGGACTAACAGTGAAGGAGTGCGGAGCAACAATTCAGGATATAACCAAATTGGAAACATCATTAAGATTTCCAATAACCATAATGACTATAACAGGAAAAGTATTACATGAATAAAAATATAAATCAAATGAAGCCCCAATCAAAATTATTGATCATAACGAACACGTGGACACCTGCGGTAACAATATTTCCGCGAGATGGAACAATAAAATATATAACCGCGGAGTTCTCCCCGGAATTCTCCCCGGAGGAGAAACTATTTGATTTTATTCACCAGTTAAGTAAAAACGATCCTGTGTCAGTGTGGTTACTTCACAGTTTTGAAAACGAGGAGGGCAAATTCGATCAATTTGTAAGACCCAATGGCCAATTATAACGCACTGAAGCCCTCCATGACGCGATGAAAAAAACTAGCTAGTAGTTTTTCAAGAGAACACGACGAACATTTACTAACAAACTGTTTTACAATTCTGTCGGTTGCAGCTCATTTTGCGAGAAAGAAATCATTGGAATTCAACAAAAGCTGAATTTCTATCAGATATCAAATCAAGCTGCATCGAATATGGTCGAGCTGGATTATGGAATACAAAATACGACCGCGAAAATATTATTTCAGTTGATATGGTTGCGTGTTATCCTGGGAGTCTTCTCGGGTACGGAGAATACGCTGAGTACTTCAAGCGATTTGGACATCCCACACATGATGTGACTCGTGTTGCGATTAATGGACCACTGCCTGATTTTGATTTAACCGGATTCGCTCGTGTGGTATCATCTAAATTGGCTACAGGGCTTCATCCGTGTTGTTATGTTTGGATTGGTAGACATATATCTGAAAAACACTGGATGCCAATAGTGCTGTTATGATATACGATTGATTCTAAAATGGTGATATCGCTGATTGTCAGTGAAGCGATTATATCATATTGAGCGCAGACTGAAGTCTGGTTACCACAACCCGATAGTTTAGATAGTATAATCAGCAAAAATAGAAAACAATTTCCCGATCTCGACGAAGAATATATCATGAAATGGTCCAAACAGCTATTTGAAATTGAAAATAGACAAGCAAAAGAAATCGGTAGAAGAATAATTGGTAAATTCACTCAGGGTGGCAAATACGACAATACAAGATATTCTTCACGGTTGATTATAGATAACGCTGAATACGATTTTATAATCGCGGATGTAACATCTAAGGGTATATATGTAAATCGTAAAGACGCTTTCTTGTCCGATGGAACCAAATTGGGTACAATTGTTACTTACAACGATGGATACAGTCTTCAGTATAGACATTTGAGGGCATCTATGCTTGGTTATGCTTCTATTAATCCATTTTCGATGATCGCCACTGATTCATTTTATGTAAACTCAAAACACAGCGAAGTAGTGGCTGAATTCACAAATTCTGACGAGAGGTGGGGGTCATGGAGAATTAAGCGGGAAATGCTGCATGATTATTCCAAGTCAGCAGATGTTACGATTGAAGATAAATACTTGAAAAATAATCAGATATCAGAACTATCTAATGCACCGTCGATATCTGATCCAATATGTAGATATAAAACCGTTTATTTAAATGGCTGTGGCGGGTCAGGAAAGACGACTCGTGCGATTGATTTATCTCGTGGGAAAAATCCTACAAACATGATTGTGCCAACACCGACCCACAGACTTGCAAGAGAGATGAAACAGCGAGGAATTAGTGCTTGCACTTCTCACAGTTTCTTTCGATGGAAAGGCGATGAATGGACTCCTGATCGAATGGGTGAGAAATTTATTCCTGAAATCATCATTTGGGATGTTTGTTTGTTTGTTTTGTTTGATTAGGATTTTAACGTAGCTTTAACAATTTTTCAGTCATATCGCTACGATGTCTGCAGTGAGGCAATTTATAGTGATGTCTAGCACTGAGACATCATGCCGCAGACATGTAGCATGATGTCTCACCCAGTCACATTATCCTGACACCAGGCCGACCAGTCCTAACACTAACCTCTTAATGCTGAGCGTCAAGCGAGGCAGCTGTTAGTACCATTTTTGTAAGTCTTTGGTATGACTCGGCCGGGGATCGAACCTACGACCTCCCGCTTCCGGGGCGGACGCTCTAACCACTAGGCCACCGGAGCGGTTCATTTGGGATGAGATATGCACGGTGTCGTTAGATGTTTTACAAAGATTTCTTGATTGGCTATTGCTAGCGAATACAAAAGTCATCATGTGCGGCGATCATGGCCAACCACCACCATTTGTCGGTTTATCCCCACATAATTGACTGAAGAATTTTGTACACTATTATGAAGAAATTAATACCGATCATAGAGCACTTGATAAACAATTACGCGAATTCAAGAAACTAATCAGATTACAACCGGATAGAATTCAATGTGAAATAGCGCGTGAAATAATTTCGGAAACCCCATTAAAGATTTCTGGGAAACGTAGAGACCAAACGATTTGATAGTAGCAAGTAGAAAGATAGTCAGAGACACACTTCAGATGAAGTTATTTGAATTGCATAAAGAAAAATTTGCAACACTTCCAACACCGCTGTATTATAGACCCAAGGATACACGAAAACAGAATATTGAAGTTGATATTCCTGGATAAAGGGAAAAACAGGTTTTAGTGCTAAATGATATTGTGTTAGTTGATATCAATGTCATCGAAGATGCATTGCGCGCTGATAAATCCCCATGGACGCTAGGTTACACAGCGACGATACATTCTTCACAGGGATTAACTATATCTGATACAGTTGTTTGGATAGTATTTAATCACATCGAGTGGTCAAATTTAGTTTATCTTACAGTGTCCAGAGTACGAAGAATAAATCAGCTTCGAAGAGTTGTTTTAGACTATAACGACACTACAATAATTGATATTGTCAGCGATGATATAATCAGAAAAAACTCTCTGGTTATAAACAACAGGATAAAAAAATAATAGACAATTTTATATCATGCTAAATTAATAACCAAGTTGAAACAACAACAGAATAATCACTGCGCAAGTTGCAATTGTATAATGAGTTGGTGTTGGTCGGATCCTCGCCAATTTTTCTTAGATAGAAAAAATAGCAGCATGGGTCATATCAGAGATAAAGTGATGCTGACTTGTCTTGAATTCAACAGACGAAGAGATGCTAATTAAGACCACGAGGCGGTAATTGAGTACCCTCGGGTATCACTTGCAGTTGTTCAAGAGTAAATCCTCGCTGAGGAGCGGTTGAATCCAGTCTATAGACTGGCGGTCTACCAGTAGATCGTGTTATACTAGATATTTTATGCGTGGTAACACTCCAAATAGGATCAGAAGTTCTTTTTGTGCCGCCTTCGAGCTCTCCTGGTTCATATAAATATCTAACAGTGACATTGCCGAGTATTGGTTGTTTTGAAAAATCTTTTTTGCGGTTTTTCAGGTATATACTTCTTCTTAATCGCTTTGTTAGGTTTCATGTTGATTGTTCGAGTAATCTCATTATTTAGCGCGGTAATCACGCCTGGTAATCTCTTGACCTTTTCACGAGATCGTTTATCCTGGATGAATTCTTTCGCGTATTGATATCCAAATAACCGCTCAGCAAGTGTGCGATTAAATCGTTCAACAATTGCCTGATCGCGATGTAGTGCAGTATACCCTCGTCTGATGGTGACATTATGATGCTTCATTGTTGATAACACTGCACCCTGAAATTCCTTGCCAGGATCAACTTGTAATAGATTTGGCCAGCGCAGAGGACCCCGCCGATAAATCCTTTCAAACGCAGAAGCCACTACAGTTGATGATTTTGTTTTTAGCGGCTCTGCTTGTTTGTATCGACTCGCAACATCATCTACGGTTAAACACCATCATGCGGCAGAATTAATATATCAGCCTGATGAACCTCATTAGGTGCGTTGACATCAAAATGCGAGTAGTTGATTTGTTTAGGCGGTGGTAGATAAATTTGCCATATCGCCTGTTTCGATAACCAATCCGCTGCAGTGGTATTTTTCACCTTTACGGCCCTAGTTAGTTTACCAATTGCTGCTTTACCCCTCCAGTATCCTCTTGGAGAATAATAAATAGATTCCATGTTGTTATTAATTACTAGCACCCATCATTAATTTACCTTTCATCGCCGATTTTATTAACCATGAAGCCAATTTTTCTTTAAAGGATTTATCAGTGATAGAATTCAACGCATGAATTAATTTCACATCTGCGAGATGACGTTGTTGTAAATCACCGCTCCGGTAAGCTATACCATGTACCCGACACGCTTCATCAATTGCATTTATCGGATTTTCTCCCGTGTTAGGATTATCCTGATCGTCGAGTCGAATCTCTAACCATGTTCCTGGTCGACAATAACTATACCCAGGAAGGTGTTTTTCCCCTGGATACTTTGCCCACGGGGTTCCTGGAAGTTTAGTTAGACCGGTGGTGATATCTCCGCCACTTTGTTTTTTACAAATCGATATTTTTTTATCCCACATACCTCACACTTACCAGCAACCGCTTCTCGGTTATTTTTTATGGTAACATTTGTCAGGTCAATAGTTGGTGTACGTTTCTTACATTTCACACAATATAGATCCATAATATTATTATGTTATATCTAATGGAAGTAAGTGATTTCTCAGCGCTAAAGAAAAAACAACAAGTGAAACATCACGTTATGTTACCAAACTCTATCAGGATGATTATCATCGAACCTTCCGGGAGTGGTAAAACTCAGTTGTTGTTAACGTTGATAATGAAATACCTAAAATGGGACAAATTATATTTAGTTGCCCCGAGCGTAGACGACCAACACTGCTATCAGGTGTTAAAAGATTACAACGAAAATGCTTCAGAAATTGCCGGCGAAAACGTCATTGAGTTTATCACAGATATTGACGAAGCGCCATCCGTGGAAGACTTGGATGGAAGCGTTAACAATCTTGCTGTGTACGATGATGTAATGTTGGAACTACAAAAAAAAACCTGCCCAATTATTTTCTCGAGGACGACATAAAAACACAGACGTGATATATGTCACTCAAAAATACGCACAGATTCCAAGTGTAATCAGAGAAAATTGCAATTTAGTATGTGTGTTTAACGGAACTGGAAAATACACACTACAAAATATTTATCAATATTGGTGTGACGGTGATATGGATTATAACCAATTTCAAAATTTCTTTAGTGGTGCCAAAGCCACCCCACACGGATTTGTAACGATAAGTATACACGATCGTCGGACACGATATCGTATTGGATTAGATCGTATTTATGGTTAATTTGGTTAACCTGTAGCAGCAGAGGGGGTGAGTGACAACGACGTCGGCGTCTTTTTTTTTTTTTTTTCGATTTCGAGGAAGCCTCGGTTTGCTAAATGGACGCTGTTTGTTACGATTCACGAGGAAGCCTTAGTTTTCCGAATCGACGCCTATAAAAGTTGTAGGATTCGCACCCTCTGCTTCTTATGGCCACGTCAGTTAACTGACTTGACACCTTTGTTCGCTGAACTGACCTTCATACATATTGACGGCGCGAAAGTATAGCCTCAGGGTCTAACATATACATGTTAAAATCTGGTTAAGCTTTACAACGTGATAAACACCAACCTCTTAATATTTTAAATCTTTGGTATGACTCAGCCGGGGATGGAACCCACGACATCCCGTATCCGAGGAGGACGTTGTAACCACTAGGTCACATGGAGCGATCAGTAGCATTGCTATACCTTATATAAAAACAAAATGACTGAGTTTTCTAATCGCTAGAAATGCTCACTTTTTCGTCGATTTCTTTGTACATATTAGGATACTTAGCCCATGGTGTTCCATGTATTTTCCCGAGTGCCTTATCAATATCGCCACCTTTTCTGGACAACATATTGCTGTTATCAAGACCCTTTAAACCTGTTATGGGTAATTTTGATACACTTTAAACGTAAATGTTTAAAAACATAAAAGACGACAGAGATGGCGAAAGAGTGACGGAATAGTTTCACTGAATTTTCTGGGCTATTTGGCGTATGTGTATACCTGTATAGCTGCTACAAGGAAAGAAATTTTTTTTTAATTCCCAGACGTACTTTTGGAGAAAAAGGTCTTTGGCTGCCCAGGAACACTTAGTGGGGAGAAAGTTTTGTGTTGTAACGTCGTCTCTGATAATCACGGAAGAACGCCCTTTGACTAATTTTAATTTACTCTCAATTGTAAAATAAATCAAACACTTTTGAGTCGTGTTTATGCTGTATGAACTGTAGTTGATGATTCCCCGTGCATGGGAAGCCAGTACCATCAACTTGGATTCATCAACAGGAAACGGAATTCATTGGGATGCATGCATGGTGACACGCATTTTTTTTTTTTTTTTTTTTTTGCATTTTGACTTGTACGGGCTTGCATTGCTATGTTAAGACTTTCATCCACACAGACGTTCCCATGGTGTCCTCGCGCCACGGCGGTTTGGTTTCTGAAACTAACCGTTACAAACTCGACTGGACTGTCCGATATATGGATATATTGCCGTTAGGGAATGCGTGCACTTGACGTTTTCCGACTTTATATGGAGTTGGAGATGGTCGCATAGAGAAACAGATTTGTCGTTGGCATCAACCCGAGCGACCTAATAATTTTTCAGGACCAAACTGAAAAATTGCAAACTTCGAAAGTGGATATAAACGATCGTTTTCTGCGCTACGTTTCACTGACGGACTCCAAGCCTACCTACCTATCTGTTCTCACCCATGTGCATACACCAGCAAGATAATTACGCTCGTCTTCTAACAATAGTATACCCATTATTCCCAATATGAAAACGACGTCATATGGACAATGTTCTTTTGCATATCAAAGCCCAGCAACGTGGAACGAATTGCCCATTGAAACTAAACACAAAGACACAGCGAACCATTTCAAGAGTGCTCTTAAAGCTCACCTCTTTTTACTGCAAGAACCATTCTAAAGACCTAATAATTTGTCTTACTTTAAATATTTTCAACATTTTTGTTGTTGTTTGTTTTCTAATTACATGGTGGTTGTTTTGTTTGTTGTTCTTTGTAGTCATATCATTATATATGTTATAACGCGCTTAGAGCTTCTAAAGATTAAACGCTATATAAAGTCCTTATTATTATTATTACTTTTATTATTATATTAGGCAGGTTTATGCAATATTAAATTGGTGCATAAAACCGCCCTTGAACCATCGGTCACGTTTTCAGCTGGGGTTACTTTCACTCTTACACCGCTTGTATCAGGTTACTCCTTCAATCAGACCGCTTCGGTGGACTAGTGGTTAGAGCATCCGCCTCGGATGCGGGAGGTTGTGGGTTCGATCCTCGACCGAGTCATACAAAAGACTTACAAAAAATGATACCAACAGCTGTCTCGCTTGGCGTTCAGCATTCAGAGGTTAATGTTAGGACTGGTCGGCCTGGTGTCAGGATGTGACTTGGTTGGACATCATACTAAATGTCTGCAGCATGATGCCCACGTGCTAGACATCACTATTAACTGCCACATTTCAAGCATCGTAGTAATATGACCGGAAAATTGTTAAAGCTACGTTAAAAATCCAAATCGCACACACACACACACACACACACACACACACACACACACTTGAATGTATATAGTTGTTCGCAATCTGCACTTTCAGTTATTCAATTTCAGCGTTGTTTAGCAGTTATAACTCGTATCTAATAATATAATGTAACCCGCTTCAGATGTTGTTGTTGTTTTTGTAGGGTTTAACGCCATTTTCAGCACACGATAGGCTATACATGGCATCCAGTATTATTGGTGGAGGAAGAACCAGGTAAAAAAAAAAACGGAAAGAACCACCGACCCACGAGAAGCTACTGGCAAGCTTTCTCACATAACTACATCAGCCGAATCTTGGACTCGAACCCATGCAGACAGAGGTGAGATGGCAGTGATCCGTAACGGAAAGCGTTTCAGACACTCAAATAATAATATGCAGGATCAGTACAGTTATTTAAATAATACAATACCGTACTTGTAATCATTTTCAAAGATTTACTACCGAATCGTACGAAGATCAAATAATAATAATAATAATAATAATAATAATAATAATAATAGGCAAAGGGAACTCGCCGTCACCCCTCCAGATTGTATCTGTAACGTGTTTTTTCGTCTACATCTATAAAACAAAATAGCTGAGCATTACACGTTTGCATCAGGCTGGTGTTAATATATCAGAATGGAGATGAAGATTTTGTATCATTGGTTACTGTAGTCCGAGTTTTTTCTGACCCTTGCCATCCCATTTTTTAAATTTGTTTTGACATTCATGTTGGGGTGTCTAAATATTAAAAAATGGGGTGGCATGGGTCAGAGGAAACTTGGACTATGGTTACTGCTATTAGCAAATTATCAAGACTCAAATGAAAATATTCAAGGTTGAACATATAAATTGTTTTGAGCATACCATTAAGATGTACTGTATTAAATTCACAACGGCGCTGTCCCTAATTTTACTGCGCAATCAGTCACAGCGAACCTCGTTTACACGTCAAAATGGTTATACATAGACGAACATGTTATTCTCTGCCATTCTTTCTGCCTCCGTTAGTCATGTCAGAAAACAAAACAAAACAAAAAAAAATCCCCCCCCCAAAAAAAAAATACAACCACCCCCCCACAAAAAAAACAAAAAAAAAAAACAAAGTGACACAAACCTCTTTATCAATTAATCCGAGTTCCTCTAACCCATTCCCCCTCCCCATTCTTTTTTTATTCGGATGTTTATGTTGGGACATGGCAAGGGTCAGATGAAACTGCTCAATCTAATATCTGGTAGTTTCCTAGAGTTTTAAATTCCCTTTTATATATACAGTTCCCAATAAGTCACTGATGTGTCCATGTATACTCATGTTATCTCATTTCATTGCAATGTTGAACACGTGCAATGAGTATATAGTGATCGAAGTGTGTAATTTTTATCGGTCGCATTAATGAACAGGTTTTAGAATATTCCAGATACAATGATTGACATAAACTCTAGGTCAGAGTTGATGTATTTGGTACTAAAAATAGACGTTGAGAATTCCACCGGAAGTTCTATGTGTAAGACCACGTAGTAAATAAATCAGTCCAACAAATCAACCAATCAAGGATCACCTTGCCATATCACCTGAACGTAAACAGTGAATTACTGGATACGCTCGAGAAATTTGATTACATCAGAATAATCCCTTTTTGTCTTGTATGACTAACTTCTACCTAAGTTGGTCATGGGTAGAAGGAAAGGTAAAAAGTGGAATTCGTGCTTGATGTGGTTTCTGAGCTCCGTGGGGGCGATGTGTTTGTCTATCTCGTGCATAGGAGCTGTAGATGAGGAAAATGTCCGAAGTTCGAAATCAGTTGACGTCTCTTTGTCATGTTCAGGAAAGGCAACAGGGAACGCTGTTCCGGATATTGCAAACAGGTTTGTGTTAACATTGTATAGGGTATTTTTTTTATTTCCAAAGTATAATTTCAGATATGCATAGGAAATGACTGGAATATGAAATAATATGTAACAAATGGTGAAGAATTTAACCTTGTCCTTGATTGTTTGATCGACAAGAATAATAGGACGCATGCGATTGGTGTTTTGGAGCACATGAATATAGGGAAGAAGTTGATTGGTCTTTAAGGGCACACCTATCAAAGTTGTCCAAAAAAGTAAAAAAACTGAGCATGTGTGTTTGTGTACACGAGTTAGTGGGTCATGACAAGTTCGGGACATGGACAAATCTATATGTATATTGAACCAAATGTTTGTCCAGTTGTTAGACTAATAGGTTGAAGGTCAAATGTGTATTACACCAGTATTGAGTCTGTTGATATTAGGGCAGATAAATTGGCCATAAGACAAGAAATAGCTTTAAACATGAAATTGTGTCCAGTCAGATAGATTGGGATGATTCCATACAAAACACTTCCATAAATCATACTACAAAAGATGTTTTTGACCAAAGTATGGATATTCTTAAAAGCATAAAAGTAAGTTCAATTAGCATAAGGGTAGTCCCAACTATATATTAACAAAATGGCATATTTGTACCTTCTAATTACAATGGCAATTATTCACTTTATTTAGTACCTTATACATTCATATTTCTTTATGATAAGATCAAATTAAAGTTGGCATGATTTAAACAATTCACCATCAGCTGTAGTGAACTCTTTATCGACATGACATAAAAACACTAAAGGCATTACCGGTAAGTTAAACTTGATTTGCAAGATATACACACACAGCATAATACATTGGCACAGTTGGACGAAACACAGCACATATCATCATATGATTAAAAAGCAAACAAAACATTTTTAAAGGCAGCAAGTAAAACTGAATTTACTATTCTGGTAAATTAAAAGCCACAGGTTAGGTTAATATACAGAATTAATAAAGTTACATTATCAAAAGTTATAGACAATTCGAAAAAAAATGTTATATTATTTCCCATTACCTTCATTTGTGCATCAGACACAAATTTATTAATTTGACCCCCAGTTCTGACATCAGGAGAATTTCTGACTCAGTCTTACAACCCTTGGGGAATCACTGATTTAAATCAAATGCAAAAGCACAAATGTATGACGAAAAGCTTGCTCAGGTGTAGTTTATGCCCTACTTAAAAAGAAAGGAGGCTTCTATAGGACACTTGATAATACATGTTCATATGACAGGGGCTGATGAAACAAAAAGGTAAAACGTATAATGTCGACATGATTGCTGGGGAGTGCAGATATTACATTTACAGCATTTACTATTCCTGGATAATTTGAATTTTGATTTATGTAGCTGATATCTTGAAGATTTGTTGCCATATGTTGAGGTTTCAGTTCATGGGAAAACTTTGAATATTTGAATACCTAAATTGTATTTATTGTATTTTAAACATCAAACATTAGGAAGCGTTCAGTTATTCATAATTTTAAGTCTAAACATTCCTAGCCAAAAACATGACCACCTTTAGGGCTGGCATTTTTGACTCTCAAACAAGGATGTCTAATAGAGGATTAATGCAGCCTTGCAAAAGTGGAATGATTATCAGGTGTGGTCTGTGATTGGAAGATCCCAGTCTAAGTTAAAAGAAAAGTTGTTTAAACAATAATAAGACCAACATTGATACATGTATGTATATGGAATTAGCGTCATTAAGGAGGAAAGAAGAGCTCCATGAGAAAACAGAATTGAGAATGCTACATTGGATACATTGCATCTTTCATAAAGAGAGGAAGAAAATGAAGACATCTACTGAATAGCTGGAGTAGCTTATATAACAGACAAGGTTTGTGAAGTTAGACTACTATGATACTGCATGTCAAATGCATCAGAAGAATCATGATGGAAAAAGAAGCTGCTGATTTAACAAAAAAAGAGGGGTGTGGTACAGCAGGATCTGAAGAAACTCTCTGCAAAAATACAGATGAGAGAGATGAGTGGAAATGGACAACAATCATTTGGCTGACGTCTCTTCAGAGAATGATTTGTAATCACTGCTTGTGTAATCATCATACACAAATCTTTAGTAGTGTTCATGTTATACCAAAAATGCCAGGCATGGGAACAGAAGTTGAAATTGTAAATAATAAATATATGCAAGATTGTCAGTTTGTTGAATCTAGCTAACATGGACAGTAACCTTGAAGTTGTTCTACAAAGATTTTTTACATTTGAATTGAATTGCAGGTGATAGTCAATGTCAGTTTATACCATCATTATAGCACTGCTTATGTTCTTCATATTGAGAATCATTTTATCCACAAACAGTGTTTTGAAATTTTCATTTTTTGGATTGCATTTGCTTGCAGTGAACCAGCCAATCAGAATTTTGTGTTATCATTGACAGTAAAAGAGTCATATCTAATAAAATGAAATATAGTGTCTATAAAAACATTAAGGAGTATTAGTCCCTGGATTGGCCCTTTGCAGAACCCCTTTTTAATTTCATTCCTGATACTTGGGCTGTCTGCATCCTACTTGCTGCTTTCAGCTTTGATAATTCAGTAGGAATCCTGCTGAGTCATCAGACATACCATAAACCCATGGCTAAAATGTGATGAGGGAGACCGTTACAAGCCTTGGATAAAATGTGATGAGGGAGACAGTCACAAGCCTTGGATAAAATGTGATGAGGGAGACAGTCACAAGCCTTGGATAAAATGTGATGAGGGAGACAGTCACAAGCCTTGGATAATATGTGATGAGGGTAGAGCTGTACCGATTAATCGCCCGTACGCGTAATCGGGCCGATTATTAGCACAATCGGTATAATCGGGTATCGGCAAAAATAATCGGTACCGATGCAAATAATTTTTTTAAATAACCAATTTTTCCTGATAAAAGTTGTATATACAGTCGCGTTTTGACTGACGGTAGCTTAATCCTTTGTAACACTAGAGCTCGGGATAATTGCAGTATGCAAGCAAGTTGCTCATTAACTAACACTACTGTATAGTCGAATAACCATATATCGAGATAAACACATCAAACCATCAATTAATCTTTTGTAACAAAGAGATTGCTCTAATAAAGTATTTAAAAGAATTTATCTTGCTGCCAGTTGTGCGAAATTTTCAACTCCAGCGTCCGGTAACAATTGTAAACTGCAGTAAACCAGACTAAAAAAGTACATGTCGCTAACCGCTATTGTAGTGCCAAAGTCATGTGAATAGCCAGTAAGATTAACATCAAAGGGAGTAATGATGGATATATACACAGTCAATTTTGAGGTTTGTGTTTTTTCTTTATCTTTATGAAAACTCACAAAACACCGATAGTCCTTATGTCTCGGTGAGAAATTGTTTGAAAGGGTTTCAGTGTAGGTTTGAGTACGTCGTCTGTCTTTCAGTTAATCCGTAATGCCTGGAGGGTGAACGAACTCGTTGTCTTTAATACTAGTAAGTGAGAATCATTTCCGGATTTTTCAAAATTATTTTTTATTTCTTTTGTTAGTGTTTCACCAAGCCACCATCTGGCAGAAGGGGCGGTCTCTCATAAGTCATAACAGGTTTTACTGTACCTTTTAAGCACCGATATATACTAAACAAATAAAACAATTCTATATCAATGTTTTACAATTATCTGATGTTGCCGCAGCAATAACGAGTATTTGTTGTCGTCAAAGCAAGCCGACAACCTTTGCTCATAGAAAGTCGGCAATAAACTCAAAAGTATTGCCTCAATTTACATAGTGATTAGAACATTTATTGTGCCGAGAAACTTTCCTGTTTGCCAAAAAAAAAATCCCCCCCCCCCATTCCAGGCCTTTATTGTTTTCTAAATTTGTCAGCTTATACCCGAGTACATAATATGATAATCAAATAATCGGTCTCATAATCGGTATCGGCAATTTTGATAATCGGCTATACGTGGTATCGGCATAATCGGCAAAAAGTGACATCGGTACAGCTCTAGATGAGGGAGACAGTCACAAGCCTTGGATAAAATGTGATATGGGAGACAGTCAAAAGCCTTGGATAAAATGTGATGTGGGAGACAGTCAAAAGCCTTGGATAAAATGTGATATGGGAGACAGTCAAAAGCCTTGGATAAATCTGTCAGAACTGCAGCTACATATTTGTTTTTGTCAAGAGCATTCAAGAAAACATAACAACGATCTTTATATAACAAAAACACCCACTCAAATGTTTGCTAAAATTGTTCTAAAAAATGATGCTAACTGGCTTTCATTGGATTTCTCAGACAATTTGGATTATGATTGTTAAAATGCTGAAAGGTCTCTTACTTTTTTCAGTAGGATTGTTCTTTAATTTAAAAAATGGAGCTTCTTGAACTTCCTTGAGATGAGGATGAAAAATATCGACTGCAAATTTTTGTTTATTAGATCTGTAACATGGCCAAGAAGAATTTGATCCCTGCAATTTTTTTTTTAAAACTTTAAACTTCTCATTTTATGCATTGTTTAAATTATAAAATTGTACCTGTTACTATTGTCCTTAAATAGCCTTGATACTCAGATTGGTTAAAGGGTCAAATGAAGATATTTTCCAATGTTTAATGCTACATCTTCATGAATATGATTGAATAGTTCACATATTTCTCTGATATTGTTTCAATATATTACCTTCAACAAGAATTGTCTAATTAGACTAGCCAAACTTTTTTTTAGAAACACATTTATGACTTAATAGTTGAAGTTCCTAGATGTAATGCCCCTTGCACATCTTTTTTAAACGTATGTTTTCAGAGACCTATTCTTTACTTTGTTTACTTATTTTCTCTGCTTTCAAGTTTTCTCAGGATTTGATTGATTTGTACCATTTACCGGTATACACAAGATCATTGATAGAAATATACATAAATACAATATTAATTGATGGTTGGATGGATAAATGGAAGTTTACATTATAGGAGCATAAAAAATCAAGGCTGATTTGGAATTTGCAAAAAGGTAAAAGTTTGTTTTACAAAAGCACAGTTTGATGCAGGACTGCAACTGCATCAGTCAGCTTTATATTTTTAAAAGTATTAATCAATCTAATGATCAAGCATTTATTTTGCTGACCTATTAAAAGCTAATTGATCACTTAGTCAGATGATTGGTTTGTGTTTGGAAAGAGAGAGCTTAATAAATGAATAATTAGTAAAAATGTTTTATGTTATGCCCTAGATATTTAACCAGCAAAAATTATCCCTGTTAGAGAAAACTGTCATGGGTAATTGGTGAGTTGGGTAACATGACTGTACTATGGTAATTCTAAGTACATGTATACTGCTCTATGTACACCAGTATAGTAGTTATATTAGGGGCAAACAAAATTTTATTTTCTGTGACATAATTATGTGTTGAAATACATGTGGGAAATTTTTAGTGTTCATTTTTTGCACTCATACAAGATTGGAAAGTTATATTGTTCAAACTTCCCAGTCAGAATCTCTGAGAAAATCCTGGTCAGAAAAACAATTTAATTGCAAGATATGTTTGTCTCTACAGAAATGAATATATATCACAGCTGAAGCTTACTAATTCATTGGGGATAGAGGGCAAGTGTCATTATATTTTTTTTAAAGTTTAATGGGGACTCTATAGCTATTACAGCAGTGATAAACTAATATGTTTAGTACTGTGTTAATGCTTTATCAGCACAAATTATCTGTGAAAACAGGAGTGTGCTTATCCCTGTCTTCCAGTCATCCTGAATAGCATGGGTCAAAATAACACTTGGTATTTTAACAAGATAGTGAAATAATAACAAAGAGAACTAATCTGAATGTTTTAAGTTAAGCATGTAAAACATGTTGCATATGGAAGTATTAAGTTACATTTACCATTATTCATACATCTCAGATGATCACCATTTTCATGTCATATTTATAGTGGACTATACAAATTATCACATTTCTCCTCTTAGGACATGACATGCTGCCTTCAGGGTCTAAACTGAGGTCACTGTGATGTTTTAGAGAGTCACAAATTTTTCACCCAAAAGGAGCCACGAAGATTAATATAATTCGACATCACTCATTACTACTTTTTACTTGCCTTAGCTAGTGATCACATGAAGATTAGATCAATGATTCTATTAACCTAAAATTATGCATATAATATTCCTTAAAAAAAGCAGAATATTTTAAGAACAGAAAATAATGTATCACAATTTTTGTTTAATTAAAACGAAAAACTTTATTTATGATATAATTCAACTATAATGTGTGTTGAATCGTGTATATATATATATATATATATATATATATATATATATATATATATATATATATATATATATAATTTATGTTGAATTGTTTATATATATATATATATGTGTAGAATTTCAGGATGGATAATCCTGGACTCGTTAAATGGTACCTAGCTACATCTAACTTGAGACGCCAAATTTAAACTGTTACCATTCTCTCAACTTTTGCCTTTTTAACTTCCTTTTGTTGTCATTTTCATCAGCAGTCCATTTCTCCAATAATGAACATATTTTGCTGGCTTTTCTTGTACGAGTCATTGCACTTTTCACTTCCGATATTGTGGGGGCTATATCATAATCATAAATTTATACTTTGGAGTTATTATCATGGTATTATTGATGATTTGACTGTTCCAAAAGCTTGGATTACTTTCATGATGTGTAAACACATCATCTCCAGTTAAAGTTAAACAGCATTGCAATAAAGTTTGGTATTTATTTGCCATTATGTGTCGTTTATTTACCAATCAGTTGAGTGTGCTTACATAACACAATAGAGGATATCCTCTCTATACATATATAGACACATTTCTCATTAGTACAAGTATTACGAAGTCTGTCATTTTCTATGCATATGAATAATAACTTGAGCCATGCAGTTTTGATATTTGTGTTCTTTTTGGATCAACATTTTGTAGATTATTAGGTGCTGACTGGTTCAGTATTATTAATTATAGCAGTTTTATTCATAATATGTTAGTTTACAAGTTTACCCTCTTCAAATAAATAAATTCTTCTTCTTCTTGTTCCTATTATTATTATTTTTTTTAAATTGTGATTCTGGTGTTTTATTGTACAGTTGCCTATGAAAAGATTCCCTGTCCACAAATGACAAAAATGTTTAATTAGATGACTGAAATCCCTGACTGAACTTCAATAATCTGTATTTAATGTTATGCTATATTTTTAATTAATGTCTTGTTTTTCAACCCTGTTCATTTCAGACACTTGATTCTGGTTAGTACACTTGATGGCAAGATGTCTGCTCTGGATGTGAAGGACAATGGCCGACTGCTTTGGAGCATAGATGCTGACTCAAGACCTCTACTGTCCTCAAGCATTAGCAAGCTGGAGGTAAAGCACACTGATTCCTAGATGTTGTCTCTTAAATTTTTGAAAGCTATGACCACAAAAGGAATTTGAAGTATTTGATGCAATAGACTGGACTATATCAACAAGGCAAACCTTAAAACTGCCCTTTTTGCTCTGAAAGATAGATTTTCAACACTGCCACTTTTTCATTCACAGATCTAAATTGGTTTACTGTTGTCACACCATAAAAAATAGAGCAAATTTAATCAAGATTTTAAAATTTAGCACCTTCATGTTATGTGGCCATACTAAGGTTTTTCCCTTATTTTGGAGGACTGATGGTCTTGAACTTCCAATGTAAAATGGCTTGAAGTTTTGGAACCAGAACATCAGAGAGCTCAGATATGCCTGTGGCTGTTAATGCCATTTTTCAGCACACGGTAGGCTATACATGACAACCAGTATTAATGGTGAAGGAAGAACCCAAAAAGAACCACCGACCCACGAGAAGCTACTGTCAAGCTTTCTCACATACCCACATTGGGTGAATCTGAGACTCGAACCCACGCAGACAGAACATGAGATGGCAGTGATCCATAACTGAACGCATTTTAGACGACTCGGCCACTCTGGGTTCCTTGGCTGTGAAGTTAATAAATCAAAGGTTAATTTGTATTTAAAAAGAAACAAGGAAGGTTGTTATTGATTGGTGTTTTAATGTAAATCTTTTGTACAGAGGCAATATCAGGGATTGTTACATGCCCGCATACATACCATTGCAGTCAATCCAGTGTGGTTGCACCAAGAGTAAAACCATCACATATCTTATCATCAGTCTGGTTTGTTTGTTTGATTAGGATTTTTAACGTAGCTTTAACAATTTTTCAGTCATATCACTACGATGTCTGCAGTGAGGCAGTTTATAGTGATGTCTAGCACTGAGACATCATGCCGCAGACATGTAGCATGATGTCTCACCCAGGCACATTATCCTGACACCAGGCCGACCAGTCCTAACACTAACCTCTTAATGCTGAGCGTCAAGCAAGGCAGCTGTTAGTACCATTTTTGTAAGTCTTTGGTATGACTCGGCCGGGGATCGAACCGATGACCTACCGCTTCCAGGGCGGACGCTCTAACCACTAGGCCACCGGAGCGGTTATATCATCAGTCTGGCAGGCTGACAACCTAGTTAGATTAGGAAAAATGGACCCATCATATTTGGGAAAATAATAAAATCCATGGAAACTAAAGTTCAAGGGTTAGCTGTAGAGTGCTGCTAAAAATTATAATTTTTTTGTAATGGACCCATCATATTTATGAAAATAAAATCCAGGGAAACAAATTTCAGGGGCTTCATGTAGTGTGCTGATAAAATTTTAAATTATTTGTAGTTTTGAATTAATTTATTATTAGATTTGTGCCATAATCAACCCTAGAGGACCCTAAAATACGAAGAAGAAAAACAAACCAAAGCATGTGTACAAGTTTATTATAGAAATTTAAAAAATAGTATATTATATTCTTTAATCCTTGCTAGTTAAATGAAATGAAGAAAATTGGCCAGTTGTGTGGTTACATTTATATCTTTATTCATCCTTTTCAGATAATGCACGATGGTATTCCCAACCGGGTTATTCCTTCCCTTGATGGTGGTCTCTACAGATATGATGGAGAGAATGTTGAGGCAGTCCCCATGACAGCAGATACCCTTCTTAGCTCTTCATTCAGAATGATGGACAACACTGTCATGATTGGAAGCAAGGATTTAAAGTCCTATGGAATTGACCCTAAAAGTGGAATGGTGGGATTTTACATTTTTTAATCAGAGATATGCTATCACAATTGCATGATGCTACTAATGGCACAAAATGTTTGCTGCAAAACTTTATGTAGATCGTCTTAATGGAAATGATGCTGATTTGACCAATATGGCCATGATGGTGTCCATCTTGAATTGTCTTGTTATAGTTACTTCCCCTGATCAGATTGTCAACTCATCAAGAACCTTCCCTTAAAAGATTGCTTATGATATCTAGTTGGTTCTAAATGCAAATTGTGCTGATTGGACCTCCAGCATGGTGTCAAGTTTTGTCATCATTTTCTTTCAACTGATCAGTTGGACTCCATGTATGAGCATGTACAGATGGTAATTAACATTTTGTGTCCACCAAAAGATATTTCTTTCCCATTTGATATTTTAGAAATCACCAATCATGTCAAATGGATCCCTTAATTGATTTAAGATGGAAAAGTTTTTATATCATTTCTGCTATTCTCATTAAATTTTCAAATACAATTAATGTACAGTGGATAATTTTTTTATTCCATTTTCTGTTATTATTACAGATAGGTATCTGTCATATGTTTTTGTTTTTTTTTAAACAAATTATTAGGGATATAACCCATTTAGCTCTTTCTTATCCATCTATTGTTTTTGCAGCTTATGTAACTATTGGCTGTGTTGTCCTCATGGTAGCAGAGTAGTTCAGCAATTTGTTCCTCGAAGGGTACTTTTAAATTCTGATGCTATTACGTTTCCACCTCTAATTACTTATCTTAACATTAGTGTAATTGGATAATGTGTTTGATGGAGGAGGTTATTGTTGTTGTAGGGCTTAACGCCATTTTACAGCACATGATAGGCTATACAAGGCGGACAGTTTTATTGATGGAGGAAGAATACGGGTAACCTGAAAGTACCACCGACCCATGAGAAGCTACTGGCAAGCTTTCTCACATAACTACATTAGCTGAATCTTAGACTCGAACACACACAGACAGAGGTGAGATGGCAGTGATCCGTAACAGAGAGTGCTTTTGGCCACTCGGGACCCCCGATGGAGGAGGTACATTTTTAAGTAAACTATATTTCTGTATCTGATTACCTTACTATTACTCAACCCCCTCACTTTATCCATTATTGTCAGGATCCTCAATGTATCATTCAGTTTAAACTTGTAAACATCTATTTGATTAGTACCACTTTACAGTGATAAGGGGAGGTAATGGGTAAGAGTTTCTTCTCTTTGATTATATGTTCTACAGATGGGAAAAACCAACTTGCTGGATTTTAAGAGATAGCAGAGTTCTTTTGGTAATGTGATTGAAAGTAGTCTCAGAGAAACATAACTTACTAAATAATGTACTTTTACATACATTAAGGAGTCCATTGCCGTATATAATAAAATGCAGATCAGGAATTGAAAATGGATAATCTAGGAACAGAAACTGGAGGTCATGGAAACGTGTTTTTACTATAGTGAGCTCTTTTGATCATTTGATGTCAATGTATACGTTGTACATCAAGAAATAACTACTTGTTATTTATCCTTTCATGTTTGTGTTTCATTTTGTTTTGCAAATTTATATTATATAATATGAAACTTTCAATTAGAAGATTCAGAATGATCATTAGTCAGTAAGCGTCAGTCAAAAATCACTTGAACAAGATCATAAAAATTCATTTATTCATTCAGCCACTGATTGATTGGTTGATTTTTTACAGATTCGCTACACCTGTACTTCAAATGGCTGTTCTATGTTTGGGGAGGACATCACAGACAGCGATGATATACTGATCGTTACACGCAACACACACACAGTCAGAGCTGTGGACTCTAGATCAGGTGGTGAAAAGTGAGTCTCAAGTACAGACTGATCTTGTTTAACCTATCCAAGCCATTTATATGAAAGCAGAGTATGAAATTTATAATAGGCAGTTAAACAAATTACCCAACTTTTGAAGGAATAATCACATCTCTCGTGGTGGTCTCATTTTAGCTGTCACACTCTGTAGGCATTCACAGAGCATGTTAATTGATTAATTATAACATTTTAATTACAATTAATTTTTCTTCACTGTTGCTTGTGAAGAGGATTTCCCATGCTGTGGGTATGGTCTGATTTTTTATTGTGTTTTTATTTTCATGATCATTGGTGTTTAGTATTGACACAATCCTGGCCTGGCCACTCCAGTGGCCTAGTGGTTAGTGCATCCAACTTGAATGCAAGATGCCATGGGTTTGATCCCTTGCCTAGTCATACCAAAGACTTACAAAAATGATACTAACAGCTGCCTTGCTTGGCACTCTTGATTAAGATGTTAGTGTTGCAACTGGCTGGCCTCTTGTCAGGATAATGTGACTTGGTGGGACTTCATCCTACATGTCTGCAACATGATGCTTCAGTGCTAGGCATCACTATAAACTGCCTCACTGCAGATATCGTAGCAATATGACTGAAAAATTGTTAAAACTACATTAAAAATCCAAATTGCACACACACATACATGCACAAACCTGGCATTATTATGTAAGATAAGTTTACGTAGCCCCATAAAGGCATGCAAAGTCACATCTTTGATCCAAACCACATTACACCAAAAAGTCCAAGTCTGTCTCAGATGGAACATTACTTGATCAACAAGTTGTTTTGTTACCTTGTTTGTTCTCTGTCACTCTCTATTATTTTCTGACATTACTGGTCATGGTGTAGAATAACTGGAGTGGCACATTTTATGGTGGATGGTCAGTCTCATAGAAGTTCTGGAATTTGTCTAGTTTGCAACTTAAGAATTTTGGTAAGTAAACTGACCTTTGTATACAGATGACAAGTCAAATTGATGTTGTGCATCAATCCATTGTATTTAAAGTATTTCCAGAGACTTTTTGTAAGGAAGTAGTTGTAAAAGCTTTGATATATATACTGTTGATGCATGCATTAAATTGCAGCTTGTTGTGTTTGTTTGTTGCTATGATCAGTAATGTCTGAAAAGAATAAAATGTTGCATATAGCAGCTTGCTGGTGTAGCATTCCTATTAGGGTACAGTAGTCCCCCTCTTAAATGGCCCCCTGACCAGTGGCCACCCACTTCTTAATGGCCAGAATCCCTTGGCAATGACGAATTTGTATTTAAAATTACCCCTCAAGAATGTCCACCCTATCCATGTGACCAGCATCCAGCATTTTAGTTCAAAAATGTAAAGTTTCTACTAACAAGCTGCCACTTTTCAAATGTATCCAGAACCAATAATTAATTTATATCTTGATGTAAGGTAAGTAATTATATCATCTCTATTGTCGATACACAGTGTCAAGTTTCCATTAGAAGTGTTGACTAAAGATTAATATTATCATTGTCTATAAAAGCTGATGTTTACAGGAAATGGGCTCAACAATGTTATGATCATTTTTGGACTTCTGTTGAGTTCTTCTCTTGGATGATTATAACCAGACATTGTCAAAATCATAAAATGGGATAAAAAGAGATTTTGTGCAATAACACACACACAGAACCTTGAACAAAATAGGGTACCCGAGAAAGATCCTAAAAATCTTGTGATAACACATTTTATCGGTTCCTTTAGGAAAGTCTGCATTTCGTCCACTCGACCCAAGTTTTGTCTGCATAAATAAATTGCATACAGTTAGCAATAACCAAAAAAATCACTACCAGACATTAATATGTCGTCACAATAATGGAGACATATTATTTTAGAAGAAAGTCAGTTATTCTACACGATGACATTGGGGATGGGGGGACTCGGCAAACATTTTTGTGTGGAAAGACTCGAACAGAAAAATTTTATGTTGAAATGACTCTATTAAACAATGTCATAACCTATTAGGAGGTTATTCAGCAGCATTGGAAAAATGGAACAAAAGACAAATATAATTATGTAATGTACTTAGATTAAAATGAAGTTTTTGAAAGGTTTTGCAATGTGCATGACAACAATACCCACTTGCATATCATGCTTATGCCAAGAATAAGAACTATTAATTTAGTTGAAATAAGTATATTATTATAACAAGTAGAACCTTTTAATGATTGGTGTTACTTTTAAACGAAGATATTTAATGCTTTGAAGTATATAGCTTTTTCCTGACATTACATATACTAGTCACAAAAAATTTAGCCCCCCTTTGGAAAGGCCACCCGTTTTATAAGGCCATTTTACTGGTGCAGAAGGGGTTTCCGTATAAGGGGGTGGTGGCTACTTTATATATTACCTGTTGGTGAAGAATTGCTGTTATGGTATATTTAACTTGTTGTTGTATCATTGACATTATGGTATATATTATTTGATGGTGTAGCATTACCTGTATGGTCTATATAACTTGTTGGTCAAGCAATGTCATTATGGGATATGCAACTTGTTGGTCTAGGATTGCCATTGTGACATAATAGCTTTTTTGTAAAGCATTGCCGTTATGGCATAACTTGGTGGTCTAGTATCACCGTTTTGGCCTATAACAGCTTGTCGGTCTTGCACTGCGATTATGGCCTATAACAGCTTGTTGGTCTAGTATTGCCATTATGGCATAACAGCTTGTTGGTCTAGGATTGCCATTATGGCATAACAACTTGTTGGTTAAGTATTGCCATTATGGCATAACAGCTTGTTGGTCTAGTATTGCCATTATGACATAACAGCTTGTTGGTCTAGTATTGCCATTATGGCATAACAGCTTGTTGGTCTACTATTGCCATTATGACATAACAGCTTGTTGGTCTAGTATTACCATTATGACATAACAACTTGTTGGTCTAGGATTGCCATTATGACATAACAGCTTGTTGGTCTAGGATTGCCATTATGGCATAACAGCTTGTTGGTCTAGTATTGCCATTATGACATAACAACTTGTTGGTTAAATATTGCCATTATGGCATAACAGCTTGTTGGTCTAGTATTGCCATTATGACATAACAACTTGTTGGTCTAGGATTGCCATTATGGCATAACAACTTGTTGGTCTAGTATTGCCATTATGGCATAACAGCTTGTTGGTCTAGTATTGCCATTATGACATAACAGCTTGTTGGTCTAGTATTGCCGTTATGGTTTAACAACTTGTTGGTCTAGGATTGCCACTAAACTTAAAATTGTTGTTGGGTGTATTAAATAAAAAATTTAACACAAAGTTGTTTGAAAGAGACTTTGTGATTATTAGATGGAGTTTTATATTATGCACTAAAACGTTTTTATCTGTAGGTCATTAGCTAATTTCATATAGTAATAGGTCTAACATTATTTCATCAGTGGTTTTGTTTATATCATAGGTGGAACTTCAGTGTAGGTCAGCATCAAGCATCATTTATCAAAGGTCAAAGACAAGTTATTACAGCAAAGATGGCAGAAGATGAGGACATTTCCATTGCACCTTGTCCATCTTCAGGTAATTTGCATTAAGGTATATGTTGAAGTTAAAATAAGAAGGATCAGTTGGTATTGGGATATAGCGATCTCTAATGTCTAATTTCTGTTTCATCATTTGAAATTAAACAGGAAATATTTTTGTTTACCTTATAATTCTTTCACAGTGGAATTTTTTCAGCGGTCCAAGCACAGTATGAACACACTGCTACATGCAAGGAATGGTCTGTTTGACAATAATTAGGCAGGGCAGTCCAATTCAACAAGAAAGTTTGCTTTAATAGGGACATGTAATATGGATATTACAATAGGCTAGTGAGTAAACACACATACACACAGAGTAAAGATTGCTGATTACGTTCTTGGATACAACAATTTCTTTGTAAGCAGGGTTGAATTCAATTACCCTAGCCATTTCCTAGCTGCTGTTTATTTGGTACAATATATAATCTGTTGAGTCTGATTTGTGTGGTTTGACAGACAAATTAGTTCAATTATAACATTTTTTTTTCTTGACATGCCCAAGCCAGATAAACAGTGGCTGTTACATAATGAAGAAAGGGTTAAATATGAAAGCAAAATAATCAAATGTCTGCCATAATCCATGAATAATAAAGGTCTGGCAAGCTTTCTCACATAACTACATTAGCCGAATCTTAGACTTGAACCCACACAGAGGTGAGATGGCAGTGATCCATAATGGAGAGCGCTTTAGACCACTCAGCCACTCAGGGGCCCTCCCTGCATAGCAAGGTCTTTAAATGCACACATTTAATACCTCCCATCCTATCACTGAGTAATTGCCAAGGTTTAAAACTTGTGGGATGCATTAACCGGTATTTAATTTTTGCCTGACCTGTATCAGCAAATGGTAAGACATTTGTATCACTGTCTTCTGCCATTGATATCTGTTATAGTTGTGAATATTAAGATTCTGTCTTAAGTATGACATCTTATAAAATGCTGAAGTGTTACACAGTTTGAAGAATTTAAAATCTTGCAAAAATAAGGGTTTAGGCAACCCAAAGTTACTTGAAAATTTCTGTTAGTGTGCATTTACTTATATTATCCTAATATCAATTCCCAAATCGGTACATATAAAACTTAAATTTGAAAAAATGTCAATCACTTAATTTCCATAAAATAATAATGCTGAATAATAATTTAAAAATTGACCATGTATTTGTGGTCATGATAAGGGCCCTGAGTGGCCGAGTGGTCTAAAGCGCTTTCTGTTACAGATCACTGCCATCTCACCTCTGTCTGCATGGGTTCAAGTCTAAGATTCGGCTAATGTAGTTATGTGAGAAAGCTTGCCAATAGCTTCTCGTGGGTCGGTGGTTCTTTCCAGGTTTTTCCTCCACCATTAAAACTGGCAACCTTGTATAGCATATCAAGTGCTGAAAAATGTTGTTAAACCATAAAAAAAAACAAACAAACATGGTCATGATACATATGAGTGTTAAGTTGTTGATTGTATATTTCAGTATGACAAAATTAATAGAGCAGTATTGCTGATTTAAGGCAGATAAATAAATATTTGTTTTTTTCCAATATTTCATACTTTTTGTTGAGTTGTCAATTTTATTGTTTCACAGGACTATTGCTGCAGTTGTTAAAACTTGTTCAAGTTTATATTTTCAGTTTTAGTGACAGAAGTTGCAACTATATGATTTGTCAGAATTTGTAATGCAACAATACACTTAGGTAATGAGTGACATCATATTTGTACATTCACATAGTTTTGAGTTATACTGTTAGCATTAATTTTCTAAAACTGGACATCTATAAGGTTTTGTGTACAGTTCTGCAGTCAAGACATTATATTCTTTTGATCCATTCTACAGTAAAACCAATCTTTTTGGTCCAGTTTATATGAAAATGAACAAAAAGGGACACTTTTCCAATGAAAGCAGCTTTCCTTTAAATATCTTTATATGGTGACCAATAGGGCAGATGTGAAGTTTCCTGTTATTACTATTCTTTAATAATTTGTCATTCACAGATGATGAGGGGTTTCAATCTGTCGGCTTTGATGGAAAACTTAAGATTCATGTCCCAGATGGTGTCATTGAGGTTTTGGATCCAGATGATAATAGTATACAATGGCAGCAGAAGGTGAGAGTCAAAATCTACCTAAAGATTTAATTTTGCAAGCTTTCTAAACATGTTATATATTTTCAAATGGAATTACAAAAATTTAAATTAAGAAATCTTATTAAGTTTGTAGTAAATATTGTTTTATTAGATTCTTTCTTTGCATTTTTCTTCTATTCTTTCTCAGCAAGAGTAATAGTAAAGTATTAGAGCTGATAAACAAATGAATGGTATTATTTACAAAATGACTGATCATCCTTTCATTTATCAGTGTATTTGCAAGTATATGTAGTTCTGTAGACTTGATGATTTGGTCTGTATTGTATTGTATTGACCACTGGTAACTTGTGACTTTATTTCATGTTACTGATTATTCTTCTTACACCATAATGGACATCTGATTCTTTTCAATTGAAAATTGCTGCAGTGGTTATTGAAATAATAGTGCAAATTTGGCACTTCTTCTTTAAATACATTATTTGATCAGGATACATTAGGAGTGCATTCATTGCTTTGCCCAAGTGATCATAATATCATTGTTACATAAGGTTCTTGACATTGGTGGTATGAGATGGGGAAAAGGGTGTAGGAAAGGGTGCATTTACCTATGTGCCAAATGGGGTACCATCCTGAATATTATGTCTGCTGGGATGTTTATAGTACTTAATCTTCACCTTAATATAATGGGGGAAATTCTTTACAAATTTATATTTAGGAGGGGGGAGTTATGAGTTTACCAACTGACATCCCATAACCACTCTCAATTTCAATTACTGCATAATTCATCAGTTTTTCAAAGAAAGAAAACAGACTACCCAAATTTAATGTTAGTAAATTCCATGAGATATTATTTTACAATAATGCAGCACTTAAGAGCTTTAATGTGCTGATGTGCCAATTAAACCTTCTCATGCATATACCGTTAAAGCTACATTAAAAATCCTAATCACGCACTCATTCTCATGCATACTTATTACTTCCACAATGCTTGTCAATAATAATCATGTATATGATTGTGGGCACGGGATCATAAGAATCCATAAGAATATAATGCCAGTTAATTTGAATTCATTCCCCAACAGTTCTCGACTCCTGTGGCTAATGCATGGATACTCCATCAGGGGGAACTACAAGAAGTGGACATGTTTGACAATCGCCACATTCCAACTCTATCGGACTTTCAGCCTCAGGATAATAAAGATTTCACCCCACCACTGTATTATGTGGGTAGGTAGATATATAAGTGTAGATACATTTCATTTTCAGCAAATTGAACATCTTTTCTGCAAAAAATCATCAATGTTACCTAGCCATTCAATAAAGCATGTTTATTAGAAATGTTACTTCCTAAGCACAAACATCTTAATTTTGGCATGCCTCATTGGATACAAATGGCTGCTTAAACCTATGTCCTGTATAGAATATCATTATTGTCATGGTTTCTCATTTTTGAATAACAGCCTGTGTTGACTCAGTCTCTAATATGGATTCTACTTGGCATGCGCTGGAGAGAGAAAATTCAAAAATTCAATTTAACCAAATAATAACATTTAAGCAGACAGATGGTTAATATATATATATATATATATATATATATATATATATATATATATATATATATATATATATATATATATATATATATATATATAAAGTGTGACACCACTATAGCATGCTTTGTTATAACATGTATTCAGATATAATACGGTTTTGGTGTGCACTCGGAAATTCATCTACATGTATATTTTTCCTACACAGAAGAAGAAAATTTCTTTTGGAAAAAACGTAAAAAGTTTATTATCATTTTGGGGAAGAGATTGCATATGTATAATATAAGATGATCGTGGCATGGCTTCGTGAAATTTATTGTATTTTTGTCTTCATTCACAAAAAAATAATTTTTCAGTGATCATGCAGGGCTTTGCAATTTTCACGAATTGCAAATTTGTTTTAATTGGCAACATTGTTAACTGTTTAAATTTGTATATACAACGATTGGTTTGGAGTGGAGAAATTCAGAAGCCCCATGAAAGGAAGCTGCAAACTTGATACAAAATGCACTGAACTTTATCTATTGTTACATAATCAAATTCTTTGTCCATATATTTACAGTGCATATTTTATCATAATCCACTTATGTTGACATCTAGCATGAGTACTGTATGTTGTGAAATATCCGCTTGTTATCTTGTTTGTTGGTCTATTCAATAGGCAGGGAAGAACAGTAACTACTGTTAACCAGATGACTTTTACCGACATGGGATATACTGAAAAGTAAATTGGCTTCATCATTGTTACATGATTGTGTTATTTTTTTCCACTGAATTCAGACCGATATGACCTGTGACAAAAAATTATTGCATATTTTAAATCTCTGTGTATGCATATATTTGATGGAATTACTTGTATTGAGGATTCAATGTGTTATGAGATTCAAGGGTAAGAATACAGTGTTGATACTCTATTCATAATATAAATTAGACATGTATATATAAACAGTGTACACGAAAATATCTACCAATGTGTAGTTCTCTGAATAAAATGAAATATATTTGCCTTCTGTTTTCACTACAGATTTATTCTCCATTTAATATGCATTGATTTAAAATGGTAACTGTGCCAATGAAGAACATATTTTCATGCTTAATTTATTACCTACCTCCCCACAGTTGTTTTTCTGGGTATATGCATTTTTTTCGTCAGCTGACTGACCTGGATGTTAATAACATAGTTCGGGCCATGACACAGTTTAGTTTTGTGGCTCCCAACTACCATTTTATTGCAGACACTCATACACACACACACACACATCAAGCTCTATGGTCTGACATTATTTTAAGCAAACTTGAAATATTTACAGATAATTGGCAATCAGGCTGTATTTGGCAGCTCCCTTTTGGAAATGGTCATATTATTTAATTTTAGCTGTATTGCAAATGCTGTTGTCAGATAATGATGACCTTATGGTCAGTTTTCACTGAATTTTTGTAATGGCAGACACAGTTCTGGCCAATGATTTATTAACATTATATTTTGTTCATATTTTCTCTTCTGCCAGGAGTACATCACAGCCAGATGTATGTGCAGCCCTCATCCCAGATGCAGGAGAGAGTATCAATGGCCAGTAAATACCCCACTTCAGTGTCTAATTCTAATGTCCAACATGTGCTTTGTGTTGCATGGAATCCTTACCTCAATACTGGTACATATGACAAATTGTAATATTTTAGCATTTTTAACTTGTGTTTATATTTTTAACATAAAATATTCACAATGTAATGTCTTTAACAGATGGTGAAAAGATTTTTTCACTTGAATAATGTTCTCCTGAGTTTTGTTTTCTTACAGCATTTATCCACTTTTGTAATAAAGTGCTTTGCCCAAGTTTGAAGCACAAGTAACTGATCCAAGCTGATAATGATAGTAGGATTCATACCTACACCTTATAAGTAAGGAGCCCAGGATGCTAACCTCTTGTAACCATAACTCCAGTCTTCATTAGTTGCATTTGCTACCAGAAAGAGAGTGCATCCAGCTAATTTTACTTCTCAAATCCAACAACAACTGATAAAGTTAAACAATAATTGCAACATTTCATTTTCACAAATTCAGAGAATGTGTCCATTTACCTTTCCACTTGTTGTTTCATAGTTTGTCGTGCCTATCAGGATCTTACCCTGCTTACAGACTTCCTGTGCCATGTGTCAATGTATTCCTTGGTATTTGTTACATACACTATAATATGTTAATGATATTTAAAAAAATTATGGATAAAATTGTAGCAATTTAAGTTTCGCTTGCTAAATTTGCAAGCAGTTTAGTTATTTTAAATGTTTATTGTGATTTACAGTGTATCTCTGCTCATTATCATGCATATAGTTGTGGTCAATACCTGCTGACCATGTTAATCAGAACCCTACAATCAACTGAACCACAGTATAAAAACAATTGCTATTTGTTTCTATCCACAGTATTGCAGGAATGATTGAGAATAAGATGACGTTTTATGGGTCTCAACAGTTGGGGTGGTTGAATAATGTTTAAGAAATTAAATAGAACTAAAACTGTGCTATGCTTGTTTTTTGTTTGTTTTGTTTTGTTTCATACCATTTTGGGATGCATTTGATAGATCAATTTAATGTACAATGGTTGAAGTTTGATTATGGGTCCATGGTTATGCCACATTATATGTATTAGATTGAATGTCGATTGTATAATAAAGCTTGGATATGTGTTTTGGACTATGAATTTTTCTCTGAACCTACATTAATTTTATAGTTCCTGCTTCAGAATTATTTGAAAATTTTCTTGGAACACCACACATTTTGAAAAATTTCTTATAGATAATATTGGACTGCTTGATGGCACTTCCAGTTCTGAAATCCTGATGAGAAAAATGATGTTAAGTGTGTAATAACATTCTACTATTGTGGTAGCATTCTTATTGTGCCAAGACTTTGTACATAAAGTAATGCAATTATTATTAACTTCAACAGCATCCTTCCGCACACCCCACATGATGACTGATAGACCTCAAATTGCCTATGAAAAGCACAATGATCAGGAAACCTGGGAGGAGGAAAATAATGAAAATGCAATGGTAGTTTGGACTGATTACTATCCCTTTGGTAAGTTGGAATACAATTCACATTTGTCTTCTCTTTTATCATTCAAAAGATGAATTCTTTTTCATATTTTAACATGATAATTTCTGCCTTTTACCAATCTCTATGTATGACTATATCTGTTGTAACTTTTGTACCATCTAAATTTTAGTATATCATAAAGCTGGAAATATCAAAATTATTATTTATAAACCCACTGTAAGTGAAGCAAATCATGATGTGATGTCTACTTGTCCATTTCCAGTTTTCACACATAACTGAAGTTTATATGCCATCCACTGTTATCACTCTTTGCAAATAGCCTGTATTACGGGATTGGAGAAAAACCTATTAGTTTTGGAGACCACTGGTTAAATGTTGAGTTCACAGTAACTGAAGAAGAAGTGATGGTTTCTGGGCAATAACACCAGTTAAGCAAAGTTGCATCTAGGACATAAAGTTGTGAAAATCCAGATAAAATATAAAATTTATATAATAAGATTTTAATCTGTGCTGGCATAATCATGCCAAAAGTAAGACTTGAGTACATATTTTCTTGCTTTATCTCCAAAATCTACAGAGTGCCCATTGTTTTCTTGTTACTGTTAAGGATTGCCATTTCATATGGTTGAGAAGTGATGATAGCTCAGTAATGCCAATTTTAGTTGAAATAATGCTTAAGTTCCATTACACAAAATGTATGTTTAATCACATTGGGCTGAATGGGATTAGATATCTTGTTTTCATTCCTTGGCCATTGTTGCTCTTCAAACAACATGAAATGGCAGTCACCAGAGTTAGAAACATGCAGCCACATGATTGTGCCTGAATTTCCTTTAATAAAGAAAATGGCATCGGTAAAATTGGTACAGATAAGCTGTGTAACAGTGCCAGTGTGGACTGCCATCTGCGGGAGACATTCTTGACAATCTGGTATCTCTGTCAGAACAGAGCGTCAGAGTGCATTGATTGTTATGGCACTTTCTCATCATACCTATCAGGGTTGACATCTTACATTGTAGGACTGACATTGTATAATATGCCGTCAGATCTTGATCTTCACTAATCTATACTGTTGATTAAAGTGAATGATTGACATACACAAATTATAGTAATGCTGGTGCATCAAATGTAATGTTTTACAGTATGTTGATTTTCATTTCCTTGTTATCTAGTGCATCAAACATGATTTACAATAACTTGTTTTAAATTTCAAGAAAAAGTACAGGAGGTGTTTCTGCATTTTCATAGCTTTCATTTGTACTCTCATTTGTCTGCAAAGTGCACTTAAAAACATAAAAATGGACAGATGAGTGATTGTATGATGGAAATGCAGCCTTGATATGCATTTTTGGCAATCAGGGTTCCCACACTACTGGGAAATCAGGAAGAAATTTTACAAAAATTGCAGACCATGAGTAGTCCTGGAATTTTGTAAATACTTATGAAAATCGGGGAAAAACCTAGAAATATTCAGCCACCATTTGACGCTCGAAACAATTAATTGAGTCATAACTATGAGTCATAACTAAACTGATCTTGAGATAAATTTGTCTATTTCTGACCAATGTATTCTGAGGGTGCAGTATGTATCATTCGGGTGCTTGCATTACACATATATGCTGAGGTAATCCAAATGCCCAGTGGAATAGATTCGTCTAGTAGACTGTTATTTTCAAAGTCCGCTCGATATTTCCCTATGTGGATGTATGAAAACCACTCTAGCATTATGAGAGGCACACATCATGGCAGAAAAACATAGCCATTTACCAGATGGCCAAGCAAACTATAAATGTTATTATGACTAGTGATACATGCATGAAATGGATATGAAGATCACTTATTTTCTCAGAAATTGTGAGTATTAAAATTGTTACGTCTTTCATCTGCTGAAAGACCAGATAAAACTGGGGCATTGATGAAATGTGACATCATATATATTAATATAAATATCTTGCTCTAGAATACTTTAGATTAAATGTTTGAAAGGAAACAACTAATTTATGTTCATTATGTGGTCTCCCACTTAGCAACATAATGCAGGTCAACAAAATAAAGTTAGAATTTTTTTACACAGTGAAATGATTATACATGCCAATTAAGAGGAATATATTCAAACTTTGTTCATGTGATGCATTTTGACCTTTCAGTTGGGCCCATTTGTCAATAATTTCATCACACAGAAAGTACTATTAAACATAGGGTGGGTGTATAATGTACTGTTCATTGCACATTTGTTGTCTACCAGTTTCTTTCCGTAGAAACCTTTGTGAATATTTGTACTTTACATTCAACTGAACATTCTTTTCAAACTCATTTATATATGTACAGTTCAAAATGTAATTTTATAATGTGTATGAATAGTTGTAGACGTTTCATCTCACCAATCTATCCCGATTTTTATTTTACATTATTAGAGCTGTAAATAGTTTTCTACCTGTGCTTATGTTCAGTTCTCAATAGAGTAATTGGAAAGATAAACAGTTTGTCTTTTTTTTATACAAGGCTAGATTCTTAGAGGTAGAGGGAGTTAAAAGCTTGTAAAACGTGATAGGTAAATATTATATTATCAGAGAAATCTAATTTACAGAATTTTAAATACTTTTTAAAACCTATAGCCAGTACAAACCCTGATAGTATAATTCTGACATAAAATTGGAATGTGCATTAAATTAGATCCACTATTCCAATTTACATGGTCTTAGATAAAATTTTGCATTTTGATTTCAGACACTGGGTTCTACCTTTATGAAGACAGAGTTCTTACAGTTAATGTGCATGAACATAGAAAATCCAGTGAACACAAGGAAGCAGACACTTTAGAATCCATGTTTAATGTCATACCAATCTCTCTATGGAACTGGTGGTAAGATATGCCTGAATTCAAGAGTACAGATTTATTTTACAACACAAATGAATTTTTGAGATCATTGAAAGGTTGTGTTTGCATTTTTAGAATTATCTTTACATTGCCTCTTTGCATAATACTGTTGAAAAGAGGCTTATTACCTGTTGGCATGGTCTGATCTTTTTGGGGCTATAATGGCCATGTGCACACAATATACTGAATACTATTTTTGTTATAGCCTTACTGGTCAAAGATCGAAAAAACTTAACGGGATAGCCGATTGCCTGTCATCTGTTGTCCGTTATCCGAAGTTTGTTTGGACATGTTTATTATCACTACTTCTCTAAACTAAATGTAGTATTGCCATGAAACTTTGCTCATGCATTCATCCCAAGGTCTAGTCGGCCAGCAATCAAAATGACATTCATTATGGCCAATTTTGAAAGTTTTGTTATTGCTACTCTTCCAGAATGGTTGGTTATATTGGTTTGGAGTTTTCACTACAAGACTTCTTATGATGTGAAGATGAAAGAAAACGTGCTAATCTGATGGCCTATGTGATGCCTATTTTGTTCTAAATTTAACAATGCTAATCTGATGGCCTATGTGATGCCTACTTTGTCCTAAGGAAAACAGTGCTAATATGATGTCCAATGTGATGCCTACTTTGTCCTAAGGAAAACAACACTAATCTGATGGCCTATGTGATGCATACTTTGTCCTATGAAAACTGCTAATCTGATGGCCTATGTGATGCCTACTTTGTCCTAAAGAAAACTATTAATCTGATGGCCTATGTGATGCATACTTTGTCCTATGAAAACTGCTAATCTGATGGCCTATGTGATGCCTACTTTGTCCTAAAGAAAACTGTTAATCTGATGGCCTATGTGATGCCTACTTTGTCCTTATGAAAACTGCTAATCTGATGGCCTATGTGATGCCTACTTTGTCCTTATGAAAACTGCTAATCTGATGGCCTATGTGATGCCTACTTTGTCCTTATGAAAACTGCTAATCTGATAGCCTATGTGATGCCTACTTTGTCCTAAAGAAAACTGCTAATCTGATGGCCTATGTGATATCTACTTTGTCCTAAAGAAAACTACTATTATGATGGCCTATGTGATGCCTACTTTGGCCTAAAGAAAACTACTAATGTGATGGCCTATGTGATGTGATGCCTTTTTTGTCCTAAAGAACACTGTGCTAATCTGATGGCCTATGTGATATGGCCACTGTTTATGAAAATAGAAGAAGAAAAAAATGACATCTCAGAAACTGTTACTGGAATTTAACCAAATTTTGCAGAACGTGTATCTTCATGGTTACTTAGAATAAGAAACCTTTTATGACTTGTTTTTGAAAACAATTCAACAAATTTTGATCAAATTTGATAGAAAGCATCTAGGGCCAAATACTGTTATTTCAGATACTTATGAAACCCTGGTAACATTTCCATTAAGATAGCATGTTTTATATTGATCAAATTCGCCACAATAAAATATGGACTGTGTTAAGACAGAAGCACTATGCCTAAGACAGGAGCAAATAATATGCTGACAGCTTCCTACTAGGTGGTTTTATAAGTAATTTTAATGTATTCAAAAATTTCTTTATGCATTTGGGGCTCTACGAAATATAATGTTATAAATAGGTTCAAGAAGAAGAATCATTATCTTTTTAAAAAATCTAAATCATCCAATATTTATGCATCATATTTCAGCATTCCTAAAATTCAGGAAAAGATTTGTAATTAATTTTAATTGTGAAAGTTAAAGTTTTGTTATGCATATCAGTATCATGGGGATATGTTATGAATCAAGTAATACTGAGTTGAATAAGTTTAGTTTGTTTACCAGAATAATGCATTTATCATCAGCATGATGACGACATCTTATATGTTTTGTATCGCAGGAAGGAAGTTTTGGTCATCAGCTTTATTACATCCATTGTTGTCCATTTTGCCCTTATGAAGATAGCCCATAGTCATACACAGGGTCCGAACTATAATGAGGTGAGTTAAATATGCTGGCAGACATTCTGCACCTGCTTTATAAACTATTCATTCTTCAAGTTATATTTAAAGGAGGGTTGTCTCATACTGTAAATGACCCATTTTGATATGGAAGAAAGACATGTATAGTACTGTCACATAACTATAGGCATCCATCCCAGGTATGATTTTCGTTCGGTTATAAGTCATATATAATAAGGAAATGAACCCTGGTAAGTGTGTAAACAAAGGTTCATGCCTCATTGACCCCAGAATGACTGGTACATTCTAATCATAAGAGTGTGTGTGTGGAAGAGTACTCTCCCCATATTTTTTTTAGCTGTTTCAGGTTGTTCAGTATGTTGGTCACTTTATAGGAGGAAAATGTTTCAGGTTTCTTGTTTTAAAGTCCAGTAATATAGGATTACTAGATGATATGGAAACATGTGAAATACTTGAAAAGGGAATTAAAAGATAAGTATCTATTACGGTTATAATTATTTGTATAGGAATCTTTCAAAAGTTGTGACTTGTATACACAGTCTTGTAAGTGGGTCTGTTTCCACCATGTTGTCAGCTAAATATGAACTCTTGAAAAACTTGAGAGAAAAGAGTTTTATTTAGAATAATTTTTCAGTAAGAAGAGAGAGTTAGGGATCAATATATTGCTATGAATTTGACCAAATTTTGTGCAATCTGATTAGGTGTTAATGGTCACATGATACTTGTATAATTAATGTACACAATGGTAAATTCTGCAGACTAATTTTGGATCCCATTTTCCAGGTAATTTTATATGAAGCTTTATCTTAATCACTGTCTTATAAAATAGAAGAAGCCATACTCACTCAACTTGGTGATTTCTGACCAAAATGTGCTACCCACATAATAAAATCATACATAAGAAGTTAAAACTTAGTAATTGCTCAGTCATTTCTGCATTCCAGCACTCATCATATTTGCAAAAGAAAGCATATGGCAGGCCTTACAGGCCAGTCTTGAGAATTGTTTTAAATTGCTTCAACAGTGTTTCACCAACTGTTATTCATGGTCAGGGTCATATGTCAAGCAAAGGATCTTACAAAAACTGAATATAATTTTGCTTTTGAGAGATTGACATGCACAGAAAGCAGCAACAATGAATGCTGTAACATGTGCTATATGCAAGTGTAATGTCAGAAAGAAAGGAATAATGCAGTTTAAAGAGTATTAACCAATCTTTTATACATTAAAATAATGATCGTAACAATATAGATCACTGGCATGACCTGCTCTGACACTCTATTCTATAATACTGTATAAAGAATCAACGACTCATGGCTAGAGTAGATGGGACAATGTATTAAATAACAGTTAAGAAAGAAAACCTTGATCTACCTAAAAAGGTTTTTGTTGATGAAATCTGCTGATATTATGACAGAATGAAGTAAATTGGAATTATTTTTAAATATACAGCTTGTAATCATGTACTGAAATGTCCATCATGTACGAATCACATTTATTTAGATGTCCAGCATGGACAAGCCATTTAATTAGATGTCCAGCATGGACAAACTATGTATTTAAATGTCCAGTGTAGAAAATCCTTTTGTGGATATGAAAGAACCCCAAAGTCATGATGTGACTAAAATGTACCCATAAAATAAATGAATTCACATTAAATGGCTATCATAAGACATTGCTGCTCACCTGCATGTATATCGCTTTTTCAGTGCCAATGTCTGTAGTATTATTAACATTAAGATTCTGTGTTCATGTTTTCCATGAAGTTTTCAGAAGTCGGGTAAAATGTTTGTGTATCAAAACCTTTTGGAATCAGTGTGCATTGTATTAACTGGATCAGATTTGTTATTGGCATCTAAAGTCAAGGTTAAATTTATTTCAGCACAAATAAATGATTCTTATTCTCAGAATGCAAGCAGTAACATTATACAGAGAACAGATTCAGAGAAGGAAATCAAGGAGGAAGGGGAAGATAAGTCTAAGATGCCAAGTTGCCAGAATTCCAATGAGAACAAAGAATATGTTTCAAGGTAAGATCTTTATGTTATATGTAGGACTTATTCTTTGTTGTTATACATTAGGCAGATTATCTGGTCTAAGGTTAATCTGTGTCATGTCCTTAAGCAACAAATGGGAGATAAACCAGTTTTTATGTTGCACAATAAATAATTCATAAAAGGTTTTGTACTGCTAATTTCAGTACTTTCTTTGGCATAACAATCACAACCAGGTTGTTGTTACCGTAATGCATTGCCAATAAAGTTCAGTCTGTGTAAACAATTGATAATTACATATTTGATGGCATCTCATTCAAAAATTGGCTATATGATGCCAACTAAAGGTAAAGTTTGATAAATGTAAAAATAGATTGCACAAACATTTAAAGAGATGAACCCTTTCAAATAAATGTAACATGAAGTTCAAAAAGATAAAATAAAGGTATTAAAATTCTGTAAAATCTATATAAAATTGAAGATAAAGATAATATATATGCAGGGGCATCCATGTCATATGGACATGTTTCAAGATAAATATATGTCATCATGTTGCATATGCTCAATACTAAACTGAGACAAACTGGAACCACCATGGTCATTTCTACATCATCTTTTTACATGACAGCTCATTAATATGGTCTTTTGAATTGATTTGCTTTGGGGTTCTCAATGATAAACCTTATGTTGAATCACACAACTGCCCATTTTTGTCTCAAAATTGCCAGATCCAGGATATATTACCAGTCAGTTTGGAATAGTTTTGGGCCACTGCCTTTGCATAGGGTGTTATTGCTGAAAATAATGCATAAATTGAAGGTTTAGAGCTGTAGGATGATTCTGGTGGGGAATGTCCTGGTTGAATGATTTGTTTGATCTTGTGATAGACATTTCCAGAAAGATCCCAGCAAAGCCAAATCTGCTGAGACAAGAATTTAGCCTGGTGGTTTCAGTGGCTGAGGAGCTCAATTGATGCAGACACAACCTCCACATGGGCAAGAGTTTAGAAGTTTTGCTGAACTTGAATCCGTATGAAGAATTCATTATTTTGATTCTAACCATGTCATGGGTTAAATAATTGTTACTGCTCTTGTCTTAGAAAAGCAGGTTATTTTTTATTCAGGAAATTCAGGCATTGTTTCCTCCTCAGGTTGAATTAGAATGCCAAGCATTCTCTCCAATTACCTATTATCCTAATGTGAATGTTTCAAAAGAGAAAGCAGATTTATTTGTAAATTATGTTTCTCTGAGAATATGTATATGGTCACATTGCTATAAAACTTTCCACTACATGCCTATGAATTTGAGTACACCTTTTTTAACACTTAGCTTTAGAATGGAGCCACCCAACAATGATCAAGGGGAGTTAATGTGTAAGAGTTCCTTCTCTTTATCTAAATCGGTGGTTTCTATTCTGTGGGATGCGGACCCCAATGGGTGGGTGATGGGTTATCCAGGGGGTATTGTTTTCTCAATGAAGCATAAAAATGTATAACTGTTAGCATGTGTGGGTCAGTGAAAGTTTTTGAAGTTAAGAAGGGGTCTACATTCTTGAAAATGTTTGGAAGCACTGGTTTATATGGCATACAAACAGAAAAGTCCAAATTTAGATTTTGCCCATTTTTTTCATTTCTAGAGAATATTGAACTTCTTTATAACAATTTTCATAGAAACAGTATATGTATTTCCTTCTGCAGGCCTAAAATTTAATTAAACTTTATTTGTATCCAGAAAGACTAGTAGGTTGACAAGTTTGCTAGTTCTGTTGAGTCTTCACTTGCCCACCCCATCACAATATCCAACACATTTGAGATTTGTTGGCCATTGGACGTGATATTATACAAACTACTTGTCTGGCAGGAAATTTACTAGCCTTTGACAAAAGGAGTACTGCTAATTTTGAGCCATACTTTGCCTTAAAAATAGCCCTAAACAGCTCTGTCTTTGGGAAAATTTAGGCCAGGAACAAGTCCAAAGTGCTGAAGATTGACTTGGGAGTACTGTTTCATCCATGTCTATAAATGTCGATTCATATGCATTTCTGCAAGTATACTGCAGACAAGTATTCAATCAGCTAACCTTTCTTGGTATGTTATAAGATTCCATTTCTTTGCTCCTATTATATAATAAATATCTTTTTTAATGTTTTGCAGATATCTCTCTGACTTTGAGCATGTTCAGGTCCTTGGGAAGGGTGGATTTGGAATAGTGTATGAAGCCAAGAACAAAGTTGATGACTGTCTGTATGCTGTAAAAAGAATTGAAATTTCTCACAGGTAAGTCAGTTTTGGGTAGAAACAACTTGAAACAACTTTTACATTTGGTGGCACATGACTTTTTGGTATTTGTGGTGATTCCTGCTTTGGATTTTGTAATTATTGTTGTAACTGCAGAGCTTCTAAAGATTAGTCACTATACAAAGTCATTATTATTATTATTATTATTATTATTTTTGTAATTGTTGTTACTGCAGAGCTTGTAAAGATTATGCGCTATACAAAGTCCTCATTATTGTTATTATTATTTTTGTAATTGTTGTTGTAACTGCAGTTGTTAAAATCATGTACATCTTTAGCTAGGCTCACCATTAGGACAGGTCAGCTTATATTATTGCCCTTCGTTGTATCCAGCTTAGATATTTATATTTATCACAGGCATTATTTCTTTAGCTCTTTTTAATATATTGAAGATTCATTTGAAGTTCAGAATGGTTTGTGCATGATCGGTCCTACCTTTGTGGAAGGCAAATCATATTATAAATGCGGTTTAAATTCCCAAACAGCTACTTACCTTGCATGAAAAGAGTGACCTAAAAGGCTTGAATAAGATTGTCACAGGTGAAGAAATATGGAGTAATTATTTTCGACCCAACTTGTCAGAGAATAAATCAGTGATCAGTGAAAATTAGCATAAATCGCAAATCGTAGACTGTCAGGAGAGTTTTGTATGCATTATTTTCTTATGCAATGTGCCCTGTTGTTCAGGTGCCTTTGCCTGACTTTGCTTGTGCCAATGGTGATTTTATGTCTCGATTGTGTTGCCAGATGTTATGGAATATTACTAAACCCAAGAGGACCAATTATTCCATAATGTTAAAGTAACTAAATAAATGCAGGTTACGGGCCACACCTGGCCCGTATCCTGTCAGTTGCAAATGCCTGATCTGGTTGGTACTGAATGAAACAGGTCCCAATCTAACCTCACATATGACTGCAACAATGAACAAATTGAAAATCAGTTAACAAATTCTACTGATGGATTGAAATATAATGATGTGTTTTTGCCAAAGGTCTTAAAATGGTGTTTAGTTTGGCCTAAATGAAAATAGTATGATCTTTCATCCAGTATTTTAACCATGATAACATATGTTCATAAATTTTATTGGAAAATTATTTTCTTGATACACTTTATATAATAATATATGGCAAAATAGCAGTCATTGAAAAAATCTTGTAAATACAAACAGGTGGCAACATTGTAAAGAAATGAATACCAATTAAATATGTCTTGACAGGTGAATTTCTTGTTTTAATCTTTTAATTCAGTTTCAACATAAACAGTATAGTCATGGTACATTTTCTTTGAAATATGAAAAGAGAAATTGATTGCCACTTCTTTTCCCACAGGCATTTGCATGAGAACCTCAAGTGCTAGTTTTTTTTCAATCTACAACTTACTGAAGTGATCATAGCATTGTCAAAATCAATTAAAAAGTGGTCTGTGTTGTTTTATCATTTTAAATATGTAATTTTTGTGCCAAATCAAGTAACTTAATTCAGACACATTGACATAGTTCAAATTCACCAACTGCAGATATTTTTGTGTTCTCATTTGCTATTTTTGAAAAGAATTAAGACCAATAAATTCATGTTTGGTAATGATTAACCTTTGTGAATTTTTTTTCATTTTAGATCTATCAATCAATCTATCTAGTAATAGTATTTAAAACATGAAAACAAGTTTAATGTTCTTTCTTGAATCGAATACTGATCTTTTTGTGAAAAGAAAACTTTTTTAATTTTGAACAAATAATAAAACTAGAATGTGTCCAAATCAGCACAAAAAGAAGTGATGCAGTATTCAGTGTGCTTAGTGCTACACATGTTAATTGTATGAAATACATGTGGAATATCATTTTTAATGATCTCTTCAATCTATTTTTTTCCTAATATTAAAGGTACATTATGAAGAATATAAACTATGCCATTATAAAGAGATATTTATTCACATTTAATTATAACACTATTATAAATCTAGTACAGTAGAACCTGTCTTGAAAGACCACCTCTTGTGCCAAAAAGTTATTGTCTTCGAGGACAGGTGGTATCTCATAATCAATATATTTGTGCATTCAGAATATGGTCTCTCAAGACAAGTTGTCTCACATAGCAGTGGTCTTTCAAGACAGGTTTTAAAGCATTCAACAATGTAACCTGCCACCTTCCTCTGCCTTCCATCTTCCTCCATTTATTTCCATCCCTTCATTAGTATTTTTAGGTCCCTCAGTAACCATGCCCTCATTTATAGCATGGTTGATGTTTTTGGTCTTCATTGTACATGTGTTATTGAGAGAATGGTGTATACTTAGGAAAAATGTCAATTTCAAAGCTATGCCTTAAGAAAAATGTTTCACACTTTCAGATATGCAAAATAACGGCAGTTAAGCTAAATGACATTCAGTTTCAGTGTTTTTTCAGTGAGACTTCGAAGGAGAAGGTCATGAGAGAAGTTAAGGCCCTTGCTAAGCTTGACCATATGGGTATTGTCCGGTTTTTTAATGCCTGGATAGAAACCCCACCCACAGGATGGCAGGAAGGTAGAGACAGGGAAATGGAGGATAGGTAAACTCTCTTATATGTTGTCTGTGTATTTGTGTGTCTGTCTGTACATGTGTGCTGGTGTCTGGCCAAGCTTTATAATAAAGGTAGTTTTCTATTTAAATGCATGGCTTGAGTAGCCAGCCTTGAGTGATTGGAGGAGAGGGATATGGTGATTGCAGATAGAACTCACTTTGTGGTGGGGGAATGTGTGTATTAGACACTGGAAAGTGTATATGTATGTGTGGTTATGATTGTATATGTATCTGAATTATTCTATATTTGTATCTTTGATACAAGAAAGATGTTTACCTGAATGACTTGAGAGAAATGGAAAATTTGTGAGTAACATATTACATATATGATGTAATGCCCACACATGCCTTAATAAATTCACAGTCCTCAGCCAAAATTGTAACAAATTTTCCCCGCTTAACCACATTTATCCCAGCGAGACAGGGAGGAAAGCAGATGCTAAAACCTGCATAGAGCATCATGATTTTCTCAGAACTTGCACCATGCATATCGGGCATTTTGTTACTGCAGGACATAATAGGTAGACCTAATCTCAAAATTCTGTCATATATATATGCATTATTCAGTGCAACCATGTTGGGAGATACTGTGCACCTTTATGGTGGAGAGCTCCAAAACAAGGGAGGTAGCTGTTATATTATGAACATATGGTGGGGATAATGTGCATGATATCACCGATGTGCACTTATGATGAGCTTAATCCTCATGAAATTTATAAGAATAGAACTTTCTTACATCTATAATGTGGGCATTATATCAGCACCAAAGTTTATTATGAGGAAGCTGTAAAATTAATGTTGTTTTAAGTAATCAGTAACCTGGTTGAGTGACGTTTACTTGGATGTTCGACACTGTTTATAATAAAATGAATGATACAGTTTATATTGTGTGTTTTAACTGATTTTGTTCAAAACTAGTGCTTCAGATAACTAAATAATCCCTAATCAGTTGTTATTTTCTATATTTGCAAAGTAACAAACTTGTGATAGCAACAAATGTATAAAATATTTCAGGAACATTGAAAACAAACATGGCCTTGTTCATTGATCTTCTGTCAGTGATATCAGGCTCAACATGTATGACAAAGATTTTTGTCCTCCACTCACATTGTTAACATGTTTACTTGAACATATTTGGCATATTAAGATTTCGTAAGGATATCTGGGATGGTTCCAGTATCCTGCTGGCAGTTTAAAAGAATAAAATGAATAAAGACAACGGTAAATTCCAGACCTGCAGATTCTTTTGGCCAGAAGAACGTAGTCACTCAAAGAAACTCTTTATAGCTATTCTTTCTGGATTGTATTATTTTTCTGGATATTCATTCTAAGTATAATTTTCAGAACAAAATTATTCCAGTTTTCTTTTTCTTCCTGTTCACAGTGAATGCATGAGTAGACCAACACCTTGCAATTCTGTGACTAAGTTAGAAACTAAATCCTTTATTCATCAGAAGAAGAAAAGTCCATTTGATAATTTACTAAGTCCATTTGGAAGTCCAAACCTTGAGTTTAGCTACTCTCAAGAAGAAAGGAAAGGAGGTAGTAGAGAATTTTATCAGAGTGATTTTACAGAAGAAAGTGAGGAAGAGAGTGGTTCATTCAGTCTAAGTGTTGGTTCACCGAAAGATCAATTCATGGCAGATGAAGAAGAGACAGATATTGTTGAATTTGGATTGCCAGAAACATCGGGTAGTGTAGAATCAAGTGGAAATAGCTCATCCAGTAATAATAATGACATTCCAGATTGCTTTTGGACCAATAAATCACTGAAACATAACAAGGACAATGTAGATCACAGTGATGTGTTCATGATTGTGTTTGAAGACTCTGGATGTGAAGAGAAAAGTAGTAAAAGTAGCAATGGTGACTGCCATGTAATTGACATTCATACCAACCAGTCAGATGGCTCCTCCAAGCCAGTAACCAGAAATACTGACTCTCTTTATCCGAGATCAGACAGGGCAAGCAGTGCAAAGAAAGAGGATGAACAAGAGGAAAAAGGTGTGCAAAGACTTGAAAATTCTCAACCCAAAGTGTATGTGTACATTCAAATGCAGCTGTGCAAACGAGAGACCCTTAAAGATTGGCTGAATGCCAACAGCTTTAACAGGGATAAACATTTTGTCCTGGATATATTTGACCAAATAGTGAGTGCTGTGGAATATATACATGATTGTCATCTAATGCACAGAGATTTAAAGGTAAGTTGAACATGAACTTTAGAAATATGCAGTACTTTCTTTTTTCTGTAGTTATTTGGTTTACACTCTTTTTATTATATTTCTGGTTTTTTTATGGTGTTTGTTATATAATCTTTTTTTAAGGGTTTCAACTATTTAATATGTTATGATTTTATTTTTCAATAAAAATTACTGAATTATTTTGAAATAATTAATTGATGTATAGTTTGACTGTGAAGCTTGCATTTACATTTATATAGTCATACAACAAAACCAATAATCTATGAAAATCAAAGGTTGTAAGAATTATTTATCTTGAACTGAGCAATTTTCATTATCCATAAAAACAATAAACTAGATGTTTGTCATGATCTACTTATCTGAAGACAGGTAAAGAGCTAATATGTAATCAAGTGTTAAAATCCAGTGATCGATAAAGAAAGGACATCTATCATGTATGAACATAGAGAGAGAGAGAGAGAGAGAGAGAGAGAGAGAGAGAGAGAGAGAGAGAGAAAGAGAGAGAGAGACAGTTAACACATTCTTGTAACAAGAAGAAATTTAAACAGTTACATTATTTGGTTATTTATTTATTGACTTTATGTCAGAAGAGAAATTCTAGTCATATTACATTGCCCAGGTATGTGTTATTAAGAACATTTAGTACTTGACATTAAGAAAGAAAAACGAACCAATAGTCATTGAAATGATTGCATTAACATCGTGTGATTTAACAGTTTTTTCACACCAAGCTAAGCCCCAAATTCTGTCGTCTTTGAAACAAATCCGTTTTTCTTAATAGAACTACATTTGGTTAATGATCAAATAAAAATGCTTTTCCAGCAATCTGCTCAGAATGAAAAGTTTTCTATCATTCTGGTATCTGATGTCAATTCCAGTGTCAAAGTTGTCAATTCCAGTGTCAAAGGTGTATTAGGCATCAGTCAGCATGACAGTGATCATACTGACAAAGATTGAGATAATGCAGTCTTGCTTGACTCTATTGTTGACAGGTTCAGACGACTTGCCATTGACCACAGCACAAATAAGGAGGTCATCATGGAATTTTCAAACCATTGTAGCGAATTTCTCAGGGAAAACAAATTTTTGTCATGATCTTAAACAATTATTTTCTTTTCTTTTTCTTTACACAGCCATCAAATATTTTCTTCGCACTTGATGGTGTGGTCAAGGTGGGGGACTTTGGTCTGGTGACTGCTCTGGTTGAGAATCAGCAGACTGAGGAAGAATATAGGAACAACAACAACCCTTACAAGAAACACACTGCTCTAGTTGGCACACAGTTGTACATGAGCCCGGAACAGGTAGATTGATGTTTAATACAATTCTACTCATCAATTTGTATAAAGAAGAGTGTATTGTGATATCTGTCCATCCCAATTTCCAATTATCTATTATCAGACTGGTTTTTTTCTGCTACATAACCTTGAATTATTAACAATACACAGTTACCAAATTTTATGGAAAGCTTGTAAGGAAGAGACCTATGAATTTTAGGCTCAAAAGCTTAAATGTCATGAATGAAAGAATAAAATTGGTTTCAACAGAACTCAATTTTTCTACTGTCTACAGTTACCAAACTTTGTAAATAGCTTTCACCTCATGTAGGAAGAACTGTTATAATTAAAAGGTGAAGGTCACTGTGACTGAGGAAAAAATAATGATTTCCACACAGTAACTTGAGTTTCCAAACTTTACGGATTTTGGAGTCATGATTTCAGAGGTTAAGATCACGGACTGAAAGAATAAAAATTGTTTCCAAACAATAATATCATTTGAATATCACATACTGCAACAAAACGCAGTCAGGGAAAGAAAGAAGCCTATTGAGCTTAGATGAAAAGGTAAAAGGTTATGGTCACTGACTGAAAGAATAAAATTGGTTTAACCACTCCAGTTTGAGACATCTACATAGAGGATTTTTAAACATAGAACATGCGTAATGTGCTTTCACAGGTTTTTTTCTAACTCTCATATGCATAGGGATGTATGTTTTTTTATAAGAAAACTAACATGGTTTCATCCATACCCTCCTTGTTTAAATGTGTGCATGCTTGGATGTTTAATTACATTATCTCCTCCTCCTTCAGCATAGCTTGAAAATTCAACTCATCCACTTCTATTTACGAATGGATCGCTGAGTCACCAGGCAATATACAAATTCATATCTTTGTAGTATCATTGAAATATGTCTGTATTTCTACACAAGCCTGATGCATTTTACCATCCATAACTGTAAGAACAAATTTTTTTGTGGGTGGGGGGCAGGGAGAAATAACTAGTAAAAAGTAAAAGTAAACTAGGAAAAAGAAAATAAATACATAAATAAAATTGATTATGAAACTTATGTTACTGTTTATGAGGTGTCCAGTGACGTTTGATATCTGATGCCATGCTCCATTTGCGTCATGTAATTGATATGTGAGATAAGGGTGGTTTAATGAACTTTTGCTGACCAGTAACACACTTAACATTTTAATCCAATGAAATTTTTATTTATCAATAGAATTACAATCATAGTCATTAAAGAAAATTGATCCAGTAACCATGCAGTCCAATCCTGGGCCATGATAATGGATGTACCATGAGTTTTTATGTAAAGTTTGTAAATGATACTTGGTGTCTAAAGCAGCTTGCTAAAAATGGAATATTGTATTAAATGGCATTTTGTATTGACTGGTGTATTGTATTATGCAGTGACTTTTATAACTATCGTGTACTGAATATCAGTTTAACTTTGCACTACTCATTGATCTAGTTGTGTATGTATAATTGTTGATTAAAATATTATATTGACATGCACATTTTTATGACCTGAGAGGGGCGGCCCAAAAAATGGCTTCATTGTGTGATAATGTTTGTTTTTTTAAAGAGTGCAGCCTCGTCATATGGCCAGAAAGTGGACATTTTTGCCCTGGGTATGATACTATTTGAGCTGTTATACCCATTTGGCACTCAGATGGAAAGAATTAATACCCTGATGGGAGTCCGATGTCAAAACTTCCCAAATCGATTCATTGAAGAGATGCCAAAAGAGGTATGTAATCATCTAATTTTTAAGATGTTGTAAATTGACTCTATTGTTTGAGGAGAGCAGAATTAATATTTTCTATTTTTCTTGTTCAAAATGAAAATGATGAGAAAAATAACCATTGTATGTGGTTGGTATAAACAAACCCCAGCCTAAGATATACAGTATGTTGAACCTTTAAAAGGCCAGGCTGAGCCCATTCCCAATTGAAAAGTTGGAACTCACTAACACCATTTTGTACTTTTAACTCGTATCCTCATATTTAATAGTCTAAATACTCATCCTATGACCTTGAAATGAACCAAGTTTCTAGGTTCACCAAGCCTCATTTGACATCTCACTTGGCATTCTGTTCTTTAAGTGAAACAAAATTTGCATGCATTGTTCAGGGTAACCTATATTTCTCAGCTTTTGTCACCTAATGCCCTTCACATAGAGTAAAATTTTTATCATGGTGCAGCCCCCTCATTATAATACGGCAGACGGGTGCAACAGAGTGGACCACATTATTTACGAAACTGCGTTATACCAAGCACTGCGATAATATACAAAACCAGAATATATTGAGAATAATGTAATATATGGAACCAGTATAGTGGGGATTATCAGAACTGTTACAAAATGGTGTTTTCAAAAGACAGTGAAGATACAAGACTAAGTTTTCATCTTGTTTTCTTTTGATCATAGTTTGATTCTTGTGATGAGGTCTGTAGTAGTTAAAATGTTTTTTTTTCTTAGCAGTTTCTTTATCAAAATCATGTTAATAAATGCATACATTTTCATTCAGTTAAAAATTTATGAAAAAGTGCTCTTTTAAGAGTCTTGTTTCAATCTAAATCATGCTTTGCAGAAAAACTTTGTGAGCTTGCTGGTAGAGAAGGACCCAGACCAGCGTCCAAGTGCCAGACAGATTCTAGCCAGCAGTTTGTTAAAGGAGTTTGAATCCAGGAGACTACCTCGTCGTTACCGCACAATTTCCACAAGCAGTAGTGGATCAGAAACTCATTGTAACCAGTTTACATGATTTGAGAATGTTTTAAATTTCACAATCATTTTCTGTAATATAGTCATGAATAATATTTACGTAGAAATGCAAATATTTTTTGCTCAATCGTTTTTTTAATTTCCAGAATTAAGAGTGCTATTGTATTGAATAGTACAAGTGCTAAAACTATATGGATTTCTGGAATCATAACTGTATAAAAAGTAAAACATTATGATAAGAAGATAATACAAACAGTTTATAAAGCAGATTTAAGATCATATATTAAATATTTCAAAAGACCCATATGCTCATGGCAAGGCTGAGATAATGGGGTACTTAGAAAGCACTAAAGCAGTATACCACTCCTTCGAGATCTCATACAATGATAAATTGCAAACCCATATATTATTATGCACGTACAGGGATGTATTTCATCTTTTTTACTGAAAAAGTATCCCAAAATTTACTCCCATTTGTGGAAAGTAAAGAAAATCACTTTCAAAAATGGTAACTGAAACTTGATATAGCACTCGTTTTATAGTCAAAATGGTACATAGTACCTGGAAATCTGAATCTACCTTATGAAAATCTGAACTTTTCATGAGAGGTCATATATTTTTTTAAGTTTTCTTTTCAATCAACAATCTTAGTATACTATAAATTACAATAATAATAAAAATTTATAAATGAAAATGTCACTGACGCCTACTGGAGGCAGCACTTTAATAAATGTCAGTTCAATATTCTCTTTTTTCTTGGGATGTCCCTACGTAACTAGCATCCATATTGTGCATCCAATGTTTTTGGACCATTTTTCTGTGTGAGATACTGAAGGAGAGGTGTATGTGCTTTGCACCTCAGTGAATCTGTGTTCACTTTCCTAGAATTGGCATTAGCAGGGTTTATTGATCATCCATTAATGACGTGTTTTTCTCCAGTTTCTGTTGTCTTCTTGTTTACTTTGCCTCTGTGATATTTTTATGTTAATTTCCTACTGTTCAGAGCATTAGTTGCTAGCCAAGGATTCATTGTTCTTTTATTGGATTTGTATACTTTTCCTTACTTTCTACCCCTATTTTCCTGTTCAGAAAAACAAAATAACTTTAAGGGCCCAGAGTGGCCGAGTGGTCTAAAGCGCTTTCCATTATGGATCACTGCCATCTCACCAATGTTCGAGTCTAAGATTCGGCTAATGTAGTTATGTGAGAAAGCTTGCCAGTAGCTTCTTGTGGGTCGGTGGTTTTTCTGGGGGTTTTGCTGGGTTCTTCCTCCACATATAATACTGGCCGCCATGTATAGCCAATCGTGTACTGAAAAATGGCGTTAAACCCTACAACAATAACAACAAAATTCAAAGCTTTAAATTGTGATTAACTGGAGTTAAAAACTTCAGAGCATTAAATATGATATACTGCAGTCATATATACAAGATTATACTCGATTTCCAGTAATACACATTCTTCTGCTTTCTATGCATTCTGGGGATTTCCACATATGCATTCTTCCTGTTCCTTTGCATTCTAGGAGTTTCAAGTAATATATATTCTTCATGTTCCTATGCATTCTGGGAATTTTCGGTAATATACATTTTTATTTTCCTATGCATTCTGGGAATTTCCAGTAATAGACATTCTTACAATAGTGATGTAAACATTCCATCAATTTTTTTTAGATGCATTTTAAAATCTGTTTGTTTGTGAAGAGTGATTGAACCAGTCAGATAAATAATGATCTCTGTATGTCTTTGTGTGGTAATCACTTCATACCATTAAATTTATTTTACTTCTTGCTTAAATCAGTTATTGTAAATGTGCCGCTGAGATGCTATTTGTCAGTTTATGTACTTGGAATTAAAGGAACAATACCCATTTAATTTATTATTGTGGAATACGTGTATCATCCCACTTTTCTCGTGTATCATTGCCACAATTTGCAATAGTCAAAGCCTGATATCTTGTCTGGTTCATTATGTATTCTCAAATTAAGTACCAAATGAATAAATGCATGTTAATATTTTCGCTTCAAACATGGATGTATTTTAATGAGGAGCTAGTATGTACATTGTGAATGTCTGCTCATTTTTCTTGGATCACAGTCCATTTTGCTTTTACAAATTTATTTTTCTATACTGTTACAACTCTTTGTTCTCTGGTGTTTTTTTGTTGTTGTTTTGTTTTGTTTGTTTTTTTTTGGCTTGCAACTACAATTCACTTGTTCATCAGAAATAAGTAGCATTTGAAGGCTAAATTTTACATTTTATAGATAATGTATAGGAAAATCACAACTTAAATCTACATTTGGATTCCCCAAACAATTATTACATGGTGAACACTGGCAGTTATTATTGAAACAGATTTGATAAACTGTTTGATTGTTTTTTTTATCTTTTAAATCTATATTTACATACCAGCTTTTGGTATAATCCCGGAGTTTTAAACATGCTTAGTTGGGGCCCTAAGTGGCCGAGTGGTCTAAAGCACTCTCCATTACAGATCACTGCCATCTCACCCCTGTCTGCATTGGTTTGAGTCTCAGATTCGGCCAATGTGGGTATGAGAGAAAGCTTGCCAGTAACTTCTCGTGGGTCAGTGGTTCTTTCCAGGTTCTTCCATCACCATTAATAGCATTAAACCCTACAACAACAACATTGGTCTTGAATGAAATTGGTGCCAACCTGGCATCAAATATGGCCACCATTCTTAAAAATCTTGTTATTGCTACTCTGTTACTTAAACAGAAAGTCATATCATCAGAGGGTTTTCATAAAAAAACTACTCTTGATGTGTATTTGGTTGGTACCAATCTTGCCTCCAATATGTTAACCATGTTAGCCATCTTGAAATATTGTCTGTACTTCTGAATGGATGGTCATATCAATGTTTGGTTTTCACCGAAAGACGTAAATCTAGTTAGCTAGTTGGTCCTAAATCATGTAAGCTTGAAAATCTTGTAATTTCTTTCCTCTAATTGAAAAGTCTTATTAAGATGTATTCTCATCCGAAGGCTACCTGGTCCTAAATGGAAAAGACTGCATATAGGACCATCAATATAATCTTGTCCCTGCTTCTTATGCATGGATACTTACATGTGATTTTCTTAAAAAGACAAAATGACTAGTTGATTCCATATGAAGATTGTGTTATTCTGATATTCAATATGGCAGTCGGCTTGAAAATGCTAATCATTCTAAATGGAAATTGTTATTGACTTTTGGTTTTAAGCAGATTTCATATTGTGTCTAGTTTGTACTAGACAAAAGGTCATGATTTGGGCAAAATGGCACAAATGAACAACACTGAAATCATTCACCTATTGCTTACAACTGCATTGTACTTAAATACATTTTTGTAATGTGATCTTCATCCTTGTTTTGTTATATAACTGTTGTCACTTGTCAAGATGTAGGAACTAGTTTTTTTATTTTATGTTGTATTATCATTATGTTTACTAAATAATAAAGCCTTCTGAAATACTAGATAAGGACATTGTAGAACAATGATATTCACCCTTTGTCAAGCCTGTCATTTATTAGCTAAAAAGACGTGTATAAAAGAAATTTTAAAATGTTAACAATGGGGTTAGTTTAGGGTATAGATAGATATGCATCAGTATGTGTTAAGCTTATTCAAATGCACGTTTGACAGTGACAAATAAAAATGGGAACTATATTTTTGCACGAGGTTGACAGAAATGTTGCATTAACATTTGTCGATATATATAACACTGAGGAATTGACTGTTATTTTTGAGAATATTTCAAGATATGGTAGATTACATATGCTAAATGTTTTTATGTTTGAAAATTTAAATAGTAGTTTAGAAGGAATTATCTTTTATAATATATGTAATAGATTTAAATACTGTGAATTCATTACCGCTTGGTTTTCATGGATTTCACAGATCAGAAATGTAAAGGCTGCAGGCAGTCGTTTTTGTGTTATAATTTGCTTCTATTATAAACTAATTACCATACGGTATATGTATTTTCCCTGCCAAACCATGAAAATCAATGAATTTACAGTATTACAATTGTTATGGCTTGTTATGGGTAGTATTCTGATTGCTACATATATGTATTGCATCATTATAGAAAAAAGATGTGGCATTACAGGTTAACTATTGTTTTATTAAAATCATAAAATGTTTCTCTGTTAACATTTTTGTCATCTCCATCATTTTCACAATCATTACTTACAACAAAGTGCACAACAAACCATTTATTTCTCTAAGATACAAGATGACAACATTGAAAAAGTTCAAAGCTCATACTTACAATGTTCACAGAATATATGAAAAACAACATATTTCTCAATGTACAGTCTTTTTATAAAAATGTTATAGAAATTAATATAATTCCTGTTTAGGTATCAACTGGCATAAAAAAATTGAAGAATGTTAAACTTTATTTAAACCATAATCATCTGGAAAATAACTTAAGATGACACATTACAAAATAATGAAAATATGTTTACAATAATCGTGATATTTTGCCTGCAAAATATATTTTGTGTTTTCTCAATATGTGCTTGCATTAGCTGAATTTGATGGAATACTAGGAACTTGAATCCTGATGTGTAGCAAAATATTACATACAGTAATTGGTGAATGTGCTTATTCACTTCATATCTAAGTTAAATAAAATTAACACATTCAATAATTGCTTTTTCATTTCTTTTTTCTTACCCCCGCCCTGGAAAAAAAGTTGATGTTTTGAAATTTAGCAGTCAGGCTGCAATGCCTCTGAATTTAAATTGGTTTCCGCTCATATAAGGTTATATATAATAAAAACATGCTAATAAAGAATCAGTTGTAAGCTTAACAATTTAAAATTTATCCAACCAGAAATTGTGAATCTTGCTTTTTTTGGTCACAAAATAATACCAAATTTTACATCTTCAAGTTCTTTGTTTTCTTTCTCTCTTAACATATAATTTACTAAAAGTTTCATTGAGAGTATTAAGAAGTAATATTCAAACAATTATCTAGAGTCTGACTACACCTGTTTGTTTATACCCCTTGCTGATTTCAATAATGAAAATCTTTTGTACAAAAAAACTGCACAGAACTTGATCAATTCATTCATTGACTTCTAACCTGAATGTGACCAGAGTGGCCTTAACACTGGCACCTTTCATGCTTAACAACCTCTCCATACTAACACTGCCATGTTGTGTAAACTATTAGCAATTCAATTTCCTTGGAAAATATTGATGTGGTTCATCCTGTTTGATAACTGCCAGAGAATTCCATAAATTACCATAATGATGAGAGTTTAGAGTTCTATCTATTGCAAACATGTACATAGATATTACACCACTCGTTAAATCCATGTGAAAGGCAAATTGGTAACGTCATTCTTTTCCTTTGCTTGATTTGACATTGTAAATATTGGAAGCAGATGACATACTATTTTCCTTCTACGTACTCGTGTGTAGCTGTGCATACATTTCTTTGATGAAATGGACTTGTTCAGGAACTGGAAATGATTGGCAAACAGGATGTTTTTGACACTGAAAACTTCTGTTTTTAAATGAAACACACAGACAATAATAACAGTGTTAGGGTTGGACTATGTCCCGTGCATCTTTTATCTCATTTGTCCTTTTGATCTTATCAATCGCTATGGGGATAACAACCAATGAATTATTGAAATTATTCTACATAATTGTCAAAATGATCTAAAGAGAGGTAACCACACTGAGACGAATCCCTTTAGATGGGGACCCCAAGTGGTCTAAAGCGTTCTATATTTTGGGTCACTGCCATCTCACCTTTGTGTTGGTTCGAGTCTCGGATATTTACAATGTGGGTATGTGAGAAAGCTTGTCAGTAGCTGTTTGTGGGTCAGTGGTTATTACAGGTATTTTCCAGGGTTCTTCCTCCACCATTAATACTGGCCACCATGTATAGCCTATTGTGTGCTGAAAAATTACAAAACAACAACAATCCCTTTAGATAGCTAGCTCACTACTTTTAAAGTGCCAATAGAGCTTAATATTTTAAAGTACCTGTTGTTTCCAACTATTCTGATTTAACTGGCTGTGAAATAAAACATCGCTTTGATTTACTGTGAAAGGAAAGTTTTATGATCTCGGGACCAAAATTGTAAGATAAACTTTTTTTTTTAAAACTTGTTTATAGAACTTGCAAAACTGCAACTCTTTACAGAAATAGTTATTTCATAAACTTATTGGAAATGACCAATTTGTCCCCCCCAAGTTCAGATGCTTGTCCTTCAGTCTTTTTGGGAGGTGGTAGTACAGAACAGGTGTAAAATATTAACAGTTTATACATGGCTACCATCAGCAGTTGAGACAGAATTCATTAATAATGCCCATATAGTTTATATTGTTTGTAGCCATATATAATGTGCACACAGCTTTTAATAAAACTGCAAAGCTTGCTACCTTCTAATTAGTGGAATTGTGACGGGTGTCATAAAATTGTATGGCACCCTTACGAGCAACAAGAAGGTAATTGCTCAGCTGATGTGAAGTCTTTGTCCATGAAGGTTTTTAACTGTAAAAAAAAAAGTATTTAATGCTGTCTTATTTTATATTTGTAAAGAAATAAACAATTCTTCACCTTTGGCTTAACTTGCTACATGGGATTATCAACCCCAGAAAATTTTTATACTCTGAAGCCAAGGTAAAGATAATTTGTTAATCATTCCTTGTAGCAACCAAACTCAGAAGTGTATCATCATTTTTCATTTTTGTTATGATAGAATTCATATAAAGTCCTACCCGTTTATATCGACATCGCTTATCTCGACAAGCCGCCTGTGTCGACAAAAAAGCAAAGTCCCAGTCCCGTGGTCTACTATTACTATCAAACTGTCATGCCTATGTCGACGTCGAGATAAAAGAAAAACGTTTATGTCGACAGAAGCCCTTGGTCCCAGCTTGAACAAATCCTTTTTTTCAAAACGTTTATGTTGACAAGCTGCCAGTTATGACAAGTACTTTATTCAACAATTACTTGATATTGCTGCCAGGTTTAAATTTCACCCCCTAATCGTTTATGTCGACCAGCTGCGAGTTCCAACCCATACTTTAACAACTAGTTGATCTTGCCACCAATTTTAATTTTCCAGCCTAACCATTTATATTTGCAAGAGGCCAGTTACAACATGGACTTATTCAACAATTAGTTGATCTTGCCGCCAGGCTTTAATGTCGTGGTGGGTTAAAAGTTATTAAGTTGGCCTCTCACGGCAACTAACATTAAAGTAATGATCTCTGATAGATTATTATATTTTCCAAAGTGATCAGTGATTAAAACAAGAGTATTGTGCTGTGAAAGTCTTCTATTTAAGTTTATATTTATGATGGCTACCAACACCAGTTTAAAACGCAAATTAAATTTATATTCTCTGGAAACTAAATATCTGGCTGTTATTGAAGTTGAGGGTGGAGCATCTCGCAAAGTCTGCGAAAAATTTTCAATTAAACAACACCCTGTCAGGATGGATGAAAGCTGCTGAGTCTGTAAAGAAAGAATATGTTGAAGGTAACTGCACTCACCAAAGGAAGAAGCAGAAGACTGCTAAATTTGTTGAGGTGGAGGAAGCCACAGCAAAATGGTTCAATGAAACCCGCACTGCACATTCCACTTTATCCATAGATCGTGATATGATCATCGAAAAAGCGAAAGAATTTGCGAAAAACTTTGTGTGGAGAACTTCGCTGCAACAAGTGGTTGGTTCAGTCGCTTTAAAGATCGTCATAATATTGGATAGAAAAGAATTTGTGGAGAAGCAAACTCAGCAGACACATCACAGCTTGATGGATGGAAAATCCAACTTAAAGATATATTGCAGAACTATAAGTCTGAGGATATATATAATGTGGACGAAACCGCTTTATTCTTTAAGTGTACTCCAGACAAGACGTACTGCATCAAAGGTCAATCATGTATTGGTGGGAAACAACCCAAAGATCGCATTTCTGTTCTAGTCACATCAAACATGACTGGCAATGATAAAATGCCACTTCTAGTTATTGGCAAGTCCAAGAAGCCTCGCTGTTTTAAAAATGTGCATCATCTTCCTGTGGATTATTATGCGAACACAAAAGCTTGGATGACGTCAGATATTTTTATGGAGTGGATAAGAAAACTGGACAGAAAAATGAAAGTGCTAGGAAGAAAAATTGCATTGCTTGTGGATAATTGTTCCGTGCACCCACATGTGGACAATCTTCAACATGTGCAACTAATTTTTCTTCCGCCTAATACAACATCAACTCATACAGCCAATGGATCAAGGAATCATCCAGAATCTGAAACTACATTATCGAAAACTTCTCGCCCATAAAAAGCTGGCTGCGATTGATCAGCAAGAACAATTTAAGGAAGATTTGCTTGGGGCTCTCTACAACCTCAGGAAAGCTTGGGGATTAGTGAAGCCAGAGACAATACAGAACTACTTTAAGCATGGGTTCTTTCCTGAAAATGAGGAATTTCATGGCTTCTCCCCATCAGATATCCCACATCTTGAAGAAGATGATGGCTTATATGAATGCATTGGAATTCCAATGGATGATTTTGTTCGGATGGCTATTGAAACGGACGACAAGGAATAATGTCGGACAGCTCTTACAGATGATGACATTATTGCTGCCGTAAAAAATGACGTTTTAGAAGATGGCACGGAAGACATGATTGATGATGATGAATCGGAAACACCAACTTTGCAATGTGTTTCTTGCAGAGAGGCTTTTTCAATGTGTGATGGCTTGACAAGATATTTTGCTCAGTCAAACTCGTTAGTAATATCAGAAGAAGCGCATGGTCACTTGGAAAAGTTGAAGCGTCTTCTCCAGAGAAAACAGATATCAAGACTCGAGCAGAAGAAGCTTGCATGAAGTTCAGAATGCATGTACTCCCCGTATCTTCCGTGCACACTTGTTGTGCAAACATTTAATTATAATTATTTAAATTAAATGAAATTTTATTGTAATTTTTTGCATTGATTATGTTATAGAAAATAATTTCAACTACATTTACATGTATGTGTCATTAAAATCTTTTACTGTTACATGTATGTATTTGTATTTTGAACTGCTGTCTCTGAGACGTATTTTAAATGTATACCACTTGTTATAATATTGTATTGTAAGAATAATTTTTTTAATACTTTTTTTTGGTCAATTAATACAATATTATACCTTCATTAATCATATCAGCCACGTATCTCTTGTTTTCTTTGATGTACTTTTCACGATGACTTGTATATAAATAAATACATGTACTGTTTAACCCTTTAGCTACTACAGCTGTTTTGTAGTTTCACTACTGCTCTGTGCTATCATATCAGTTACTCAGACTACTGAGGCTGTTTGCTAGGCTGAATACTAGAGCATCATCAAGGCTGACTACAGAAATTGACAATAAAAACATGGTTACATTTATATTCATTATTTCAATAGTTTTTACTAGATTTAAGTGAAATACAAAACAGCTTATCTGTCTGTTATTCATATATTTCTACTTTATATATACTCCTATATCCCATCATATAAGAAATCCCAGTCACATAAACTGTTTTGAATTCCATAAAATAAATCCAATATTTTCATATGTACATATAAAAACATGAATGAAATCCACTCTAATTAAAATGTTGCAATTGGTACCTCTCAAAACAGTAATTAGCCACACATAAATGACGATGTTATCAAGTATATTATAATATATGTATAGCAAAATTACCATGTTCTATGTCTTACATGTAGGACTAATGCCCACATGTGATGCTGATTTCATACCATTTCATGTCTTGCTTTTGGTCCCCTATTTTCTTAACAACATTGTTTGTTTCTTTCACAAGATTTTCTACCAGATATTCAGGAATTAATCTGAGTAAAAAATCTTTCATTCACTGGTCCAAGCTTGATTGTTGTCTGTTGAACCAACGTAAGAATCAAAAACATTGATTTTGAATACGGCGAGGTCGTCACTCCATTGTACAATTGAAACTACGTCCGCCTTGTCATCCGATTAAAAATCGTTTGTATCTGATGTTGAAATCAATATCTGATCCATTTTCTAATTATGATCCATTAAACTTTTCGATATCACTTGCACTGGACCCGTTAAAGTTGCTCATATCTGAATCGGAATCCATCTTTGTTCATCTCGAAAACACGTGTTTCGTAAACCGCGGAAAATTCATTTTAGTGTGTCTAAATTTAACCTCTCAGCATTCAAACTTGTATCAAAATGTCGAGTAAACAATCCTCTCATTGGTTATGATAATCAAAAATGTGTAAACTTTCGTACTTTCAACCAATCAACGTTTAGTTAACACGTACGTATTCTGCGCACATGAGCATCGCTGGTACTTTGAGTACTGCTGAACTTTACGCATCTGTGCGACATTGGGTTGTAAGCTAGGTTTTTCGGCACTGCAGATATGCGTCACGGGTATTCGAGAGCTATTTACAGTAGACGCTTAAATGCGGCAGTCGTAGCGAAAGGGTTAAACAAACGTGTTGACAGGTTGTCATTTCCCTGTGAAAAGCCCCATCCCCTTGGTAGCCTCAATAACATGGGAACAGACTGACTGAAATCTAGGCTGATTTAAGTACATGTACTTGAAGCATGCAACTAACAACTAGACACACATGTGCTAATGCTGACATTGAATCTCTCACGTTTTTCATATCAGGATTTGACAGATGCAATATTTTATTGTGGACTTTATTACACAAAGGTAACCAAAATGTTATTAGTCAATATACAAGTGTATTTCACTCTAGTTTTGCCCTCACATACTAAAAATTTACATTGTTTTTTTCAAAGTGTAAATACTACTCACTGATGACTGGTTACCCCTTACTGAAGAATTTAACTTGCATTTTATTTGCATACACACACCCCCAAACACTTATCTCGACAATATTTCCTCGGTCCCGAGGATGTCGAGATAAACGGGTAGGACTGTATTGTAGACTCTACTCTAATGGCTAAATTGAAGCAGCAGATATTGGTGCAGTGTCTACAATCAGATTTGGATGAAACATGGGCAAATATTGTGTAATGCCATTAAGTTTACGTTACATGTATTAGCTACATTTTCTTCAATAGAAATATGTTACTGATTTTGTTATAATTCAGTTTTATCAGAGTATTGACAAATCATGAAATAAGACCTTGTTTAAAAAATATCTTTGCATTCATTCTTTTACTATTTTCATTCAATTATTGGTAAAATACATCTTTCAAAGGAGCATTTTTTTAATTGGTAGTATTATTAGCATGTACCAATCAATAAGCAATCAAATTATACAAAAAATTTTGAATGGTTTATTATTAAAAAAAGTCTATGCCAAAAATACAAATGCTTTTCTTTAGGAGTCCTCAACCTGCCATGGTCAGTTACAACAGCACAAATGCTTTTATTTTAATACTGTGTTCAACTATCAAAGTTGCCATCAACTAATAATTATTCAGATTTGAAAAATGTTTATAAACTCTACAAATTCTTTGCCATCTACCGTTATTCCAAGTGTGTCAATTTTCATAAGTATCTTCTGGTTCATGCATCTGAAATAAATGCCACATGACGTAAATCTGGATAAACTGTCTCAACTGTTTATGATGTCCCTTTACCGATACTATTTGCATCTATAATATTTTGTTTCTTTCAAATGCATACTAACTGCAAATAAAAAACTTATAAATAATGATGACAATAATACTGAAGAAAAAGAGAACTGTGCATTTTTTAAATATTTTTCTTTCTGGCTTTTCATCAATTACTTATATTTAAAGATGTCATGAAATTTTAAAAGATTTTTTCTCCCTTATTTCAAAACAAAGATTTTTTTCTCACAAAAATATTTCTGTAAAGTTTTCCACTAGATTCATTTCTCTTAGCATGATGTAAGATGTGCCTTTTCATATTCTGTTTTACATCAGTTTTCTTTATTATACTTTAACAACCAGATCTTATTCTGTTTAAGAATGTATATTGTTAAAATCTGGTTTAGCTTTCTCGAGCTTTAAGAACACAAAACTAAAATCGTAAAATTAATAAAAATACCCAGAATACATCATAAATCACTATACCATAGATATACACTTATAAAGTGAATCCAACAGCAAACAGCATAGACCCTGATCTGCCAGCAGGTAAAGGTCTCTGTTGTTTTACTGGTTACTCCTAACAAGCAGCATTGACTCAGACCTGCTAGCTCATCATGTAACAGAAGATCTTCATCTATGCAATTTGGGGCTGAAATTAACTTATAAGTGACTATATATGGTAATTCTAACTTTTCTTAAAGTGACAAAATATAATTTTTCTTGGGCCCTTGTTCTCAAAATTCAAAAGGTTTAATGACTGCAGGACATAAATACTGAATTTTCGTAGAAAATGACAAAACTCTCCTTAATAAAAGTTTCTTTCACAACAATCTTCAATCATGTTTATTTTATTCATTGTCTTTTTCTTGTTTTATTCCAACCAGTGGAATTTGATTGAAATGTTCTTCATTTCCATATATTCCATCTTCATTCATTTCAAACTTCCTTTTCTTCACTGATTTATTTGAGTTACTGCTTCCTTCTGTCTCTCTATTCTCTGTCAATTTGTTAGAATAGTTGTATTCAACCTTTCTATTTATGTACATATTTACTGGAGTTGTAACACTTGAACATGTCGCAGTCAAATGTGAATCATTTTTCATCCTTTTTCCATGTTGACTCTCAACATGGTCATTCATTTGGTCTCTACTCCTTGTTTTTGTCCAATTCATACACACTGGAGAGTCCAAATATGACTCGCCATCAGGCTCTTTTTCCCTTGAATCCTGAACAAAATTATCCAATCCCAGTGTATCTGATGAATATGAATCAGTATTATCGTTGATCTCTGTGTCACGAGTCTTGCATTCAGTATGTGTGTTTGAGGAAAGTCTCCCTTCTGATCCAGAAAAGTTATAAATTGTGTCGAAATGACCATGACCCATATCTGAAGGACTGGCATCTAATGCAAGCTGTATTGTTCCATCATAACCTTGCTGCCGAATTTGTGGCTCTGTAGCCATCATGTAATCTGGATCTAGAGGAGGTTCCTCTTTAACTTTTACACAGTTGGGTTCTTTGTTGAAATGAACATCCTTGCCAGAATCTGAGGTCTCGTACAATGTTGTTTCTTGGCTTGTACAATTTTCTGAGTGAAGTGGAATGCCTTTGTATAGTGGCTGTGGATTTATTTCTGTGCTAACTCCTACGCCTGATTCTTCACACTCGGTTGGGTCTTCTGGTGAGTTTATGGTGATTAAGAAGTCGTCTGGCAGTTTCATATCATCGATATTATCAGAATAGTTTACAATACCATAAGTTCCTGTAACATAAAGAAACATATAATAAAATGATTATTTCCTTGTATGTCAATTAATGAGAAAATCTAAACCATGATAATTTTTCATTATATTGAATTTTCCATGTAGCCCTAACACAAATTCAACTTTTCCCCAAACATGTTACAAGAAATTCAATCATCATCAATCACTCAATGTGAGAAAAAAAGAAGAAACAATTTTCGCAATGAGTGAGAGATGTCTAGAAGAAGGATGTTGAAAAATATTTTGTCCCTTTTTATAGGAAAAAGAAATTTGAACAAATAAACATATCTTCATCAAACATTCACCTAACAGACTTGCAATAGTAAAAAAAAAGCAACAAATAATACAATGTGTGTGTGTGATTATAATTTTTTAACATAGCTTGAAGAAAAATCAGTCATATCACTGTGATGTCTGCAGTGTTGCACTTTATAGTGATGTCTAGCACTGGGGTATCATGCCGAAGAGGTGTAGCTTGATGTCCCACCCAGTCACATTATCCTGACACCAGGCCAGCCAAAATCCTAACACTAACCTCTTAACACTGAGCGCCAAGCGAGGCAGCTGTTAGCAAGATTTTTTTAAAAAGTCTTTAGTATGATTCAACAGGGAATCGAACATATGACCTCTTACATCCGAGGCGGATGCTACAACCACTAGACCACTGAAGCAATCAAATAATGGAGTAGAACATCACAAAATTATATGTCATATATGACAGTTAAGTTCTGTTGCAATATTTAATTTTACATTTTAAAATACCTGATTGAAAACAAATTTTGACCATCAAATGTGTATATATATAAAAACTAGAACCAAAATCCAAAATTGAAAGTAACACAAACATGATGACAACAGGTCTATGTAACATCAATCCTTGAGCCTCTTTCAGTTAACAAATGGCCACAATTGTTTATTCTAAAAGGCTGATAATAAAAGAGTTCATTTTCATTCATTTAGTCAAAAAATAATATTTTCTCAGTCATAAATCTCTTAAAATGCACTGCTTTTGTATGTTGACTGCCATTTATGTTTTAATGCCATTCTCTTGTTCCAACCATGTAAGTTAGCCAGTATAGAAACCATGTAAAGCTGCTAAAATAAACATCAACATTTTCCTCCATACAGTAGTCCAGAGAAGCAGACAGTTATGCTTTAAAGTTTCAATTCAGGAAAATAGAGTGTGCTGTTCTCTTTCCCATTTATACATCTGTAAAGGAATGAACTAGCCTAGAGAGAAGGAAACGAAATAATGGAGTTATTTTCTGAAAATTAGCATAAAAATATCCATCTTCCTGACCAATGACTACCAAGCTGAGATATGCAAAATATTATTTCTTTGAAACATCGTAAAAGGGGGGGGGGGAGAGAGAGAGAAACCAATGGTAGAATAATATACATGTAGGTATGTAATTGGCTGAGGTATCTCACACAAATAGTTCAGTGCTCTCTATCCAATATTGTTCATATGCGGCAAATGCAGGAATGACTATAACAACTGAGTTATTCGTGTTTCCATTGAGAGCACTAAATTATGGAGTGATGTATGAACTTCATGATTCAGCAGAACACATACATCATACTGGAAGGTTTGAGGAACATGATCCGGAAGCCCTCCATCATGATTTGCAGGACCCAAGGGTGATTTAGGTATAAAATCTCCCATTCCAAAGTAAAGTGTTTGAAATGTGTATGGCATCATTTTTGTGGGAAGGCTGCCAGACACATAAACTGGACAAACGTCAGTCCTTCCCTACCTTGCTTTCTCATCATTTACTCTGGGAAACTGGACTCCGAATGAGTCTGGAATCTGGAATTGGATATCCCAGACTTAGAGAGGCCCTTCCCACTTAAATGGTTGCTCTTGTGAAACAAAGGCTGGGATCTGGGTTTGTATGAGGTTTGCTTCTTTGGCTGTCCGTGTCCTGACCTCCTGTGTGTGGCCTTGATGTAGACACTTAACTTTGCAGAAGTGCATAGAAAAGCATCTTTGTTCATGAGCCGGTGATTACTGGATACAACTATGGAATTAAGTCCTGCACGGAGCCAATAGCTATGTTGCAAACCAATTGTAGAAGGAAAGATTTTAAGTCCATAAATAATGAGTAAGGTTTTGACAATACCAGGTCAGCATTATCATCTAAGGTAACTGCAACACATCTTAAGAGGGTGTGCTAAGCTGGCACATATGGATATAGTAACTGCTGAAAGACTGTATTTGGCACAAATTCTTCTATCCCAAGTGAGACAACTCTTCTCTGACTGCCATCAATGTTGGTAGAAAATATGCTCCAAATTCATTACAAAATGAAGGCAAAATACATTAACATATGATCAGACAATGTCTAAAAGAAAGAAGAATAATTTGTTGATAAATCAGTATACCTCTTTTAAAAAATTAATTTTATCCTTTACGGATAATGATTTCCATATATTGTTGATTGTTGGAATACTTGTGTATGTGATAAAATGTAAATAAAAACGAGGCCAGAAACATTGAAGTTATACAGATTTTAAATTGTGCTGTTTTGTAGGGTTAGACGCCATTTTTCAGCACAAGATAGGCTATACATTGCGGCCAGTATTAATGGTGGATGAAGAACCTGGGATGCTTAATGATTTTTACCTATTACACATTGCCCATTGTCCAGGTATTATGGACAGAACATCACCTGTTAGTAACTTTATAGGGAAGTATATACTAACATGTCAAACATTTTGAGGTAAATACAACAGATACAAGAACATGATTAGACATAAAATATAAAATGAAGAGAACACATATTCTGACATATACTGAACACTGAATGAAGATTGTCTACTTCCTTCAATTTCTTTTATGAGCAAAACTGGAATTTATGTTGACATTTTTAGCACCCTAATATATACATCATCTTCTTAAACTGAATATTTTCATTGCTGACTTTAGTTAATATATTATTATAAAACTCAAGTTTGCTTATTTTCTTTTATTATTATATCACATAGCAAACTGCGAAATCCTATGCTTCTTTTACACAACTTATGTTAATATAGATTTCATATCAGTCAAGTAGCTATGTGATATTGATTTCATTCAAAGAACAATGATCATATTGCTCTGGCACAATACCAATATCTGAATGATTATTTTCATTATTAATAGGACAGAAGCCATATGGTCATCAGGAACAAAAAATCCAGAGACACAAATTATCAATACTTAAAACAAAATTATACAATAAAAAAAAAATTAAAACAAGTTTCTCATTTCTCCAACAAGAAAAGACAGTCTAAATCAAGTTGACACAACACCACCATTTTGGCCTGCATGGAGGTACATATTTCACCCTGGATCACCACATGAAGGTTTGACCATACATCCTACCCTCACAACACTACTGATTTAACTTTTCCTGCTGCCTTATTTCTTACTGAAACATCTGCACAGCAATTCAAAGAGATGCCAGCTAGAAGACCAAAACTCATCACATATACAATACCAAGAATAAGCAATATTCAACATAGCCGAAGACTTAGTAAAATATGCAAAAGCATTTAAATCTTTAATAATGTCACCAAATTTTACAGAATTCCATTAGCTGGTTCTGGAGTTATTATTTTCACACATATGAGTAGTTACAGATCCCCTGTCACTAATCAAGTTATTATGTGATAGATACAGGAGTAGTTACAGAGACCCTGTCACTCATTGAGTTATTATCTTGATACATCATACAAGTAATTACAGCGCCACTGTTGTTAATGGAGTTACAATCTTGATACACACAGGAGTAATTACAGAGCCACTGTTGTTAATGGAGTTACAATCTTGATACACATAGGAGTAATTACAGAGCCACTGTCATTAATGGATTTACAATCTTGATACACAAGAGTATTTACAGAGCCACTGTTGTTAATGGAGTTACAATCTTGATACACATAGGAGTAATTACAGAGCCACTGTCATTAATGGATTTACAATCTTGATACACATAGGAGTAATTACAGAGCCACTGTCGTTAATGGATTTACAATCTTGATACACATAGGAGTAATTACAGAGCCACTGTCGTTAATGGATTTACAATCTTGATATACATAGGAGTAATTACAGAGCCACTGTTGTTAATGGAGTTACAATCTTGATACACATAGGAGTAATTACAGAGCCACTGTCGTTAATGGATTTACAATCTTGATACACATAGGAGTAATTACAGAGCCACTGTTGTTAATGGAGTTACAATCTTGATATACATAGGAGTAATTACAGAGCCCTTCACTAATGGAGTTATTATCTTCATACACACAAGTAATATAGAGCCCCTACCACTACTGCAGTTGGCTGAGGTGATCAATGTTACCTTTTAATTTATAAGGCCAACACATAGCTTTGAAAAGCTTCTTGATAGCTCTTTCTTGCTCCATACTAACACACAGCACAATCAGATATGGGCATCTGCCATTAGGTCTATCTGCACAGTTTTGCTTTTGGACTTCTTCTTGAGAGACTGACCCTTCTAAATCATCTTCTATGACACTGAACTCCTGATGCCTGGGTTGTACATCTTTCTTTGTTGATGGCTGAAAGAGATTGATAAAATAACAGTATTATAATATTACCATATCTTAAAATGTCTCCATATTTTGTCACTTAAGTATAGTCTCAACATACTGAGGAAATGATCCATTTCAAGAAGTACAAACCTTAAAAGGTTTTTTGCTGGATATCAGATATGCACCATATTCATTTAGAATGAATAAGACACCATTAGAAAGTCTTTTAGTGAAAACTTACTGCAAATTTTAACCATGTATTTCACAGCAGTAGTAAAAAAGATTCTCAAGATGGCAACATTGACAACCATGTTGGTCATCAAACAATTTTATTTTAGGACTTACAGGACATCATAAATGTCTTTCAGTGAAAAGCACACATTAACTTGACCTATTATTCTGAAGGAGTAGGTATAACACAATTTTCATACTGAATGTCTAAGCAGCACTATTTTCATTCAAGAGCAACTAGAATATGGGATGAATGTATCAAATTTCATGGCAATTTACCCCAAGAAGTTTTGGAGGAGTAGAGATAAGAAACTTATGCAATTGGAGAAACAGACCTACTTATGACCGACAACAGACCAACCCATAAGCTTTGCTGGTTTATGACCAATAGAGCTTAAGAAAAGTTATGGCTTATTTTTTGTCTTATTAGCATTTTATCCAAGCCGATTTACATTTCCTGAAGTCTAAGTTCAAGTGAAAACATAGCATTTATGAGCTGCAGCAATATACATAGCATGATGTCACACAAATTGATTAACAAACATCTGTATCATGAAAAACCACTTACTCGTCCATATCTTTGAATCCAATGTGCCAATGTTCACACTCAGTACATTGAATTTTAAAGTTAACGTAACTAATAAAAATAAACTTATTAAACAATGTTGTAACAGTTTTCCACTACCTGAACATGAATAATTAATTTTAAGTCTTCACTTTCATCCAATTGTCTGTCTTATGATCTTTGACTGATTTAAGCCAGACTAATTCTAATCAACTAGATTGCCAGAGTTTATGGCAAAATTAAAGTTCAAAGCTTGAGTTATAATGGTGAAATCCAATTCAGATATAAACAAATATTGCAATAATTCACTGTATTCAAAATAATACCCCAACACTGCAATCAGAAAATTATAATTGAAGAAAATTTCATAAGCTCAAAAGTCATCAAAAATAACACACACCAAAGAAGCTATCAAGAGTATCCCAATCGTGTAACGAGCCCCTGTATGATAAATTCATAATATATAGAGAAAGACATCACATTTGTTCCCCAATTCTGTTTTGCCATCAATTAGAAAAATGGCTGCCAAAAAGTTAATAGTATTAGTAAATATTAAAAGATCCATAAGGCAGAGAAAAGGAAATTTTCCCACATTTGCAGTCAATCAATGAAGAGAATACTCTACCTGTATTTCATGGACTAATTTGGAGCAACCAGAATAACATGAAGTGATATGTTAACATATTGTAATATAAAAAAATATTAAACTGAATACACTATATTTAAAGTGTTAAGACTATGTGACACAAGTATATCATGGACTAATTTGGAGCAACAGAATCACATAAAGTGATATGTTAATTATGTTGTAATATAAATAAAAATATTAAACTGAATACACTGTATTTAAAGTGTTAAGACTATGTGACAAAAGTATATCATAGACTAATTTGGCGCAAACAGAATCACAAAGTGATATGTTAATTATGTTGTAATATTAAAAAATATTAAACTGAATACACTATATTTAGAGTGTTAAGGCTATGTGATAATATGTATTCTGTCACTTCAACCAACACAATATCAAGTTATGTGAATTCTTGCTGCTTCACCTAGCTCATTACCAAATTTTGTATTCTCTTACTACACCTGTCCTATATCATTGTCAAACAAAAAATATTATGTCACTTGACCTATCTCATTATCAAATAATATGTATTCTGCCTCGTCATTTATCTCATTATCAAAAATGTATTTGGATACTTAATTCCTCTAATTAGTAAATAATATATATTTTGTCACTTCACCTATCTCATTACTAAATAATACTGTAAAGTTTAACTTACAATCTATGTCTATTGACTTTCCATTATCTTGCATTTATGCATATTAACAACCAAGCAGAAAATCACACCCAAAAACACTCATTCGCATATATATGTGAAAACACAGCATGGGTTCACATGAAGGAATCACCATTTTTATGTGTTCAACCAGGATGAAGGTTTAGCCTCCCATTGATTTATTAATTCAAGTTCACATAACCGAGATTCTCAGGAATCCAAAATACATGTAAATTGGGGGTTTACTGTTATGCCTTCTGGCATATCACTTTTCTTATTAGCAAGTAATATGTATTCCATCACTCAACTTACCTCATTATCAAATCATATGTATTATTACGCAATCTGTACACTTTACATACAGCGTGTGCAATTTAATCTTTCTGATATTACCTCATGTTAACATATCACATTATGCGAGTCTGATTGGTTCAAAGTAAGCTCATGAAATTCTTGTGCAGTATTCTCATTACTGATTGGCTGCTATCATGGGAGTTTTCCTTACCCCACGTTATGGTACATTTACTTTTTACTAATACTATGAATATTTTGGTTGCAATTCTTGAACCAAATGACCAATGGGAATTGAGAAAAAAAGAACACGTCTTTCTCAATATGGTAAATTTACCCAACTTAGGCTGATTATGCCATGGATCATCATTTGCTGAAAACACGCTTTAAACCCCAAACAACAACAACAAAAAAAATTAAGGGTACTGGTCCATTGATAGTGTGCATGAGGGGAGGGATAGGCGGTAATCCTGTTACAAGGAATTCATCCTATATAAAAGAGTGGTTTAAATATTAACATGACCACTCCAATGGCCTAGTGCTTAGAGCAAAAGTGGAAGGTCATGGGTTTGATCCTCTGCAGAGTCATACTAAAAGAATTAACAAAAAATGTACCAACAGCTGCCTTGCTTGGTGCTCAGCATTAGGAGGTTAGTGTTAAGACTGGTTGTTCTGGTGTCAGGATAATGTGACTGGGTGGGGCATCATGCTACATGTCTGCGGCATGATGCCCCAGTGATAGACATCAATATAAACTGCCACACTGCATACATCATAGCAACATGACTGAAAAATTATCAAAGCTGCATAAAAAATCCCAATCACACACACATCACATAAATGTTATAATTTAGAAGCCAACAAAAAAAAAGTCTCTCAAATGACAGAACATTAGGACTATTAAAACTACAGTATTTATACACAGTAAAATAGCTCAAACTATTAAAACCATTCTGTGTTGAAAATGAAGTTCTCTGACTCAATTGTTCCATTCTATCTGAAGGACAATTAATCTTTTAATTCAAATTTGTAAAAGAGAATCTGTTTTTAATTTGTTTGGTTATAAAACTGCCCCAAAAACTGACAATAGTTTGGGACTATTTTTCACATGCAACAAATGAAAGGTACAGTCTTAGTCAGAATAAATGATATTTCTTATTTTTTCCATCTATTTCCATTACAACAAAAAACTGTGATAAACAGAATTTCAAATAGGAAATAATTTAATATTAAATTTATGAAATGAATTGAATGATGTCCAACTTTTGCAAGCCTTAGCAAGCAAAAGCTGGAAATTATTCAACTCGTATTTTAAATTCAATATTTAATCATCATTACCCACTTGAGATCTTCTACCTGTCGCTTATTATATCTCATTATCAAAAAATATGTAATCACAGAAAGATATTCAGTATCTATGCAGTTTACACCTATGATTCAACACACTGTTAAAAACATTATTACATGTTACTTCCAACTGTAAACAACTCAGACCCATATATACCGTCATACAATGCAATAGCTGATCTGGATCACTGTATCAAATATGTAATCACAGAAAGATATTCAGCATCTATGCATTTCACACCTATAATACACCACACCATTACAAATTTCATTGCAAGTCACTTCCAACTGTAAATGACACAGACCCTAATATGCTGTTACACAATGCAATGGCAGATCAGGGTTTATGCTGTTTGTTCTACTCCTTACTCCCAACAAAATGTATTCACTGAGAATGCCATCACATTATACGATATCAGGTCTGGGTCTGTGAAGACTTCTACAGGAATATGCACCAACACTGGCAAGCTTTATCACTCATGTTGGCCTATCTGACACTGAGCTCGCATGGACAGTGCATGCTGAGAATTCACTATTTTCTGTGTGGTATAAATTTTCATGGGTTTCTTTATCACTACAAACCATAACACTATTTTTCAGCACACGATAAACTATACATGGAGGAAGTAGAGGAAGAACCCTGGAAAACCCACAGAAAGAACCACCAACACACAAGAAGCTACCGGCAAGCTTTCTCACATACTCAGACTGGCCGAATCTGAGACTCAAACACAGAGAGACAGGTGCAATGGCAGTCAGCCGTATCGGAGAGCATTTTAGACCACTCGTGGCCCCTATGGAAACAGTAGGACTGTTTCCCCATTCCACAAATTTAAGTAACAATTAAAATGTCATTGTTTTGGTAAAACAACGAAACTTACTCCAAAGAAAAAAACATTATCTATCTATCGATCTATCCATCTCTCTCTCTCTCTCTCTCTCTCTCTCTCTCTCTATATATATATATATATATATATATATATATATAGATATATATATTACAATGGCATCAATGACATATTATGAAAATATACTTTCATTTATGTCAACATTTTAACATCCCAATTTTAGACAGTCAACAAAATTTAATATGTTTTAATTAAGAATTAAGTTTTGCAGCTTGCCTGTATTAGAATGAATTCCTTTTTTGTCATATTAGGAGAAGCTGATTTCATAACTGTTGGAACTGGTTTTGTTTCCTCACAGCTGTGTCCAAAATTCACCCTTGTGACAGGTCTCTTTCTTTTGCAGCTATTTTCTAGAACCGATTGGAACTTATTGTATTCCTCCTGACTGTACACAAAATCTAACGGACTAATGCCAGAGTAATCTTTTCCCTGGGGCGTCTCAAGTAACTTCTTGCGAGTTTTCGTCTTTCCTTTCTTAGTTGGCATGTTACCATCTTTTCTGCCTTTGGTCTTACTAGAAATAAATTTTTAACTACTTAAGTCAGTAGCATTTCTGTGTTGAAATGTTTCCAAAGGCAAAAGTATGCAATAAATTTTATTTACCATGCAAACTTCTAAAAAAAACTAAATTTGCGCCAAAAGAAAACTGCTACAACATGCAAGTGAGTTAAGAAACATCAATATCCCAATAGTTATAAGAGTAACACTTTACTAAATAATCAAGGTCACAAGAAACTCCTACATGTTAACTTTGTCCTCTAATGAAATTTTAGAAAAGAAGGAGCGTACAGAAAACATTCATCCAATAATATCTACTTATCTTAATTTTCTTCGTAAAGGTTTCACTAAAAGCATATACAGTTGTAATTATACTACATTTCAAGTAACACTACATCATACTTATTGATTACCAACATTTTACACTCATTTATCGTGTCCGAACATATACAGTAAATATAGTAGCAGTCACATGATTGATTGTGGTCCTACAATGAAGGAAATCGACCTTGATATTTATGTTTCAGGGGTCTAGCCACAAAATATAAATATCTGGGTTGATGTCTTACATTGTAGGACCAGGCTGATTGTAGCAGTTATTTTTCTTGTCATCATAGGTTGGTCAATTGTAGTTAGTCCAGGAAGCATTACTATTGTAGTGTATCACAGCATATAGTACTCGGGCAAGATGTCAGCATAAATGGATTATGATATAACAATGCACTATTAAGAAGGTTTGTAAATATTAACAAAGAATTTGTTTATGTAACAAGAGATAGATTCCAGTGCATTTTATATCAAGTCTGCAGCTTCATTTCAAGATCCTTCTGAATTTCTCCACTCCAAACCCAAGACTGTACATAAAAATTAAACATCCAACAATTGTCCTGAGAAAAAAATTGCCAGATGGTATATTTTCTTGCTAAAGAGAAGAAGAAAAAAACGTACAAGATATTTTTCTGTACTTTTAAGAAGAAAAAAGAACATTTCATCATGTATGAGAAATCCATGTAACTAGGTATTTGAAATTTCTGGAGCCATGCCATGATTGTATTATGATCTTTTCCCTAAAATGTTATACCTTTTACGTGTTATTTTTCATACTTTCAAGAAATAATTTTTTGGCACGAGGAAAGTACATGTACATGATTGTTTTATATGCATTCTTGTCATAACACAGTGTGCAAAACATGGGAAACTCTGTGTGTGTGTGTGTGTGTGTGTGTGTGTGTGTGTGTGTGTTAGGGCTGATCATGAGGAAAGTGCACTTAGTCACTGATTAATACACTTGAATTTCCAACTTGTGCCAGTTCAGGACATATATATGTAACAATGTAAAATGTACCAGCTATGTGTCATCGATAAATATGCTACATCTTACATGAAAACCACATTATGGTGTTATATGACTTTCAAAACCATTCACACAAATTTGTCACAATATAATTGACAAAAATGCCACAGTCCATACAATCAAAGCAGAAATACTGTCTCTATGGCATCTGCCATCATAAGTGAGACAAAATTAAAGAAATTAAAGAAAACATACCTAGTCTTTTCCTGGGTGCTGTCTGAGTCATACCCTAGTTTAAGTGATGGAGCCCAATCAACATCACTAGTGTCATATAATGTTGCTGGCCGTCCTGGAAAATACACCACAAAACTTTAGAGTAAAGCTGTTACCTATTTTTCAAACAAATAGGCCTTAGAAGGCACCATCTATAAAATGAAATCTTACAGCCATGACTTTTTGTGGAACATTATTTATATTGCAGAGGTCCTACTAAATAGGAAAACCGGGATATACTGCCGGCCCAAAATTTACTTGCTAATTAAACAGTGTTTCCCTTTACCCTCATTTGCGCTTCAGAGACCCCCACATTTTTATTTTGACCCCCAGTTTTGATACCAACATTTGTTTTTTACTCAGTCTGACCCCCAGTTTTGACACCAAGGAGACTTTTGACTCTCAGTCTTGGACCCCTAGGGGATACACTGTTAAAACAATGCTTCATACCTTACTGTACCATGAATTCACTATTTTTGATGGATTTTATCATGCATGCAAACTATAAATTAAAATATATTTTCTGTTTTGCTGCATAAATACTGTGATTAATGTTACCTATAATAGAATTAATAGATTTCAAGACACAAACATATTAAACAAAATATAAGTTGTCAATTTATTTATGATACTCCACTCTGAATGTTGGAGAACAAGAGAGAGAGAGAGAAAGAGAGGTGTGCACGATGATTCCCATGAGAAACTGGTCCTGAAATGTCCACCAAAATAGATGGTGAAAATCCCAGCCGAAAGAAATCAGAGCATTCAAGGAGTCCCTGTGTGGTTTCCATGCTGCTACCAAGAGAAACTGGAGAGGATCTAATTTCAGTCTGCCCTGGGCAAACAAGTACACTGCGGAGTTCAAAATCCAAAGCAGCGAGAGAAAAGATGGCTTGAGCTGACAACATGGTCTTTACTCTCAGCTTTTCCAACAGGGATAGAATCATATTTATTTTATCCTGGACTAATCCTCTGCTTGTGAGAAAATTCATCCCCACACAACCTCTTGAGATGTAGTGAACTCTGATTTCTCTAAATTTGGCAGAAGACTAAGCCTAGTGACTATGCATAAATGGCAAGATAGGTTTAGTCTGAGGAACTCTTCTTGGTCATTGTGGATTAACCAAATCATCCAAATACTGGAAGACTGGGATGCCTAGTGATCCTAAATAGGTTGCAACTACTTCTATGATCCTGGCAAAAGCTACTTGTTCTAAGGCTTAATTAAATTAATTAAGGCTTAATTAACTCTAGAAACTTGTAGAAATTTAAATTACAAATAAGCTATATATATATATATATATATATATATATATATATATATATATATATATATATATATATATTCAAATCTAGTGTTAAGACAGTGTTGCAAAATGTTTCAGAAACATGAAGATTCACAGAGCACTTAATACCAAAAATAATTTCAAAAATAGGAAAATGCTTGGCATTTGGCAGTCTAAAAAAAATCAGCAATAAAACATGCTTGGGAAGAACAAAGAAGAAAGAAATTTAAGTCCAAATTTAAAAATGGAAATGGATATGGCACTTGCAGTGGAAATATAAGAAGCAACATCATAAGACAATCCCTGAAATGGAACCCAATGAGCAAAAGGAAATGAGGAAGCCAAAAGCACCAGATGTTGAGAATTGGAGCAGGAGATGAATTCAGAATTAGGTGGGCAAAAATTGCTGGCAAAATCTGGTGATTATGTTAGATTAAAAAGTTTTCCAATAAATTTCAAGTATTTTGCTATGAATGTGCATTATGTATAGCCTTTCGGAACAAGTTCAGAAATCATTTTCAATATTTATATATATATAAAACTGCTATATACTTGCTGGAACAAAATCTGTGTTAGTATTTCTTTGTTATACACCATCTACACTACCTCTGTACAACTTTATTAATCTACTTTGGGTTTTTTAATTATGATTACAACTTTTAATACAATACCCTTTTCTTGAATCTGCTTCATTTTTATTTTTAAAAATATTTTCATCTTTATATTTGTGAAAGAAGAATGGAACAATTGTATGCCTGACTTTTAGGAATCTAAACCAATGATTTTTTTAATTTATTCAATGAATATAAAAATGAATTCAATATTTAATGCAACATGATTTTACATATGACTTTAAGTATGCCATGGCAACCATGGTTAAAGTGACCTATGCTCAAGACTTAGCAATGTAATTGCATTGTATTTGAGGGCTACCACAAGTTTGCACTAGATGAAATGCTGTCCAAGGCAAGCATCACCTTCTGCAAACTTTACTAGTAAAAATTAAATTTTAAAAAAGCAAACTCTGCAAAATGACCTAAGCTTACGAAGGGGCTGACAGTATCTGAATATTAAGCTAAAAGACTGCAGAACCGTCAATGTGCTGATTGTAACATCAGCATGAATGATCTGCTTCTTGTAAATTTGTATTTTCTAATAGTTTACAACTATTTGACTTTATTATGTGGACTAACCTATCTACCCATACAAAAAGTTAGATTTCTATTCTATTAATCAAATGCATTCATGTTTATTTGGAAAACTTAGCACAAGTATTGACATTCCCTTTCTAACACTGAATTAATATGTTAAAGTTCCTTAACTTCTATGCAAACTGCTGACATGCACAAAGACCACCTACAAACCAATGTGCAGCTTGTACATTTGCTCTCTGCCAAAGACCAACAAGTAGATCTCAGCTCTTTTTTTCTTGGATATTAGTGGCAGTACTACAAGTAATGTCAATAAAAGATGACATCAACTTGATTGTTGATCTCAATCTCTAAAATGTAAGACATCAGCCATAATAAACATAAATATTGAGGTCGATGTCTTACATTGAAGGAGTAGCAGGTGAGATAAGCACTATTGCCTAGTAAGCAGATCTTACATAGATGGCCATGTAGTACTAACTCTCTCTTTTCCCGCTGAATCCAGTTTAACAATAATTTTGGCTAACTAACATGTTCACTTGTAAGTCGGTCAATCAAGAAATATCAACGTTTGTTAGCTGTCCCAGAGTGTCAGGGTTTTGAAGGATGTCAGATATGCTACAAGATAACTGACCCAGGTAGCTCTTTTTTTTTACTTACCTTATTATTGATAACTGATGTTTTATTGCCCATTTATCTTAGTACTTAGTGTGGGTTTACATCAAAACTATTAATGTATTTAATGTGTATCCCATTATACAATCATTATGAAGACTGATTTATATGTGAAAGAGTGCTTTCTTTTCATACATGATCTTAGCTACTGAAGAAAACACTTCTGAATTATTTCACACACTTGATATGCAATAGAAAAGTCATGAACAGAATACAACCGCATCTGTGGTCAACCAAAACTGGGGAGATCAGTGGAGGGGGAGGGGGAATATGTCATTCTTATTTACCAATAAGACCATTACTCCATTCAGCAGACTGTACATGCATATTAAGCAGGCTCAATCATGACTATGTCCAATGGTAACACTAGAAAATGGGCTAGATTTGTTAAAGATGGATTTAATATAGGCACATATGATATAATCATATAATCATATAGTCAAATATCCGAGGCAAATATCAGTGCCTACATTATTATGCCATGCGAAGTGTACCATGAAATAACTGTTCATTCTTCTTTAGGTTGCAGGGTGATATTTATGTTTATCAGGGTCGATGTCTTACACTGTAGGACTACCACACTTGCTAGCACGGGGGCTCGTATCGTTGCATACAACTGACAATTGGCATTACATAAAGATACGAGCCCATGTGCTTGCTAGTGTTTCGTTATGTTAAACCGTAAAACGTGAACCAAACTAACCGTTCACAAAATGATCCGAGCATACTCTGACATTATTCACATTTAAAGATTTGAAGTCACGTCTCAGTCTTGCAAACCAGGTGTCTCTTCGTCTAGTTGACAATTCCAATGCTTGCGGGCCTTGGCTTTTAAGTACACTCGGTATTCGATAGAAAGACTTTCTACCGGTAGGATCTTTCATATTCCGATTTGTGCACCCAACTACATAGCAAATGGCAACCATTGCGTTTAGCGTTCGCTCATTAAAAAAAAAAACCAACAATTGTAAATTTTTGGCTTTTCTGAAGTTAAAAGGAGAAAAAAATTAATTCACTTGATTTTACTATGTATGTGAGTATTATCTTGCTCTCCTACATGGAGAGTTACTACGGTTAGAGTAATTACCCAACTACGAGTCGCACGCTCGTACATGGAATCTATCCTGTTAACGCGTTCAACTAAATTTTAGAAAAATGTATGCCACCTGTATACATTTAATCAAGTGGATAAAGTGAAACCAACAAGTTAATCCCACTGGAAACTGTACCCTGTCTCTTTATATGTAAATCTATGTCAGAGGCGTTGCGAGGGGGGTGCAGGGGGGTACATATGTCCCCGGGCGCTAAGGTACAGGGGCGCCAAAATGAGGCTTACAACGTTACATATAATAAGTAAACAAGGGTAATAAATCGGTCACAAGATCGCTGCAGCGGCTCAGAAGACGTGTCATCTGATACGTCTGCCATCCACAGTGATGATGCTGCCTGCCAACCACTTGTTGTTTTCCTTATTCAATGTACTAGAAAAATGTGATTCAACGGGAGGGGGCTGGGACGCCAATTTTATAGTTCGTCCCCGGGCGCAAAATATCATAGCTACGCCTCTGATCTATGTACATTGCTAGTATAGATGTCTGAGACTAAATTATGGATTACAAAATAAATGGCAAATATTACCACACAGTGATTATTCATTGTTCCCACACATTACGGAAACCAAATTCACTTACATTTTCCTGACTAAAAGCATGCTTTCACTGACGACATGTTTTGTGTCCAATTGACACACACCGTTTACATACAAATAATACAACAAATAATTGCTAGATGATAAGATAGACCCAAGTTAAAAGCTACACATTTGCATATTTTAATCATAAAAATGCAATTTTCTGTGATAAGACTCTTCTCTAATTTCTAAATAAATGTTTGCAGCAGACATCATGGGGGATCACCATGGGATAAATGCAGTACTGTTATTAACATTTATCTCCAGCTCCACTACAATCAAACATCTGTTAATGCAAAGATTTTATATAGACTATAATGCTAATGGTTTCGTAATGTTACAAAGTGATGATGAAATTAATCTGAAATCCTCAGTAACAGTTCTCACCTAATATGGCAGAAATGAATTTTGAATGAATCGAGAAAGGAACTTTATGATAATCATATTCTACTGGGGAAAAAATATTTGGGCTTTTTGATGGAAAGCTGTATATATAACAGATTTTGACCCTATTTTAAAAATGTTATATCTTTCACCTTTATTTTTATTTTACATCTATTTTACAGAATTTTAACATATTTTACCTTTATTTTTATAATGCATAAAGTTTATTTGCAAGGGTTTATTTTCTAAAAACATTTTGTGCAATTCTTTTTATGAAGAACTTAGAACTCTATATATGCTACAGAACCATATTGTGCTGAAGTCCTAGCAAATGTTAATAAATTCTTACTCGATCGCTGTTTCATGTAAATATATACACATAATATATCAAAATAACATAATATTGCTTTCCATGTGCTCTCTTGAAAAGTTAATGCCCTGGAAATTAATATTCCTTTTCATGTGCTCTCTTGAAATGTTAATGCCCAGGAAAATGCATCTTAATAATCAAAAGGAAAATTTAATGAAACAAACAGGTTATAAATCTAATGGAAATAATAAGCAGAAGCTTTTAAATAATTTAACTTTAAAAAGTTGTGAAAAACAAAATTTTCTAATGAATAAAGTGCCTTTTTATCAGGTACAAATATATGCAATGAAACCATGTCTTAATCTACATATTCAATAAGATCTTTTCAAAACCAAATTACTAGTACCACGTACACAACTGAAATACAAAACAAGCTAACTTTAGTAAAATACAGCAAAGAACTTCTTGATGTTTTTTTTATAGCCCCAACAACAATTCAGTTCATATAATATGTCAGTCTTTTAATGTCAGTCATTTGAAGAAAAAAAATATTCATTGATTATTTACAGTACATTTGTGAAAGTGTGAGAATGTAGCATGAAAACAATCCTCCAGTTTTCTATTTCACACAAGAAAAGTGCCAAAGTTCAAACCAGAACTTCTAAACGCTAGCTAGAAGCTCCACCATCAAACTTATCTGAATGTATTGAGTTATTGAGATGCATTCCACCCACTCTTTCACTGACAAGCAAGTCACTATCTCTCTATTAGCCATAATAACAGAGTAAAGTAATATTACAGCTGAAGTCTTTAAATGGCTTGTCTCCTCAGTGCCACAAAAAGTCATATGGGAAAAACAGACAGGTGGTGGCTTCAATCTGCAACTCTTCAATGTTAGCCAGGTAAAATACCACCTTAATTGCCCGAATCAATGCCCATTGCAGCTACATGCACCAAATGCCAATAATAAAGTCACTGGTCATAAGCTAAATGCCCATTGCAGCTACATGCACCAAATGCCAATAATAAAGTCACTGGTCATAAGCTAAATGCCCATTGCAGATACATGCATCAAATGCCAGTAATAAAGTCACTGGTCATAAGCTAAATGCAAAAACATACCATAAGCCAGTAATATGTTAAATGTAGGTCTAATGACTTTCTTTTGTTGCAAGGGCATGGTGCAGAAAGTGAGACATACAATCATTATAGTTTGGCAACTCAGACACAAACAATGCTTGAGGCTAAAATCAAGGCAGTGGAGCAAACACTATGAATCACAGTGACTTACCTTTGTGATATGTGCATGTGTGCTATTTGGATTTTTAAAAGTTTTAAAAACTTTGCAGTCATAATATTATGATGTCCGCAGTGTAGCCGATTATAGTGATGTCTAGCAATAGGACATTATGCCATAGATATTTAACATGACGTCCCAACTAGTCACATTGTCCCGACACCAGACCAACCAGTTGTAACACTAACCTGTTAATGCTGAGCATCTAGCAAGGAAGCTGTTAATACATTTACCATTTTTATAAGTATTTGGTATGACTCAGCTGAGGGTTGAACCCAAGACCTGCCACATCCTAGGCAGTGGCTATAACCACTGGGTCACCAGAGCAGTCAACCACCTTTGTGATAATAATAATAATAATAATAATAAAAATAAACTTGGTCAACTGACCAAACTTCCATGAAGCCTTCTATATATATATATATATATATATATATATATATATATATATATATATATATGTGTGTGTGTGTGTGTGTGTGTGTGTGTGTGTGTGTGTGTGTGTGTGTGTGTGTGTGTGTGTGTGTGTGTGTGTGTGTGTGCACAATTTTTAGAAGATGAGGTTTCTTCAGACAATAAATGCTATGCTGTAGATGATGACTAAGAAACTTTTGAAAGATTGGCACAAGTCAGCTGACATTATATATGACATGGAGTTCCATCAGTTGGTTCCAGAAAAAGTAAAACTCTTATAAAACTATGTATCTGGTATAAATAAATTTAACTTCTTGCTTGAAATGGATCTTAAGTCATACATAGGTACATTTTATTACAAAATTAAAGTTACATTTAAAACATTTATGGATTTATAGAATATTAAATCCTTTTTAAACCGAGTTCCCTGCTGAAATTTAAACCACTGTAGGGTTTTAAAAGATTTGTTAATGGTGTATCTAAATAAGCATCAAGAACTACTTAAGCTGCTCTTTTTTTTGTTGTTGAAATTTAATTTAATTTAATTAATTTTATTTCCTGATCTTCGGTATCATTATTACCCCGGACAGATCAACAATATTTTAAGTGTGACATGATATTATGCATTGTACAATTTTGTTCTCTGTTTTTAAAGGAGATAAGATTTTATTATGTTCAAGAGATAAAGCATGCAATTTGTTAACTTTTTAATGACCTTATCAACTTTCATTTTCCAGCACAAGATATTTTCCATCATAATGCCATTCAGTTTTTCATTTTCAGACTGCTATATAACCATTCCTTTTATCATTACTTTGAAATAATTTTTCTCAGCTTTTACTCTTGCTTGACTACCTATGATCATGGCTTTTAATTTGGCCACATTTATCTTCATACCATTGTGCTCATGTCAATTATTTATTTTTATCAAATCTTGCAGTACTCATAAAAACAGTATGTATACAGGGTGCTAAAAGAAAGCCTACTTGGTTTTGAACTAAACCACTAACTTTAACCTAAACTACTGGTAACAGAATGTGAAATGAAGGTAACATGTGAAATTTGTTGGTTGTGTGTGATTTGGATTTTTAACATTGTTTAACAATTTTCCAGTCATATCACTACCATGTCTGCAGTGTGGCAGTTTATAGTGATGTTTAGCATTGGGGCTCCATGCCACAGAATATAGCATCATGTCCCAATCAGTCACATTATCCTGACACCAGGCCAACCAGTCCTAACACTAACCTTTTATTTTTAATGTTGAATGCCAAGCAAGGCAGCTGCCAGTACCATTTTTGTAAGTCTTTAGTTTGACTCGGCTGAGGTTTGAACCTGCAACTTCCTGTATCTGAGATGGATGCTCTAACCACTTGGCCACTTAAGTGGTCTCTTATGTGATAAGGGTATGATACTGTACGAGATGCATACAATAATCCAGTCTGATGATTCTAACATAAACATAGATGGCAAAATAAATTAAAAAGACATTTTAACCAAAGTCAGTAGGTCACAGTGACCAACTCTGGTGTAATACTGATGAAGATACATCCCTTACCAACTTTCATGAACCTATGTATAGCAGAAATGCCTTAATATATTCATGATGCTAACAAATTTGCCAGTCAAATGCGATATTTGATTCTATTTTTCAGCGCCTAAAAGGCCATATATGGCAACCAATACACATGGTGAATTAAGAACCTAGGGGAAAAAAACTCCCCAGCAAACTCACCAACCCATGGGAAGCTATTGGTAAGTATTCTCTGCACAGGCCAGTCAAATGTTAAATTTTTATCACATTTTTCCTCTTTTGTAGTAAGGGTTTAGTACTAATAGAAGTGCCTACAATCATCTACTTTTAATCACTCTAGTGTGAACTGAGTTAGAGAAATTTCTTAAAACACTGTTTAATCAAGCTTGTGTAACATGAAATAAAGGATACGGTGACCTACATTAAGAGTGGTGTCACGAGAGTGGATGTGGGTGGGGACAGCACAGAATCTGACCACCAGAGGAGGGAGGGGTGACACCATGAGTTACCGCACATGACTGTCTATAAAAGTTTTGAACTTTGTGCATGAAGGAGGTCCAAGGGGGTGGTACCATGCGTTACTACACTGGGTGACACCAACCCTAGTGATACCACTGACTCTAGTAATGGCACTTTATGAATCAAGATGCATCCCTTCACAAACTTGTATGAATCTATATATAACAGTATATATGATAGGTGGAAAACACCTAACTGACCAGGAGCTAAATGCAAGATGTAACCTAAGCCATCAAAATGTAGGTTACAGTGAACTTCATGTGTGGTAAGGATGTGGTACTAAAATAGATAGAAACAATCATATAGTTTGATGATTCTAGCATGAACAGGACTTATAAAACAAACTAAGTGCACAAAATTAATTAAACTAAAAGTAGCATGAAATATTGGTAAGACACCTAAATTTGTGAGTATGATATGCATGAAGGTGCACTCATTCACCACATTTCATTTCTTCAGGTATAGGAGTATTATACAGTGCACAAAAATCACTGAGCTACATGCTACAACTTCAGAAGAAATGTACAACTAATGTTATAACTGTACAAATTTAGCACTTAAGCCCTCGCCAGTGAAGACTGGTGTTATGAAACCTACTCCAAATTGTTTATATGACCTAGAAAGAATGACTGACATTCAGTGACAGTTTACATATGTATTGTATATGCTTGTACCTGTGCAGATACTAAAGGTAGTACCAAAAAGTGAACATTTAGATTAAAAATTTTCCCCCACCAAAAGGTATCTTTTGTAAAATTTATAATCAATTGACACATACAGGTCTTTCTTGTTAATAAAACAAAAACATTTTTCATTAAAAAGTAATTTTTTGTTAAAGAGGCAACATTGTTCACACAAAATAATGTGTTTTAACATGTTTAATGTACGGCTTACATCAACATTTAAATGTACTTTTTATGAAGAAAGTGACAATCTTCATGATCATTTCAAACTGTTCAAAAAATCAACTCTACTAATGAAGACTGCAATTTATCTAGCTCCATGCCTGCAAACACTGGCTTTGCAAGTAGATCCTATGTAGATGGCCATGTAGTACTAACTGCTGAGTGGGCCCAGAATGGCCAAGTGGTCTAAAGCACTCTCCGTTACCGATCACTGCCATCTCACCTCTGTCTGCGTGGGTTCGAGTCTCAGATTCGGCCAATGTGGGTATGTGAGAAAGCTTGCCAGTTGCTTCTCATGGGTTGGTGGTTCTTTCTGGGGGTTTTCCCAGGTTCTTTCTCCACCAATAATACTGGCCGCCATGTATAGCCTATCTTGTGCTGAAAAATGGCATTAAACCATACAACAACAACTAACTGTTGAATTCAGTTCAATAATAATGTTGGCTTGCTTACATGTTCACATGTATTACCTTTATACATTCAATCAAGAAATATCAGTAAATGTTTGTTAGCTGTCCACTGTGTCTGGGTTTTGTAGGACGTCTGATAAGCTAAAAGATAACTGATCCAAGAAGCTCCTTTCTTTACTTACCTTTAACTTATTATTGATTACTTATGCTTTCTTGTCCTTTTTATCTTAGTGGTTAGTGTGAGTTTTAACTTTACATCAAAACCATTAATGCATTTAATGTGTATCCCATTATGCAATCATGATGAAGACTGATTTATATGTGAATAAGTGCTTTCTTTTCATACATTATCGTAACTAATGAAGAAAATACTTCTGAACTACTGCACACACTTGATATGCAATAGCAAAGTTCTAAATGGAATAAAACCATATCAGTGGTCAATCAAAACTGAGGCCATCAGTGGTGGAAATATGTCATTTAAATTTACCAATGAGAGACCAGTACTCCATTCAGCCCATTGTACATGCATATTAAGCAGGCTCAATCATGACTATGTCCAGTGGTAACACTAGAAAATGGGCTAGATTCATTAAAGATGGATTTAATATAGGCACATATAGTCAAATATCAGAGGTAAATATCAGTTAATTCTTCATTAGGTTCTAGGGGGAAATGGGATTGCTCTCCCTTGTATTATAGGTACATGTTAAGCAATGATACAAGCCCCAAATTAGAAAAACTTGTTTCTTCTGGAAGAAAATTCAATCATTCTATACAATAATAAATCACTTCACTTTTTTTTAACATGTGGACAGAATGTATTGTCTAGACATGAAATGAAATGACAAGCTTCTCCGATCAAAATAAATGTCTTGTTCATAGAAAAGGCACTTTCATTACAGCTTTGAATTTGAAAATTTACTTAATGAAGGCTGTTTTAAGTAACTTGAATGTACTTATTATGATCAACAAACAAATTCACTCTCAGTTTTGATACAAAAGCATGTGGTCAAGCATAACAAGTTTAAATGATTCTAAAATCAAGGGATGGCATTAAAAATCATAAAGATGTCAGGATGGATAAAATTTATCCTAATTGTTTGTGTTTGATTACTGACTGCATAGTTCTTACATAGTGATATTCCTGTTGATTTAGTTCCAAACTATCAGTCGCTATTTTTATTACAAACTGGTTTGCTATTATTTATTACAAAACATTTTTAATCACCATCATTCAATAATGATGAGATTGATGTACATAAACTGTTGATGTCGTTCTGATATATCAACTATACACTACTATGTGCATATCTTTTCTATCTCTTCTAGTTTACCAGTTTCAAGGTTTCTAATAAAACCAGCCTTCAATAGATGGTCTTCATATGCAACTCATACCTTGGGGTGATACTGTCTACTATGCATGCATCAGCAATTTGGAGAATGGTCAACAGATGACTGGATAGACAGGTGATCCGTTCTGATAGGGTTACCACTAAAAAGGTCAGTGTTCTGATGGATTTAATGCTATAAGCCAAAACTTTCCATATACAAAGGTCAAACTAAATATTAAATTTATTAATTACTAGAGAATAGCCAATACTTAGAAAATATTTTCATTATGATGAAATACTGCCTAGCCAGGTTAAACTCCACTACCAGTAATGTCAGAAAGAAAAACAGGTGACTATCTACTTGTTGATCTAGTATGGACTAATGTAATTTAGTGTATGTCTCCTAGTTCTGCTTATAAGTGACTACCTTATGCAGTGGCAGCAAATTCCAACTTTTTGATATGTAATTCTCTCTGAACCACACCCAAACACAAATGTCAAAATAATCTAAATCAATGTTAATTGTCTGTCCTACAGTGGGAATAAAAGAAAGTTTTTTTTAATAAAAAAAACCTTATAAATTCTTGCTTGGTGGCCAAGACACAGAGAAAGAAAAAAAAATACAAATACTGATATTTGTATCATCGGGTGGGAAGGATAAGGCTAAACTGAGTCTAAAGTATTCTCAGTGGCATGCCATCTAATTTGTTTGTACCCCCAACCAAGTTTAAAGCCAGAGATTATCAATGATATAAAATAGGCAGTCATTTCATTCATTGATTAATAAGTTCTAACCCGATTGTTGCCAGGTGGTAAAAAAACAGTCAACTTGCCAGCATTTCAAATCAAGATTCTTTAGCTACACAATCATCATAATTGCTTGGGCTAGTCTGTGTTTTCATGTAGTGATGTGATGTAATTTACCACCATTAAAATCTCAATAATTCCATAAATTTTGGATTTTTTTCTCTTTGAACACATGTATAGAAGAGTTACTACTATCATCTATTGTTCAATATGTTTTAGAAATATAAAAATGAGACAATGTAAATATTGGATGCAGACAGCAGTTTTTACTGAAACAGACTATTACAGAAACCAGAAATAGACAGCAAACAGTCATGTTCCCTTGCTTACATTGAGAGCTTCAGTTTTGTTAAAATACCAAAAATTAAACACTGTTACAGATCACTTTGCAACAATCAGGTTAGTAATTATAAATCAATGAATTCAATCACTATGTTTTGTGCATTTTTTAATATCCTTGATGCGTTTTATTTTAAAAATCAATAGGGGGATAGAAATAAACGGAAGGGTGAGGTAATACTAGCTATGCCCTAGGTACATGTATTTGGAAAAATGCATTTTCAATGGGTAATATTAACTCTTTTAGATTTATCTCACTATTACATATTTATAACATCCCAAAACCCTTTGATATTATGCCAGGAGCTGTCAGAAAATGCAAATAAAAGAATAACCTGTCTGCCAAAATTTCTGACTTTTGGAGATCAACAGTTTTTTCATCAACAAGGAGAACTTGGCAAAATGCAAACATTTAATAACTTAAAATAAAGAATGTTAAGGTATTCATGCTTTTCTACATGTAAATGACAAAAAAGACATTTAAAACATATTTAAATTATTTCCTAAGTATGGTAATTTGGGGAAATTGTCTCTGATTGTGCATTAGAATTCACAGCACACTGATTTATTTCCAAACCGAAGTACAATCCTGGCAAATAAAATAAAGTACATGTTACATTCCATTGTTTCTATGTCATGCATGAATGACATCACCAACTGGAATTTTTTTCTTTCTGTAATAACTTCCAGAGTGCATAACTTAACAAATTTTCTTTACTTTTACTTTGGAAATATAAGTTTCTAAGGCAGCTTTATATTTTTTTCAAAAACAATCTTAAATGATGCATTAATGACTAGTTTTGAATAGAAGCCAAATCTTGGCCAGAAATCTCCACGGTGCAGTGCAGTATTTACTACACCACATAATCAGAAATATTTTTTTTTCATGTTAAAATTTGGCACTGGCAAGTCTCAAACAAGAAAAAAGGGATTTTATTAAATATATATTAAAAATTTTGATCTGAGACACAGAAAATCACGCATGCAAATAACTGGACAGCATATTCAAAGGCTTGTCAACAACCTACTGAGTTTAAGAATGTGTTGATTATTTGATCATTTTAGCTGTACTGATATTTACAATGACAGAATTTAGTGGTTAAAATACCACAAGATGTGCCTGCTGTATTTATAAGAGTACATCAAAAGAACACAATGCAATAGCCGGGCAGGAAGTTCAAAGATTTTGACTGGGCGGGAAATTCAAAGATTTTGACTAGCAGCTTGGGTGGGAAAATGTGCAGATAGTTAAAATGACTGAATTCAGAGGCAGAAAGACCCCCTGATGTACATGTGGTTAGTATACATCAGAACTTCAGCTTCCATTATTGTGTTCATTTCTGATTGTAGCAAAATAGATAGTGCATGCGACCTCAAAATCAAAACACATCAAGACTTGGACAAAATGTTGTTTGCAAATTTGCAGATGTATTTTGGGTTAAATGGCAAACTGACAATGATTTTTAATGAGATTCAGAAGAGTGCTAAATTTGCTAGAAATGATAGTTTGGATGGGATGGTAGACAAGTTTAAGAAAGTGTGTGATGCCTAGCTTAGTGTTTGGAATAAGACCATTCCTTGGATTGACAAACTTCACTCGCCCCGAAGGACTAATACAAGTTTTACCACTGTCCCTGTCAGACTATTCTGGACATTTAAGGTCACCAATACTGGTGCAAAACCCATACCTAATTCAATTCACTAAAATAAAATTCTGCAATACTTACTAATTGAAAAGCGGCAATTGTCACCTGAATAGTCTCTTCAAAATAATACTAATTTTGGACAAAAGGGACACCACCCCTATATTTTCACGACTCCATATATGGCAGACTTTTCTGTGCATGCCTTTGAAAAGATGTAATGTTTATGCATCAGGCTATGGAAATGAAATATATTACTTTGGAATATTTCGGTTGACATTTCAGCCAAAAATTGAATTTTCAACAAAAACAGCATGTGATCCAATCTTTACAGAAATTACATAGTGTTGTGAAGAATTACCAGGTGCGCCTAATAGGCTGATATGGTTGTACATATCAGTGTTATAAAGAATGGGTAATTAAACTCAATGGCAACCAACAGTTCTTCTAATCTGCAAAGTCCCACATTTTCTGTGATGGGACTGCAACTTTTACTAGTGGGACTTCTATTTTTATGAAAATGGTAGTCCTGGACTCCTAGTTTTAAAATCTCAAGACCTCTGATTTGAAGTATCTGTTTTGCATAATTACCCATAATTCCTTACAAAGCATTTTCATATGATAACGGTATGGTGCAAAAAAAGACCTGTTTTAATCTCAGAGTCCAATGTTAATCTCCAAAAGCACATTAGAGTTATCCTCACTGAATATAGCTGCTAATGGTGGCACTTTTTAAAAAATAGTTTTGTATTTTGCACAGGGTTAGATTTTTTAAAGAAAAAGAATTTCCCAGGTTTCCTTCACTGGTTATACTGGCTGTTTAAACGGACTTTGTAAATCTTAGGTATTATAACAAGAATTTTTAATTTCCTTTATTTTGGTGTAAGATTGATGTGTGTAATATGGGTTACTGTGTCTGTGGTGTCATTAGATGGCTTGGTCAGCAAATTCACCAAGCAGCTTTACTGCTAGCACCTGCCTATATTCAGTAAACTAATAAATGTTTCTGAAGTAAAAAAAAAATATATTAAAAAACCTCCTATTTATGGAAAAACCATGTACTTTGTACATCTAACACACTGCGAATATACAGCTTGGCTTTACTTCATATATGTAACTTTCAAAATACTGCTAGCTCTGCTAAGTCATTTTCAATCCCAGATTCCCTGGACATCAGAGATAAATTGTGGGTGAAAAAGAGCCAGTAACTTCATTTGCATTTTAATAATTATTAATTCATTCTTTGCACTTTCAAAAGCTGATTTGTCTAATCTGGCAAAATTCAATTTTTTTTTCCTATTTTAATAACTGCTAAAGATAAGTGTATTTTAGACTAAGTCAGGCTGATTTTTTTAACACAAGGGAACAGTCATTTTTTTTTTACAATTTCCACTGGTACAATATCCATTGACATTTCAGCCACAGTACATGAAAGTAACATATATGTATACCAATATTCTCTTCATTGTACATGCTGCAAATGGAAAAAACTTCACGGGAATCACCTTATGCCTGCCACTCTCTCAGAAGTTCATAATATCTGCAGAGCACTCCAATACTTAGTCCTGTAATGAAAGATGCCTCTCTTGATATATCTGTGTGGCTGGTTAATTGTTTACAAAGATGATAAGTATGTTGAATGAAGCAAAGCTATTTAAACACTTTAATATTATATTATTTTAATTTTATTTGTTTCTTTAAAGAAATACACTTCAACCTAATCCAATTGTGGCATTCCCGGCTTCCATCGCATTCCAGCCCACTGAATTGACAGTCAAGGAAACTTGAGAACATGTCATTTGTTTGCCTTAGTCAGAATTTAAAATTATTAGAAGAAAGACATCAGAGCAAATAAATCATACTAAAGCAATATGACTTTAATTTGTAGAAAAGTGTTACCAAAAACATGAGATATTCCTGGAAATCTGATTTCTTGTTCCAATGTTAGTTGACCTTAGAACACGTTACACAATGCTGTTAATTCAGAAGTAAGAAGGCGACCTAAAAAACAGTTATATCAGAGGTGGCATCTTACATTGGAGGACAACCCCAATACTAGTCCTAGATGTAAGACCTCGAAATTGATATTTATGTTTTGGGTGTCTGGATCTTACTGCCTAAATGATGGCACTGTTTTGATATCAACTAACAGTTTAATGAAAGTCAAATATTCAGGAATAACTCACACAACTAAAACGATTTTACAAAGTAAAGTCATAATGTTTTAGTCAGACTTTACTTACTTTGATGTCTTTTTTCTTATAAATTCAATTTCTCACAAAAGAAATGGAACTGTTTTCAAGTTTTGTTGGCCTACATTTCAATTGGCTGGAATATGATGGAAGCTGGGAATGCCAAAATCAGGTTAAGCTGAAGTATACTTCTTGAATGAAACGAATAGAAATATATTAATATTGAAGAAAGTGTTTAGACAGCATTGTTTCGTTCAAAATTCCTAATCTTATCATCCTTTTAACCAGTATTCCAATGTTTGGTATTCCCGGCTTCCATCGCATTCCACCTAACTGAAATATAGGCCAACGGAACTTGAAAATATGTCCATTTGCTTGTGTAGCAGTTGAATTTAGTAGGAAAAAGACATCAGAGTAAGTATGGCTAAAACATAACTTTAATTTCTAGAAAAGTGCTGATATGGGCTGCCAAGTGTGTGAGATATTCTTGAAAAGTTTTGATTTGTCGTTCCGATGTTAAACGACATCGGAACACGCATCGCAGGGCTGTTATTTGGGGAGTAAAACCTAGACACCCAAAACAAATATCGAGAACTTACTTGTAGGACACCCCAATAGCAATAATATAAACACTGTGATTATCACTTCCAGTAGAATATATACTAACCGCTGACAAAATGATCTGAGCATACTCTGACATTATCCACATTTAAGGATTTGAAATCCCGTCTCAGTCTTGCAAACCAAGTGTCTCTCCGTCTTGCTGACAATTCTAATGTTTGCGGGCCATGGTTTTTCATTACACTCGGTATTCGATAGAACGACTTTCTACCTCTATTTGAGTCATTAAATCGTCGATTTGTACACCCAACTACGTAACAGACAACCATTGTGATTTACTCTCGGATTTAGAATCAAGAAACAGCCAATATTTGATTTTCAATATACAGAATCTGTTTTCAATTAGGATAAGCTTAAATAAACATCAAACAATAGAGCCCGAACTATTTTTACGCTCTCCAACGTTAGAGAGTAGGTCTTCTAACAAAACTTCTTGTAAGATAACAAATCCGGGTTACAAAAAAAAATTGTCCCGTTCCAGAATCATTTTCAAAACATGAATACTGTAGCAAATTGTGACTTTAAACGTTGAAACCCTTTAAAATGCGTAATATAATACAGCTGTCAAACAAGGCGGACAAGAGCTTAACGCAGCTTCAGTTATATGAGCAGATCCCGAAAACCCTCACATAGGCCTCTTCGGGTTAAACGTTTCACCCAAAGTATAGCATTTGTACCCTAACCGCAGATTATTAAAATGACAAGCATAAAGGGTAACACAGATGCGCAAAGCTAATCCATTTAATTAATTAATTTATAATTTGAATGTCGCCAAAGGTCCTTAAAAGTGCAAACATTTTGGCGTTCCTAAATAAACAGGAATTTCTTTAATAACATTGTAGCAATATTTGCACGGTAGAATATATTTTTTCTGACAACAGATACGGTGTAGATTATGCTCGTTGATAAGCTCTTAATGATTTGAAAAGTTATGTTACTTTCAGAGTTACATCCTTTTAAAAAAAATCTTAACAAGAGTAAAAGTTGTTATGCACATTTAATTAATATTATGTTCTTTGACCTTTGTCTGTGATTGAAAGTAGAGACTAGATCTACATGACTATTTTCGTATTTTTCTGTCATGAGTTTTTTCACTGTAAATGGTAAACTTGATATTTATTAAAACCTATTTCAGCACCTAAACTTATTTATAAATATGATAGAATCTTCCATTTGAAATTGCCTACATCATGTGCATTCCATCGTGTTTTACGTCAAGGGAAATTAATATAAATAGGTTTCTTATGTTTTTATGCCTGTTTCATCTCAGTCTTTGCGAATCTATGCTGAGAGTGTTTTCGAGTCCCACGAAGGGAGTCATGCGCTGACATAACTTCCTATTTAAAGTTCTTTGTTGCAAATGGTCAAATACAAGCCATCTTTGAACTAAAATAAGACGAAAGCCTAATTCGGGGCCTTCTTTCATTCGTGACGCATAGCGTCAGCAGTTTCAGAAGATAGAAGATGAAAGACTAGACTATCATTTCAACGAATCTTATGCTAATAAATTTAGGAATACTGTGATGAATATTCAGGATTTAAATACCGAAGAAGGAACGGACAACTAGTTGTGTGGGAACATATTCGAAAATGATATTGAAGAGGTCGTAAGAGCTGAAGAACAATAAATTAAGCGGTCGTGATAAATATATACATAACATGTAAATTATGTTCATCATCATACATAACATGTAAACTATGCGCATCAGTTCATTAGTTCCATTTTGCGACACACACACACGCACGCACACACACACATACACACACACACACACACACACATTTTATTCTCCCGTCACAACAGTGATTTGTACATTAATGTATTGGTAGTATTGTGGTTTTTGTTTTAAAAGAAAGAAAAAGCCAACTATATTGATGGATACTCAAAAGAATATGCTGTATTCCTGAATAAAGAAACGGTCGACAGAACAGTATGGCGTCTTATCCTTTTAATTAAAGCTTTATTCTCTTGAAGTAAAATTAAAACTGTTACGATTAATTAGTAACTATTTTCGAGATGTTATGGTTCTCGTTTTGCTCAAGGGCCATCGTTCACGGTATATTCAGAAGAACCAAGGGGTCATCAAGGAAGATTGCTTTCAGCATTGCTATTGGTGGTCATGATAAAAGATTTAATATCTTTATTAGAATCACCAAAATCTAGAATACAAAACAAATTGGGGCCTCAAGCATCCCATGCGTTCTACTTATTGGTGACACGACCCAGTTATCCTCTTCATTTACTGGCATGGGCATTCGGCTTCAGACCTTTTATCAACTGAGTGCTTACTGTTATGCAATGTTTATAAATACAATAATCTCGTTCACGTTCGGAGATAAGTAGATTCATCTTGTTTCGTCAAACTTTCAATAAATGTTACAATGGAAAATGCGTGTGAAAGGAAGCTCAGCATTTTTTTTTTGTCACTGTAGGGGATGGCGTAGGAAAGGATGGCATGAAACCAGTTTAAAGTGCCAAGATCTTGACAACATATTGGCCAACTATACTGTATGGGTGGTTAAACTAAAAGCTGCAAGAAACTTCAAGATCTCAATAAGTATTCATCTAACCAATCAAGGGATATCCAAATAAAAAAATAGTTTTCTATAAAAAGCCAAATCTGTTGAGCAAATTTTCATTAGCATGGAATATTGTGTTCAACAGAAGAATTCTTGATTTCCTGATACATCAGAATATTTGTTTTGTTAAAGATAAATATCATGGTCTTGTGTATTACCAACTTGGGGACTTTTATCCATTTGTACCTGAATACCCTATAGTATGTGCTGAAACCTATCTGGAAGGGGAACATCGAAACAACAGTTAACTGTTTCTCGAAAAGAGATTGTGAAGATCAGAACTGGAATTTAGACCTGAACTACCCTTTGCCCACATATTTGAATATTTTCATTCATGCATACTTACAAACATACTTCAACACATCTATACATACATTCTTACAGGCATGCACGCACACGCACACACACACACACACATCTTTTAGCACAAAAAAATCAATAATATACAATTTGACTGTTAAAAATGCGAAATGAGTAAAATGTTATAAGTTAAACCGGTTTTTTAATTTTTGGTACTTTTTTGTTAAGAAATTTACACGGAAATTTAGAAATGGAACAGGGCTTACTCGAGGTGTCGTATTTTAACTATGTAATTTACTCTATTTTAAGAGAATATGACATGAACTACTTTCTGTCATCTCCAGCCCTCATTGCATCTGATACGAACTTCCTCAACGCTACTTCTTCTCCTTCCCCACCCACGTCCTTTGCTAATAATCACTTTGTATTGGCAAGTCCTTCCCCCGACGATTTTGGAACGACTCCTAGCCATCACCCATCAGATCTCGTCACAAATTATCGAGGAATGTTCTTTTAATAACACCAGTATAATTTTGTCTTTCGAAAAGACAAGGAGAGACGTTTTAGAACCATGCTATTGTATACTTTGACTTAGTGCTTATTTCTTCTCGTCAGTAGACACACAGTTTTGAGTTCAAACATTATGTAAGTTCAAGTTGAATGTCAAGTAGAAACCCACTCTATACATCGACATGGTAGACTATAATATGGATTTTTAAAAAGTGCTAAATTTAAAGACGTAATACAAGCAATATTCCAATATATTGTTAACGCTATGTTAAATATCACACACACACACACACACACACACATACACACACACACACACACACACATCATCATCATCATCATCATCATCATCATCATCATCATCATCATAATCATCAGAGTATATTTGTAATACTAATATTGAGGACTTTGAATAGCGCCTAATCACTAGAATCTCTAAGTGCTTTACAACAAATATAATGATATGACTACAAAAAAACAAAACAAAAAAACGATGGTGATTGGTTACTGTAAGAAGCATTGAAAGAACCATCTGTGCGTGGGTGGGATAGGGGAGGTGTAAATTTACACTTCAATTGAATTTCCTCACATAATAATTCTCATTTAAGCTGTACAATGATGATATGAATGATTATATTCCTCGATATATCATCTACATAGTAGCAGTTCAGCCAAGAAAAAGTGTTAATTTAGTAAGGTTTCTAAATTACTGTTGAGTTACGTTCGTAGTTCAATTGATTGATTTATATCTTTATTTCATCCGTGCATCATGAAGAATAAAATCAATAGTACAAATAATACAATAAATCAGAAAGTACAAGAAGTAAAGGTGAGAATAAGATATATTTACACGTGATTAAATACACCCACACCTCCCCCCATATATATATATATATATATATATATATATATATATATATATATATATATATATATATATATATATATATATATATATATATATATATATATGTCATAGATTGTTTTGAACATTTTTGTAAACACATTTTAATAGTGGGATTACCATTTAAGTAAACACAATTGTAGCTTTAGAGGTAACAATTGCAAAATTTATTTTAAATTTCAGCTATTGCATTATTCATTAAAATACTATTGGAATGGTCATCCATTGCGATGACAGCAATACTACCAGTGATGAAACACTGTATGCTGTTAACATACTAAATTATAGAGTTACTGACAAAGATTTAACTTGGAATTTGTTCATTATCAGCATCGATACAATTGTTATGTAATGTCTCCACATGGAAGCAAGATTTAACATATATGAGATGGAAATACTTCAGGTGTTCATTGCTTTAAACAATTAAAAACTCACGCATCATCGTTCATAAGAGAATATTCACCAAATCATTTTGTACACTGTGTCTAAGTGCACTTACACATGCAACAGAACTATCACTAATATCATTCCAAAACATCGCACGATTTTGTTGAAGAAAACTACATTCGGATAAAATATGAACAACGACTGAGGTACAGACTCTTTCACGATAAAATACTGCCCCTTCCAGAGATTTAAAACGTCCATAGAGATGGGCTTCTGTACTTATAATGCTTCCAACTGCAATGGCATGAATTGATGGCAAAGTATCGCTATCCAACAAATAAATAAATAAACTTGTTATCCTAGCAAAATATAATCCGTATAATTACTAATTTATTCAGTTGATTTGACATAATTTCACAATGATAAGACGCACAACAATTACAAGCGATTTCATTATTTACGTAAACAATTAAGGTATTGTTTATCTTGATACTTTGAGAAAAGCTATTAATGTTGGCTGGAATTGTTCCCTGTATGCACCATGATCATGACCGTGACCATCATCCTCACCATCATCGCCAGAAACGGTATTACAATCAAATTCTGCCTCTACTTTTGTTGGCTGATTCAATACAAGAAATTTGTTACTGACCAAGGAAACCCTTCCCGTTACCTTTATTGTAATTGTATTTACGGACAGTACATAGAAAATCTGAACTTTTAAGAAATACATATCGGTTAGTCAATCTGATTTTAATTTTTTTAATAATTGTAATCTTTCAAAAGCACATGGTTACACTTATTCACTTAGTACTTTATATAGTTGTTGAATTCCTAACTTGAATAGAGGTCATTGTACGTGATTTTAAGATCTGATGAATTACATTTACTCTGCTATATCCAAATTTTTTCTCGCGGAGGTGCCAGGATAATACCATTCTAATGGATCATCACTGAAGCAAATCAAGTTTCGTCTATAGTCTTGGCAACTGTATGACTTATTTACTCTTCTTAAATTTAATTATCACGCGAAGCGCGCACGCACGATGCGAACCTTTCTGACATCTAGATTCCTTTACTAACCAATGATATACGAGCGAGCGTAACAGAAAAGGACAAACCAGTCAGTTTTCTATGCCAAGAATATTTATATGGCCTTATTCAAGAGTACGAGTTGAAATTGAGTGGACGTGAATGTTAACTTATGCTGTGAGTGGAATTTTGCAAAAAAGTTCATAAACAAGCATTACAAATCTGAGACATAAGCTGAAACATATGAGCGTTTTCGAATATGCTGTATGTAAAATCTAAATCTTTTACAATGAAATGTTAAAAAGAGAGTATTTTATAATAAAATTCTTCGTATTCAGGAGCTGTAATCATTTAGTAAGAATAAACAAAGCATGACTGTCATCTAATTAGCAAGAACATGTGAGTATACTGTTACCAATCGAATTCCTTTTTCTGAAATTAAGAATCAATACATTTATTATGACGAACTTATCTATGACGACAATTGTACTGTCTTATAATTATATGTCAACCATCAGGTTCTCATTTCGATGATTCTATAGGGCAGTGCTTCTCACCCCCTTCCAGTGAGGGAGAAACAGCAATTTCTCAACCGAGAGCGTTGATCTGGCAGATCTATAGTCTCTTTACAGGAGAATTAGGATCTCGTCCGATTGTTGCTGAGGAGGGATATTTGATTTGTCTGACAGTCCATTTATCGGTGTTCAGACGCTACACACACACACACACACACACACACACACACACACACACACACACACACAATTACATATTTACGAATCACATATTCATCAACAAATTTTTACTCAGTTGCATAAATAATATCATATATATATTTTTTCATCTTAAAGTGGGACAAATGATATTCCATTTTATGACGTTAGCCTACCTGAACTGAAATCGACTGATGTGGCAGGAAATCAGATATGCTGGAAATATTCCAGGTTTTAGTCAGTTTCTTTGATTGGCAGATTACTCCTTCCATCCTAAGGACTCGAAGTAATTGGGGCCAACTCTAATTACACCGAGTTTGGTTTCTTTTGGTGGAGCGATTCCATGTTATAAGCGAAAAAAAAATGCCGCATGGCATTATCACTTAATGCTACTGGATACAGTGGGTTAGAAACCATTCTGCATTATTTGTATGACATCCACTGGAAACACGAACAATGGAGCTCTATAAATACATTCAATCCACTCAGCTGTTGTGTCAACAATCAGTTTCTAAATTAACTTTCAGGAAATATTACAATATGCGCATGTCATTTATCTTTATGAAGGGTTTATAAACATTTGCAAATCCGCATCTTCGAAGTGGCGATGTTTTAGTGAGACGAAAGGCTCTGAAAAAGAAATTAGTTATAATATAAAGGAAATTGAATTATAAAGATTTTTTATGTTGCCGTATATTTCAGTGACCAAAGGCAGAGTTAGTCAACATAGACGTTTGTCTTAAATATAATATAGTACACTCGTTGGAAAATATATACGCTGTACCATAATCAAGAAGGAGATACTTTAAGAACTGTTTGGAATGGTAATGCCTTGTGTGAGTAGAAAAAACTCCTCAAAACTCTACCAAGGCAAAACGTATCAAATTAATTTATTGATAATATTATATTATAGAGACTGATTTATTGATAACAATATTAAAACTGATTTATTGCTAATGTTATAAAGACTTATATATTGATAATATTATAGAGACTGATTTATTGATAATGTAATAAAGACTGATTTATTTGATAATATGACAGAGACTGATTTATTGATAATATTATAGACTGATTTATTGATAGTATTATAGAGACTGATTTATTGTTAATATTACAGACACTGATTTATTGATAACATTATAAAGACTGATTTATTGATAATATTATAGAGACTGATTTATTGATAAGACTGATTTATTGATAATATTATAAAGACTGATTTATTGATAATATTATAGAGACTGATTTATTGATAATATTATAGAGACTGATTTATTGATAATGCTATAAAGATTGATTTATTGATAATGTTATAAAGACTGATTTATTGATAATGTTATAAAGACTGATTTATTGATAAGACTGATTTATTGATAATGTTATAAAGACTGATTTATTGATAATATTATAGAGACTGGTTTATTGATAATATTATAGAGACTGATTTATTGATAATATTATAAAGACTGATTATTGATAATATTATAGAGACTGATTTATTGATAATGTCATAAAGACTGATTTATTGATAATATTATAGAGACTGATTTATTGATAAGACTGATTTATTGATAATATTATAGAGACTGATTTATTGATAATATTATAAAGACTGATTATTGATAATATTATAGAGACTGATTTTTTGATAATGTCATTAAGACTGATTTATTGATAATATTATAGAGACTGATTTATTGATAATGTCATAAAGCCTGTATTGCTAATGTTATAAAGACTGATTTATTGATAATATTATAGAGACTGGTTTATTGATAATATTATATAGACTGATTTATTGATAATATTATAAAGACTGATTTATTGATAATATTATAGAGACTGATTTATTGATAATGCTATAAAGACTGATTTATTGATAATATTATAGAGACTGGTTTATTGATAATATTATAGAGACTGATTTATTGATAATGTTATAAAGACTGATTTATTGATAATATTATAGAGACTGATTTATTGATAATGCTATAAAGACCGATTTATTGATAATGCTATAAAGACTGATTTATTGATAAGACTGATTTATTGATAATGTTATAAAGACTGATATATTGATAATATCATAGAGACTGATTTGTTGATAATGTAATAAAGACTGATTTATTTGATAATATGACAGAGACTGATTTATTGATAATATTATAGAGACTGATTTATTGATAATATTATAGAGACTGATTTATTGATAATATTATAGAGACTGATTTATTGATAATATTATAGAGACTGATTTATTGATAATATTATAGAGACTGATTTATTGATAATATGACAGAGACTGATTTATTGATAATATTATAGAGACTGATTTATTGATAATACTGTAGAGACTGATTTATTGATAGTATTATATAGACTGATTTATTGATAATGTTATAATGACTGATTTATTGATAATATTATAATGACTGATTTATTGATAATGTTATATAGACTGATTTATTGATAATGTTATAAAGACTGATTTATTGATAATGCTATAAAGACTGGTTTATTGATAATGTTATATAGACTGATTTATTGATAATATTATAAAGACTGATTTATTGATAATATTATAGAGACTGGTTTATTGATAATATTATATAGACTGATTTATTGATAATGTTATAATGACTGATTTATTGATAATATTATAGAGACTGGTTTATCGATAATGTTATATAGACTGATTTATTGATAATATTATAGAGACTGATTTATTGATAATGTTATAAAGACTGATTTATTGATAATGCTATAAAGACTGATTTATTGATAATATTATAGAGACTGGTTTATTGATAATATTATATAGACTGATTTATTGATAATATTATAAAGACTGATTTATTGATAATATTATAGAGACTGGTTTATTGATAATATTATATAGACTGATTTATTGATAATGTTATAAAGACTGATTTATTGATAATATTAAAGAAGACTGATTTATTGATAATGTTATAAAGACTGATTTATTGATAATGCTATAAAGACTGATTTATTGATAATATTATAGAGACTGGTTTATTGATAATGTTATATAGACTGATTTATTGATAATATTATAAAGACTGATTTATTGATAATATTATAGAGACTGGTTTATTGATAATATTATATAGACTGATTTATTGATAATGTTATAAAGACTGATTTATTGATAATATTATAGATACTGATTTATTGATAATGCTATAAAGACTGATTTATTGATAAGACTGATTTATTGATAATGTTATAAAGACTGATATATTGATAATATTATAGAGACTGATTTATTGATAATGTTATAAAGACTGATTTATTGATAATGCTATAAAGACTGATTTATTGATAATATTATAGAGACTGATTTATTGATAATATTATAAAGACTGATTATTGATAATATTATAGAGACTGATTTATTGATAATGTCATAAAGACTGATTTATTGATAATATTATAGAGACTGATTTATTGATAATGTCATAAAGCCTGTATTGCTAATGTTATAAAGACTGATTTATTGAAAATATTATAGAGACTGGTTTATTGATAATATTATATAGACTGATTTATTGATAATGTTATAAAGACTGATTTATTGATAATATTAAAGAAGACTGATTTATTGATAATGTTATAAAGACTGATTTATTGATAATGCTATAAAGACTGATTTATTGATAATATTATAGAGACTGGTTTATTGATAATGTTATATAGACTGATTTATTGATAATATTATAAAGACTGATTTATTGATAATATTATAGAGACTGGTTTATTGATAATATTATATAGACTGATTTATTGATAATGTTATAAAGACTGATTTATTGATAATATTATAGATACTGATTTATTGATAATGCTATAAAGACTGATTTATTGATAAGACTGATTTATTGATAATGTTATAAAGACTGATATATTGATAATATTATAGAGACTGATTTATTGATAATGTTATAAAGACTGATTTATTGATAATGCTATAAAGACTGATTTATTGATAATATTATAGAGACTGATTTATTGATAATGTTATAAAGACTGATTTATTGATAATATTATAGAGACTGGTTTATTGATAATATTATATAGACTGATTTTTTGATAATGTTATAAAGACTGATTTATTGATAATATTATACATATATTGACAATATTATAATGTTACGTATATTTGATTTAAATAATTTATTTATTTTTGTCAGATTGAAATTTGACATTTTGGATTAAAAATGTATTCATTGGGAGATTTGTCTAGAAATTTTCACTCTACAAGTAAACAACAGATGTTAACCTCATTTTCTCACCTTGCTTCAGAGTGTAAACAAGCTTCTAAAATGATTGGTTGATTCCAAGGACATCTTTCTAGATCATACTGTATACGTGACTTTACGAGCATGGGTTCATTCTGTGACCTTCTAGAAAATCACGTGACCCCTTCCTGTTTACGAGAGAATCAGTATATAACTGTGTTTTGAAACCTAACGGTTCAGTAGTTAGTCTGGGCTTTGGAATACAAAGATGTGTGTTTTATTGTTTGAGTGTAAATTATTTCAATTCTTTTGGGATCAAGAGGAATTTATTGTTTTATTTATGTAGAAATTACTTGTGCTCATTTGAATTATTATAAAACTAAAACTGACTTCATCACGTGACATCGTCTTCCGTATTGGATTACATCGTCAAGATTCGAACCGAGAACTATTAGGGCATTTTATTATCAGGACTCTTGCAATTCCACTAGTGGATTATATTGTGAATTCTTTTTGGATTATTCTTTGGACTTGATTCTCTAAAACCGTAAGTTTTTTTATTTTCTTTTATGAAAAAAAATTGTTTGTTAAATTTTACACGCTTGTTATTTTCACTTCTTTCTATGTTGCTGCTTATTCGAGCCTAAGCACGTAACAATAAAGACTGATTTATTGATAATATTATGGAGACTGATTTATTGATAATATTATATAGACTGATTTATTGATAATATTATAAAGAAGGATTTATTGATAATATTATAAGAATGATTTATTGATAACATTATAAAAACTAATTTATTGATAATATTATAGAGACTGATTTATTGATAAGATTGATTTATTAATAATATTATAGAGACTGATCTATTGATAACGTTATAACGACTGATTATTGATAATAATATAGAGACTGATTTATTGATAAGACTGATTTATTGACAATATTATAGAGTCTGATTTATTGATAATATTATAAAGACTGATATATAAAACAAGCAGCAGATTGTCGTAAGACAGCCTCTAAAACTATAATGGCACGGAATGATCACAATATTTGTTGATTATTCTGAATGTTTTTAACGCATTAAGTGTAATAAATAACGATTCTATTTTTTGAAATAGAGTATGGCTAAATATTTTCATTTAATTGAGCTTCCCCATATTCTTCAACATAATTATCAACGGAGGAAATAAAGAAATAAGTTTTTTAAACATTAGTTTAAATTAAATATTTATTTCACAATGTTTTCGATGCTCTGTATTTGCTTTTCTAATTTTTGCCTTTTTAGTTGTTTTTTTATGCAGCCATTTTCAAATTGTAGACAAGCCAGTCTATGTTCACAAGTAGTGAATATTACATATATTTTTTAAACACAACAAAAATGCATTGAATTCATCAGTTTTCAGAGAGACGATATAAATATTTCACGAATTTGTATGAAAGCAGCGGTTTAGCTATTTGTTTGGAATTTTCAATTGTGGTCATGTGTTACAGAATAATATAAAGGAACATAAAAAGGCTGATATATTGATACTCATGCACAAAATTATAATTTATCCTAAATGTTCCTGTTAGGTACATACTACAGAGAAGGGAAATATGTTGTTTTAAATCTTATTCTTTTACACGGAATGTTTAACATTAACATGTACAAGTATTGTAATACCCATCCTATCATAGCTCATTGAAGCAAGATTAAAACCGCTTTTATTTAGTAAAAAATACAATAGTTTTAATCTGTTTGAAATCGAAACATTATTTGTTCTGAAAAAGAGGACGACTTACATACACTTACTTAAGTGAGCAATATGCCCCTAGAGAAAGTTATCTTTTGTATATCATGTAAAGATCATGTAAGCTTGTTATGATCATGTGCCATCTGCTGGTATTCCATCATTGTCATTTAATAAAATTGACATTGATTTTTATAATTTTAATTATAGCTTGCTATTAATCAAAGAGTTTCACGAAGACCCTCAATATGTTGTAATGTTCTACTACCCATGCAAATATTCCATAATGCCTACCATGGATGGATGACTTTCTTAAATTGTTGCTTTAGATTTTACATCATCTAACTTAACACATTCGTCATAAATAACCAAGTCTAAGAAGTATCCTGTTATTCAGTAATAAATAATTCCAGCCCTTAACATCATGTTTCATCTGGATCAATTAGAATTGTATTGCGGTTAGAAACACTTAGGTTGCAAATCTTACTGTATATAAGCGTTGGACATATACAATAAGAAAGGGAATATATTTCATTTGGGTGTTTCAAGTATATGCATGTGCATTAGTTGTAATATAAATATGCATTTCGTGTGCATGTATGTTTTTAATTCTTCTGTTCACCTGTAGGTTGATAACTTGCTAAACATTAGAAAAGCTATATCCGGTTTGCATGCAGTCTATTATTATGTGTATTTCTTATATCAAGTCAAAAGCAATGATAATCAGTATACAAACTGTTTACACTAATATTACTGACTTGAGTACTTTATTTATTTTTGCTTGTCCAAATATATTTAGTTTCTGTAAATTGCTTATATAATTTATAATATCATGAATATAACATATTTATAATCCTAGGTAAAAAGATATTTTGCAATGGTTGAGAGAAAATATGTTAATTTCATTTAATGACGATAACTACCAAATATATGGCATGGTTTAAATTGTGCAGGAAGAAATCAATTATGTATTTTGATAGCTAAATAAACATAATTGTATTTAGCTAAAGTTATATTACAGCTTGAGGATATCATAAATTTTGCAAGCTCAGTTTAAAATGCTGGAATAAAATCCAAGACATATTTTATGGGGGAGAAAAGCTTGATTTAAAACAATACGTGGGGGATTGGTGTGCTGAGTAGCTGTTTAAAACCAAACTATAGGAACACGAAAATTTAACATAAATCTCAAATCAGTCGTACGTTGAAAGGATTTAAGAAAAGCTGCAAATTGCTTCAAATAAGAATATGCGTTTTAGATAGATGTACTGATAGTAACCAAAAGGCAAGAATTGTCCATTACGTACGGGGAATTACACTTTAAAGAGCGTGCGTTGCCATAAGCCCTTTATTCTAATGTAACACATTGAAGGAATATATGTCTTTTCTCAAAGGAAATTTATTCCATATTTGATCATATTATATAAATTTGGAAATGATGAATATCAATATTGATGTTTCCTTTTTGTCGTTTATATATATATATATATATATATATATATATATATATATATATATATATGCCTAGGAATATTGATTGTTTAAAAAAAAAACATAATACATAGCTAATTTTTCGTTGTGAGTGAAGATTAAATAGTAGGCTCACTATTAAAGGAGTAAGCATGTTTGTCTTAACCTGAGTCTAGGACATTGGTACTCTCCCATGGAAAAACATGGCGTGTCTGATGTTTTCCAGTCCTCTATTATTATCTTGGTAATGTACATTATCTTGATCACGACTTAGAATGTTCAAGAAATGTACTTTTGACCCGCATTCTTATTCTTCTGTTGTGTATTATCTTTTTCTATAATATGTTTACTTGTGAAATTATTCATTCTTGCTCTACCATCTTTAACAGAATCAGTTTTGATGTTGTGTCTATTATTATAATCGGGTGGAATTTTGTAGTAAAAAAAAAAATATTATTTTCTGGAAATGCAAGTGCTCATCAATAATATTCTTGGACCGGAACATTAATTTAGAATTATGACGAATTTAGATAACATGTTTGGATTATATTATTGCGATTCATCAAAAGATTTAGAACGTCATCACAAATGCAGGCTATTGGCTCATTAGCACATTCGAGACTACATGCACATCAACACATCCAATATTGGAACTTATTTCGAATACCATTGGAATTGAGTAGTAGCTTTATACGTATGGACCTCTAAACAATATTGGGTTTAGTTAGGAATTAATTCACAATACTGTAAGTTCTTTTTAAAGTTTCACTTTTTTAATGTGCAATAAATTATTTTTAGCGTAAGACGATTTTACCGATTCTAATAAAAGGATTTCCTGCCAAAAAAAAATGGTAAAATTTTATATTTTATATAAAAATGGTGTTAAGATTAGTATGTGACATGGTTAGCCTGATGTTTATACGAATGTAGTTTGTTTACATTGTTTACATTGTTTACATTGTTTACATTGTTTACATTTGTTTACATTGTTTACATTTGTTTACATTGTTTACATTGTTTACATTGTTTACATTTGTTTACATTGTTTACATTGTTTACATTTGTTTACATTGGTACGAACATCATATTCAAGATAGGCTTTTGTTACTAAATATGCATTACTTTGATGAAAAAATAAATAGATGATTTTTCTAATATTTTGTTTCACTACTGTAAATTTACAGTCTATGTTCACAATAACCATTGCGCAATGCTTTATTTCGCACTTTTGCCATAACCCATTTCCAATTTTGTTTAAACTGTGGAGGAGAAAACCTTCCTAAGTATTTCAGACATTTGTTTGGCAGGAAATCCTCTTATTTGAATCGGTAAAATATTGGGATAATAGCAAATTAATACTGCTGCTTTATCCCTAAACACACGTTTTTATGTCACATAAATAATGAGTTGTAAACACCAAAGACGTTATAATATGAACTGTTCATTCACATGATAATGGGCTTTAATCACACCTTCACAAATAGCGTCCCGCCATCATAAATATTTTTTACTTTCTCTGAACATTGAAACTTTTGTTACTTATCATCATAACCATACAACGGTTACGTTATAAACCAGCCAATATATGAACAAAATATTATTAAAAAGGTAATCGTTACAGTAACATACTCGTGTAGAGGAATCTAAATTCATAACTAAAGTTGAAAACGTGCAATATATAAACGAAACGACTATCAGTCACTTCAATACAGATTAATTGCACTCAGTTACAGGACAAGTCCGTGGCACTGAGTGGGATGTGGTTGAAGAAGAGAACATGAATAATAAGCTTTTATTGTTCTAAAATTAACTTCTGAAATATATAATACGATCTCGTTTATCAATAGCAAATTATATTACCACTGAATGGTGAGAGATATTCGCCAAAGTTAAATTTAAATTTGCTGTGAAAAATCACATCAGTAAATAAATCAATGTTGGGTGAATTAAAGTATAACAAAGAGAAAACAATTTTTATCTTCGATTTTTAAAAGGGAGACTCTGTGGTTGTACCTTATATTTAAATATAGTTGGTGAATGCATGGTATTGTTACGTATATTTGATTTAAATAATTTAATTTTGTTTGTCAGATTCAAATTTGACATTTTGGGTTTAAAATTCGCTAGTTGGGAGAGATTTTCTAGAAATGGATAACCTATATACTTTACAAGTAAACACCAGATGTTAACCTCATTTTCTGACCTTGCTTCACAGTGTAAACAAGCTTCTAAAATGATTGGTTGATTCCAAGGACATCTTTCTAGATCATAAGGTATACGTGACTTTGGGAGAATGGGTTCGTTCTGTGACCTTCTAGAAAATCACTTGACCCCTTTCTGTTTAGGAGAGAATCAGTATATAGTTGTGTTTTGGAAGCGAACGGTTCAGTAGTTAATCTGGGCTTTGGAATACAAAGATGTGTGTTTTATTGTTTGAGTGTAAATCATTTCAATTCGTTTGGGATCAAGAGGGATTTATTGTGTTATTTATCTAGAAATTACTTGTGCTCATTTGAATTATTATAAAACTAAAACTGACCTCATCACGTGACATCGTCGTACATATTGGATTACATCGTCAAGATTCGAACCGGGAACTATTAGGACATTGTATTATCAGGACTCTTGCAATTCCACTAGTGGATTATATTGTGAATTCTTTTTAGATTAATTTTCGGACTTGATTCTCTAAAACCGTAAGTTTAAATATTTTCTTTTATGAAAATATTTGTACTCAATAAATTGTTTGTTAAATGTTTACAAGCTTGTTATTTTCACTTCTTTCTATGTTGCTGCTTATTCGAGCCTAAGCACGTACCAGTATTCATAGTCGTAGATGACGAAGTGACAACATACATTTCAATTTACATTTACTGTAAATAACATTGAAGTCTGCATGCAGGCAGATAATACAACTAAAATTATCTAGCGCAGTACAATATGCACACAACAACGCACTCAAATAGGCTTACGACAGTACGAAAACAAATAACAGTTATAGATCACAAACATAACACATCAATCCAATATGAATGAGGACAATAGTGAGATGAAATATAGAGAAAAACAATTCACATTATAACAACATAAGTTCCACTGGTTTAAATATAGAACATTACTATAACATTAATATTAAAACTATATGACACACTATTAATCCACTATTATGGGACAAACCAATATAAAGTAAGTAACATCTAGCATAGTAAAACATTTGTATAATATCCCATGAAACGAATATGAATTTGGAATGACATCCTACGTCCTTATCAATTAAATGTCAAGATGAATCGAATCCTGTGTCACATTCAATAACATTTTTGGTTCCAGAATGAACATCAATTGCACCAATGTAATAAAGATTTATATCGGCAGTACCATTATAACGGAGTTTTCAGCAATATAGACACATTAACATCCAAATTTGTACATGCAACGACGTTCTGATATAAAGTACTGAAGATTCATGGAAGACATCATGTCGAGGAACAAGTGTATAAAGAAATGTATCGAGTGGTAATCAAGAAGGAATTGGTCTAATATTTATTGTACATTTGTAAAAGCTTTAGTGAACTGTATATAGGCTAGGGGACGTAAAAATCAAATTTTTACAGACGTTATATTTGGGGGAAAAAAGAGCTAAACAAAATAGAAGAAACATATGTAGATCTCAAACAAACGGAGGAAGAATTAAACTAGGAAGAAGAGAAAGAGCAAGAAAGGAAAAGTATTACTTGGAAACATATTGATTTTAAAATATAGCCACTGTCCCAAATGTTTATCGAGGGGCAGTTTAAACTACCATTGTATTTGTCAGAGATTTTCAAGGACTATTTAATTATGATGGGATTATTATTGAATACAATTGTGACTTAATTATAATAATCTAACTTAGTATTTTGCAATACCTTTTCAGTTGAAAAACAGCTCGTTCCGCAATATATGCAACGTTTATTTCTTACAAAAGTCCTCAAGGTGTATCATTTGTTTCAGCATTCTGCCGATGTAAGAATTCAGTTATTGCACTATGTTAATTATGTAGAATGTTACTTTGAAGCTAAATACAATAATTGTAATTTTGTCAAAATATCTCATGATGATTTATATTGTTTTGCAATAACCTTTCAAGGTACGTAGAGTGAAAGACACGTTGAACTGGAACGTGACTTTGTTTCCATTTGTTATGTTATTGGTGCGTATCGAAGTGATAAGTTAGATTTTATGTTTTTGTTTTGTGTATCGATATTTGTATAAATAATAGCACCGCATGATTTTATCTAATGTTTAAAATTGTATTCATGACTCTAAACTGTAAACAATATCCTTAGCTGATTTTGCCTGCGTAACCCGAATATCTTAAAAGCTTAGCAGTTACATAGGATCAAGAAATAAACGTATACGTATGCGTTGACATTAGTTAATAATAATCCACACTAGATTTAAAAGGCGACTTTGGCCTAATGTTTCAGTTGCTGATGGGGTTTCGACGTTTATTAATAATTCTGTAACTTTCCATTGGTTGGGCTAGGTCACATGAATAGGCAATTAGGCGCGAAATGAGTAGTGTTGTATGTCACGTAAGATCTATTGCGAAGTACTGCCACAATATATGGTGTTTAAAAGAGTATAATTAGGCTATCAGTTTCATTCGGATTTAGGAGTTATTCAAACTTTTTGTGTTCCTGTTGTAAGTATAAAGACATGTTTTATGTTGTAATTGTTCGAGGGGAATTCATTTGTACAGTGGGAATGGAAAGTGCTCACTATTTGGATTATACTGTTATTCTATAACTGTTGCAAATTATTCAAAAGAATTCTGGACAACAGCATCTTGATAATATCACTATTTTTGTGGGACAAGTACATTTCTGGTTTTGAAATTTTTAAGGAACGTTTCATTCGCTCATGACTTACATAGACCTTTATAAAGGATTGGTTTGGATTCACTACATAAAATTGTCATTTATAACCTTCATAAGCAAACATTAATAATTTTGTCTTTCTTGGTTTTGAAAACAAAACAAGAAAGAAATCTAAATTCGTACGTGTATATTGATAAATGTATAAAAGATATATATGTGAGGTTGCTGACACAAAATATATTTCAAATATCGACACAATACACTTCGTATCAAATAACAAAGAAACATGCAGTAAAAGATTAGCAAAGTCAGCTTAGACTTCTATTATAGTCCATTCATCTCTTTGAATGCTTTCTTCTAGTGATACTAATCAGTCTACCCATCAACGTCAATTTGTAGTATGGATTTAAAAAAGTAATTGTAAATTTGTTCCGACAAGATTTTGTCATTTCGTATATGTTAGCTTTTTAATCGATTACACTTTAGAATGTCCAGCCTTTCCTTATACACTTTGAACCTCTCGAATATGTTTGTCAAATATCAGCTGAACCTTTGCTGGTCTTAAATCAGATATATACAGTTCTAGCAGTTTCCAAATTCTTCTACGTAATACATTTTCTAGATGGTCTGAACTTGAAAGAAATCTGAAACTGTTCAAAATACTATCTGCTAATTGCTGTACAGTAAATGTTCCTCGTTGAACAAGAAAAATGGACCATGCATTATCACGCATGCAAGCGTTCTCATGACCTTTTGCTAATGTATCTATGAAGCTGATGTCTCGTTGTACAACAATACAAATTTCTTTAACCATCTGAGATATGCATCTGTTACCGATACTGTTTGTTGAATAGTCTATGAAGTGGCTTTAACTTTGCAAAATATAAAATGTCAAGAACGTTATAATACAGAGCAATTTTTTAGTACCGTTTGCTGGGTTATTCTACTCAGTAGATATCATGTTCATCCCCTGTTAACGGGTATATGCAGTATACATCATGACCTTCCTTCCATCAATCACTATGTTGTGCTTAAGACGCATCTTGGAAATTTCAATAATATTAACATGATTTTGATGTACATTAATTCGTTTCATGGCATCACGTCCATTACTGAATATATTAAGACTGATGAATAATCTTATCACAAACTACCACTGAGATGGAAATTTAAACGTTATTGAAATCCCTAATTTAATATCGCTTTTAAAAATAAAATAGTTTCATGTCAATGATGAGCGATATCCATCATCATCAGACATAAATTAATAAATATGATTTAATAAATATAAAACAGACACTATGATATTCACTTTTTTCTTAATTTTAAAAATAAAAACTAACATATACTTCTATTACGTAATTTAGTAGGTAAGTAGGTATCTTAATAATTACTTAGAATGAGATCACTGAATTAAAAAAAATAGGATCTAGGTGAGATTCTTCATTTTATTTTAGTTATCACTGAACTAGCCCTCAAATCCGCAAAGTACTAGAAACAAAAGTACAGCATAGAAAAACATTTACATTCTACGTACGATATATGTTCCGTTTTAAAAGAATTTCTAAACAAGGCTAACAATTAGCCATTCTGAAAGAAAATGTCTTAATTCCCATTTTGGCAAGTATCTAAACATTTTGGAAATTATAATGACAATATTCTGATGTACTTTTTATAAAAAAAAATATGAATACTTTTAACGTATATTGGCATTGATACGAATTTTAAAAAAACTGCCCCCTTGATAAAGAGAAATTTAGTTTTCTTGTCCATTTAAAGTTTTGTTTGTTAATTCCCGTGTTTTCATTTCACAGTTATTTGATCTCTTATTGACTCTCTATATTGCTCATTGTTTATTGGTCGTTAAATCTTTGTTGTTAAAAATTTGTTTTTAATTAACACTATATAACCAATGTTGTACTGACGTGCCTTTAAACCCTGCAACACCAACAACAACATCAACAACTATTACTACTGTTTTAGTACTATTATTACTACTACTACTACTACTACTACTACTCTCTCTCTCTCTCTCTCTCTCTCTCTCTCTCTCTCTCTCTCTCTCTCTCTCTCTCTCTCTCTCTCTCTCTCTCACACACACTGCAGAGAATTATAAGTCATGTTATACTAGACAACAGATGTGCGTCAACGACATATATCTCCTGACTACGAGATAATGAATTTCAATGACAATTAGAAATTTTTACTTATTATAAAATCATATATACTGTTCTATCATACCATTTTTCCAACTTAAATGATACTACTTAAAACCGTGTCAACTCGAGTTTGACACCAACCGAGGCTAGTCCGAGTTTGCTGTCTTTTCTTGTCTTTTCGAAATGCACTTAGTGCCCACTTCCACAAAACACAAATAAAGTTAATTGTACTGGCTTTACTTAGAGTCATTTGACTGAAATAATTTTTGTACCAGAGCCATGAATTCTTGATCATTATGCACACGAACATGGCATGATCGCACACCAGAAGGAAGGTCCTGCAGAGTTTGACTCAAACGATAATATAATAAATACGAACGCTATGCATCCGTGTGCTAAATTATACTATTGGTAAATGTATGAAAGCATCATATGAACGATGAAAACAATAATGGCAAATCAACAACAATGATAAATAGTCGCGGCTACTTGTAATGCATTTTTATATTTTTAAGAACATGTGTTTTGTTCTCTTTAAAAATCCACTTTTGAGAATCACACTTTAAACAACTCATCTCGCAACTATAATTGTATTATCAAGGTTCTAAAAAAAGATATATCCTTATTGATTATTTTATGACGACAATATAGAATAAGCATCAACTGTACTTCAGGGTTATCATAAGCGACATAAGTCATAATTTAGGTAGTTCGTCTGAGCCGGCATGTTCTCATAAAGGAGATAAAGGCGAATATTCTTAAAATCCGCTCAAGGAAAAGCTGTCTCAAGCCATGGTTTGCAATCAGCGCACGAAATCCAGAAAACGTTACCACTTGTATAGGAAATTTAAAATAATTTTAAAAACTGCAGTGAGTAAAGCTGATATCCCAACTGCTAGCTTTTGCAAATCATTCTTGTAATAAAAATTCATGACAAAGGTAATTGTGCACTTTACTATCAAAAGATCAAAAGAGTTACTGGAATGTGATACAATGGGTTAGGTAAATAATGTTGGAGAAATAATGTTGGCTAGACAAGACTGTTTGAAGTACGGCATTGCAAGAATGTGTTGAATATTTTAAAGAAATAAATTCAGTGACAACATATACTGATATTAATGCTGGATATAGTACTCTTGTAGAATGTTGTAGATAACTCTTGTCTAATTGAACCTATTAAATGTATACAATTTTATAAGTTACGAACAATCTAAGCAAAGTTCAACTGCTAATATATTAACAAAATTGACGATAAGTTTAAAGTTAAATGTGTATGTAAAACATTTAAATATAATCCTGAATGCAGGCTTCGTATCAGATGGTTGGACTAAATGTTGTAATTGTGCCACTGTAAAAAATAAAGGCGAAACAACCGATATATATATATATATATATATATATATATATATATATATATATATATATATATATATATATGGATATAGTACTCTTTTAGAATGTTGTAGATAACTTATATATATATATATATATATATATATATATATATATATATATATATATATATATATATATATATATATATATGCATATATAATTCATATATATATATATATATATAAGTTATCTACAACATACAGCTAACAAACAGCAAACTAAAGTGATTATATATATATATATATATATATATATATATATATATATATATATATATATATATATATATATATATATATAATCACTTTAGTTAGCTGTTTGGTCAAGTTTTCTACCACTGTATTGTATTTAATGGTTTTATTTCTCTAGTACAACCTGACTGAATTCATTGCAAAACGATACGTTTTTGTAATTTTGTTGATTTAAAGTACCTTTGATCCTGAATGTAGAGTAGAGTTCGATTATGGCATAAAGTGTATTCAGGGGGCATCAGTGTTTTAATATCAAATTAAATATTTGTAATGGTATTAAATAATGGCTGTGGAAGTATAGAATTTTCCGGGGTTTACTTTTTTCGAGTGCGAAATGTGTAAGATAGGAGAAATGCATTTCCATTATAAGTTCCTGTATGCCTTATTTCTAAATGGCCTAGAATCTTCTTTAACTAGAAAATGGGTGATGAGGTTGTACTCTATACCTACCTCAATAGAAAAACATACAAACGTGCATACTAGTTGTATATATTGTTGTTCTTGTAGTGTTTAACGCCATATTTTCAGCACAACATAGGCTATACATGGCGGCCAGTATAAATAGTAGCGGGAGAACCCGAGAAAAGCCCAGAAAGAACAACCGAGTCGCCTACTGGCAAGCTTTATCAAACAAGTAATCACAAACATATATACTAAAAAAAATCCTTAAAACGGACAGCTATTAACAAATGTGCATACTCCAATTTTAGTACAATATATTAAATGGTGTTGCTTGTATACGCTGATGACATTATAACTGTGTTATACAAAGTTGCAGACCTATCATATGCCCTTGATGTGTTTAGTATATATCGCGATAATTAGAAACTCACAATCAATACAGAAGAAAAAATTGTTGTAATAGGTTCTGATAACGAGTACACATACAATTTGAGATTTTAAAAGGGTCGTATGGATAACGTAGATCAATATAAATACTTAGAAAGTATATTTCATAAAAATAAAAAGTTCGCCAATATACTGACAGATCTAGTATCCAAAACTAAAAGGTATGCAGGCATTTGCTTAAAGAGCGTATCCACAATTTGGATTTGCCAATTAAGTTTCAGTTAAATCTGTTGAATCAATCAATGGTACCTATTTAAGCATGTGCTTGTAAAAATTGGGAATTTGTAACTAATATCTCATAAAGTTAAAATTAATTCCTTCCTCCGTCTGATAAGTCTCCTGACTGCCAAAAAGTGCATATATGTGTCAGTTAAATAGTTTTTTAAAATCTGTAGAACTACGCCTGAAAGATCAATACACAATAACTAACATCAAAGCGTCATCTAAAGGTCTTAATTACGTGTTATTTAAAGATAGTCTGGATTTTAAATAAAAGATGAGTTTAGTATTGCCAACAATGTACATCTAAGAGGGTAATTAAGTTTAGAACTGAAAATCATAAATTACCTGTTGAAACTGGTCAATGTTTCTAGGAATCAAATATATTTCCAGGACTTATGTTTATAACTATAACAAATTAATGAATACAGGCAAGATAACAACTCTTGAATTTTTTTTGCATATTCTTAGCTTGTCTTTATGATATACTTAAGTATTACAACTATGAGATAGTCACAATTACACATTTCGATTTAGCTCCATCAAGGCAATTAATAGCAAAATTGTGATTCCATTTTTCAGCGTGACAAATTTATAAGTACTAGCTCACGTGATACTTGCCTTTGAAACCGGAAAATATGGGTAGAATATATCATTAAGAGAGGGCCCCGAGTGGCCGAGTGGTATCAAGCGCTAACCGTTTTGGATCATTGTCATCTCATCTTTGTCTGCTTGGGTTCTAGTATCGGAATTTGCCAATGTGGGTATGTGAGAAAGCTTGCCAAAATCTTCTCATGGGTCGGTATTTCTTTCCTGGCTTTTCCCAGGTTCTTCTGCCCTCATTTATTCTGGCCGCCATGTATAACCTATCCTGAGCTGAAAAATGGCGTTAAACCCTACAACAACAACAAAAACAAAAACAACTATTCAGCCACTGTTCTGAAATAAACTGGTAAAAGGCTATCACAAAGTAATTTAAAATACAGTTAAGAAAGGTGCACGTTAGGCATTTACCATATCATCTGAGTCTATTGTACTATAAATTTGTTCTTTCTTGAAACCTTTTTATACGCATAAAAGTTTGTTAATGCCAATATATGTATCTATGTCTTAAACTCCGATTATCGTTCTATTTCAGAGATGTATTTTGGCTTTTATTTTGTTATAACGCAGCATATTAAACGCATATTAATTAATACACGAAAAAATTACAAAACGTTTCTACTTTTCAAAGCTTTATTTTCACAATAAATCCAGCCAATGTGTGACCTACGTTTATCACCGGGTGGTTTATATTGACCAGTATAATTGGTTATTTTCCACAGAATGTTGCCAATTATAGAAGGGAAATTAAACTTTCGGACTTTTTTGCCGACGAAAGCATCCGCAGAGAAGGTCTTGATGTTAATTACACTGGTTGTTTGGATGCATGTCATAACCTTACGTGAATCGATTATATTCTATAAGTTTGACTTTTAATTAGAAAATAGGTTCAGAGAGAAATAATCTGCGGAATGATTATTATTAAACTTTAATAATATACATTTAGCAGATAGTCACTCAGTGGCGGCAGGTCGTGTTTTCTATTTCAGACTCGGTAGGAGATAAGGGTTGCTACACGAGATTACTCCAACACCACGATACTTTTGTGTCCGTTGTCAGATAATAAGGTACTACGTTGAATTTTGAAACACATATTGATCTCTGTTTGAAAATTACCAGTCTTCTTTGGTGCCGATTGTTCAAAGCGTTTGGAATATATAATGCAATCGTGTTAATCTCTTTCTTATATATGTATATATATATATATATATATATATATATATATATATATATATATATATATATATATATATATATATATATATATATATATATATATATATATATATATATATATATATATATATATAGAGAGAGAGAGAGAGAGAGAGAGAGAGAGATAGATAGATAGATAGATAGATAAGTGCATAGCCTATTAGACAAATTGTCGAAGAATCCGTTTCGTTAAATATAGTCATCTAAAACAGAACCAGTGTAATTTGTAACCTGTTAGATATTTATTTCACCTGTAATGGAAGTGATTATGTTCACGGTTTGGAACTCTATTTGTAAAGTAAAAACATTGATAAGAGGTATTGGCCTTCACATTTATATTAAAACAAATAATAGAGGTTAATTCACACGTTACTCTTCTACATCCAGAAATTTAACTGAGCTTGATTAAGGTAAACAAATATACATGTATTATCCCAATTATTCTTTTCAAAGAATATTCCAAATTGTTAACTATATACATTTGGTTCTTAAACATAATGCCATTATATTCTTTGCTTAACTCAACAGAAAGTTAGCCCTCTGACATTACTAAAAATGCACTTCACTTAATTAATTTTACAAATTGCTCTCTCCGCCACCTGCTTCTGTCAATGGAAAGAACTATGTTTAGTATTTTAGACTGTTTCAACCTTCATTAGCAAGGGGCGGGGCCTGATGAGAACGGAAGCTTTTGTCCATAACTCATCATTAGACGACAATTGAGACCATAGTACACACAGAATTTACTCGTCTGATTAGAAGAAAACAGAAATCATTATACACAAACATGACAAGTTTCTTTAGCACTTCCTAGATTAACTTATTATATATGTGAAGAAGTCATTTAATTCGATTGGAAACTGCGTACTTGATATATATTTCAGTTGGAGCTGCTTTATTTAAACAAATTGAACAGAATTCATGGTTGTCTCCCAAATATAACTGATTTTTTTTTATGCACATTCACCACAATAAAATTCAAATTGGACTTTTCTCAGCGAAAACGGTAAAGCAGAATCTTATTGGAACTAATTCTTTATTATTCTTTTTCAACTAACTCTGCGAGACAAAAGTGTGAATAATTTGATACAAATAAATAAACGTTTCGATTGGCCGTTGTCCTTAATTCTTATGTAAAAAAGTTAGATCTTTGCAATAAAAAGACTCCAATTGTAGAAAAGCATGAAAATGTTCTACTCGTTGAATTTAAAGATCGCTTCTTCCCTTGGATCCTCTGATCCAAAATATGGAGTTTCCAAGGATATACAGATAACATACATGAATGTGGTTTATATATGACGTCTGCTCTATTTATGTATTTATTTTTTTATTTATTTTTTTATTTATTTATTTATTTATTTATTTATTTATTTATTTACTTACTTTTTTATTTATTTATTTATTTTTTATTTGTTATTTTGTTTTTACTTCTATTGCAACATTTCTTCAAGAGCACAGGGTTACCGATGGGATGGATGGGTTATATCGGTCTGCGTGGGTTCGAGTTTGACTTAGCCATTTCAGGCATTTGAGAAAACTTTATTGTACCTTCCCGTGGGTCGGTGGTACTTTTCTGTTGTTTAAGCGTGAGCGATATGTGATGAATCTCCACTTCTGATGATCGACCACGGTGCTTTTTCTCGGATAATTATAACATAAATAACAAAAGTAAATAATAACAGAAAAATGAAAGTAATGAATGGACTAACAAATATCTGAGCAAAATTAATTTTAGAATTAAACAACACGAGCCCCGTATTTACAATATCACAATTTAATCAATTACAAAAACAGAATAAAACTGATAATACTCTTCTTCTAAGAAATATAATTACCAAATTTATGCGAAATGAATTAGCCGTTCTGTTGAACCGATAAAACAAATTTCATCATAGCATTATGGATCGAACTAAAATTGCCAAGATTCTTCCGTTCCGGTCCCTTTCAAATACCCTTTGGTTGCAGGCCAGTGTTGCCGTATCTCTCTCTCTCTCTCTCTCTCTCTCTCTCTCTCTCTCTCTCTCTCTCTCTCTCTCTCTCTCTCTCTCTCTCTCTCTCTCTCTCATAACATGGCTGTCTGCTGTCTTTTCGAACCATGTGCTGCTGTACAGGTGTGAACTAATTTTTCCTTCAAAAAAAAAACGCAAAGTAAATATTGGCCAGGTTTTACTTTTCTGTAGTCGAACAATGTTCTCGCCCTTGTATTTTGAGACACCGTTTTATCATAACTCAGCAGACTAAAGCTATGGTCCGTTCGCAACCTGAAACACACACGATCGTATTAACATGAAATTTATGTCTTTTGCATATTTGCTAAAGGCATTAATTATGGAACTGTGGCAAAACTAGACTTCATTGATAATTGTTACGTCCCACTATGGGTTGTAAATGACAAGCTCAACGGCGTCGGTCGATGCACGCCGATTTCTTAGATTTCTTATCGGTTAAGAGAATTCATAACCTAATTATATATATATGAGTTAAAGGACTTCACGACTTGTCTTAACTACTTTAATTGTTAATTGGCGACATATTGCCACATATATAATTTTAACAAAATGTTTAAGTCTCATAATTGGTATCCAGATAATTCAAGCGATTCCTTCAATACATTATTTCTATTACATTGGAACGAGGAAATTCGAACACATGCACATAAATTCTAACAAATTATTATAATACACGAGTCATATAACATTCAAGACATATGCATGCAAACTTTCAGCTTCCAAACTCATGGATAAGTTATATATGAATTTGAAACGAGTAAATTCACCAAATAATTACAAATGTCAATTAATGAACATCTTACATGCTACTGAGACAATACCTTTATGTCTATTCAAGACTGGCTCTGTCCATGCAACTGAATGTCACTTCTTGTCCCGTCACTTCTTCCAGATCCCGTCTAAAGGACAATCTAACGAGAAACGTAAGTTCTTTATTCCTATCTAGGAGCCCGCTTAACATTACACAGAAAAGCTGGAACTGCCAACCCTTTCGTACAGAAATTACTTCCATCTTTGAATTTTGTTCGAGAAACACGCTCCCTCTTTTAGCTGCGCCTAGACAATCAGGATTAAGTCTATCTAACCGTCACATGTTAACATTCCGAAAATCCATTGTTACGACAATATGCTCTTAAAGTATGTAACAGAGAAGAGTAGAACTTTGTAAAAGTCAACAAATAATTTTTTTCCTTAGATTACAAGTGAACAAAAAGAAGAATTTAAGGTATTGTGAATTAAATTCCAAACTAATCATAAAATTACATACACAATTTATAATAATACAGATTCTGAATACACTTAAAGGAACATTAAATTAAGTACAGAGCTGAAAGTGTTGATGTGTTGTAATGGTTCGTAAAGTGTTAATGTGCCAACTGTCTTATTCGATCACAATAATACAATTCAAGAACAATTTCCTTATTGAAAAGTTCTGTTTAAAGTCAGGTCTCTCTTTTCAAGAATGTAATCAGAGCACTTACGTATTTCCAGAAAATAAATAATCTGAATTACTTGAAATCAAATACTGTACTCAAGAATATCTTGATTCTGCTTAATGAATAGATTAAAGAGTCCGCTACTTCACTAGAGTTTCTTGAAAAGCTATTACCAAACAAAATGTTAGCTATATTTGGAAAAGATGCTAAAATAATTAATTTATTATTTATGTTATATCAGTTATGCCAGGGGAATCCAAATAAAATAGAACCATACCAAAATAAAAAATGTTTACTTCTACTATTAATGATAATTTTAGAACCGTGCACAGATAATATATTAGCTATGTATTTTTTGTTTACAGAATTAAAAACAATTAATATGCCAGGTCAAGTAGAAAATAGACTTACCGTTGACGAGGTTAAGTCCATCATGCAATGTTACATCCCAATAGCATATAATGAATTAAAATAACCTATAAGCAATGCAAAATGAAATAAACATAACACCGTCTAGAGCTGCTATTTTTGAAAATAGGTTTCCACCCATGGCAATATCCCCTTGTTTGAATGGCTATGGACAGTTACATAAAAAGCCTGAACAATTTTCCTTCATTAAGTGACTTTATTATTAATATCCAAAGACATTGTGTCGGATAAGGTTTGAATTATCACTTCAAAACATAGTACAATGTTAGCAGGTTCGTCATGTGGTGAAATAGACTGACAGAAAGATATTTTTTAGCGGCTGGTGGGTGAAATACTGCTTGCACTGATCCTAATTCTAGTTCAACTATAAACAGCAGGCCACTTGAACAATCTTGTCAATAGTTGGAGCTCCATGTTTAAACTTAATAAACTCAATACGGACGATGCTCTCAAACATTCTGAATTTTCGCAACAAGAGACTAATTCCATGAATTCCATGAGTTCCATGATGTCGAACTGAGGTAATGTTTCTAGTTTTATCAACTTCGAGTGGATGTAAATTTGCTTTGCTTCGTATGAAGGTAGGGATGGCTAATTCAGCTTGATAAAAGCCCATTTAATCTTTTATGTTGAAGCCTCTGTCAGCCATCAATATGTCAATATGTAACCTGGTAATAGATTGTTGAGAAGTCCTGATGTTTCTGTTATATACTTGTCAGTGGTCCTACCTCCCCATCTATCATAACGGTGACTTGAGTGGCAATGCCTATTAGATATTTCAGTCTGGTTTTGGTTGTAATCGGAATATGTGTACACTTTGTCCCGAGCACCGCTTGGCTTCTCTGTAAATAATTCAAAACAGTCTAGCAAAACCATTTTCTAGCCAAACTCTTATTGTGAAACACAGTCTGTAGTAACATCAATATTCGAGGGCGACCAATTTTCCTGGTTTTCGTTGTTGCCACGAACCACGAATTCAAATCGCCAAAGAAAAATGAGCCACTTAGCACGATACACCCCCCCCCCCCCCCGTTTTCTTACAGTGTTTCATTCCTGGAGATTAACACAGCTTACTTGTATTTTATAAAACAAGGTCAATACTGCAATTCGCTAATTAAATATTAGCTTTCATATTTGTGTCACGTTGTAAGGAACATTACCCAGATTGCGACATATATTTGTTAGACCCTGTTGCTAATAATTCCATGCTCCGGTGGCCAAGTGAAATCGATCCCCGGCCAAGTCATACCAAAGACTTACAAAAATGGTACTAATAGCTGCCCCGTTTGGTGCTCAGCATTAAGAGATTAGTGTTTGGACTGGTCGGTAACGTGACTGGGTTGGACATCATGCTACATGTCTGCCGCATGATGAACCAGACTATATATCACTATAAACTGCTACACTGCAGACATCGTAGCGATGTGACTGACATTTTCTTAAGGCTACGTTAAAAATCCTAATAAAAAGACAAAAAATAATTCCGTATCATAAATGTTACGAAGGTCAACCCTGCGAGCAATGAGGTGTCACAGCAAGTTGTCACGTTGTAAGGAACAATACCCAGACAGCAACATATATGTGCTAGACCCTGGGGCTAATCATTCCGTGCAAACGCTCCGGTGGCCTAGTAAGTTCGATCCCCGGCCGAGTCATAAAATACATGGCCATAGGAACTCGTGACTGGCGATTGTTTTGGCAGATCGCGATTTACAGGTAAGTGACATGAATATCCTGTGTTTTGATCAATGGAACCTACAGTGGGGGTCGTAAATAAACCATTGACATACTGCAGGGGAGGTGGCAATGTCTGTTAATTATGTAAACCATGGGTGAATCGACATCCACTCGGAGTTGAGCAAGGCGTAGCCACCATTTGAATAGCAAGCTTAAATCTAGTATCTTGAGAACTAAACGTAACTAGTCGCTAAATTGCGGAACTTGTAATGGAAGATAAGCTACTTCGAAATCATTCGAAATTGGCGGGAAACGTTGTTATTTTGGGAATTACAAAGGAGCTTCAAGCACATCAGTGATTTATTTACTCGATCGTTGTAATCTATTTAGGCAAAGTAATTGTACTTTAATTATGTGCAGTATTTATATTTCCTTACTAGAATCAATAGAACGTAGAATTACCATTTGTAGGTTTGATTCCTTTGGAGTGTTTGATTCATTTGTAGTGCTTGATCTACATGCATACTTTTGAGATATGAGCAATGTTTATGTAACGAATTAATACTGTAATTCGCTATTTGGTTTATTCGTAGTAGCCTCGTGCATTTATTTATGTGATATTCTTGATTTGCAAATGTTGAACTGAATTATAACTTTATATAATGGTTGCAGTGTGCAACATTAGTTAATAGGGATCTTTGGCTATTTGTGTAAACTTTGTAAGAGTATCATGTGTAATGGATATGTGGATATCTGTGTACACTTTGTAGAAGTGCAATATACAGAAAAGCGTCTGATTATGTGATATTGTTCTGTATACTAAGATTGATAATCTATACATACCGATGGAATGAAATCTATTTATATATGCCTGATGCGCAGTTGATACTGTGTACACCATATCAGAGAGTATGGGAATTTTGATGTGCACGAATGAGTGATCAAAGAAGGTAATGGCTTATCTGATAAACGATTGTTGTTTAGTGTGAGTCTAGATAGCTAGATGAAAATGCTGATGTCCTTGTGTGTTCGTACAGTAAGCTTTTAGGGACCAGAGGAGCTGTAGGAGACAGAGGGAAATACCCTAGTGCAGTTTGTCCCGAGTTTCTGGGAGACGAGAAATGGAAAGACCGGAGGTAGCAGTTCGACGGACTGGAGGGGAACCTGAATACCAGTCCAGAGAAAGCATACAAAAGATGAGTAGGAACACAGTACAGGTTCAAAGTCTATCACACTACGTAAGATGATGAAATAAGCCGTCACTTGGTCGTGTGAAAGACGAGGGATAGGGTTTTGGATACTGAATTTCATTTAATAAATGATGTTATTGAATGGTATTAAATTGTTGTTTATTTTGAATTTTATCTTTTGTGTACTCGGTAATTTAACTGTCGGCATCGGTGACTAGCGGCTCGGAGCTATGTATCTCTATATCACTACTTCAATTTATAAAACGAGCGTGGGTCTTCTGTAATAATTAAAAATAATAATTTGAGCAACCCACCACAACTTAGGTAACAGGAACCTCTACAATGGGTTTGTTTTATTTTTTAAATTCTTTTGAAGCAAGAATTATACATCATTTTATATTATTTCAATACACACTTTTGATAAGGTACTGTATCCGATAGCTTTTATACGTAGTGCCTTAAATCGATATGAGGTAAGTAAGGATAGAGAGAAAATTTAGAAAAAGCTTAAGGTATTCAAACAATAGTAATATAAAGTTGAAAGAAAAAAAAATAATACAAAATAACGGTATATAAAAATTAAATTTAATACTTATTCAAGTCGATCATTCATTCGAGTACAACTGGTGTTTTAACAGCATGGGTTTTACTGCGTCAGTATTGGCCTGGTAAGCAAGTGCCTGCGCAGGATTCGCAGCGTCTGATGGGTTTAGAAGTCCAGGACCCGAGTGGGATCTAAGCTGAAGTTAACCACTCTTAAGGCACTGTGTTAACGTCATTATCGTCATAAAGTATTGATGGTGCAACTTGGTGGATAGCGTTTAAGTAACATTCCTATGTACTTTAATAACTGATTGGTCTTGTTTTGTTGGGTCCGTCGGCTTCCATCAATGTTCAACACTCAAATGAAAACATGGCGAAACTGATTATGCTTGACGGGTGTTTTATTTGTGCTCATAGAGATGGAAGTATTGTTTCAGTGTTGTTTGATTGCTCGGCTTCGACTGATGTTATTCACTTAGTTAAATGCACGGTGTAAGTATTGAACTTGCCAGATCTTTGATTTATACTCATACAGGTGGTAGTATTGTTTCAAACATTATAGTGGCTGCCGTTTGCGCTACATAGTTTAATTATTTTGTTCTGTTTATCTTGGATACTTGTAGAGGTTAAACCATGAAATTAAATACCAACTAATATGCAAACTTTTCCATTACGTGTTCTCGATTTGGCTATTGCACTAGAAAGCCTAGTCTAATGTATAGTACATCAAAAATATTGTGAATGGTTTTATTTTGTTGCACTTTAGGAAAAGTAAGATATAAATGATAGGTTATGCCTTGGAAAAAGTTTCACAAGAGACAATATAAATTCATTTTCTTTCGACAGACTCTTACTGTTGTTACTCATATGTCCTTCTATTAAATTAATAACTAGTTATACTACCCCATAATTGGGCAATCCCGTATAAAATGCTACTTGTTCAGAATTGTCAACAGAAGATAGAAGGTTGTATAGTCATTAACACCAAACTGTTCATTTTCTTTGGTTTCTATGACTCTAGACTTGTTTTCAGCTTCTAGTTGCTTGATTACTTGGACTGTAAAGCTAGTTTTGAATCCCATTGCTTTTGAGCTTTCCTCATCTTGATATACATACCGAAATGACGTATTTTCTATTACTTCGTTATTATTTCATGTACCGTCATTCTGTTTTGTTTTTGTATTCTCAGTATATTCTGATATGTCTCTGGCATTATTGCCCACGAATTGTATGCACCTTTTTTCAATGTGAAAAGAAATAATACTGTATCTGAAATCTTTGGTGTTTCCTTTAACACCTGTAAAAAGAAAAGGATGGCAACCGAGATAGTGACTTTATTTAAAAGTATTATATAATGTAGTATGCAAGTCAAGACAAGGTCCTGATAAATCAACAGAAAATAACTAAAACTGTCAAGCTTTAATCCTGATACTCTTAATCTAAAACATAACATGTCATGTAGCTATTTTTTTATTATTATCCAAAAACGACTGGTCCTTGCTGCTTGCACTGGAACATTACACCATCATTATCAGTTATTATTATATCTTTGATGAAAATGTGTAAACCTCAAGCTAAACATATATTATAACTCAAATGAAATATTAATTTTAACATACCTCAGATAAAATGTTCAGAGCAAACAAGCGTTCGTTTCCATCTCTCTCTTCAGTTTCAATGTCCTTTCTGTTAATAGCCGCCTTCCATAAGCGACGTCTTTCTTAGAATACGATCAATGTTTCTTCACTCTGATCATTCAAAATATTTGGTACGTTAATGAAGCTTACATTGGTTGAGTTTTTTATTACACCTTTGCGGTTGGAACACACGACAATACAAGAAATTGACGTTATAGAAAGCACATTGGTCGTTACACCCGTTGTCAATGCTTGAGATTCAAAATGGTGAATCTGTGCGTATACATATACTACTACGTCATGTGATAATAACGGATATCATACACATAACACACGTGCCTACTATAACTAAAACCTAGGGATTATAATATGGAAACTATCCATAGACGGATATGTCATATTTATCACGCATTGGTATTGAGAAGGAAACAGGGACTTATGTATCCAGGGACCCACCAGTGCGAATTATACAGATAAAGATAACATTAAAGAGTAACCCCTGGAACAAACATGATTATATAAAGAAATTTGTACTTAAAAATTCTATTTGATTTTTTCTATAGAAAAAGCAGAATACAATGGGAGTTGGTACACAAAAAAACATAAAAACATTTAACTATTTTGGAAGAGCAATAGGGGGGAATATACATGGCCAACATATTATCATAACTAAAGGACGTGGGTGTGTTGTGTTATTTCGTTATTACAGGAAATGAGACGCTGTGGTTTAATAACTTTAATATAAACAAACGACTACTATGAGGTCTTAACACAGAGTGATATCAAAGAGGCAGACGCCTGCAGATAGTAGCAGTGGAACTATGACGCATGTACAGAGGGTTATGATTGGTCAGTTACACATGAATACTGTCATATCTCTTTTCTTACAAAGGAAAGGTTTAAATAAACTTTTAATAAACTGTCTAAATGAATCATGAGCCATTATAACTAATACATCAATATCAAGCGCGTCATTGATATTAATGATTACAAGATCAACGAATAAATCCCCGAGAAAGACTGAGAATGCATTTACATTTTCTAAAGATCACGTTGCTGGTTTTCTAATTAATGTAATCTGCTGGTCCTTATCTTGAATCATCATCTGTGTTAATCAACAAAACCATACATTTCGCTACTCTAATGACTGTTCTAATAATCGAGTATCTCTTATATACGAGTACAGGATTTCACAACTGTTTCTTGTACAGGATACGTTTAGGTGTTAGGAACTGATATTACACCGACTCTATTATCTTTGGTTTTATTAGCCTTCCAGAGAATATGTGTAGTATCTGCTTTGCTGACAATCTTGTGGAATTGTTGTGTCAGGCTCGGGCGTACTTTCGCTTAAACGTTTAGATTCCATTGATTGTGAAATTGATTTACTGGCATTTGCGGAAAGTGATACAGCTGTTCACGATACGTTTTCATTCTGATAGAAAGGAGCATTTATATTACATTGCATGGGTGTATTTCATTAGTTTTCATGAGCTGACGTCTATTGCGACGATAAAAGGTACCATCGTTTTGGTGCGAACTGAGTATGACCTTTGGTTGTGTTTTCTTATTATAACGAAAGGTTCCCAGCTTTGACTTTTGAATTGAACTCTGACTGATTCCCTTTCCTTGAATGGTTTTAGTGGTTTGAGTGGTTTTGCACTTTTTTCATAATAATTCTTTGTTTTCTTCTTGCGAAGTGTAATTGTTTTTTTTTTAAATTTTTTTTCCTCACCGGTGATGGGTGTTTTGGGAATACATTTTTCGCTTTTTGGGAGAATTGATCTGCGTTGTCTCCCCATCAACAATTGTGCTGTTGAGAACCAGATATAAAGAGCAGTGATTCAATACTCTAATATGCCTATACGTTTTTCTTTGCCATCGACTTTTGAATTTGAGAGAATTCTTCTTACAGTTTGGACTGTTTTCTCCGGTTGGCCGTTCGACTGAGGGTACGAGAGACTCTATGTAACATGTTTATAAAGTCCCATTCTTTCACGATGCTTGCGAACTCTCGGGAAGTGTAGCATAGTTTTGTTGTCGCTCACAACGACTTCCATTATTTCGAGGCGCGCGAATATGCGTTTCATGTGATTATTACTAGTGCAATATGTTGGGCTTGTGAGTGCCCTAACATCGAAGTAGCGACTGAAATAATATACTACAACAATGTGTTCTTTATTATCCCATGTAAATATATCTCTGTGGCGACTTTGGTATTCAGGGACGTCATGGGGGATAAAAGGTTCCTTTTGGTTATAACTTCTGCGCTCATAGCATATAGAGATTTTTTTACACCAAATCGAAATGTCAACTGAGATTCAGGGCCACAACAAAACATATATGGCCCAGTTCAGACACTTCTTAATGCCTAAATGTCCTTGATATACACTTTCTAGCATTTTCTGCATGAGGGCATGTGGTATGATTATTTTATGACCTTTCAAATTTAACCCATTTAATACTGATAGTGTATCTTTATAATTTCAATAGTCAATTATCTCTGATGGACAACCTCAATTATGATCTGTTTCAGTATGACCAACTCAGGGTCATGTTCAGAGTAAGATAGACGTTTTTCCTTCTTTTGTATTGGCATGTCGTTATGCTGCTCCTGGGCATATTCGTTTCTATGACTGATGTTAATAGCCTTTTCCAAGGTCAACCTTTCACTTTCACCGGAAGCATCCAATTTGAAGATATTAAATTCGTATGCAGAATTTCAACGTTTTCAATGTTTTAAATTTGTGCACAATCTTCTGTGGATTGTAAAGTTTTTGTTTCAAAATATCGATTTACGATCCATGTGCTATTCCAGTTACGATCACATCTGCACTTATGACACCATGTTATGTTCCTGCGTTATACTATGAGATAAAACGCAGCATTCTATTAATAACTTTAATATATACTAACGACTACTGTGAGGTCTTAACACAGAGTGCTATCACAGATGATGATGAGTATGTGTTTAAAGTGATTCGTCCCGAGGGCTCTTATCACTGTTTTATCCGTCAATGGACGGTTATTTAATTTGTCCTGAGGGTGGGAAATGAGCCACCACCCTGCAGGCGTTTATGTGTTCAGGGAACACTTATTTAATTAGGCCGTCACATCTGAGTAGCTATTAAGCTACTACTGTGTGATTGTAGGGCCTCATGCCATATGAGTGGGAATAGTTCCAGCACACACTCATATTTTATTCATCCGGTGTTATTTGGTTGTTCATGGACGTGCTAAGCACGTGTAGTTACTGCTGCAGAGGTAGCGGGCGAGTCGAAGTGCCTGGCAAGGGCGACTTCTGTTGTGGAGACCTATCCCTATTCATATACCCTGTGCTGTTTTTTGGGTATACAACTTTTGTGATACAGTGTTTTTTGTATGATGTGCTCAGTGTGTATTTATTTATTGTTGTTTTTCCTAATATTTTTTGTGCAACATTGTGTTGCTGTGTCTGATGATCTTGGGATTTGATCACCTTATATACACTATTTGGGGTTCTAGTTGAGCCTTATTATCTAAGTCGTATGGTTTTACTTGCAGCCTTGTGCCGCTGGACCTGATAGTATTGGATGTTTGACTACCTTATATGAGCTAATTTTGAGGTCCTATGTAATTTCTATCTTATATTATTTTTGGTTTGCGACCTTGTGTCGCTGGGCCTGATAGTCTTTGGACTTTTAGACTACCTTATATGTACTAATTTGGGTTTTCTATCTTAATTTACTATCTAGTTTTTGTGCACCGGTCTCGGTGCACCGGTTGGTTCTATTTAATCTGTTAGTTATTAATGATGTATGTTTGAACACTGTACACTCGGTTGTATTTTTTTAGAGAAAAGGTTTCTAGAGAAAGGATGGAGCAGAGGAAGTGGAGAGGTTATTGTTTGTCCTATGTCCTTACTGTCTATTATGCTTTTATTCTTATGTCACCCTGGACTTGCTTGTGTTGTTATTTATGAGGTATTTATTTATGACCTTTTTAATATTGTATTTATTTTCCCCCGTTGATGGGTCCCTGATAGTGCGGTTTATTTTTGTTTAGTTATTTTCCCTCTATTTTTTGGGCAGGTATGAGGTTTGGTGGCTAAGTGATAACAGATGGGTCCCTGCCTAGTTCAAGGGGCCGTTAAGCGACACGTCAGGGATTTTCCATTGTCACACCTTGCACCGCACCACGGTTCTGACCGCGAGGCTTGGTGACCAAGTGACAACAAATGGGCCTCTGCCTAGTTCAAGGGGCCGTTAAGCGACACGTCAAAGGTTTTCCATTGTTGCACCTAGGAACCGTACCATGGTCCTAACCGTTGCTTAGCTTTCCTGCCTTTAGAGGTTTTTATTCTAATGGGCCTACACTACCTGGTTTATCAGGGTTATTTTGGCTGTTTATTGATGTTAATTTATATCTGTCCTATTTTCTCTATATTTTTGAGGAATTCTAACATATTTTTGTGTGTTTCTAATATGTTGGGGTTTGTTTTAAGTATAATCTCTGGGTATGTATATGGGGCTTTTATATTTTGCTGTTTTGATCTGAATTTTTCCCTTTCGTTTTTGGTTTTACTACAGCTGTTGAAGATATGATGGAGATCTTCAGGGGTGTTACAATTGTAGCAGTTTATGTTATGAGGAAAGGGTCCTATGTATTTTCCCATGCTGTTTTGCCAGCTTGGTTTTACCTATAGTTATTCTGTTTATGGTTGTTTGTTCTTTAGGTGAGCCCTTGGGCGGTTTTCTATTTCTATTTACTTCCTTGACAGTAGTGTACAACACTCTCCCTAATGTACTAGTATCCCAAACGTTTTGCCATTTTTTATCTATTTGAGTATTTATTAAACTGTATAGTTCTGATGTACTATATTGTAGTGGCTCGAAATTTGGTTCGTTTAGTTTTTCTTTGGCCAGTTTGTCGGCCATTTCGTTGCCTTTAATTTCAATGTGGGAGGGTATCCACAAGAATTCTACAATGGTATTTTCGTTATTTAATTGTTTTAGTTTGGCATTTATTTGATTGAGAAAATCTTCCCTACATTTAGTGGTGTTTGTTTGAATTGAAGAGAGGACACTTAGCGAGTCACTAATAATCACTGTCTTATTGGGTTTGAATTCTTCAATCCACTGTAATGATTTTAGGATGGCCCAGAATTCAGCTGTGTATATAGAGCAGTAGTCTGGTAGACGTCTGCCTATTTGTACTTTAAGTTCTGGTATGACCATAGCTGCAGCTGTTTTATATGGATTAGTAATTTTGGATCCATCCGTGTAAATTTTAGTGTATTGATGGTATTGAGAGTTTATAATTTCTAAGGCTTCAATTTTGAGGTTGATTTCTTGATTTTCTTTGTTGCCTCTTTGATTTTGGGAGGTGTTGACTTTAGATTGTACGTTGTTCCAAGGTTCGTGTTCGTACACTACGTTAGGTTCTAATGGGAATAGTTCCACTGGTAGTATTGATTTTAATAGATGAACTTGCTTTCCCATGGGTAGTTTTTGTTTCAAGCTTTTTCTAAATGGGATGTTGGTTTTATTTATGGCCAGGAGGGTGGGGTGCGTTTTGGGGTGGGCGGACAGCCGCGCTGCATACTTTAAAATAAGTTCTTGCCTTCTCAGGTGTAGGGGCAATTCTCCTGTTATTACATGCAGTTCGGCTGTCGATGTTGTGTTTAGAGCTCCGGTGCTCTTTACTAGTGCCATTCGTTGGATTTGATCCAATTTTTTGAGTTGTGTTTTGGATGCTGATGAGTATAATTGGCATCCATAATCTATTTTAGATCTTATGAGGGCTCTATATAATTTTATTGATGTTTCTTGGTCAGCACCCGAATGTGTGCCTTTAAGGCTTTGTATTAGGTTAAGGTCCCGGCTACATCTTTTAACTAAGTCATCTATGTGGTATGCCCATGTTAGATGTTGGTCATAGTACATACCCAGAAATTTAGCTACTTTTACAAATTTTATTTCCTTATCCTGGATTGTTAATTTGGGATATTTTATGTTTCTTCTATTTGAGGTGAACAGTACAGCTACCGTTTTTTGGTGCGATAGTTTAAATCCCCATTGATTTGCCCAGTTTCCAATTTTGTTAAGGCTGGTTTGGATTTCAGAGATGTTTTTGTGGTTGGAGGGGTTTCCTGGTCTCCATAGGCCACCGTCATCAGCAAATTGAGATAATTCTACTTTGGTAGTTGCCATATTTTTATCTAGGTCATTTATCATGATGTTGAAAAGGGTGGGGCTGAGTACACTTCCTTGTGGAGTTCCGTTTTCGAGGGAGTGTTTCTCAGAGTAAGTTGCCCCTACCCTAGATGTTATTGTGCGGTTTGTTGAGAAATCTTGGATAAAGTTGAACATTCGTCCAGTAATGCCATAATCATTTAATTTAGCTATAAGGCCTTTGGTCCATACTAGATCGAATGCTTTCTCGAGATCGAGAAATACCGCAGTGAGGTATCTGCTTGCTTTTTGTTTGGAGTTAAATGCTAGGTTGATAGCAGTTTCAAGTCTTACTAGTTGGTCTGTGGTGGAGCGCTTGTTTCTGAATCCACATTGGTTTTCTGAGAGGAGGTTATTTTTAGTAAGGTGTGACTTGATTCTGTTGTTGATGATCGTTTCCATGATTTTACATATGTTGTTTGTTAAAGATATAGGCCTATAAGAGTTGATGTCATGGCTATCTTTTTTGGGTTTTAAAATGGGTATTACTATCGCATGTTTCCATTTTATTGGTAGCTTTCCCGTGTCCCATATTTTATTGAGGAAATTTATTATTCTATTAACTATGTTTGGTGGTAATTGCTTGTATATTATGTACCCTATCTTATCTTCCCCAGGTGAAGTTTCTTTTTTGGTTTTTAGTGCCTGGTCCCATTCATATTTGGTTATTTTGTTGTTTAAAGGGGATTCTTTAGGTCCCAGGTCTTGAAATATTTGAGAGTTTGCTTTTTCTTCAATGGCTCTATGTAATTGAAATTCTTTGGTATGGTTGTTGTTTTTGCTCATGCTAGTAAAATGTTGAGCTAATAAGTCAGCTTGTTCTTTATCACTGGATGTATTACTTATTTTAGGGGTGTTGTTAGTGTTTTTACCCCTAATCCTTCTTATCTTGTCCCACACTTGTTTAGAATTTGTTTTGTGGTTTAGGGTACCACAATATGCTTGCCATGTTTCCATCTTTGCTTGTTTGATTAGGTCTTTTAGTTTTTTAGCAAGATTTTTATATTCCAGAAAGTGCGTGGTGACTTTGGTTCGTTTAAATTTATTCAGTGCTTTGATTTTAGCTTGTTTGGTTGTTTTAATTTCGTCATTCCACCATGGTACACTTAGTTTGGATGCCTTGAAATTAGTGGTTGGAATGCTTTTGGTTGCTGCATTGCTAATGATATTAGTAATGTTTTCATAATATTGGTCAGTGTCATTTGATTCTAACTGGGTAGTATCTTCGTTAATTAGTATTTGTCGAAATAATTCCCAGTCTGCTTTTTTATAGTTCCACCTGGGGTTGTTTTTATGCACTGGTGTTTGCGCTGTCATCTGCAGGGTGGTGATAATTAGGAAGTGGTCACTGCCCATGGGGTCAGACTGATCCACCTCCCACTTAGCCACTTGTGCCAGTGTTTTTGTGCATAGGGTGAGGTCAATGGCGGACAAGGCGCCGTTTATCGGGTTTAGTCTGGTCCCGGCGCCATCATTTAATATGGCTAGGGTTGATGTATTAGCCCAGGCTTCAATCAACCGTCCCCTTTTGTCCGTCAGCTTCCCCCCCCCCACAGCTTGTTATGGGCATTGAAGTCTCCGCATATGACAGTGCGCTCACTAGTGATTAGGGTAGTTAATGTTGTTAAGATCTGTTCATTTATAAGGGCGTTGGTAGTCCTTGGGTCGTAAAAGTTAATTATTTGTAATTCATTTGGTCCTATTTTGATCTTTAGTGATTGTATCTCTATATGTGAATTAGTTATTACCTCTGTTGTTATTGGTACTGTTTTTATAGATGTTATGTTGTTCTTTACATATATGGCTAATCCTCCCCCCGATCCGTCCTTGCGTTATCCTGGGGCATAGCCATTTATATTTGGCAATGTTTTGTTTTTATTTGTTAACCTTGTTTCTTGAATGCAGAGGATATCAGGCTTAATTTTGGAGTTAATTATTTTAATTTTTAATTCATTTAAGTTAGTGTATAGTCCTCTAGCATTCCATTGCCATATAGAAACATTTCCATTAGTTGTGTTAGCCATTTCTAATGAGTTCGTTTGTTACAATTAGTGCCTTAATTTGGTTTTTGGTTTGTTTTAGTTTTTTTGTTAAACCTTGTGTTTTACTGGTTTTGTTGGCTTCATTCATGATATTGTCAATTGCTTTCACTATTTTGTTTATTTCTATTTCTATTTTCTCTCCTATGTTTGATCTATTAGTGTGATCTTGGTTATTTATTTTGTTTAGTGGATGTTTTTTCCTAGCTGTTTTATAGTCGACCAGGTTGTTATCCATATAATCTACAATTTGTTTTTCCCTAATTGTGGCCGGACATAATGGGGACTTTGTTGGGTGTGTCCCTTTGCATTGTGCGCATTTGGGTTTGTGTCTCCGGCATTCTCCCTTATGAGCCCCCCCCCCCCCCCCACAGTTTTGGCATTTAGTCGGGTTTGTACATTTGGTGGTAAAATGTCCCCAATGTTTGCAGTTTGAGCAGAACCTTGGTTTGTTAATGTAGGGTTCTGTCCTATATTTAGATCCAGTTTTACCAATATGGATAAGTGGCTGGAGTGGTTTTTCCGACTCTATTACTGTTATTGTACATTTAGGGACTCTAGTTCCTATTCTATATGTTTTGGTGATGTTATTGCCACCTTCTTTCAGTTTTGAGTTTAAGGTATTTGTAGACGCCTGTATATAGTATCAGGGCAACTATGACTCATGCACAACGGGTTCTGATTGGTCAGTTGCACATGTATAATGTTACAGTGTGCACACAAATAAAATTGACCACTGGAAGGCCCAAGCCGAAAACCTTGTTAGCAAGCGTGGTTGCATCCACACTCTTATCGGGGATACTTTTCAACACGAGCTGTCCGTTTATGTTAAATCATCATGGGCTATCATCTACACGTCTGACACAGTTATTTAGACGAGAAGGATCTAAGATAAGAGACAATACTTCTTAAAGACAATATTGCTGCACGGTCCAGCTGTGATAAGAAATCTGAAGAAGAGAAGGAGATCGATGAGATGCTAATTATATTAATCGGATTTAGTTAATAAACCCTCCAACGGTCATTTTCATGGCCAGTCGCATGAATATAATAGATATAATGTTATACTATTGCCAAAATTAGTTTTGTGTTTGTGTTGTATATGTTTTTTTGCTTGTGTATATCTTTGTTCACAATTTAAACTTGCCCATTCCAGTTTCCGTATAACCCTATAAATCCATGGTGACCCATAAACCCTTGTGAGTCTATACACCCTCTTGAGGTCACAGAATCGCACATGTTAATTTCCCATTTGAGTTATAGAAGCGCTTGTGATTGTGAGTTTAGGCAAATGCTGACATGTACGATTTAACTTTTAATGACATAATATCTTATGAAAAACGAATTAACGTTATTTAAATGTTTAAACAGATTTGATATATATATTTGAAGAAACAGCTGGATAGTTTCTTAACTGATTTGGCCGACGTTTTATGCGTTAATTGATTTGACAGATATCTAATCTTTCATTAATATACATTTCAGTAAAGTTGCATTGAAACTGAACACAAATATTATGTTTTCATACGTTTGTAATGTTTTTGCTTGTGTGATATATCAGGAATAAAATGCATTTTGAAAGCTCCATTTGATAGATATCCAAGACCAGATATTTTTAAAGTATTAGGAAATCAACTGTTGAAGATTTAATCTTTGCAAGTAAAATTTCAAACCAACAAAAAAACTGTTTGGACTAACAGGTTGTATTACATGATACCATATGTAAAATAAATAGGAACCAAAATAGAAGCTTGTTTTTCTATCCTATATTATCTTCCTGCTTCGCGATATCCTTCGCTGATCTGAACAAATTCTTTACGTTTAGTACAATTCACGTATACATTGGTGCACATATGCGTCTGAGCAGACAAAGCATATATGTTTGAATTCGTATGTATGATAAATTCCTGATTTTCAAACAGGGAATATACTTTTAGTACATTTTGTTTCTTTTTCTACTTTTCCAGTTTCATTTTCACTAAAAAGACGGTTTGAAATGAGATTAACCAATAGAAAATATAGTTTCAATATGTTAAGAAAGACTTTCGTATATTTTAGTCCGACACAGATTTTGAACACCGACGGATCATACAAATAGACGGATCATACAAATAGACCATTGATTCGGCGTTAGAATATGATCATGACACGCGACATCTTCTGATTTCACTTCATATGACCAATAATGTGTGACTTATTCTCAATGTATTAAGAGAATTTTGTTGATTGATACGAATATAACGACATTTAATTGAATACATTGCATTTTGTTTTGACATTCATGGCATATATGTCTAAAGATTAAACGATTTTCTCATGAAAGGATCATATTAGGAAGTCAATAGAAGTTAATTGAATCGTTTCTCGATAAATATGACCCCTGCTACTTTTTTGGCAAGACCCGATGTTTCCGTTCTGAAAAACACTTATAAACTGATTTGAGTTGATACTTTTACGTGACAGTACATATGGAACCTCTGATTATCAGTTGAACTTAGGATAAATTGTGTAATCGTTGTCAAGCCATCCTGACATATCTTTACCGACGTAATAAATTTAATTGTGAAGACAATCCATGCATTGCACATGCTAATTTTTTAGAAGGCAGGACACAATGTAATGACGAGTTATCAAAGGATATGCGACAAATCATTCAACGAGTCTCAAGCCAATCTAAGAATTTATAGAACCAAAAACATCAATTTAAATCGTAAAAGTAGTTTCGACGTGTATATTATTTTGCAAAAGGAAAATAAAATTAAAATGTGACCTTAGAACAATGACCTTTTCTCATAAAATCAGGTATCAGGAACACATCATTATTCAAGAAAAAAATTACCAAAAGTTTATGTTGTTGTTTTGAGTTTAACGCCATATTTCAACGCAAAATAGACCATACATGGCGGCCAGAATAACCGGTGAAGTAGGAACGTATGAAAATAAACCAGTATATACCATCGACCAAAGGGAAACTACTGACAAGTTTTCTCACATACCCACATTGGCCGAGCCGAGCTCGAGACTCGAACCCACAAGGGCAGAGCGAAGACGTCAGAGGTTGGTAGTGCATTTTAGACCATTCGGCCACGCGGGGCCCCCACAAGGTACAGTAGTTTTATTTGTATTCAAAACAATTTTGTTCGGTAGTGGGTATAATAGGTACGTGAAGATTTGGTTAAATAATAAGCCCTGTGATAATAGCATGGTTTGTGTCTGTCAATTATTTTTGTTAACATGTATATGTAACAAAATATTACTGATGTCAGAAGTAATGGTCAATCGCTTGTGAAAGATTAAGTGTAAAATGTAGTAATAATGTTCAATAAAATATACTTAGTGGCCATTTTTGTCAGTCATTTTTAGCTATTTTGTGGATACTTCGGTGGACTTAAATCTTTTTCATGCAGCGATGAAGGGACATAAAGACTATCAACGACCTTTATTCTGCTTGTAATTTTTCACAACGTATTCATCAGTGATATAACTTTAGGTTTGATGTATTCTATTCAAGTACATTAAAGTTTGAAAAATAATTTTCCTGTTTATTTTCGGATCTCATCCGTACACATTCACAACCATGTCGTCAATCCTCGAATGTATGATGATAAAAACCATTAGGGGCCATTCGAACCACCGAAGGCATATACTAAGCAAAGATTGACCGAGAAATGGCGAAGGAATATACCTATTTTCTCATTAGTAACATTTTATAATTAGTTATCGGGTGATGAAGAAACAGCTGAGATGGTCCAAATATAATATCCGTTTTGCAGAGAAATATCCGGCGAACATAATTAATAATGTTTTCTTGTCTTTATATCCTTGACATACCTATTATGTATAATAGCCTAGGTGGTTTGAATGATCCGGTAAGTCTGACTGCTTTGGCCTTTTTCTAAATATACGTTAAACATCTGATCATACTTTTCTAGATTATAACATCATAAATCTATTAGTTTTGAAAGCCTCTCCTTATAACATATCCTTACTGTGAGAAAGTACAACAGTCTAGCTCTTTGCGACAAACAGCACATAGCACAGGCTACAACAAAATTGACTACCGATAAAAAAATTCTCTCCAATACTTAATTCTCACAACTGTCGTTATGTCGCTGCAAGATATATGATAACAATGAGTGAGAATGACCAGAGCCGTTCTTTTATTGGTTTGGTTTGGTTTTAACGACACTTGTAGCGCTTTGATGGCTCTATCATGCCGAGGAAATGATTGCAATGGGCTAAGGATACAGCTGGTCAGTTGACAGCCTTGTCGGGTGGTAATGCTTCACTGCATTATTGTCAGCCCTGTGTGTATATAATGGTGTTTATACGCAACAAATTCTAATGCTGTTACTGCACTGCTTGTTGTTAAAAAAAACATACTTGAACAATCCAGATAGTCAGATTGAAATTAAGAAAGAAAAACAAGAATACACGCCGAATATGGTTAATTGTATGCGCCGAAGGTGAGGGTATCGATCAAAGAACATTAAACGTTTTCTTTGAGTCACACGCAGATTCGGTCGCATCACAAAATTCTTTTTTTAAACTCTGTTCAATTTAATTTAATATGGTGGAGGATGCAAAACAGCGTGTTTTTTTTAATGGTCTGTACATATTCCAGTATGGTGGATCATGCAAAACGTTTCAATTTTAAAGACCCGGTCTATACATATTCCAGTTGAGTGGAGCATTCACAACATCATATATTGAAAGTCTCGCTCTGTATGTATTCCAATATGGTGGAGCATGCACAATTAAGAATGTTTAAAAGACTCTATCTAAATCTATCTTATAATCATTTAAATTCTAGTTTCATCACATTTTTGTACACTTTACACGAATTGTGTACGGTTTGATATTTATATTAAACGCATTAACATATAACTCAATGTGATTCTGATCGGTCCAATAAACCCATGAAATTCTTGTACAGTTTTCTCTTTACTGTTAGGCTTCGATAATGAGAAAAAGTCTTTTCCTGACCTTATGTAACTTTGTATTTTTATCAATACTATGAATGATTTGGCAGCCATTGTTATAATTGACTGCTCAAAGGGAATTGAGACAAAATGTCACTTCTTTCTGAATATGGCGAATTTACCTTTCCCGAGGGTCTCGTTACGCCATGTATAACATATAATGCTATGAATAATGGCGTAAAAACCCAAGAAAAGAACAACAACAATGTCAAATTAATGGTATTTGATCAGTTGATGGCGGGTTTGGGTTGAGGTGTGTGGTCTACCGGTTACATGGAAACGACCCTATATCCATGTGTGGTTTAAATGTTAATTTATAGAAGTTAAAACAAAAGCTCTCTTTGCGCAGAATATAAACCGGACATAAACCGGTCTCTTAGCTAACAAAGCATCATCTATTCACAACATATTTGTGATGAATTTCCGGGTCAAATTAAATTTATTTATGTCATCTGCATTTTACTGTTCTAAATCAAATGTTGAAAATATCCGGTCAAAATTACATTACAGTAAATAAGGAAATGTCTGCATCCATTAATCCTCCTATCACATGAAAATCGTAACAAATTAATGCTTAGTTTTGAAAGTGACACTTGAGGGAAAACAATGATCGTCTACTGTACTCTAACCAATACTATATTAAAAGTTTGAAATCACACGCATTGAATATTCTGTGTTGGTAAATTATTTTGTCGGTAACAAAATGTTATTTATTCAGAAGTGTATTTGTTTAAAAAAAATAATAATTAATTTGTACAAAAGAGTGTTATCTACTTTTAAACGTTAATACTTGTTGAAATGCTTTATGGACTATTTTACACGCAACAAATGAAATATGCAACTTCTCAGTTAGACATGACAAAGTATTAGCTTTCTCTATGTCTAAATAATTTTCACGGAAATTAAAGCTCTGATAAAAAGAATCTCCAGCAGGTAATTATTGAATTTTAGAATGATGAAACTCGTTTCATACATTTAATAATGAATCATTACGCACTTGAGATGCTCTCTCTCTCTCTCTCTCTCTCTCTCTCTCTCTCTCTCTCTCTATATATATATATATATATATATATATATATATATATATATGCGGGGTTAAGTACCTACTGATAAATCCAAGATTTGCGGGATTTTTCAGCATGGGAATGATAATTATCACGTGCCCGACATAAAACCAACGATAATGCCTAATTAGAATGTCTATAAATCGAGAAGGATATGTGGTTTGTTTTAAAACTTATATGATACAGCAGATAACATTGTTTCTCGGTATCACTAATAGAGGAAAAAACAGGATGCCACTAGAAGAGCTGCTATGGAAGATAGTTTAGAGGGACTTCCGAATCAAATATAAGGTATTACAGAACAGGCTACGTAGGATATACTTGAATTACAGCTTATGTCGGAGAGCAGAGAAGCATTGTCAATGTTATAATGGAGGCGTAGAGTAGATCTGGATCTGAAAGGCCCTTTACATTTGACGATGATAGCACAGATAATTGAAAATAAAAACCAATTAAAGTTTGGTCAGAGTAGCATATCACATTTACGCACAGAGACCGAGGATTTGTCTCGTGTAAAAAAGCAGTAAAAAACCTGAAAGAAAATAACAATCAAATGCCATAATTATTATGCTATGAAAACTGAACAGGTTCAAGACCAGAGCAAAATCTAAATTATGGTATATATATATATATATATATATATATATATATATATATATATATATATATATATATATATATATATATATGTCTTTACTTGTGTTTGTGTTTTCTTTATTATTATTTATTATGCTACTTTTAAGAATACAAAAAAAAAACCTCAAAACCAGATACGACGCAACCTTTGTTTTGTTATCTCTTGGAGGTCTTGTCGCTTATGAAATTATGTATTCAGTCACGCTGTCTTTTGACAGTATCTTAACTACGAAATCACCAATTCGCACAAGATTTTCATAATACTTTATAGCAGATATTAAAATTATTTTGTAACCAGTGATCATATCGTCATGAAACTACATTCATAATCAATTGAAAATTAAACACAATTATGCTGTGTTTCCAATGGTTATAACTAGTCTAAGAGAGAAATTTAATTAACATTCCTGATTTAGATCTCAAATCGAAAATCTGCATTTAATACTTTATGAAGACACAAAGACGGAGGTGGGGGGTTTAAAATAATTGTATTTTGGCAAACTAAGCATTGTTTAATTACAATCTGTAATATCTGTGTTGCTACGAAAATTGTTGTCTGAAAAAATGGCTTGCTGTTACCGGAAATTAGCTCAGGCATATGAGCGGTCAAACATCAGAAAAGTATAATATAGACTGTACTCAAATACGCTACAATAACATTGTCTATGTACATATGGTTAAATATTAATGTTGGAGTAATATTCTTTTTTCACGGACATGAAATAATGCCAACAAACAATTTTCACCTCACCAGAATGCATGCGAGAAATAAAAATCGAAACCGTACAACTAATCAAAATTGTATCTTTCAATTGTTTCCTATATCCGCTCTTTTAGCTTCTCTTCTTTAGGTAAACATATACATATGACACGAACATTAAAGTCTAGAACATCTTCTCTGTTTATGTATTACTCAAAATTGACGTTGATAAATATATACTGTTATCACAGTAATGCGGTCGTGATTGCTAGATCACGTGTTGTCACCATCATAACATCCTGCTCATAACGAGACCAGAAACGTCAAGTCATGATCCAGATTTTCTGATGATGACAAAATGTGATCTAGCAATTAAAATTTAATTATTATGATAATGATATTTTTGTTATATACCTTGCATTTTCAGATAATATAATAAATTCACTACATTTAACTAAACGCAAAGAAACCCTCCTCAACATTGCAGCCTTTTTAATATGAACGTTATTCTAAACCATGAATTGAATTAAATATTAATAAGTGGCTAGGCGCATGAATATCGTTGATTATGAAAGAAGTGCGCGGAACATGGGTCGCCCATTTTCAATACATCCAATGTTAGAAACACAAAGTTTTAGAATCATGGGGAAGCATACCAATATATGTGAGTCACACGTATTGTTCAGTTCTCCAAATTGGCAGCACGGAAGATTTTTTACAACTCTGTCTCTGTCTCTGTCTCTGTCTGTCTGTCTGTCTCTGTCACTCTCCTCCATGGTCAGGCTAAACGAGGTGTTAGTGGCTTCATTGGTGATTTGTCGTTATTTTTTATTTTTGCAGTTATTCAAAACGGGTTTGGACATACTGTTAAACTTGATAATACGGATTTGTTACCCAGAACGCTATTTATATTTGCTTGTTAAGGTAATATACAGCATAGTTGTACGTGCTTGTTCAGTTAAGATGATGGTATTATAGGTGTCGAAAATGACTTATAGGAAATGACATTTATTGCATACAAATTGATTGATGTATATTAAAACGCTATATCTTGATGATTAGCATTAATACTTTCCATATTGGATTGGGTGCTAGCTTTAACTGAGTGAAATGATTGATTGTAGTCTTCAAAAACTCTAAAAAATGACTAAATTAGTAATGATCATGCCTTTATAAGTTCATTTAAAACAGGCATAGAGCTTATTTTCGCGTTGATATTAACATTCTATGTTCCCGGATCCAAGTGAGTAATATTAATCATTGCTTCCAAATGGGCAGGGTTTAAAGAAGGAACGATTTTGATATATAGTTGCTAAAGACTAAGTAGAGAAGAATCAAAACGCACCTTACCAGGACGAACACCTTTCCAATTGGTCTTGGTTCAGATTTGTGTTATTAATTCAATGTAGAAATATAAGAGCATACTTCATTTATTACGGTGAAGAATGTGGCGGTAATTTACAATATGCTAAACATCAAGAACGTCATTCGAGCCATATAGAGTCAAACGCTTTACTTATGTCCACATGCGCGGCATAGACGTTTGATTCTAATTTCTTGGCTAGCAAAGATTGCTCAGATGAATTAAACGACGTATTTGAGACTTTTGAAACCACTGTTGTTGAGTATTCTGAAAGTGTTGCATTGTTTCGTTTTCTACCATGTATATTAATTATTTTATATATACACATGTTTCAAATAATTTCTGCAAAAAAAGACAGCAAATATAGACCTCTGTATTTAAAAATAATAATGAGGAGAGCTTTGTATAGCGCCTAATCTTTAGAAGCTCTAAGCGCTTTACAACATCTATGAATACAAACAACACACCATGAAATTGGGGAGAAAGCAATGCTGAAACTATTTAAGGTAGGAAACATTTTTTAGATCTTTAAGTTTGTTCTTGCAGTCGAGAAAGATGAGTTTTAAGAGCACTATTGAAAGGGATCACTGTGTCATTGTATCTAATTGCAATGGATAATTCATTCCACGTTGCTGTGTCCTGGTATGCAACATAACTTTGTCCATGTGACTTCGTTTTCATAGTGGGAATAATGAGTATACGATTGTCATAAGAGGAGCGTAAATATATTGCTGGTGTGTACACATGGGTGAGGCCTGATATGTATGTTGGAGTCCGTCATTGAAACGTAGCACAGAGAACAAATGTGTGTTTGATTCTGGATGGATTTGATAGCCAGTGTAAGGTACAGAACAGCTGGGAGGTGTGCTCTGATCGTGGTACGCTAATGATGATCCGAGCAGCTGTGTTTTGAACTTTTTGAAGTTTCTGGAGTAGATATTGAGACGAATCAGACAGAATTGAGTTACAATAGTCCAGTCTTCAAAGTACTTATGAAGACACAAGTGTTTTAGTGGCATCAACTGAAAGATGTTTGCCAATGGAGCTGATGTGTCTCAGCTCAAGATATGCAGCTTTGCATATGTTCATGACATGTGCAATGTGAGAGTACTGTCTAGAGTAACACCTACGTTTCATACTGGCTGCGTGCATTTAACATTGGTGTTGCTGATATTTATTGTTTGAGGTAATGGGTTGGAATGGGAAAAAATCTTTGTGTTGTGATCAGAATGGCTTCAGTTTAATCATCATTTATCTGCAGCTTGTTACATGTCATCCATGATTTTACATCAGAAATGCACCTCTTTACTCCTTGGATGGTAGCATCAACGTCAGTTGGGTGGCTAGACCATATATATTTGGGTGTCATCAGCCTACAAATGTTTAAACACTGTGTGATGATCTATGAAACTTGCGAGTGGCTGAGTGTATATAATGAAAAGAACACTCCCCAGAACAGACCCCTATCGAACACCACAACATAGATCAAATGTGCTGGAGTGTATTCCATTTGCAGATACAATTTGTGTCTTGTCGACTAGGTAGGACTTTAACCACTGTAAGGCTGAATTGTGCACGTCAAATACATGCTGGATACGGTGACGAAATATATATAAAAAAAATATTAAACTCCCTTGTTATAGTATAGACCCAATCGGAAAAGTGGGCCAGTCAGTCACATTCTGTATAGAAACATAAATGACCGCTAATGTTAATGGTATCCCATAAGCTCATGCGATCATTTCCATTTTGAATTGCCCTCAAGCTCATGGTTGTTGGCACGTCATAATAAATTCGTTCACGTTACAATGACTACAAGATATCGCATCACTAACAGCAAAGTAAGCATTTATTTCTGGTTATAGAATCAGAATTATATCTTTCAAGTTTTCGTATCAAAAAGTGTAGAAATAACTTTAGAAATTAATAGTATTTTATTGATTGTTCAAAATTTAAAGAGTGTCTTTTTCAAAACCTATGCTTTTAAATTACTATGTTCTTGGTAAATCTAGCTTGATGTTCGTCTGCCTAAACCTTTACAATTTGAGAAATTTTCAATACCATTAGACATGTATCCTGCTGTATTATTGTGGTGTAGCTTCGTTGGGGCCGGGAACCACGCTCTAAAGGTTATACGCTTTGATTACCTACGCGTCTCTTTCAGATAGTCGATGTTCTTGAATTCGCATCAGAAAGACACGACGTACACGATTTAACGCATGAACAATTTACGACCATAAATCGAATTTGCCACAGATAACGGAGAAAGCCAATCACTTTTTGTGGGATTTCTTTAATAAAGGCAGCTGGATTTGAAACATCCAAATTAAACGTCAATAAGACTAAATCAAAATATTTGTATGTAGTTTTTATAAATCAAAAAAACGTTTTCCTAATTTTGTAAGTTTATAAGGGAATATCCTAACATAATACTTACTTTTATCAGGAGGGTTTTCTTGAGCACAGGAAGTGTAATCCAGTTGTCAGCAAATAGTTGGGCTTTCCACAGCATTTGCAACTAAAGCAGAAGTAGATTCGATGATATTGGCGTTTGGCTTCGAAGTTATGATGAATGTAATTCGTTCGGCATCTCGAGAAATAAATACAACTTTTGTATCGAGTGATTCTTCAGAAAGATAACACTTGTTCATTTATTTATTCTTGCATTTGGATATTTGGGGTCACGGGATCGTACTGTTTGGACAATGAACTAAATACAAACAAATGTTGAGGCTAGCGGCTCTCTTTTAGGATTCCAGTTAAAATACACGCACATTAAATTTGATGGGGTAACGTATGAATGCATTTGATTATAAAATGGAGTCCTCTAACGCAGCAGGATGTAAAGTTAAGAAAACAGTGCCGCTCTAGACGAATTATTGTTGATGGAAGGAGACCTTTCCAGCCAGGATGTCTCGTATTTCTGATCTTAATATTTGAGAGCTTTTCTTTTGTTGTTCGTCAAAAGTGACATGATCGCGCATTCCATGCACACCAGAAGTTGTTATAGTAATTGATTGGTTCTGCCACCAACACAAAACGACGAATTTGGATGATTGTAAGTTATGACCTTCAGATAAATAGAATCTTCAATCATTGATGTAACTGACACAATGCCAAGAAAAGTATATTAGCAAGTCGAAGCAATATGTCACCAGACAGACATTACAAACTCGTATCGTACGTTCTAAGCATTTTCCTTCATTTGATGTCATTCTTGTACTAAAGTTGTCTGGGAATTTGCGTGAACAATTACAAATTGTGTTTGATTTATGTAGCATGCCTATTTCATGCTAAGATGTCTTTCTACTCCGTGATTTCATATAACTGATACATGCATCTTAATTCACGAAATAGCTGATGAACGTACAATGTTAATACTATACTACACTATGAAGCCAAACTTACAAAGTCAATATCGATTCTTTTCAGAAATATAGAGAATATAAACATGATATCTGGCAAACTTAATGTGTTTTGCGACCTATGTTCCCATTATTGCGATCGGTTATTTTGTTACCTAATTCAAGTACGAGCAAATTAAAGATAAAGTTTATTTCTTACTGATTAGATTTTTTTGAGGGAATTTACTTATTTTTTTTTTAGCATTCTCGCAAACGGATTCAGCAAAAGCCTTATTTACTTACACTAATCACCCCGAACATCTCGTCACAATACGACCTATCCGAAGTAAACAGCGTTCTTAAACCTAAATCTGACATTTTAAGTTTTTAGACGAAATGAATATAACAAATATGTAATAGTGGTTTGAAGTTGTTTGAATGTATTTGCTATTTTAAAAAAATGGATTAAACGTTGATCACTTCCTTCATCAGGAGATGCGCTCTTTCAAGATTGCAAACAATATTACTTTTAAATTAGACCCAATGGAGTGGCGAGGACCGGTGTCAATTTAAAGGTAATTGCGTTAAAACAGATAATAAGGAAATTAATCATTTTAAGCCGACTTGCAGCAATTGAGTGTTAGAAATTAATCAGGTGGACTTGTATGAAATCAGTTACGATGGAATGCAAAGGTAAATTTTCAGACCGTTTCATGAGTAAGAGTGCTTGTAAACAATTAAAATTCCTTTAAAAAATTAAAAGTATAATATATAAACTACAAATTCTAATTACGATACTTTCTTAAAACATTGTCCATGTCTATATATAATCATGATAGCAAATATTCATAATAAGTAAGTACATTTTAAATAGGTTCTTCGTAATTGCCCAAACCGGTTAATTATAAAAAAAACATCACGAACATTTGCTTTGATCCAGCAGTTATGCGAGAGTATTAATTTCGAGTAACTAAATGACCCTGGTCTTGGCTCATTCATTGTGCATTATCATTTTATATTAATGTTGTTTACTTAAAGATTATTCATTTTTACATCTAATGTGGAACCAGTCTTCTTGTTCTGGTCGGTTGTTAATTTGAATTTGTTATTATTTTTTATTATTGCTCTCTGGAATTACAAAGTGCTCAGTATTTTATAAATTATTCACTATTTTGGGATTATTGTGAATTTATTTAAGGGCATTTTGGATTATATTATTTTGATACACCACGTTTGCTAACATATTTGCACACTTTGAGATTACTGGTACGTACATGTTACAATTTCAATTAATTCCTAACTTACAATGCAAGACATTAGGAAGTCGGTACTTTCGGACTAGTGAAGGAACTTTCAGGACTATTTGAGATTTATTGCAAAATAACTCACATTTCGTTCTATGTTTCCACTATTTTGTGTTTAAGGGAATTAAATTATATGTTGACTTTTAGAAACCTTGTGTGGTTTTGCTCTTTTTCGTTACTTAGTTTGTTTGTTTGTTTGTTTGATTTTTAACGACGCACCAGCACACTTAGGCTATTTAGCGCCATACAATAGGTTGTACTTATACATGTTTAAAAATACTAAAAGGTTTAAAAGCAACCTGCGATATAGAAAACCAAATAGTTCAAAGTAAAATGGCAAGATGATGGTAACAGGAACACATGAAGCTTCCCAATCAACGGGAGATGTAAATGGTGTATGTTGATGAGCAGATGAAAAATAATGGGGCGGCATTTGCATGATATAAAAATGCACTAGGTGATGGAATACAAGTTAAAGTTTAAAATAAATATTTACTTCCTTCAGGAATCTAAAATACAAGTGATAGATATAGTATCAAAAAGTTCCTTCTTGTCATGTTCATTATAGTACTTATCAAGCGTAGGTATAAGGCTATAGAGTCGTAATGGTTTTCTGTCTGTGTGATAGCCCTTCTCTGAAATATTCATATGTTTGTTGTGTTACAAAAACGTATCATGGTTTGATCTGATTTTTATAAACCTTTAACGTTTTGCAGATCAGAAAAATTCCATTAATTCACATTGTGCTTTGACACAAATTTGCTAAATCAGTTTTGTTTCTAAACTTTCAATGTTTTTAATATACGTAATGGAATGAATATTCTAAAACGTTTAGTGATATGAATGTAATCAAGCTTTTACGGATTAAGATCAAACACTGACAAGAAACTTGGTTAAAGATAATCCATGCTAAATAATTTGCTTAGCGTTGTATATGATTCATCGCATGTAGCTCTGTTTTTACAATCAGACTAGTTACTCAGGTGTTGCTCGTTCGTTTCTTGTACAGGCTAACACGAAATGGCTGCCGCCGAGTGTCCTTAGCAAAGGTACTCGGAGTAGTCACCTAGATGCCATTTCTTTGGCATTATGTAGTCATTAGTGACTTAGTCAATCAGAAAACAAACAAACCATATAAGAGCTAAGTAACCTTATTGGACTGAGTGTCCTGTTTATTAATAAATATCTTTGGTCAAAACATTCTTCTTTTATTGCTACATATTTATTAAACTTCTTACACGAATAAACGAATATGACTGAAAGCCATATTTGAAATTAATTGCTTTTCATTTGGCTATTTTAACTTACAGTATATACTATTCGCCAAGTCCATTTAGCAAAATGGTCACATCCGTTTGAAATCTCAAATGTGCACATCTCAGTTCGTGAGTTAGCATAAACATTTTATTGCCAAGAGGATCTAAGTTGTCAATACAACACAAAAATGATTGCAAACAAAGTTGTTTAATGTACAAGTTACTTTTCTTTATAAACGCAAATATTTGACTAGTATGCGAAGAAGATTTGTGCAAATAATAAAGACATGCGACATATATACATATGTCCTGCATCTTATTATGAATTTTTTTTTATCGTCTTCCGTGTAAAGCTCATTGAACAATGAAAGTAAACATTAAGCCTACTATCAATTAATGATAATCCGCAAGAAAACTTGTTTCGTTTGTTTTTAAACAGTCTGCATTCAACAAGAAAATATCGTCGTTTTCTATTCAAATTCTACAAGAACAGGAAAAATAGGCGATTAGATTACAATAATAAATCATCGCTTTCATTTGTATCATAACAAGCTTGAAAGTATACTAGCGCTCGGTCATTTCCTTTGTGAACTTTAGATGAACAGTTTCTTGTCATCTTGCAAATTGTGGTAAATCATTTCAAGAGTCAATAAGTAATGGTATATTCTATGTTTTTAACTAAGAGTTATTGCGTTCATATTGGATACTATTTTTTGAGTTTCATCTTAGATGATAAGGCACCGTGCCTCGCAAAGTGGGCGCATAACAGTCGTAAAATATGTAGACTGGTTCTAGATAATTTTGTAAAATCTGCAGATACTATTTTATCTCTCACCCAGCTGCGAGACCGTGCCATCGTTATTTTTTATAGTAATTTTGTTAGTAATTTATAGCAGTCTATAAACTAATACGGGTGCTTGAAGCTGAAAGTATTAATGCTTGTCATAATCTTACAAAAGACAGGAAGACATTTTTAACATGAGTATTCCATTATTAAACCCATTATGTTCAAGTTATCGCTGATAATAAAGATTTGAACTTCCTCCATTGTCAAATACGCATACAAGGAAAGAAGGAATAATAATAATAATAATAATAATAATAATAATAATAATAATAATAATAATAGCAATAATAATAATAATAATAATAATAATAATAATAATAATAATCTTGATCTGTTTTTAACAAGCGTATCAAATTTAGTTATGAAAGAATCATCTGTCACATGATCCTTAATTTTGTAACAGGTTATGTTATAAAATATTTTAAGCAAATGCCACTTGAACACATTTAAGAGTAATTTCAAAAGGACTGATACAGTTTTAAAATAAAATAATATGTGTAACTGTATAAGAACAATATAATAACAATATAATATACACATATATACATCGAATAAACATGCACATATTATTTCCGGACTCAATGATACAATTCTCTATTGGTATCATTGGTACATCAATCCAGCTGGTCAGGAAAAAATTTCATTATTGAGGTTTAAAACGAGAAATATTTGAATTTTGTATCTTCAGAGGAAAGGAATTGAAAAAGGTAGGTGCTGCTACAGTGAAAGAGATTTTGAAAAGGTTGGTTTCCCACCAAGGAATCTGGACATCGTAATTAGTTGTTGATCAGAGATTACGCTCAGTATTTGATGAGATTGGTTTATTTAGGAACCATTCCGGTGGCCTAGTTGTTAGAGCGTCCGCCGCGAAGCGGAAGCGGAAGTCATGGGTTCGATCCCCAGCCGAGTCATACCAAAGACTTACAAATTGGTACTAACAGCTGCCTCGCTTGACGCTAAGCATTAAGAGGTCAGTGTTAGGACTAGTCGGCCTGGTGTCAGGATAATGTGACTGGGTGGGACATCATGCTACATGTCTGCGGCATGATGCCCCAGCGTTAGACATCACTATAAACTGCCTCACTGCAGACATTGTAGCGATATGACTGGGAAATGCTAATCAAACAAAGTTCACTTAGGCTAGACATATGATCTGGAGAGTGACTTATGTCAGGAATCTTTTCAAAATAAAGAGGTTGTGTAGGAAACCACTGCGGACGTAAAAACAACACATTCGAAGAAGTCATAACAGGAAGTTTCAGAATTATTCGGGCGGCCTTTTTCTGGAGTTTGTCATTTCTGGACAGATTATACTGGGTTGTCTTTGACATATGATACAACCGTAGTCTATCAGTGGTAATATATATCCGACAATATGTTCAAATGACTGGGACGTTATAAATTTCGATAGTAAGTTTCACAAGTTATTCTTTTGGCAACCATTGCGCATATGTGATCGAAATATGTATTCAAACTGAAATGTTGATCAATTTTACCACTGGACATGTAATAAGCCGTGCTAAGTTATACGTAAATTCATGTTAGTAGATACGTGCTGCATTGTTCCGACTGTCATACATTTTGTTTTAGAAGCAGTAATATGTACTCTGTTTAGCTGTCACCAAACTGATGTATTTAGGTCACTACGGGTTTTTTTTTTCAATGGAATAAAACGATTTACAAGATGAGTGGTCAGCGAAAAGATCTGTGTTAGAGTCCTTTATTAAAATCTATTGATTCATATGGGACAGTATTTATTTAGGATAGTAAGAATACATTGGTTCCAGACAGATTACAAATCATAACAATGGTCTCCTTTTAGAGAAATGAATGAGTTCAAATTTTGAGACAGTACAGAGAAAAAAATCATTTTCAAGAATTTGTTTAAAGCATCAGTGTTGCGTAAAGAAATGTGAATTGGTTTTCTTTGCGCTCTGTTGCTTACGAGTTGTAAACATGGGATAGTGATCATTAATAGAGAAACAGATTGCAATATTCTCTTATATATTGTCAGGATGGTTAGTATTATATGTGATCGATCTGGGTAGACGTATAGACTGTAAATATTGTTATTATCTTTGATTACCTATACAAGATCTTACAGTTTTATCATATGTAGTAATTTAGTGTTAACGGAGATGAAATCAATATTAGTCATACTGATCACAGATTCAATATGGATGCTCCAAGAACCATTGGATAATACAATAATTCCTATATTTCGATGATTTGTAATAAAATGAATCGTATCACTTAGTCGTTAATGTGTTGGTATGTACTTCAGCTACATGTTTGAGAAAGGGACGCATTCTATTTTGGGTGAATTGAAATTAATTGGCAATATATTAGCCAAACCTGAAGCTTTTTGAAGAGCATCGTTTAACACGCTTTCAAAGAAAGGTTAACTAGGCGATTTGCATTGTAAAGAGGAATTGACAGCAAATTATTATATCAGTCATTGATGAATTGAGTTATCCAATATTTATGAACTTAATTTAAAACCATGACTCTTTGAGATTTGTTATCGAAGTAATAATTTATGCATGCCAGTATATTTTCATAACTATTTAATATTTTGTTAATCCCCTCTGTCACACTCTATCAAATATTTTTTAATAATATACACAATGTCGCTTCAGACAATCGCAATGTACATGTTATGATATGTAGCCATAAACTAATATGTGGTTTATTGACTTGGCATGTATTCGACAAGGCTGAAATTTATATCTAAAAAAAATCATCTCCATTGGAATATGTATGCCTACATTGAAAGCCAAGTTTTAAAGGCGAGAAAAGCATTGTTTATTTTATCCACGCTCGCTCCTCAGTAGAAAACGATGTCATCACTTCAGTCAAAATAATATTCAAAACACACACTTGCAAGAAAGAAATCTCCTTACATTCAGACTGTTTAGCTATGTCCAGGCAAAACTCTATTTTTTCCCCTTCAATTTCACCAATGTTTATAACTGTACACAAATCACAGTACAAAATGCCATTTCGCACTGCACCGTAGTGTTTTCACATCAAACTATGTTAGAAGGCGATGATTATTTATTCGTTTAAAGTGTATTTTATTTGTAGCAAAACAAATATATATTAGGTATTATGTTCATAAAATGTTTGCATATCTCAGTTGGTTGACGTGTTACGCTACTAATCCGTGGGTTCTTTGCTCGAACCATATCTAGCCACAAACTATTTGTCTCTTTGCATTGTGTTTTATTTTATTCTACAAAACAAATATCAAATTTCCAATTTGCAAAGTTTTACGAATTTCATCTCATACATTAATACATACACACGGACGAATTTCTCACGGTACCGTCACGTCTTTCACATGAATATATGTAAGCAGACTATGCTTATTTAAAGATTTAAAGTGTATTTTACTTGCAGAATGAGCATGAATATTTCATTTGTTTGAAAACAGGTTCAGTATTTGGTTAATAAATAAAATCTTACGTAAGACGTCTGAGTGATCCAATATTCTAAATATATTACTTATTCAGTATTATGTACAGAAAAGTAGTGCAGGTGTGAGTGGCTTTAAAAGTAATTGGGTTTATACAGGTATGACTCCAAACAAATCTAAAGAGATTGATCAATAATATTACTGTAAATCATGACAGAGTTTAATTATTGTTCATTGGCCTGAGAACGTCAGCGTTTAGATCACCTCTAAAATTTATTTATGGAGATAAATGATCACAGTATCAGTGGAGGGGCAGACATTATAGAAGTTCGGTAAGAAAAGAAACAAAAACAAATTTGTATAATCCTCAAAGAAAGCATGACAACAGTATTTGTTTTCATCTTTAACGAAAATTCTACTTATTTAAAATCTGTATAACACATTCCAATATATTATAATTTGCAAACCTAAATACAATTCTTCAGGAAGGCATGAATTGCAGATTTAATATGCGAAACATTTCTCGCACAGAGAAAAAGTCAGAAATATGTATTCTCTTTTACTTTAATTTATTGATTTTGCATTTTGCTGCATTGATTATGGCAATAATTGTTTTGGAGCTTATCGATAACCACGCAGCTTGATATAGTATAATCATATGTGCTATAATGTACACGATCACATTAGTAATAAATAGTTTTGTATTGTTTTCGTTTGTGTTGTTGCTTTCTGTGTTGTTGTTATTGATGTTGTTTTCAACTTTTGCTTTATGCCCCACATAAGCACATTCCGTATCACGTTACTATTGCACCGAAATCTGTTTACAATTACTTTTCAGACTTTTATTTTGTTAAGCACATATTCACGGAATTGATAAAAAAAAAGAAAGAATTTTTCTTTATTCTAATGTATAATGTGTTTGTATCTTCTTTCAGTGTTGAATGTCAAATAGATACCCCATATAATCCACAGTTTACATCTCCTTTCATGTGCTTGACGTTGAAATGCGAAATAATATCAACTCTTTGGTTAAAAATGTGTCTGAAGTTTATCAGCATTTATTACACATGATGTTTAGAAACGTTTTGTACTATTCAACGTACTAATTTAATTTCATTGTCCGACCTAGAACCCCAAAAAAAACCCAGATGATTGAAGTGGGAAAAATTATCTTTCCGTTCTTTTATGTCTAGCCCAATAGCTTACTGCACAAACCCAGTACGTAGGTACATCTATATGTTCAATGCTGTTTGGAACGTATAATCAGTAGAACAAACAATACGTTTTATAATGTGACTGTTATGCGACGGCAGCTACGGATCTATATTCCTTGCAGTAAGACTTAGCTTATAAGCGAACATATACGGTATCTGTTTCAGGCGAAAAAAAAAATCAGATCGATTTTGTTTGAATAGATTGATTTTGTTTTAAAAAAACTGTAATTGTTCTTTCGCAGTACACTATTTCAGTATTTCGCCATATATGACTAAATATCCTTTCCGAATTATTTTGCTCTGATACAATCTCTTTTGAGAGGTAGTCATAAAATGCGATGTAAAATAACGATGACGGAGATGTTTTGGCAGTTAGATCTATAACGAATCAGAAAATATCTTGCGAAATAAATACATCTCATCACAGTATCATTCTTTTGAGTTATGCATATATTTCCTGCCGCCAGTAAGAGTTAAAGAAACAAACCCTGCCATCAATTCATCAGTCGAAATATATAGACAGTCTTAAAATTCAAAAATAACTAATAACCATTTCATGAGAAAGATTGTTTCAGTGCTACTGGATTTTATCCATAATGCACTACGTTTGTGCATGTAATCCAACATTCATATGCTCAAAGGTTTATTTTGTTGCTAGACTCATATTGTCTAATGATAGTCTTGAGTATATTTCATAGTATGAGATAAGCGGGATATCATATCGTAATCGCTACGTAAACGGAATGAAAATTGATCGTGAAACGAATAACTTGCCGTAGTGTACTAAGAAATAAGTTAATATCCTCTCTCTATAAAACGAAAGAGGTCTTGTGGATTTCTAAGCCAGCATGATCTGAAACAAAGCAGCATGATCTGATCTCAACAAAGATTTTATTCAAAGGTACAGTGTCCATACGCATTTGTCTGATTTATTACATGATCATCAATATTAATGTTTTTTTTATTGTATCGAATCTAACGTTTCTAGTTAGTTCGAATTTAATGGATAATAATACAGTTGAAGAGAAACAGTTTGAGAATGTTGAAAAGATTCATGGCCCTCACTAATGCCAGCATAGTGAAAATGTTTGACACTGCTTTGACACTGTTGCCAGTGTTTTTAGAATATTAAGACAAAATGCTAGCATAATCATGTCATTATCATGCGAATGTTATACAGTGATACCATAGTGTGCTAGCACACCGTTGCCAGTGTCTTTAGAATGTTAGACAGTGCTATCACAATGATTCCATTATATTGAGAAGCCTGTCTTGAAAATGTTAGTATGCTATATTTTGCGATATCCTATGTATCCAGATCAAAACCACGTTTCCAATCAATTTTAAATAAACTTATAGGTTACTGCATTTGAATGAGAAAATATGATGAGTCTTATGGATGGAAATACGACCTTAGGAGTGCAGTATGTTAATCCGAGAAAGAAAAAACAAGTTCATATTTTCCCATACAAATGCAGTAACCTTTTTAATATATGACCATTTTCTTATTATACCAATGCTAATGTGTATAAACAAAATACAAAATAAATAAAGTAACCGAACGTGTGCCGTATTCCAAACTAAACTCACAAGATCAGATTCAACGTTACACAACACCAACATTATTAGTGCGTACATAACTTGGCTCAGATAAATGTGCACTTAGTCGCGCGCTAGACACAACTTTCGAAAATAACTGGCGTTTTGTTCTACTACAAATTGATCTTTGGAGTCATATTGTGAAAGAATTCGCATTGCAGCAACTTTTCCATTTGATCTGGAATGAATAGAATTTGGTATTGTTAACGATGTTTCGAAATGTCGTGATTATGGATTGAATTGTGAGCCATGTCTCTATGAAATACTTCGGGTTGAAGCGGCAATGGAGAAGCGTGTTAACATATGCAAGTGTAGTTCTGTTCTGTCATTGAATGTTTTAAATCATAATGTAGTGAAAAATGTGAATTCTTTCAATTGCAATTATCATAACAACGTTATAGAATATAATGTTTATTTCATTTTGAGTGGAGTATGAAAGACGTATTTTCACTTTGAATACAGTCAAAATTACAGTACAATTTACAATGTCTAATCAAGCGTGAGATCCCATGACATGGCTCATGTAATTCGGATTTGCAAAACTAAGAATGTACATATTTAGAAAATTCAGGATGTACAACTGTAAGTATATCTAAGGCCATTCTTAATACCAGCTAACAAAGACAATATATTTCTTTGTCACTTGAAAATTATTTGTAAGGATTCTGTCTGGCGTCTATCGCTAGCCTAAATCCGAAATATTATATTAAAACACTTAACACGCAATGTGCCAATGCAGCTGGTATTGTGGTAGTCCACGCAACATCTCGTTTACTTCATTCAGAAACAAACTTAATCAACTAAAAAGTAAGGCGTCTACTACGAGAGTGTGCATAATTTGTTTACACGAAAGGGCAAACAGGAGTTTAAAATGAAGTTGAGCGCGAGTGCAGTATCATAAAATAGTGATCTAGTCTGATAATTTAAAGTTAACGAGATACAAATGAACATATAATAGGTTTTGCAGATCAAAATCAAGTTGACAAATTGAGATAGCATAGGTCTATTGGAAGGAAGCGAGCAATTCGGTATATATGTCACAGATAGTGAATGTGTATGATATAAAATTGTATTCGCTCCAAAAATACCAGATCGATCATTGAAGCCGTCCCTCCAAAGGTAAATCAACTAGGAGGTATGCTGTGTTGCAGTTTATTGTGATGTCTAGCACTATGGCATCATGCCGCTTTCATCATGTCCCACTCAGGCACATCATCCTGACTCCAAGTCGACCTGTTCAAATGTTCACTGCTTAAGGTTTCACTTGATAGTTTCGTATTTTGACACCTCCCTAATATTTAAATAGAAGGCATGCGCTTAATTATCACAATCGTAGTCTTTGTCAGTTCACACATAAGCTAAATCTGTAATGTGGTTTAGAATTACTTTGAGTTAGGCTTGGAAATGGGTTGACTTGTTTTTGACTGTCTGTCACAGTTATACTAGCAATGGAAATCAAATGCGTAACTTGGGCTTCAAATGAGCAGCCGACTTGCCTTACATATTTACATGTGTCTGCTACAGAGGTATTATCTAAAAAACCTAGATGGTAAAGGTGTGATGAACATGTGCTAATTTGTTACAGTACTAGTGAACTGTATTCATGCATAAGGCACATACTAATTCGTTTAGCTGTCTTGTCACAGTAACATATTAAAAGCAGTTCTTTCCTGTAACAAATGAATGTAAAAAGAGGGGTTGGTGGCAGAGTTGGTTCAGTATAAATGTCACTAGTTGCATAATACCTCAGTCAGAATCTTACAAGCATCCTTTCAACAAAAATCATTATTTTTTTTTTATTTGTATCTTTAATATAATATTTGTATCATTTTTCTGCAATAGGTCATTGTCGGACGAAAATTTGCCGAAACAACTGTCCAATGAGGCGTAATGCTGAGCGCCTAGCGAGGCAGTTGTTAGCATCATAGGTAGTGGTCTTTGGCAATACATGTACTTGGCCGAAACTAGAACCCACGACGCTGTAGATACGTAGGTATCTGGACTGGTAACTGGTCTTATTTTTGCCTGAAACTGAAACCCTGAGGCAAATGTTGTTTTAACTTCTGGTATATAACAACTATAATAAACGTGGACACTGTCCCTGGAGTGTATTTGACTAAACATTGAACGTTATAGTATTTACTAATAGTTTTAAATTTATGTTTTCAATGTCAACGTGTAACCGCATAAAAGTTAAATTTTTAAAACAAATAGGAGTTAATGAGTTCCACATTTTATGATGCCATAAACATATACCGTAATTAACACTTTCGGCAAAGGCTGTGCAACTTATGTAGAATATGTATATTTAATTGTTTTCTATATCAGAACGTTTTTCTCCTCCAATTAGTGATATACTAAAAACGAAGCCACCAGTGATAAAATTACACAGAGACCCATCGTACATCTGCTGTTAACAATTGAAAAGCGGAAAGTTTCAAATGCGTTTACGATCTCGTCTCAGCATGTTGTGAATGAAGTGTGTGTGTGTGTGTGTGTGTGTGTGTGTGTGTACTAATTAAATTCTGGATTCGAGATTTCATTAATGTTTAATTACCGGTAAGTCATTTAAAACCCTATTTTTATCATTATCAGATTAAACGCATCATCTTCTAAATGGTATGCTAAAATGCTTGAGCAGCCGACAAACGACGCCGTTAAGTCTGAAACCGAAAATAAAATCTTCATATCCGTGTGTTACAATAATATTTGTACACGTACGATTCATGCCGGATGTTACAGCCATGATGTACATTAGGTTAAAGCAAAACAATTTCGCAAAATTACATTCTACATCAATCAATTTACACCATCAAAGGCTTAAAATGGACGTGTAAATGAGCAACTCTTATAGTTGCTACAATATTTGGTAATTCATTTTGGGTGCTGGAATTTACAAATTGTATAATCAATGACTCTAAAAAAAAGGAAATTGATGATATTATTTAGTGATGCCGCTGATATTTTCTGTTGAATGAATTATTTACGATTAGGCATAACTCATGTGGTTAGTATTTTATCATATGGACCACACGAGAATAGATATGAAGTAGATTTACTGCATCCATGGTAATCGTTAATATTAATAGATAAAGGACAACAATTTACAGCATAGTTGACATATAGAGCAAGCTGAAAATTTATGTTTAATTCCATTTTCACCACCAAGGGATGTTACAAGGAAATGTCAATGCTGCAATATACTACACATAGTCGTTTTTCTACAAAATGGCATCCTCAAACATTTTCGTATCTTGTAACATGAGATGAAATCTAATGCAGCAAATATTGGTTCAAATGTAGACACATGCGAGGAAGTTTGTTCCTATCGGAGATTAAGAGATATCTCGCTATTGTTTAGACTTGATAAGGCATATCAGAACGAAATAGAAGAGAACCGACTACACTGCAATAATATTTGCTTACTGTAGAGGAAATATGTTTTCTTCTCATTTATTCATAAACATACCTGACTGTACATGGATGTGGTACGCCATTTAAATGGACTATTATGCGCTATGATTTGTCACGTTTATGAACATGCAAATTTCTGTCGATGTATGAAGAGGAACTTAATTTGGGTTAGAGAACAATTAATTCGATTTATGTTGATAGGCGCTGGTCCGGAGTTGAAGTTATTTTTAATTAGGCCTTTGTTTATTTAACCGTTTTAGACAAAACTAGCAGGAAACGTTAAGCTCGAGTTTATATCGGAACATGTCAAATTGAAATTTTCTTGAACCAATTGTTTGGAAATCTAGAAGTGAAGCTGGCCGCAAAGTTTGGTTCTTAATTATAACAGGCAGTAAATATATTTAATCCAGATTAGTTACGCTAAAAAGGACGTGTTTCCCACACGAAATGTCCTTACTTTTAAATAAGCACCATCGACAAAAATCTAGTCAGACTACAATTTGTCCTGCAAGAGCAAAATTATAGAAGACTATGCGAGTACGTTTAGAAGAAATTCTCGCGTAAAACAGTTGTCAAAGGGACCGGATGTCTGACGTTACACACGTTATGCTTAAAAGCACAAGGGGAGATATGTTCACTGACGTACCTTCTTATACAAGTATCTACGTATCTACACATTGAACTATATAATGACGTATCTACGTACATACTTATCCACGTATATACGTATATACCTGCTTACGTATCCACCTACAACATAACATTTGAGGGCAGAAAGAGACGTGAGACAGTAGGGAGGATAGAGAAGGAAACAAGGGCGATAACAATACCACAAAGTACCACCATGAAGTTGAAAAGAACCGGAAATAATCAGGTTATGAAGTTGTACAAGACAATGTCTTTGATTTTTCACTCGATTCTATGATGAACCAATCATATCGTTTAAAACAGATCGGCTATTTATATTAATGCACTTGTGTGTTGAAAATCGGTGAAGATTTATTTTTAAAAAGAAGTTTATCTTCTTAATATAATGTATTATCACAGTTTTTTTAATAATTGATAATAGTGTTCTTTAACATTTACGAGGGGGGGGAGGCTGTCGTCTCTTTCTGTTCTATATATCTGGTGAGGTCTCTATGTATTGCACTTATTAGTTTAACACTTATATTTATATTTACTTGATCCGGGCAAAAACACCGACATCAATCATTCTCTAGATAATAATAACCGAATAAAGCGGACACCTTGAAAGAAGGTACAATCCACCAACCAACCTACCCCTGCAAGGTAAAGAGGTACGCATAAACAACTATAAACAGTTTTAAACCGATCTTCTTGACCGCAAATCTTGGTATTGATTGTCAATAATTGTTTAACATATCGAAGTAAACACAAATTCTTAATTTGTTTAAAAAACAGTTATGTAATTGGTAGGGCATAACCGACTTTTGATCCGGAAATCGGATTCCACCGGATAGTATGAACTTCCGATTAATCGGAGTCGGACAAGGCAGGAACGACCGATTCGGATAATAAAAATAATAAAGTTGAATTTCTATAGCACCGTGTCTAACACTGCGTGTCATTCGATAGTGCGTTAATAAAGTTAAATAAGAAGTCAGAAAAGTCCAATATGGTCAACACAACCACGCTGTGAAACAATCTATTTGAACTAGCGTGTGAAAACCGGAAATGAAGCCGGATATGGTAAAATACTAAGTAACATGCTAGACACGGCAAAACCAGAAACCAGAAACCCGGAAACGGAAGATGAATTTTTTTAGAAAAAAAATACGGATTTAGCATTTCCGATTAATCGAATCGTATCCGGAATCGGAAAAATTTCATGCCCAAAATCCGGAATCGGAAATCGGTAGAAAATTGCTAATCGGTTATGCCCTAGTAGTTGGATTATATTATGGAGGAATAAGATTTGACACCTTCCGCTCAAGAATCTTGTCGTCAGCGATTTCGTTACACTTTGGCTGAAGAGTACAACCCAAGTTTAATTTAGTTTCTTACGTTATACGTTCTATATCTAAATACATATATAGTATTACATAACTGGCTGATGTGTACGAGTCAAACATCGTAGTCATCATGGTCCATTTCAGCAGTTGACTATTGTGTTGGTTGAGTGTTTAATTGCATAGTAACACATGTACGTTAACATGTGCTGGGGAAAGGCGCTTTGCCGAGGAACAAATGGGACTTATCAAATCGTTATATTTCCGCAGGAAACTCTTATAACTCTATGGTTATACAACAAGTAACATAAAAAAGTAAAACCACCAAGTTTTGTGAAACATAACAATTTAATTATAAATATTTATAAAATGAAAATTTGTTTTGAACTTCAAATATCAAGAATCGAATCCAAAATGATCATGAAAAAGTTATATTAAAGTTCAAAAGAATGAAAATATCTGAATAAATTTCGGCTCCACAAATATACTGGTCCGCCAAGAGGCATGAGGTGTCAAACAGCTTTGTCCAGAACTCATCTGAATAATTCACAATAGTTCACAAATGATATTGTAGTCCAATGAGTGCTTCTATTTCCACTGAAATATCCAAACATAATATATATATATATATATATATATATATATATATATATATATATATATATATATATATATATATATATATATATATATATATATATATATATATATATATATATATATATATATGTATATATATGTATATATATATATATACATATATATATATATATATATATATATATATATATATATATATATATATATATCTGCAGATTTGATGATACAACAAAAATACAGGCTATATATGTATATTTTTACTACTTAAAACGTGACAAATAGCAAAATTTCCAACTTTGTAAAATAACTCGCATGATTTAACAATTCCGATGGGAAGTAACTTAACTTTTTTTAAGATACCACCTGACCAACCGACACAGTTCGAAAAAATGCATCAACTTGTGCACATATTTACTTACAATATTATTATTCGTGACTGTCAACACGTACATAAGCATATATGTATAGCTCCTATGTACATTTTGTTTCTTTAATATCTTAAAATATCTTTACTTTCTTTAATATCTTAAAAATATAACCTTACAAAAAATCTACCGAAGATAATCACTACAAATTTCAGTCATGAAAAAAGTACACAAATTATGGATAGAGATACATTATATAACACACATCCGAACCATTTCAGACGCGAGTCCAGCACGCTACCGTAATGCCATGTTGTATCCCATGCCACGTCATTCTTTCTGAGACCAAGGAAAAAATCTGGCGCTACATGTATATGATTTAATTTTACACTGTATCCGTTTTCATTTCATCTCTGCAGGGAGTGCAACAATTTGTTACCATTTGTGAACAAACCTTTTAAGAGCGAATAACTCATACAGCAAAGTTGTCACGTCAAAAATTACGTAATGAGTAAAACTAATCAATGCAAATATATGCTGCTGGCATGTGATTCTCACGGACACATCTCCAAACAACTTTCTCCATTACAAAATATAATTATTTCGTATTTAAGCTTGAATGTTCTGCAATAATAATAATAATGAAAATTTAGATTAAGCATGAGTTTATTAAATATAATTGGTTTAATTAGTCGTTGCCTTCTCAGTTAATCTCATAAGGAAGCTTTATAATGTATCAAAGTGGATACATATTGGTTAAAGAAACAACCTGTGAGATAACAACAAGTTTTCTGACCTAAATGGTCGCGAAGTGAATAAAAACACAGCAGAACTATTTGGTGTAGTTAATTAGAAATCTGATTACTTAGGGTCACATGTTAAGAAAATCAAACTATATTTCGCTGCATTATTAATAGGAGAAACCACCCTATCAGACATGACAGTATTTTACAATGAAATTAATTTAAAAATCCTGGCTAAACATAGTATTGATTGTAATATCATATGAAATGTGATGCGACCGAAGACAAATAAAATAAAAAGTTGCGGTTGGAAAACTCCAAAAGGTGTGCTGGGAATTTTAAAACGTTCCAGGTTGTCAGTTTCTATTTCACTTGTTGAGAAATATCTTTCCTTATTGTAAATGATCCAAACATACCGTGAAACAAGATATGTCTATACAATAATTTTCAAGTAAACGGAATATGCATGTTTAGGAATCTTTATACATTTTAGTTTGAAAACTGTAGAATAAAGAGGGAAGAAAGCTGTTACACTTTATCCATATTTCTTTTTAAAATCACTCTAATTACAAATAATTAAAGAGACGAAAGAAGTAACACTTTGTCATTAAGATAAATAATCACTTTAAATTTCAGTAACTATGTGTGTTTAGGGGGTATTAACGTAGCTTTAACAAGTTTTCAGTCATATCGCTACAATGTCTGCGGTTTGACAGTTTATAGTGATGTCCAGCACTTAGGCGTCATGCCGCAAACATGTAGCATAATGTCTCACCCAGTCATATTATTCTAACACTAGGCTGACCAGTCCTAACACTGACCGCCGGGTTTCAACCAATGTAGTTACTATGCAGTTTGTACAGCAGTATGTTGAAATATTTAACCATTTTGTTGCTGCAAATGTAATCAAAACGGCAATACAGGTAAAGATGACACAAAGCATCTCTGTGAATCAGATTTAGGGGCATACTTAAGACCGAATACAATGTGCTGAGAATTTTTCTAAGGAATATGATTTATCATATCCCCATTATCAGATCCCCATTATCATATCCAACAACTTCTGTTCTTTATCTTTATTAATATTTGGTCATTATTATTTACCGTAAACATATGTTCCTTTATTTCTTGCGTGATGAGGTCTTATTTTCTGTACTGTATCTTTCTTTAATAAAAAGGAAAACGAAATTTATTTTACTCTGAATTTCCATTAGCAAATAGACCTACCCCTTTTAGCACCACGAAAGTTTCCAATTATAATACATCATTGTTACACTGTGATAAACAATGTGTATGTCAAACATACGTACGAGATATGTTAGCTTCCTAATATACAAAAAAAGAATTATTAAATAAAGGATGCTGGTTCCTCCAAGTAACTTTACACACATATTCAATTAACATTCATGATATAAAGTTTTGTTTATGCTTAATTGATTTTCTATATCATTTTAGAAGAACCAAAGCCAGATCACAACATGCTAAAGTTGTGCTATTCCTCTTTGCAATGACATTTTCTGAGATGAACACTGAATATTTTGATAAATAATTATTAAAGTTCCGATTAAATTTACCTTCCAAATGCATTTCAATATTAGTTATTACAGCGAAATGATCTGTTATCTTGAATTAAATTCAAAATAAATTTATATTAAGGAGTACAGTTTAAAAAACAACAGAATACAATTTCAGTAAAGGCAGTGAGATATAGATTCCATTACAACCAAGACTTACGCAAGCTCAACTACTTCCAAATTAGCTATTAATTAGAGAGCCGAAAATAAACCTAATAAAGCTTTTCCAGTATTTGAATTGTTAAGCTATATGCAATTTTGAATGTCCATTTTAAGAACCATTTCTCGGGAGCCTTACGCAAAGCAAATGTTTGCATTCTGTATCGTGTTTGCATAGGCTGGAATATGCAACTCTGTTCAATTCTATAGTTGCACAGAAGAGACACGTTTTCAGTGTAGAAAAATAAATTGTGTTCTCTAACTTAAATACATTTTATTTACCGAGTACGATGAAAATAAAAACGCATGCAAGTGGACGACTTTTATTCTACTGCCCATTAACCAATGTATGTTCTCAGGCGTGTATCAATCAAAGTACGTCTCAGAATTTGTGTAATTTCACGTATATGCCCGACCACCAGTAGTTGCTTTATTCTTAAACGTTACAAACTATGCCTAACGATTCGCAACAATGACTCTTTCTCATCCCCGTCTTCTTCGAAGTTTGCCTTGTACAATATACTCTTCTATTTTGACTGTTTTAAATTAGTTCATTGATAGCTAAACTTCATTATTTCGTGCCGTCACGAAAATGGATTAAAGAGCCAGCACACCGGATCGGCGTCTTCAGTAAAAATTCTAAATTGCATCTGGAAGTTTAAATTTAATTTGTATCATTCTTAGGTTGTTATTATTGTCGTTGTTGTAGGGTTTAACGCCGTTTTTTTAATACAAGGTAAGCTATAGACAGATTTATGTAATTCTTACCATATGAATCGAGTCCGTTAGGAGAAACACTGTTACATATCTAATGTATTGTGCAATATCAACGAATGGCCTGAAGACAAAAGACGTTGGCACAATGTCACGTATGGTCATATTTACAACTAGTAGATGGAAAAGAAATCAAAAATTTTAAAGATTACAAAGTTACAACTACAACCAGAATGGAAATGTGAATAGAATTTTGCACAAGACATCAAACATGGAGAATACAATTATCATAAATAAATACGCTCATCACAGTCAGTAAATAAGGTAAATGAGCCCTATGTTATTTATGCCATGGAGGGGGTTGTTGAGAATAGTTGGTGTACATGTATGGCGGAGAAAGGACGCGTGCAGTATAATCGCTAATATCTTGTGGAAAATTGAACCTGCTGAGTAAGATAATGTTTCTGGAGTCGTTTGTAAATAAAAGACAGTTGCATGGAGCAGAGGTGAGATGAGAAACGTTGAACCGATTTTTATATTTTAGTAAAAACAAAATTGGTGACAGCGTCATTAAAGATGACATACGAGAAGTAGTGCCCATTGCCCGAAATACACTTTTATATGACAAATACCGAGTTTTAAAAAAAACTGTTGACAATTCACACCTTAAGGATTTACTTCAAATTAAAGGATCAGCAATGGCCAAAGGTTTCACAAATGAACTTTGAAACTGTACAGGTGATATTTCATGATCATAGCAGTCATGAAAGCGTATTTTTGTAAGAGTTCAAAAGAATAGATGTCTGAATGTAGATCATATTTATAAACTGCAAAAATGAAACTGTCCGTAAGTGTAAATGTCCATTGTGGAGAGACTCTTGATAAATGAGAATTACAGCTAGCAGTGCACACAAAGTACGCATTACAGAGATAGCTGATTGCATCACAAGGGATCATTTACATTCAAAATGTTTTGGCATACAATTTTCAAAGCATGGGCAGGACAGTGAGGTTAAAGCAAATCAATTTTTATATTTAAATGGATATACTGTACGTGACTGGACTGTACGTGTATGTACAGGAGAAATGGTTTTGTACATGTGTTGATGCGATATTAAACTTATAGAACTTAAAAGTACATTTCCTAATAAACTCTTTGTTTGTTGCAAATATGATGTAAAAAGTCAACAATGGTTGAGAAAGTGAAACATTTTCATCTGGCATAACGAAAATGACCACAGGTTTGTAGATGTTTAGTATGACGATCACTGTGAAAAATCAATATTGGAGCTTTGTGAATTTTATTTAAAAAGGATGACGAACTATACACTTCCATTCACCGTGGCTTTGTAATAATAATAATAATAATAATAATAATAATAATAATAATAATAATAATGAGGACTTTTTATAGCGCCTAAACTTTAAAAGCTCTAAGCGCTTTACACCATCAATAATGATATGACTACACTACAGAACAACAAATGACAATAACAATGAAATTGGAAAACATAAAAACATGCTGAAAATATATAAGATACAAAACATGATTAGGTCGCTAAGAATGTTCCTGAAGTCGAAACAGGTGAGTCTTAAGAGCACTCTTAAAAGGGACCTCTGTGTCTTTGTGTCTAATTTCAATGGGCAATTTGTAAGGATTCTTTCTATATATTTATTTTTATTGAGTTGTTTCTGCATACATTGACTGCACAGAAAGTTCCAAAGCCTCGTTTATACTTTCTACAATCGATAAACATTAAATGTAAATACAGAGCACCCGATGCTTCGACAGAAGAATATAATGTAACACGTGACAGCATGACAGAGAATGGAAGAGCCCTTGAAAATTTGCTCAGCGCCAGATAAACCTGTCTTTGTAAGGCGGCATGTATAAATGGTGGCGGGAGAACCCGGGAAAACACGGAAATAACCACAGATCCAGGAGAATCTACTGGCAAGCTCTCTAACATACCCACATTCGCCGAACCCGTTCCTCGAGCCCACACATATAGAGAAGAGATGGCACTGATCATGAACGGTGAACATTTGAGTCCATTTGAGCACTCGGGGTCCTCTCAGTTTTAGGTAAGAAAAGCGATAATACACGTTAATATTTTAGTACATAATATCGACGAATCCCTCGGGTGTTCAAACCCATGTCTTTCCGGAACGGGATTTATTGAAAAGAGTGAAGTATAGAATTTTGAACCATCATCGAACCTTAAAGGTGAATACATTGAGCATTAATCTTTTATCACATGGGGTTACTCCTATCTTTATTCTTCATTTCTTCCTTATCAATGTCAAAATTTGAAAGGGGCCAGTGTTTCGACTCAATGAAATTCACCGGATATCGTAACACTGGTTTGAGAGAGAGAGAGAGAGAGAGAGAGAGAGAGAGAGAGAGAGAGAGAGAGAGAGAGAGAGAGAGAGAGAGAGAGAGAGGGAGAGAGAGAATTTTGATTTATGTCTAAAAGTCATTCGTCAAAGGAAAGGTTTTATAACTTAATATAGATATTCTAACTGATAAAAGAAATGTTTGTCTTCGGACAGTGTTTATAAACCACTGCTTATGATTGGCCAGAGTGAAATTAAGACGTACACCTTGGAAGTAATATGAATTTATAGTGACAACCTTGATCGAAATTCTATGGGCCAAAGTTCATGAGAGAGGATAAGTTAGGCTCCGAGGAAGCCAAAGAAAGAGAATATTACTTTTGTCATTAAACATGTTAGGGACCAGGTGTATGTCTTGTGAGAAAGACAGGGTTTAGTGCTTGATGCACAAGTTCTAAAGGTAACAGCATTAAGGTACGCACTTTTAATGTCACGTAATATTCTATTGTTTGATTGTTTATTGTATGCAAATATGTTTGATATGGCTAGGTTCCGTATTATGTATCGTTTAATCAGTTTCATGGAAATGTGTTACTGCTAGAGTTGCTATGCAATTTATCTTATTTAATTTCATGGAAATGTGTTGATGCTAGAGTTCCTATGCAATTTATCTTATTTAATTTCATGGAAATGAGTTACTGCTAGAGTTCTTATGCAATTTATCTTATTTAATTTCATGGAAATGTGTTGATGCTAGAGTTCCTATGCAATTTATCTTATTTAATTTCATGAAAATGTGTTACTGCTAGAGTTGCTATGCAATTTATCTTATTTAATTTCATGGAAATGTGTTGATGCTAGAGTTGCTATGCAATTTATCTTATTTAATTTCATGGAAATGTGTTGATGCTAGAGTTCCTATGCAATTTATCTTATTTAATTTCATGAAAATGTGTTACTGCTAGAGTTGCTATGCAATTTATCTTATTTAATTTAATGGAAATATGTTGATGCTAGAGTTGCTATGCAATTTATCTTATTTAATTTCATGGAAATGTGTTGATGCTAGAGTTGCTATGCAATTTATCTTATTTAATTTCATGGAAATGTGTTGATGCTAGAGTTGCTATGCAATTTATCTTATTTAATTTCATGGAAATGTGTTGATGCTAGAGTTGCTATGCAATTTATCTTATTTAATTTCATGGAACTGTGTTGATGCTAGAGTTGCTATGCAATTTATCTTATTTAATTTCATAGAAATGTGTTGATGCTAGAGTTGCTATGCAATTTATCTTATTTAATTTCATGGAAATGTGTTGATGATAGAGTTCCTATGCAATTTATCTTATTTAATTTCATGGAAATGTGTTGATGCTAGAGTTCCTATGCAATTTATCTTATTTAATTTCATGGAAATATGTTACTGCTAGAGTTGCTATGCAATTTATCTTACTTAATTTAATGGAAATGTGTTGATGCTAGATTTGCTATGTAATTTATCTTATTTGATTTCATGGAAATGTGTTGATGCTAGAGTTGCTATGCAATTTATCTTATTTAATTTCATGGAAATGTGTTGATGCTAGAGTTCCTATGCAATTTATCTTATTTAATTTCATGGAAATGTGTTGATGCTAGAGTTGCTATGCAATTTATTTTATTTAATTTCATGGAAATGTGTTGAAGCTAGAGTTGCTATGCAATTTATCTTATTTAATTTCGTGGAAATGTGTTGATGCTAGAGTTGCTATTCAATTTATCTTATTTAATTTCATGGAAATGTGTTACTGCTAGAGTTGCTATGCAATTTATCTTATTTAATTTCATGGAAATGTGTTGAAGCTAGAGTTGCTATGCAATTTATCTTATTTAATTTCATGGAAATGTGTTGATGCTAGAGTTGCTTGCAATTTATCTTATTTAATTTCATGGAACTGTGTTGATGCTAGAGTTACTATGTAATTTATCTTATTTCATTTCATGGAAATGTGTTGATGCTAGAGTTGCTATGCAATTTATCTTATTTAATTTCATGGAAATGTGTTGATGCTAGAGTTGCTATGCAATTTATCTTATTTAATTTCATGGTACTGTGTTGATGCTAGAGTTGCTATGTAATTTATCTTATTTCATTTCATGGAAATGTGTTGATGCTAGAGTTGCTATGCAATTTATCTTATTTAATTTCATGGAAATGTGTTGATGCTAGAGTTCCTATGCAATTTATCTTATTTAATTTCATGGAAATGTGTTGATGCTAGAGTTCCTATGCAATTTATCTTATTTAATTTCATGGAAATGTGTTACTGCTAGAGTTGCTATGCAATTTATCTTACTTAATTTAATGGAAATGTGTTGATGCTAGAGTTGCTATGCAATTTATCTTATTTAATTTCATGGAAATGTGCTGATGCTAGAGTTGCTATGCAATTTATCTTACTTAATTTAATGGAAATATGTTGATGCTAGAGTTGCTATGCAATTTATCTTATTTAATTTCATGGAAATGTGTTGATGCTAGAGTTGCTATGCAATTTATCTTATTTAATTTCATGGAAATGTGTTGAAGCTAGAGTTGCTATGCAATTTATCTGATTTAATTTCATGGAAATGTGTTGATGCTAGAGTTGCTTGCAATTTATCTTATTTAATTTCATGGAACTGTGTTGATGCTAGAGTTGCTATGTAATTTATCTTATTTCATTTCATGGAAATGTGTTGATGCTAGAGTTGCTATGCAATTTATCTTATTTAATTTCATGGTACTGTGTTGATGCTAGAGTTGCTATGTAATTTATCTTATTTCATTTCATGGAAATGTGTTGATGCTAGAGTTCCTATGCAATTTATCTTATTTAATTTCATGGAAATGTGTTGATGCTAGAGTTCCTATGCAATTTATCTTATTTAATTTCATGGAAATGTGTTGATGCTAGAGTTCCTATGCAATTTATCTTATTTAATTTCATGGAAATGTGTTACTGCTAGAGTTGCTATGCAATTTATCTTACTTAATTTAATGGAAATGTGTTGATGCTAGAGTTGCTATGCAATTTATCTTATTTAATTTCATGGAAATGTGCTGATGCTAGAGTTGCTATGCAATTTATCTTACTTAATTTAATGGAAATATGTTGATGCTAGAGTTGCTATGCAATTTATCTTATTTAATTTCATGGAAATGTGTTGATGCTAGAGTTGCTATGCAATTTATCTTATTTAATTTCATGGAAATGTGTTGATGCTAGAGTTCCTATGCAATTTATCTTATTTAATTTCGTGGAAATGTGTTGATGCTAGAGTTGCTATGCAATTTATTTTATTTAATTTCATGGAAATGTGTTGAAGCTAGAGTTGCTATGCAATTTATCTTATTTAATTTCGTGGAAATGTGTTGATGCTAGAGTTGCTATGCAATTTATCTTATTTAATTTCATGGAAATGTGCTGATGCTAGAGTTGCTGTGCAATTTATCTTATTTAATTTCATGGAAATGTGTTGATGCTAGAGTTGCTATGCAATTTATCTTATTTAATTTCATGGAAATGTGTTGATGCTAGAGTTGCTGTGCAATGTATCTTAGAATTTTACAGCTATTAGCTAATAAGCAAATTTGATTATATGCGATCAAAATGTTCATATTTGTAGGATTTCATAGAGTTATATGAAGTAAATATGAAATAATTTCATCTGTCTGTACGGACGATACTGAGAATCGTGAGTTAACGATAATTATCTATTATATTTCTTTTATAGCGTTTAAGTAATCGTGTCGGTTATGAATCTGTGAGTCTTATACAACAGTAATCGAACATGTAGTAGCATACGGTAAATGTTTGATAGAGAGCTAGACTACCTTAGTTAGGCTTTACGCATTTCGTATCTTATTAGTGTGCTCTGAGTAATGTAAGTGAAGGAATTTTATGTACATCGAGAAAGTGGTGCATATAGCGATTTAGGGATAATTTTGTCCTTTAATGAAAACGTTTTGAGAGAGAGAGAGAGAGAGAGAGAGAGAGAGAGAGAGAGAGAGAGAGAGAGAGAGACTAAAGAAAATAGGAAACATTCGAACACGGTCAAGAGGGATGTAATTGAATCAGTCGTGCATGTTGCGCTCTTTTCACCTCTCGATATGATGGATGTAATAAACCCAAATTAGACATTGATATTAAATCCTGTTGATATAACTTAAGTTGAAATGAAAATTCCACTATTAATCTGTTTGATTAAATTTGTTATTTTTCGTATCTAAGAGGGCTCGAGTTGCATTATTTCTTCCCAGTAATTTTGCCCAGTTCTCTGTTGATATTCTCTTTTCATTCAAACTAGGTCATAATATCGAGGGAGGTCATTCCATAAATGACGTAGCTAAATCCGATTAACTATCCCTCTTTCTAAGGGTTTCGTCTTCTGTTTTTTAGTTGATAGAGAGCTGCTGGACACATATAATTCATTCACTGTGTATTCATGTTTACGTGTTATTATTGGAGACTAAATCGTCGTAAAAATTCATTCTTCAATCCTCAATCAGCGGGTTGCTCGTTATTGCTATATATAACGTGTTCATTAGCCCCTAAATTGACTCCATCATGGCTTCCCTTTAGCAGTTATTAATGTAATGCAAACTTCATTTTTGAGATGTTTTCGAAGCATGTGAAAACTCGTCAATATTTATTAACATTCTGTACATCATAGGATTAAAAAAAGACGAAATGTTCTTTAGACTTGGTATATGTTACGTATTTTTCATACAATCTCGGCGTTCTTGCTTGCATTTGATATAAGGTTTGTTGTCTCCAAGATGTTTGGCAGAGTTTCATGCAACGCTATTCAGTTAGACAGCAATAATCAATATTGCTGATTTTGAAAAATGATGCGCAAGATAATAAGAGACAGATATTTGTGTTGAGCTGCCATTGCCTGTAAACAATCGATTTTGTAAGCAAATTGAGCTTAAATGCCATACCAGAAATATAATGTTTGACAAAGTGCATTAATTTCTAAATTGCAAATCAATGTTAGCACACTTATTTTAATAAATGTCCTTTAAGTTTTCGTAATGGTTTGCAGTGGAGACAGTTCACTTTAACGCCATCCTTTGATATTGTAATTAATTTAGTTATGACAGAAATATCCAATTGCGCCCCCTCTCAAAAATGAAATTGTTTATATGAAGAGATTACTCTTTATATCGTATTACTAACCGCACAGTGGGATCGATTGTCCTTTAGTATGATTAGCATCTAGACCTAACAACACTATTCAAGTTTCAAAATAAATTATAAGGCCATATACCCGAGTTGCCTTATTAACGGATATACAATTTAGTTTTTTTTTTTATAAACATTTATGAATAGAGATAAATTATTTTAACGTTTCATGTCGTCAGCTCTTGTGAATATGATTCCATTACAGTAAATATATACATATTAAGAAACAGAGATGTAATTGAATAATATCAGGTATGAAAGAGGAAACGTTTTTATGAAGGTTTCGAGAACCACAGAAAATGAAAGCTCTTTTATTTATTTAACAGTAATTGTTTTCGTTCGTGACACATTTTGCGATCAAAATATTTTTCTATTTTCTTAACGGTTGTAAAAACACTTATGCTCCATATATAACAATGAGATAAGTCGTCGAGATACCTCGATTGAAGGACTTGTTTTGGAGACATAAAGAGAACCATATATTTATTTTTTTATAGTCAGTAAAACATGATTTTGCCATAGTTGGAAAAACCTTTTCGAAAATAAGAAATTATCTTGCCAACTACTTTATTAGCGTTTTATTTCCTTGTGATGTCCGTATAAAATAAGTCTAGAAGCATATAGTGGGGTAATATCAATATGCCGTGTCTCATGATTTGATAATGAAACGCAGTCCGTTTTACCTAATGTCTCTAAACGGATTTTTTGTTTTTGTAAACATATTCAGTTCGGAACAATTTGATTGAACCAATGGCCTATAAAAAAAAGCGTTAATCAATCATTAAGATTAATCTAATTGAGAATGATTGATTACGTTCTCTAATTGTGTACCATACTATGAATCCAGGCACGATATAAACATTTCCTTCTATACATCTATCTTTTGGATCTAATACATCGATTGATTTTTCGCTTATTCCAAAATTGTTTGGTAACGATCACGACATAATTGTGCCAACATTTAATCGATTTTATTGCAAAATAAGCACAGAACTTTCTTCCTATCTGAAGTTTGCAATTGTCATATTCAAATGAAGGAACAAATATACGCTAACCCATTTTGATATGCACGCTGAAGAGCGAAACGTATACTGTTATGACGTTGTCTTTCCATACGTCTGTCTATAATTCGGACAATATGTTAAGTTTACACACATCGATCAAGCTGATCTCCCTACATTTCCTTATATTGACAATATAAAACGCTTACCACTACATAATTAGAGAGTGGATAATTTTAAATCCAAGAATAAAAAAACTGAAAATACGTTGGTCGTCTATTATTTACTTGAAACAGTGAAAAAACTCCATATATACACCAATTCAGTCGGCAAAGGGAGGAAACAGCCAATATACGGTCGAGGACCCATTAGGGATTCGGAGAGAAAGAGAGAGAAAGAATAGGAAATGGATGTATGGACTGGAACCTGTCACATACGCCGAAGCTGGAAGAAGCGGCACGCTGCCAGATTATGCAGGCATTCAATGCAATTAGATCCTTTACTCGATTTAATGATGTAATTTATCTTACCCCTAGCAACATGTTGCTAATGGAATTTTTAACATAAATTTTATACTTTTATTTCTAAGACAAAGTATATCATTTACATGTCATATTCAATATCATTTTGTTTAAATAATCGATTAAATTGTATTATTCTGCATAAGGGGGCATGTGTTGTTTCAATATCCACCGGTTAATTTTTTATTTTATTGTTTAGTCGATCCGGGCATTCACACTGGCCAATCATCCTCTAGGTAACGATTACCCACACCACAGTTGGGTAAATCTGAAATCGAATAGATGACATCTCGCCGTTTTCTAATTGTTGTAACTAATATTTAAACACTCTTTAGGAAGTAAATGTTTAAATAATCATGTCGATTGAACATGAAACACCCTTAATATATGTCCTAGCCTAATAACTGGCGTTTCCGGTCAGATGTCCATCGAGTTCGATTTCTAGTGAACATCTTTGCCTCGCAACATCATTCTCATAGCAGCATTGAAATAGGTTTCGCAGGTTAAGAGTGGGAAAACCGGAAGACCCAGTATGAACTGAAGGCACACGGGTATGACCGAAAAAGAAGAAAAGAGATGAGCCAGCCACAAGGTGATACAGATGTGGCAGCAAAACACAGGCTTACGTGGAGGAGGTGTTTCATGACCTAATGTTCCGCTGATAAAGAGGAGAAAATGTATGTAAGATAAAAGGGTATTACAATAAAATGGTAATGAATCATATACATTTTTAAAGTTGTTAAGTTCCCGGGGATATGTCTTCATTATCTGTTGTAGTGAATCCAGATCAATTATTGTTTTGTTTCCTTCTACTTCATCATATACCACGAGTTTTTAAGTTTTGCCATTGGAGCTATCATATCATTTATGCGATAGAAAGCGACTAATCCTAAAATGATTTCTCTCTGCAAAAGAACAACGAAATTAAAAACTCATTTCTGACGGCAAAATTTCAAATATGTTAATTGACAAAAATCATCCGAAAATAAATAAAGCTTTACAATGAATTATTAAAAAAGTGATCAAACTGAATTATTTATGATCGCTTACAATGGAATATTTATATGTCCATAAAAATTGTCTAAGTTTGATTCATAGTGGCTTCTTGCTACCAGACTATCGAAAATTAAGCCATGAAGATGATGGTATTTGCATCACAAAATCATCAAAACTCTCTCTCTCTCTCTCTCTCTCTCTCTCTCTCTCTCTCTCTCTCTCTCTCTCTCTCTCTCTCTCTCTCTCTCTCTCTCTCTCTCTCTCTCTCTCTCTCTCTCTCTCTCTCCTCTCTCTCTCTCTCTCTCTCTCTCTCTCCTGTTACAGATTTCAAATTGCTCGTTTTGAATCAGTGTAAGACTTATATGTCAGTAGATGTGAACATGACATAAACACAGAATATGGAGTTTCGTTGATTTTCATCTGCTAAATACTCATGCGAGTATAGCTGACCAAAGCATTTGTCTAAAATTGATAATAAACAGCGTTTATCGAATACATGTTGATATCTTAGGTTAAGACTGAATGCTAAACAGAAATGTACTGAGGTGAAAGGCAGGTAGTCTTATGTCCCCTGCGTTGAGTCGGCAGCTCATACCGGACTTTTTCCTGTGTTTTCCAGTTCAAGTTATACTGGTCGTCATGTATTACTCATTTTGCGATGAGAAATATCATTAAATCAAAACAACACAACATAAATGTGCACACCTCCCTCTGCTACGTAATCTCCGCTGACTACTCATTCATCTGGAAGCTCCCGCTCTTCTTCTTACACTCGTATTCTCATGGCAAACATTGTTAAAAGGAAGACAAATTGAAAACGTACTTTTACGTATCAGTGCCAAACTAAATCGATCTAACTACCCATTTAATTTCGACACTAAGACACTGTTATCTCATCTAAGGCGCTCTTAAAACGCATACATTTCAACTAGAAGAACAGACTTAATGACTTAGTAATGTCTACTTCCTCAATTATTGTCAGAATGTTTTTTGTAATCTTTCCGATGCATATGTTTTATTGGTTTTCTAACACTTTAACGGGCTTAAAGTTCGTAATGTATAGGTTCCTAATGATTAAGTGAGTGCATACTACTACTAGTAATGTTTCTGTTATTATTATTATTATTATTATTATTATTATTATTATTATTATTATTATTATTATTATTATTATCTTTGTTATGAGGTTTCTGTTTGAAGGTAACTTCCATATCTGAATGATAATGCAACTTTTGCTTCAAGCACACATATTATTTTTCAAAAGATTGTATTTATAATGGTTAGGTGCATATTTGTTTACCATTCGATACAAATTCCGCTATGTATCAAATTTAGCTTTCAGAAAATGGTAAGCCTTAGAGATTTTTTTGACTAAGTTTTACCATTGCACTTGTGTAGTCGAAAAGGTTAGTTTTACCTTTTTTACAATATCACTGACGTGTTTGTGCGTGATTTGGTTTTTTAACGTAGCTGTAACAATGTTTCATGTCTGCAATGTGGCAGTTTATAGTAATGTCTAGCACTGGGGCATCATGCTGTAGACATGTAGAATGATATCCCATACAGTCACATTATCATGACACCAGGCCGACCAGCACTAACACAAACTTCTTAATGCTGAACGCCAAGCGAGGCAGCTGTTAGTACCATTTTTGTATGTCTTTGGTATGATTCGGCCGGGGTAAGAACCCATGACCGACCGACCGCTTCCGAGACGGACGCTCTAACCACTAGGCAACCGGAGCGGCCCTGACTCTTTGTACAACAATAGATTAATTAATGCTTTCACAAAGCCCCAACCGTCATCACTTTCTAAAATGTGCAATACATGAATCCGCATCGAAGCATACACATTGTGAATGTTAACAAAGTGTTCTAAAATTGAATTTAGTGTTCTTTATCTTTTTTTTGTAGTTGTCAATAACTGTTAAGATAACAGACGTGGACAGAAACCTGCCAATTTGAGATTTTGAAGAGTGTTTTATGTCATGTGCCAGGATACAGAAAATATGTCTTATCAGTAGTACATTCTAAGGATAGAATGCAGGTGTTTTGACTTGTTGAAAGTATGCAGGTGTTTGACTTGTTGAAAGCATGCAGGTGTTTGACTTGTTGAAAGTATGCAGAGCTCACTGAACATCTTTTTCTATGTGCTATATATAGTTTGGACACTTTGAACAATTCATACTTTGATATGAAACTGAAAGTACATTCATCAATTAATCCAATTAATTAATTAATTATAATGCAATCTCTTTGGTACTGGAAATATTCTGCTTGTTATAAATGAGTATTAACAAATGTTTACTTATGAATACCTAATGTGTTTTGTATTTATTTGTTATGTATGTAATCAATTTGTTAGGGCTACATGCTATGCTTCTTGCAAAGCAATACAGCTTTTGAATATATTATCTTTTGGACTCGGAATGTTTTTGTCATGTAAATGACAAGCATCTAACACAGGATGACAAGATAATCATAATGTTTTATTTTTAGTCGAAAGGGGTGATTAAGAAGAGAAATCTTTATATTACTTGCTGTAGATAAAATTTCATATTCATTAACACAACCGATTTTTTATTATGTTGACTGTGGTATAACAAAAGTAAGTAACTCATTATTTCGAGAAAGGTATCCACGCGTTACCTTTATAACTGTTTCTATTATTTGAAGTATATTAAGCCAGACAATTAGCAATTTTAGAGTAACATGAAATCAGAATATTTGCGTTATATATCATTTCAAGTAATGATCACGAACATTGTCAAACTATTACTTCTCATCCCGACTGATGACTCTAGTTCGTCTCAAGAGTATACATGTTTAAAAGTATTGCATTCCAATCCAAATACCACTTTTGTTTGAGGCTTATCTTTATGACAAACATGTCACAGGAAACTAGAGAAGATATACCGCTTTAGATTGCCTGCAACGAATTAGGTATAACGCTAAACATTCTCTAGAATATCAAAGAAACATATGTCGTCCAAATTGATAGCCATGTCAGTAAATCGCATTAGGATGCTGAACGTTGGGAACTGCAATCATTCTTTTGGGAGTTTAAAAGGCCGAACCCATCCAGAAGATGACAGATTATGACTGATGAGTTATTGTTATCCAGACACGACAGCCTTTCACCGTTTTAAGTGTTCTTTTCTTTTTTCCTTAGATCGAAAATCCAGTCAGTACAATCAGGCATTTGAAGGTATTTAAGTAAATTCGTTTTTAAACAAATCATGTAAGTTACAGTCATATGACAGCCAAAAAAATGAGTACATATCTAATATAAAACGAATTTCGTATTGTTTTCAGATCCTATTAAATACAGGATTATTGGGATATTTAGGGACAAGTGTGTTCAAAAAAGGTCTGAAATAAGCGATATTCGACTAATTAAATTTGCCTTATCCTTTTGTTTAAGCCACCTATAATTGTATCATGCTCCAGAAATCACATGCACTATCGGACCTGTCTTCAATGAGATTAGAAAACAATCTAGAGTGTAATTAGGAATTGATTTATGATCTAGTCCCATCAGAGAAGATTCAGCTTGACTTTACATCGAATAAATGAAAGCTATTCTACGTATATCAATATCCTGGTTGCATATTTATGTGAAAAGAAATACAGATGGATTTGGCAGCTAATTATTTGCAAATATATTGACTGGTTATGATTTCAGGACAAATTTACTGTGTTGTAAGGAAATTTTAAAAAAATCATTTAAAGATTATTGATACGAAATACATACACTTGTTGCCGTAGACAATATTATAATTTTGTATACTAATCTGAATAGATAAAATAATCCAATTTAATGAATATTTCCCAAATTATTCCGCTACTAATAGCATTCTTGCAAGCATCACAAAAAAAGAACGACGCCAATAATAATAATAATAATAATAATAATAATAATAATAATAATAATAATAATAATAATAATAATAATGTTACGTATATTTGATTTAAGTCATTTATTTTTATTTTTATTGTTTGTTTGTCAGATTCAAATTTGTGAAGTGTCGTTTAGTAGGGGTGGGGATCTTCCTATAGACTTGAAAGAATTATGAGGAAGTTCCCCTGGTCCGCATTCAGAATGTTTACTTCTGGACAATATATTATATATGGCTACGAGTCCCCAGTCAGCAATGCCGACAGTTAAATTAAAAGAAATACAAAGATGAAATTTAAACAAAAATTTAATAAATGAAAATTTTAAAGATATTAATCAGTCAATGTCACTCTTGACCCAATGATCCCTAGATCATCATTTGATTTCAGTGTGAGGAATATTTTCCCTTCTTGAGTGTTACTCATCTAAATAAGTCTCCTTTCGTCTTTCTCTCCTTCCGATTCCTCTACTTCCGTTTCCTCTTCTATCTCTACTTCCGTTTCCTCTTCTATCTCTACTTCCGTTTCCTCTTCGACGGTATCTCTTGAGGTCACCCGAAATTCACTCGGTATCTCTCAAATTCACTCGGAATTCTTTCCCCGTCACCCGGAATTCCCCCGGAATTCTCTCAACGTCACCCGAAATTTCCCCGGAATTCTCTCAACGTCACCCGAAAGCTTCCTGTTGAAAGGTATAATGCATTAGCATATGGTGATGAATATTACCTCACACTAAGTCACTGAATTGAACCATCAGTTTAAGGCGGGACATTTTTGGTCACGCATGCGCACACATCGAAATTCCCATACTCTTCCGCCGCTTACAAAATGGCGCCACAACACAATCTCGCAAAGAATTCAAACATCTACATACTGAGCCCTATCATTATATACATACAAATATTTCAAATATCATTGTATTATAATATTACTACTATTAGTAATATGACTATCTATATATTTATATATATGTCCTACACAGGCGTACCGAATCCACAATATTCACATTCAAATTGCAATAACGGAAATCTGTTAACTCAATGGAAAAATATATCATTACGTAAACAAAGTGCTAGTCTACCATAATATACCTACACAAAGAATTATAATATTAATTCTTATAGCGGCTAGCAAGCAATACAATTCTTCACGAATACAAATCGTCCTTTCAAAAGGGCGTAAACGTAATAATGCACGAAATAATATGCACACATATTACTAACAAAAAAGCAACATTTTACCTCCCAAAAAAAGGTGTAATATAATAATATCATGAAGAAGATGCAACGAATTTACATCATAATCAATTGCAAGCAAAGGTACTAACGAACATCACGAAAGATGCAAAATATTAATATCATAATTAACTATCCATACTACAATACAAGTAAAATGAATATGCATAAGAGAATCCTTCCATTCCGCAGACGTATCAAGCAGAAATCAAACAAAAATCACACTGACCTTTGAAGCTATCTTAAGATTTCCTTGATTTCCAAAATCTGAGTCTGCCACCAATTTTCGTCTGGCCGTACGGAGTTCTATCTCTTCTCAATTCTTATCGGAGCGAACTGACTAATTCCTACTAAACATTGGGTTTTATCTAAAAATTTTCGAATCAAGTCCCACCCACATAGCATTTTGATTGGAGGGCGATCGACTCTGGTCAGTCGTTCGACTGTCAATCATCCGAATGTCTGTCTGTGTGTCTATCAATTGTTACAGTCTTCTTATTTGACGCTGACCTGTCCTTTGATGTGGTTACGTCACCCGTCCGCGATGGACACAGTCTCCTCTCCCCTCGAGAGCTAACAAAGACCATCTTACGTAAGGGGATTAGCTAACTTAGAACAATTGGAAACATCACAGCTGGGTCAGGCAGACCTACAATTTATACATGTACAAGGCCAGTCAGAATCACAAGTTATAGTAACTTATACCTACATACAAGGGGTTGGGGTAAAATCGTCACAAAATTTGATATTTTAAGTTTAAGATTCATTCATTGGGAGATGACCTGTACTCTACAAATAAACACCAGATGTTGACCTCATTTCTGACCTGGCTTCAGAGTTGTAAATAAGCTTTTAAAATGATTGGTTGATTCCAAGGACATTATGGAGCTTTGTTATAAACATCTTTCTATTTTTAGTTCTTGAGAGTAAAAATAACTGATTCTCATATGGGCCATACGGTGTGTACGAGATTTTGTAAACGTAAATTTGTTCTAAAGATTCTAGAAGATCATGTGACCCCTTCCTTGTTTATGTAAAAGCAGGTATATAAATTATGTTTTGGAGGGAACTATATAGTAGAAGTTGAGCTGTTTGAATATTAAGTTGCATTGTTTTGAGTTATTTTAAATTACCATGTACTGGAAATTATTTCAATTCGTTTGGATCAAGAGGATTTATTTTGTTATTTATCTGGAAAATAACTGTGCTCATCGAATTTCATAAGACCAGAACTGACTTCGTCACGTGACATCGTCTTCCATCTTGGATGCTTCACCAAGATTCGAACTGGTAATTATTAGGACATTTTATTTCCAGGACTTTTGCAATTTAACTAGTGGATTATATTTTGAATTATTTTTGGATTAATTTTGGAATTGATTCTTAAAACCGTAAGTTATTTTTCTTTTCTGGAAAATATTTGTGCTGAATAAATTGTTTATTAAGTTTTTACAAGCTTGTTATTTTCACTCTTTCTATGTTACTGTTTATTCGAGCCTAAGCATGTAACAATAATAATAATAATAATAATAATAACAACAATAAAAATAGTAATAATAACAACAACTACAATAATAATAATAATAATAATAATAATAATAATAATAATAATAATAATAATAATAATAATAAATTCTAACCTGCACCTAAACTAGAAATAATGTTACACATTCTGTGTCAGATTCTCGCGGGTCATGAGCGTTACTCGTATAATATTGTATAAGACGCACTTGTCAAAGGGTAAGTATTACGTCCCACTTTGTCAAGGGGTATTGCACAACATATAATAATAACACTATAACCCACTCCCCTCTGATACTCGTTATCCAAGAGATGACAGCCCTCGGTATAATTATCCGGTTCGAGTAAGAGAATGTATATGGTAATCTGAGCGGGTATATTGAACAAAACAACTCCGATCCCCCGTAAAGATAAATAAACAATTTAATCAAATACATACACAATGAAATTTCGTTCAATTAGGAATACACGCGGTTTAGAAATAAACTTTCACCGAAGTACAAATAGATTTGAAATATAATTAACAAATTAGCCGTTCTATTACTGATAGTAAAAAAAAATCATCATATGATCGAGTGTCACAATCGAAGTCAATGCTTTTGTTCGATTTTCATAACCTGTTATCCTCTAACCACGTTCTCTCCTCAATCAAATTTTGTTCTAGAAGTCCGTTTCTCTCTATATATAAACTGCCTCGTGGATGTTCCGCTTGAATCCGGACTGGTCCACTGTATCAATGTATACACGGCGATTTCTCCTTCACAATTCCTTTCTTTCAGTACTTCCTTTCTTTCCCAAAGCTATTTTCTTCCTTCCAAAAAGAAAATTAAAACAACCGAAGTCTCTCGCTACACTGATAATAGTCAAGACTATCCGTTATTCCTGGTTCGAACAATCAGACATTTCTATCAGTGATAACAATTTTACTGCTAGTAATTAACTACACATGTCCTCAAATGACTGTAGTTTAACCATTTGTTAATTCGTTTTGCTTTGACCTAATACATTAACGTACTACATAGCGAGACGTTGAATTATACACTGTCGCTAAATTATCTATGACATCAAAATTCGGTGAATTCACATGTATTCTTGTAAATCATTAACTAATGTAATACATTAACTTATTAGATCACAATCAGTATTCGACCAATATGATAAATTGAAGAATTAACGTAACACTTTCTGTCATAACTCAACACTAATTCCAATTCATAATTCAAAAGCACATTACTAAATAAATGTATCGAATGAATTCATGCACATACTTCTGATTCATAATTCAAAACACATTATTATACAAGTGTATCCAATTAAATCAATTCTACAAATGTATCGAACGAAATCATGCAGACCTGTAAACGAATCAAACATTATATCAATTACATCACAATAAATGTGGAATTGAGACAATACCTCTATGTGTTTTTGTTGTGTCTCTCAACCGTTGGTTTTTGGTTTTTTCGACCACGCTTCCTTGACGAATGGATTTCTCTCAAGTACCATTCGGAGCCTTTCAAAACAATAATTATACACCTGTTACTCTCTTGCAGAATAATTTTTAAAGCTTGAATTCTAATCCAGCTAATCCGATATTATGTTCTAAAGATTCCTTGTGTAAAACACACCCCTTATTTAACCGTGACCAATCAGAATCAAATGTATTTTCCCCCGCTTTCCTCTAAAAGTCGATTACGTCATAGTCAATATGACCTGCTTTGGTTTTAAGTAACATAATCTCTGTTTTCTCTCAATTCTGACATTTTCGTGATAAAATAAACCTTTACATGGTCGCTGTCGGTTAGTCAGCTCTGAACAACGGTTAATTAGTACAACGGCCACATTCTACTATACCGATACCTCTCCTCTGCACGCTGTGTCTCATAAATTTAACTAATGGCTATCTGGCCACAACTAATGTTTTATTAATAGATCGACCGAAAATTTGGCACTTTACATTCTGCATAGCAGTTATTAAAAAAGAATGTATCAAAAATGTATATGAATGCATTGATGCTTGTATATTCTTACGGTGTCATGCATAGATATAAGAACACTTGAGCTCAGTGTTGTCCATTGAATATTATTTTGCTTTATATATTATGTTATGAATAACAAAATTCGATTCAGATAGGCCGCTTCTCTGTTCCAGTCATTTCGTAACTGACAATTCCTTTTTTTCTACACAAATATGCAATTATATGTATGTTTTGTGTGTGAGTGTGATTAAGCGTTTTTAACGTCGCTTTAACCGTTTCTGTCTCATCGTTGTTATATCTGCAGTGTAGTAGGTTATAATGATATCTAATACTGGGGCATCATGATGCAGCGGTACAGCATGATGTCCATCTCATTTATGTTATCCTGACACCATGCCGACCAGTCCTAACACTAACCTCTTAATGCTGAGCGCCTAGCGAGGCAGCTGTTAGTACCATTTTTGTAAGTTGTGTATGACTTGGATGGGGATGGAACCCACGACCTCACAATTCCGAGGCAGAAGCTTTAACCACCACGCCACAGAAGTATGTATGTTTTGTCATGTACACAAGAAATCCATGCATCTATGCATCCATCCACCCATCCGCATACCCATCCATCCATTCATCCATCCATCCACCCACCCACCCACCCACCCATCCATCCATCCATCCATGAGGGTTTACAATTGGCCGAGTGGTCTAAAGCACTTACCGATACGGATCAGTACCATCTCAGGGTTCGAGTCTTGGTCTCAGCCAAAGTGGGCATGTGAGAAAGCTTGCCGGTAGACTCTCGTGGGTCGGTGGTTCTTTCCGAGGTGTTCCTGTGTTCTTCGTCCAACATTATTAATGGCCGCCAGGTATGGCTTATCTTGTCCTGAAAATGGCGTTAAACACTTCAACAACTATAATCCATCCATCCATCCATCCATCCATCCATCCATCCATCCATCCATCCATCCATTCGTCCGTCCGTCCATCCATCCATCCATCCATCCATCCATCCATCCATCCATCCATCCATCCATCCATCCATTCATCCATCCATCCATCCATCATTTTTCGTACACATTCCTATAACTTTTCTATACCTGATATCAATACAGCCTTCAACACAAATTACACACAAAAAAGCCATATGTACTAGTATATGGCTGCTGGTAAATAATCGTATTCGTTCTAGACGTTGTTGGTTAGGTATTTTAAGAACACTCACTCAGGAACAAAGAGCAGTACAATCTGTCTGGCTCTACCGCCCTCCTCATAGTAAAACAATTGACTGATTCTCTCTTATTGGAGCACTTTCCAAATCTTCTGTAGTATTGAAATGCGATAGGTGGCAACCATAATTTGTCTTGCAGATTTCAACTTTTATTTTGACTGTCCTCGAAACCCATACACATCAAAACTCCTAGATTCCATGCAATTTTCAACTTCAGTCAGTTAATAAACTCACCCATAAACATGGTCACATTTGAGACAGGATTCTTTGTAGGCCTGATGAAAATATTCTACTGTCCACCCTAGTATCCCACGAACTTGCATCATATCACTTTTGCATTATATGCTTTCTGGACGTATCAGTCCCTAGCCCTCCACCTGTATTTGCTACTAAGAGATACATTCGTATGATAAATAGAACCAAACTAATGCATGACATCCAAACACACATACCAACTTACTGATCTCCTACATCAGATCAATTTGATAAATGCCTGCGTTCATTGCTTGAAAAACATGCCCCACCCACCAAGTGCAGACTATCAATTCAAAAGAGTTCTCCGTGGTAGAGCAGTGTTAGGTACCAGCTTCGCACTGCTAAAAGAGACCGCCGTAAAGCAGAGAGGTTTTTGCTTTCCAACAGACTCTATGAAGCCACTAAGATAAAAGTCACAAACATAGTCCATGCAATGAAATGACTCCACTAAAGAACTAAGATCACAGAAAGTTTTAACTGTGAAGAACTCTTCGTTAATACTAACAAACTAATATCAAGGAACACATTTACACCACTTCTAACTACCTGCTCTTCAGTCGACCTTCGGAACCTGTTTGCAAAGTTCTTCCGTGATAAGGTACAAACCATTAGAGATAAGCTTGACAACACAATTTCCATTGACTCGCTGTCGCCATACATTTGCAGTGCAGAAAATCAGCGGCAATCTCTAGCTGCATTTGAACCTGTCTCTATGAATTTAAGACGTACAATGGTTATGAAGTCTACATTAAAGTCACGTGAACTTGATCCAATTCCACCATCACTGCACTTGCGTGCTTAGATCCAAAAGTGTTATTAATACCTCTCTCTCATTAGGGAATTTCCATCATTTTTCAAAACTGCCATTGTAAAGTCTGTGCTAAAAAAACAAACCATAACGATTAAAACTACCGCCCAGTTTCTGATCTCCCATTAATATTTTTTTTTAAATCTTAGAAAAAAATTTGTTCTAACCCAACTTGTATCTTATCTGAATTCAAAAAGTTTTTTTTTAGCAATGTACAGTCTGCATATCGCCCTTGCCACAGTAATGAAACTACTCTTCTGAAAGTAGTTAATGACATTCTTTCTGCTATGGATAGCGGACAGATTACATTCCTCACCCTCCTTGATTTGTCTGCATCAATTGACACAATAGACCACGATATATTACTTCACTGTCGTCTCCAGCATGTATTTGGCATTCACAATACAGCCTAACGGTGGTTCGTGTCCTACTTAGTCAACATGACACAAATTATCTCCGCAAATTGAATACACTCTAGCCCAGTTGATCTATGTTGTGGTGTTCCACAGGGGTCTGTTCTTTGACCTGTTTTTCTTCATTATATACACTTATTCACTCTCAAGTGTCATAAAATATCACCCAGTGTTTTTTTTACTAATTATATGCTGATGACACCCTAATATACAAATCGAGCAACCTAACTGAAGTTGATGCTGCCATCCAAGGAGTAGAGAGGTGCATTTCTGATGTGAAATCATGGATGACATGTAACAAGCTGGAGATGAATGATGATAGAACTGAGGCCATTCTGAACACAACACAAAGACTTTCTCATTCACATCCTTTATCTGCAACAATAAATATCAGCAACACCAACATTAAATTCACACAGTTTGTATGAAACCTAGGTATTACTCAGGGCAGTACAATTACCATAATGTCATGAACATATGCAAGGTTGCATACTTTGAGCTGAGACGCATGAGCTCCATTCGCAAATATCTTTCTGTCGATGCCACTAAAATACTTGTGTGATCATTAGTACTTTCAAGACTGGACTATTGTAACTCAATTATGTTGGTGCATCTCAATATGTACTACATAAACTTCAAAAAGTTTAAAACACAGCTGCTCGGATCATCCTTAGAGTACCACGATCAGAGCACACCTCCCAGCTGCTCTGTACACTATATTGGCTATCCAGAATCAAACACATCATTTATTATCTGTGCTACATACGTTTCACTGACGGAAACAAGTCCAACATACCTATTCGCCCGCACCAATGTGTACAAACCAGCATGATACTTACGCTCCTCTTCGCACAATCGCATACTAATTATTCCCACAATGCAAATGAAGTTATATGGACAACGGTCTTCTACATACTAGAGCCAAGCAACGTGGAACAAATTACCCACTGGAATTAGATCCAAAGACACATATATCCCTTTCAAGAGTTCTCTTCAAACGCACCCATTTCGACTGCAAGAAAAAACTTAAAGACCTAATCATGTTTCTTACCTTAAACATTTTTGGCATGCTTTTAAGTTTTTCTAATTTCATGATGTTTTTTTTGTAGTCATATTATTCTATATTGTAAAGCGCTTTGAACTTCTAGCAATTAGGCACTATACAAAGTCCTCATTATTATTATTATTATTATTATTATTATTATTATTATTATTATTATTATTATTATTGCTTGTACAAGTGATACTATTGACAAGTTTAATCTTGTATTTTAGTCATGTCAAAAGTACATCTTGATAGTGACTAATTGAGGAAATAGTTTAATGGTGAATTGTCATTACACATGCATATATGTACTGCCTTCAATTCCTTCAAGTATACCGTCATGCCTTCACGTTTGTTCGCTTCTAGTGATATCAAGGCGCTATTGCCTGCTCTTGAACATATACTGTACATGAGATAATTACATTTGCGTTTCTGAGAAATATGTGATTCATACTGTGATAGCTTTATACCACTTCAAAATAACGTTATACTTGCAGTTAAAGCAAAACTGAAGCAACATTTTTTGACTGCAAATTGATTAGTATGGTTTTCATTCAAAGTCGAGTTGGGAAAAACAACACTCAGTAAAGGTGGATGGCAATGTAACAGAGAAAAAATATTCTTGGCGTTGCAAGTAGTTTTTTTTTTTCTGCTAGAGAAACCAACAATGTAACCATCCCAAAACCTTGGTGCCAGTACCAATATAAACTCTATTTATCTCGATTCCTTTCCTGGCAAAATTATTCAGCTTCAATGAAAAGAAACGTTCAATATTTTAGTTTGAATGTTACAATCATGCCAGTACCTCGCTGCAGTCTTCTGAATATACTTGTGTCTTCTCTGAAAAATATATTTAAGTTTGAGCAGGCTAGAAATTAATAATATATTTCAGATGTCAGTGAAGCCATTGGTTAATACACATAAACACGTCTAAGCGTGAAGAGGCAATAATTTGTTACTATCTTACTTTATCAACAAAGATCCATCCCACTGCTTATGCTGGCAACGTCCGGCCGCATGGTTTAATGTAGAAATTTTGAATATACTCTGTGGTTAAAATATTGGAATATGCTAATCTACTATCTGTGCATGGTTCTGCATAGTTTTGCATCTGTTAAAAAGAAAAAGAGTCGCTAACAATCTGGACCTTGATAAATGACACATGTTTGAATCAAATGTGTATTATTTTCATGAAGGATTGGTCTATGATTATTAAGATTTTGCAACTCTATACAGATTGATTATCTACTCCAATTGTTATATTTAACCAATTATATCGCATCTTGATTATCTACCTTCCACGGATGGATGGATTCGTGATAACAGAGCTTGATTATCTACTCTCCGCCGAGGATTTCGTTGATTATATCAAAACTGATTGTAAAGTAGCAAGACAAAATGTAGGAAGCTAAATGCGAATGATTTTCCAATCATTGTGACGTTAAAGTGATAGCACTAACAGCAAAATTAAACGTTCTGTGGTTTCCGATAATGTCCAGGTCTTTGCTTTTCAGTAATAAAACATCAATGTGTTTTCTATTTCTTTACAATTTGAATCTGTCATGTTGAATCATAAACACTGAATGTCTTCCTCGTTAAGTCTACCTGAGAAACAAACGACAAAACTATTTTCCATTAAATTCAGCATTGATGTTGGATTGTTTATTTTTATTTTCTATGTCGCCCGAAACATTTACACAAATTGAATAGATGTTGCTTCTAAGCCTTTCTTTTTTTAAACTGATTTTTAAAGGATCAGAGGTAATAATTTCGTAATTTTTACTGAATGTTAAGGGATCAAATGAACAAATTTTGTAACTTTTATTGATTTTTAAGGATCAAAGGACCAGGTTTCGTAACTTTTATTGATTTCTAAGGGATCGAAGAACCGAATTTCGTAACTTTTATTGATTTTAAGGGGTTGAAGAGAGCAGTCTTATAATGAAAATCACACCTTTCCTTTCGGTGGTCATGAAAATCATGTCGCTTGAAATTTTTTGATAAAATGTGATTTCTTCAGTTCAATCATTTAAATGTGTAATGCAGTGTGTCTAAATGCTCTATGTACACAGGGGATATAGTAATAAACTTCGCGATATTCTAACTACACTGCCTGTCATGATTACAAAGAAACATGTTAAACTTTAATATTTATGTTTTTCTATCATAACTTATCAACAGGAATATGGTCGTTAAACTGTGCATTGATAACCATGTGTGAAAGAAACTGTTATTTTGTACATTGATTTTATTTCTATTCACGCGCAATCTGTATTCAACATTGCCATTCAATGACGTCTGTAATTTTGATGCGCATTTTGTTATAACAAATTCTATGCGGCACTGTTTTGGACATGTGAAGCGGAAGCATCTTTCATATCAACTGGTTTATGTTAATTGCTCCCCTGATACACATCCTACAAGAGGCAACGTCAGTGATGCAATTATCTGAAAATAGTGAATTTATAATCAATCTTGCTTTAAAAATACTGTGTTAATTGTCTTTATCATTAAATCAAGCTGCTCACACGGTACGGTTCATGCAGTTATCACAAAGAATCAGCGCATTTCCGACGTTCAACGTACTTGTTTTACTTAGTACACGGTAAATCAATGACTTATGCAAACTCTCAATCAATAAAGAAAAACCGAATATGTAATTCAGATATTTCTTAAATGTTCTCCGAAACATGATATATTTTGAAATTCTATGCGGAAACAAATTGTTAAATTTGTACACCTTTTTCAGTAATATGTTTTGAAATAACTTCTATTCGGGGTTTGTGGTTTTCTGCTGAAAGAGAAGTCTAATATCGTCTTTTCTCTGTTGTCTCTAATTTAGGACCTTATCTGCCGGCATATTAGAGAACATTGTTATATGTAGTCTCTAACTTAGGACCTTACCTAGCGGCATATTAGGGACCATTGGTATATGTAGTCTCTAACTTAGGACCTTATCTGCCGGCTTAATAGGGACCCTTGTTATATGTTGTCTCTAACTTAGGACCTTATCTGCCAGCATATTAGGGACCATTGTTATATGTAGTCTCTAATTTAGGACCTTACCTAGCGGCATATTAGGGACCCTTGTTCTCTGTTGTCTCTAACTTATGACCTTATCTGCCGGCATATTAGGGACCATTGTTATATGTTGTCTCTAACTCAGGACCTTATCTGCCGTCATATTGGAGACCATTGTTCTCTGTTGTCTCTAACTTAGGACTTTACCTACTGGCATATTTGGGACCATTATAGTTTTATATATTGCTCCTACAAAGTGCATCGACCAAAATCTGCCTGAGCATTATGTGACAGCATACATCGATCTGTGCAATTGGATTTGATTAAAGCGATTTTGCTAAACCTGTGTATGCCCCAATTTATAACAAGACCCAAACAATACAAAAAGAGGAATTAAATGTCGACAAAATGTATTTTTAATGGCGATTTTGCTCACTTAACATTTATGCACTAGCAACATTGCATATTATTTATCATCAAAACATTTTGTTACTAGCTCAGCTCAAGGCGAGGCCTACTGCATATTCAATGCTTTTAAATTTTATTCATATACGCACTTATGTTGGATCGCGTCTTGAAAATTTTATATAAAATGTTTTGACAATATTCCAAGTTGAAACCTGCTGAAGCACTCTTTGCATTATACATTATTTTCGACTGTGTTTTTTTGGTAAGATTAATTAAATTATGTTCTCGGAGAAGTTAGTTTGCATATTGTTTAGACGCATTATAGCATGAACGTTACGCATAATATAATACATTTAGTATCGTAATATAACTGAATGTCTGCATTTTATTAAATAAGTTTACAACTTCTTTAAATCACCACATTCTGTCTGACTTTAAAGTAATGTCTTTTCAGAGATTTTTAGTAACAGAATAAATATACTTTCAGCAACTTTCGATCGCTTCAGCATATTTATTGCTTTTAGAATATGAAACATTGTCAAAGATAATGGTTGAATATAAATATATTTGAAAGCCCATGAGCTAGCAATGCCTCTAAAGATACTATTTCACCTTAAATGATCATTTTAGCGTATGCTGTGATATGATGATTTATGTTTTAGTGACGTACATAAATTAATGTAGGCAGTACATTTGAAAACTAACCACTTCACGAATCCGGCTGTCAATTCTTGTTAGCGCTAATCTTCCTTAATACCAGCTAACATTTGTGAATTAATATTTATTCAATTCAAAGAAATCATACAACGTGTAGCAAGAAATGCAAGAGCAACAACACAGAGACTGCAACTGTAAGACTAGCAAAGACAGGCAAGATAATTACCCAGCAAATGATGATAGAATCATTCTTGTTCTTTTCAATTTACTGATATTATCGTGAAAGTATGCATTTATGTCTAGTGCTTATGGCTCTATAGTGTTGTCTCTGCCATCTTCATGGAGGTATGGATGGCATAGGGTGTCTGATGCAATAATCTGAACTTGATAATAATCGATTGATTTATTTATCGATGTCGTATTATCTTAGGCATCAGGTCTGTTGTTAAAGAACTATGCCGAGTTATGATCGGATTTTTGTCGAAGGCATAGGGCACAATGGCGTGATTCAGTGGATTTTTAACGTAGCTTTAAACAATTTCCAGAGATATCGCCTCGTTGTATGCAGTGTCACATTTAATAGTGTTGTCTAGCATTGGTGCATCATGCAGCAGACATATGACATCATGTTCCATCCAGTCACATTATCCAGACGCAAAGCCGACCAGTCCTAACACTAACTTAATGCTGACAGCGAAAATATCTATTTTATATGTCCTTGATATGACTCGGCCGGTGTTCAAGTCGTGAATGAGATATTTATTATGCAATCGAACGATGAATGATTCCGAAATCAAACTCGTGCACATAAAATCCAACTTTGCATTTAACAGAGTTCTACAACGAAGAGAAGAAAATGATATCGTTCCAAAGTATGACCTTACCAGAACATGACAAGAGTAATCAAACGGGTATCAACCCATATAATTTTCAAACAATAAAATAAATGATTCCTATCACCATGAATAATCAATGTGTATACTATTAGATTATATGGACATTTAAGAATGCATGGCTCATTCAAAAGTAGGATACACATTCTCTCTCTCTCTCTCTCTCTCTCTCTCTCTCTCTCTCTCTCTCTCTCTCTCTCTCTCTCTCTCTCTCTCTATCTCTCTCTCTCTCTCTCTCTCTCTCTCTCTCTCTCTCTCTCTCTCTCTCTCTCTCTCTCTCTCTCTCTCTCTCTCTCTCTCTCTCTCTGTGCATCTTGTGTTGTCCCACTGATGATCACAGTTTATCCAAAAAGTAACGCAGCTCTAGTCCAATGGTCAATGAGTCACCATGCATTATTCGCTCCTCCCTGTCTGCATAACGATCCCTCTAGAATTCGGTATTCCCTGCAGTCATATTGGTTCCGAGGATTTGGTCACTCACTGCGAGTTAACCGATGCCGTCCTCCGTGCCAGTGACACCATCAACCGCAGCATTCAGCTTACAAGAAATCCTTTACAGCTTCAGGACTCGTCATGAAAAGCTGCAAGAAATTAAATGACTAATCCGTATTTTATACGATACATGATTAGGTAGGAATATAAACATATACAGTACACATGCTTGTGAAGAAAGTGACTTCGTTACAGTGAAATTGTTTGATCAAACCTCGTGTACTCAATTAACATTATAATAATCTAGATTCTACTCTAAGCATCGTCCCACAAAAATAATCTCAATCGATTATAATAATTCGAACATTACTGATCATGGAAAACAGGAATGTATTTAACTCGTCGATTCAGTCATAAAATGGCTGACTTCAAGCAGACCATGGTCAATCTGATAGCATGGCGCTGTATTACATAGGTGTGACTATCTGGACAATTCAGAATATATTTTGAAACATCCAATGTATATAGTAATTTATATGACATAATGTCATAAAGAAAAACATTCTTTTGCATGGTGGTGTGGGGTGGGAGTAAACTTCAATCATACAGTAGGAAAATCAAAACTTGGCTATTCACATAAGCGTTTTTACTTTGGTTATATTCATCAGATTTGCTGACCACAAAGGGAAGATAGAAAATGCATATTATGTTATATACTCATCTGATCCACACAGCAGTACATAAGTACTAAAGGGGTAGAATAATTGGATTAGGCAATGCATCGTTCTCCATCTTGGTACTGTGTATATCTTACAATTAAAAATAAATTGATATGAAGTCTCATCACCCTCTCTACATATGCACGATGAAATACAAGAACATTTCAAAATAAATCGCTGTCTAAACGACTGCAGTTGTTGCTTATCCTAGTTTGAAGAAATAATGATTTCCTGTTACCAGTACAATAATATAGCGGGACATGATTATGTGTAAGCGAACATTTGCGTTCAAATATTGTATTATCTTTTTCCTTCTTTATTGGATCAGGTAGAATTGCCTAAACCTTTTTTGTCTCAGCTGTATTGCTGTTTCTGGACATTTCTAATCTAGCTTGTATTTGTTGAAAGATATATATATATAAATATATATATATATATATATATATATATATATATATATATATATATATATATATATATATATATATATATATATATATATTGCGTAAATTATACTACTCGTGTGTTTAACTTATGGATGTATACGATTAGAGGGAGAAGAAACGTTTCAAAGTTTATGAAAGGAAACGAGTTTACGCAATGTCTTTTCGATAATGGAAGTCATCCAATTTCTCTATGAATGGTGTTAATAGAAGCGCCGCATGCAATTCCGGTTGCAAAATGTACCACAAAAGTAGGGTTCTGTTTGGTCTTAATAGGTTAGGGGCGTTTTTTAGAAATGCAAATGTCCTCTCCATATGGACATTTAATTAGATTGATAGCCAACTCTAGACTTGCTCTAGCATATCATTCCTACTTAAGTAATATCAATTTCATATTCTGTCTTGTGTGCGTTCCATTTATCGTAGTTCGGACCATTTAGTTGCTGATCTTACACAGAAAAGCCGGCGACATTGATCCTAGTCAGAGATCAGATTCTACAACCTCCTTCAGTAATTCTTTATATGACACATCTAGCTCATCAATTTCCTTTTGCAGTCTACTTGACATTTCAAACCACCTCTCCAGTACGCACTACAAAGTTCAATGCATTTTTATCCCAAATTAGAAATCCTGTATGCTGAATTGCAAGAATTTGATATTTGGCTTTCAGTGAAAAGTGGTTTAGTAACTCCATTTCTACTGGTAACTTCCAATTTTGCAACAACACATTCAAGAACGATCGGTTAAGTGACAATCACGGTGGTATCGTAATACATGTGAAAGATGGACTTCATTTACAAATGAGCCAGGAGTGCTTATGGATTGAACTTTCAAGTACAGAAGCAAATTATGGTAGGTTTATTCTAATTTAATATACGTATATGCTTCAATGTAAGACAACGTCATACACCTTGCTGTTGAGCCTATCAAAAAGCCAAACAACCAAATTCATCATCTCATTGGACCAAATTTTGTTATATGCGGAACAAAATACTCTGTATGATTCGAGATGCAGAAATACCTTACTTCTTTTGATATACATATATTACATTTGTATAATACTTAAAATGCATTACAAGAGAAGCTGTAAATGATTCAAGTTTCTTTTTGATTGTACAAAATTCAATCATAACCGCTCATAAAGGTATCTCTGTCTTGGAAACAATTTCTCGGTGGACACATAATTAGCTTGGATCATTCAACCCTCCTGAAACTGAATAACTGATAATTTGTAAGAAAATTAATAAATAGTTCCAATCACAATTATAAACCTGCTTAACCAAAAACTTAAGTCAGTTGACATTCACAATCATCTTCGGGGTTTTCTCTCAAATGACCAGCTGACAATACAAACAAAAATTGTCTGTATAAAGGAAACGGCATAGTCAAAAATCCACGTAATGCGCAAACTCAAATTCCAACTGGACAGGAGATCTTTAGAAATTCTATTTACGTCTTTTTATACGACACATTCTTGAATATGATATTAATGTTTAGGAAGTAGTATAGTGGAATATAATAGGGACAATGGAAATAAACATTACAGACACCCATGGAAATGTTTAGGAACAATAGGAATGGAACAGGAAGTGACGTCATGTAACAAGGTTAGAACATGAGGTAAACTAAGAAGACGATGAATTAGGGTGCTCCGGCCGTGGAGACAGGAATGGATGGTACACCAGTGGCTACCAAAAATGAAGACAATTCTACTTTCAGAAAAGACCGATTTTAATTGGGATTTAGGTGATTTTCTCTCTTCTTCGCAAGGATTTGTTCCGGTGTTAGTACCTTCGCCACCTTCTCCTTCCTTACCGCACGTCGAGAATTTTAAACAGAGGCAGAACGAAGAAGTGGAGATATTTTTACAGCAGCGGAAGGAAGCAGAACAAGTTGACAGCAAGAAGAAGAAGAGGTTAAAATAAGGAAACGACAGGAAGACGAAGCAGCAGTAAAGCAGCAGTACAGCAACAAGTTCTAGGACAGAAAGATGACTGTGGAAGTCAAACGGTGACGATACTCTTATTCATTTTGGATGAGTTAAGGAGTCTAGAACAAAGGTATCAGTTACCGTTATTACGACCATAGTGTTAAATACCGTCCCGTGCCGAACCACCCTACCCCGTTTACACTAGCTACGCTTGAGATACCAAAAACCAGTGATTTCTACCCAGTCATAGACAGGAACCAGTCCAGAAGTAGGCCTTGTCATTGGCAAAAGCTTTAGGTAGTTAAAGCTGGTTTCGTCCCGTTGCTGAATTTGTTTTTACTAAGATAACCAACATCTAACAGTCTTTTTCAGGGACACCCATATCTTTCCCAAATTAATTAATACTCAAACTCCTTTTGTTTACCCCATTATGAACGTGTGTGAGTACGTTAGTGTCGGTCCTTATTCTAAAAACCAATGCCAAGAGACACTTACGTTTTTCTGTCTGGTATATTCTGGTACAAATTTTATAATGCATTATCACAGCTCAAAACAGCTTTAAAATATTTCTTCTGTGTTTTCGTTCACTAAGTTTCTTTAATTTCTTCACTGTCAAAGGTTGTTCCTTCTCCTCGTCCTCACTTTCATTTTTCTTTTTTCACGTTTTCTCTTTCTTGACTTGTCGGGGTTCTTCCTTTGGGAACGGCACTTCTTTTTGTTCCTGTTAAGAATTCCTCTCACTTCCTCCTCTTCCTGTTGTTTCTTAAGGCAGTCTGGAGACCAAAGATGTTTCTTTATACAATGATAACAAGTATCTTGACGTTTGTCTCTTCTGGCATCTGTTTTGCTTTTTTCACGATCTGGACATTCTGTAGCCTAATGTCCTTTCTTCGTGCACATATATTAAGCATCTTGACTTTTACCTTGAAAAGAGGAGGAGTGAGGTATGACAATAAGACTGTAGTGAGCAACACTAAAATGTCTTCAGTGTTTTACGAACAATGAGTGGAGAAGATTTCTCGTACTATATTTTAGAATTAATAAATGAACTTCTACTTGCTACACCGAAAAGCGTAAGATCCTTAAAAACACATATATCATAATATAGTGCATGTGTTTCTCTTGAATGCATGCCAAAACGATTCATAGACTAAAGCAACGAAAGAATAAAACACAATTGGTAGTACCGATTGAAGTCTAAGTTAGTTGTATCATTGACATGAGGAGACGTATCATATTTATCATGGTAAACGAGGTATAAGTGGATCCTTTTTCAATGACTCTTCACTACATACACAAACCTGCATATTGTAGTTTTGTAAACATCAGCTAATATATATATATATATATATATATATATATATATATATATATATATATATATATATATATATATTCATTTACACGCATGTGACTTATTGTGTGATTTTAAACATTAAAAAGTATTAACAATATTCATGAAATGCTTTTTTGCACATGCACTCAGCACACAATAACTATGTCAATGTACTATAAACCTAATCAGTACTGGTTCTGAATCTACTGAACAACTATGCAAGAACACAAAGTATCTAATTCAATGTGTCTGTCACGTCAATTGACCGCTCGAAGAGATTAAGTTAGCCAGAAGCTTTCGATAGATCCATGATTGGATGAATTTATTTCTTTTCCATTACATAATCATTTGAAGGTTTGAAGTGAACATACAAAAAGTACATTTATATTAAAAACCACCAACCCAAAATCACTAGCGGTAGTATAGTCGAAAATAGCTGGGATAATGGCAGTTTCATGTCTTTAATGAACACATTTTACAGCGAACTGTCTCATGTCTATGGTCTTCCAAACATTCTCGTAGCATAACATTGTGCTTGCCCATGCAACGAGAGGGTCCTTGCATTAAATCACTGATTATATATTGATTACTGAGGTTTTATCGGCATTACAAAATTAAATTAATGCTAAAAGACTGAAGTTCTTATGCTCCAAAGACTTTAAATTGAGTTATAAATAATTTTGCACTGGCAAATACCGCAGAACTCGTATCATAAATGTTGGTCTCTATTATATATAATGCATTGTTATCGTTTGGGTCTTTTATATAAGTCGCACATGTTAAAGAAATCCTCCAGGCAATGGCTTTGCAGTTTTGGAGCATGCTTTCCTAGTGGATATTAGTTCGAAACTCATCCCTTACTTTCTTGAAATCCAAGATCAGCAAATTAGATCTTTCTCCCTTATGTTTGCTTGTTTATTTATATAATCATTTGGATTAATACAACCATAATTGTTTAGTTCAAATAAGTTTAATTAATAACTCATGTCATACTTTTCCTGTAATATTTAATCGTACTTACGTACGTACGTTTACATAACATCACGTACTAAAATGACGTTATGCAGTAAAAAAAATCTTTTCAACTATAAACTTATGTTTGTATTAAGTCACCCTACCCTCTTATTATGAGGGTTAGTTAATTTGATTTAGCTACGTTATCTAGGGAATGACCTCCCTCGATGATAACAGTCGGTGTGAGTCAAAAGATAGAATATCAAAAGAAAACTGAGCAAGATTAATCGGACGAAATATTAGAATATGACCCCCTTAGATAAGAAAAATAACAAATTTAATAAAACAAATTAATAATGGTAATTTCAATTCAACTTAAGTTACGTCAACAGGATTTAATAGCAGTGTCTAAGATGGATTTATTTCATTATAACGAGTAATGATGAGTACGCAATGTCCACGACTGATTGCATCTCCTTTCTCCCGACCGTGTTCCAATGTTTCTTGTTTCGAGTCTTTGTATTCCGACCGCTTCATTATTCTAGGACTTCCTAGTCCTTTACTCTGAATTTGTCACTTCTCCCATTTTGGACTTCATTCCTCACTTCTCTTTTTCCAGACATCCGTCTTCGGACTGTCATTCCTCACTTTCTTGTACGGAGAACTGTTTTCTTAATGATGTTATCTTTATAAATTGTGCATCCTAGTACTAATAGTACATTTTCTCACATGACAAACACCTGGTCACTTTCTTCTTTAACAAGGAAATCACGATTGTTTTTCCTAAGCTACGTCGGATCCAAATATCTCCTCTCTCTCTCTCTCTCTCTCTCTCTCTCTCTCTCTCTCTCTCTCTCTCTCTCTCTCTCTCTCTCTCTCTCCCTCCCTCCCTCCCTCTCTCTTTCTCTCTCTCTCTCTCTCTCTCTCTCTCTCTCTCTCTCTCTCTCTCTCTCTCTCTCTGGAACGTTCAGATTATAGAATTGCGACTAAGGTGTCATTTTCAATTCACATTACTTCCAAGTTGTACGCCTTAATGTCACTCTGGCCAATCATAAGCAGCAGTTTCTAAAACGTTTCTAAGATAATCATCGTCACTCAGAATCTCTGAATTATGTTATATAACCCTTCCCTTTGAATATTTACTATTTGACATGGATCGGAAGTTCGGCTGACTCTTTTTCAAAACCATGTTATATAGTTCAAACACTGGCTACTCTGACGTTTTCACACTGACTGTGGGCAAGACGAAGAGCGAAAGTTCTAAGTGACCCTTCAACTACTTTTAGGTTTAAATGTGATAAAATCTTAATGCTCAATGAAAATTCAACTTTAAAGTTCAATGCTTATTCAAAATTCAACACTTAACTTAGACTCCTTTTTAAGAGTAAAATTTGGGATTTTGCACTCTGAAGTTTTAAAATTAATTAAAGTTATTATTTACATGTTTGACCACTTCACATCATAATTAATTAGTCTACTCAGACAATCTGCTCATCCATCATCCGTTCCCTTCATTGAGCTTGATATTGTTGACGAAATAATGACCATTTCATTAAACGACACTTTGTCAAGTTATCTTAAGTAAGTGGTTGATGGTCAGTTTCCAGGATAAACCTTTGCCCTTACAGATAGCGCTGTAATTTAGAGTATTCAACGATAATCGCTAGACATCCTCTTCCGGTTATTGACTAATTACGCTCAGTTGGCAACAACTTCCTGCTACCATAAGCAACCGGAAATAAATTCCCATCAGATTCATACAGTAATACTGCACCAGAACTCCTGTTAGAAGCGTGGGTACATTAGAAAAAATCATTTGTCAGGTCCGGTAGTCTCAAAAAGGCGTCCAACGTCAACCTATCCTTCAACGTCTGAAATGCTCCCTCACAAACGTCTGACTAAATAAACTTTGTTGGAGCCTTCTTCCTTGCCAAGTCCGTCAACGGATTCGCAATAGCGCTGACGTTTGCAATATACTTTACGAAAAAAACCTGCAAATCCATGGAAAAAATCGCGCCTTTGTTTTTGTAGTTCGACGCGAGGTGTTAAGAAGTTGGTCAACTGTTAGTATTGTCTGGGGTTAATGTATCTTCACTGAGTATGTCTGCTCGATTAGTCAGTCTCCGAAAAACTATGTCACATTTTGAGGGTCGGGCGGTGATCCCTATCTGTCTAAGTCGTTCCAAAAAGTTTCTCAGTAAGAGTACATGTTCTTCTCATGTATGTGTCGCCAATAACAAATCGTCCATGCAATTTGAAACTCCGGTCCCTCTTAAAGGTTTTTGCAGTTTCCCAATCATTCTGGTGTCGTAAAGACAAGTTTTGGAGGTCTTCCTTACGAACTGGAATTTGCCAATATTGGACAGTTCTATTTTAGAAAAATATTTGACATTGGTTACTCCGGCAAATATGGATTCAGAATCCGGTAACATTTCGAACTAAAATTCCGTGATCCTGCTTAATTTCCGATAGTCGACAAAAAAGAGGTGATCACCATCCTTATTCTGTACCACAACAACCGGTGAACTATATACAGTTTCGGCTGGTTTAATGACACCTAAATCACGCATAGTTCTAATTTCGTCCCGTACAGTTTCTAAGTTCGTATGAGGTACTGGATATGGTTTCAGTTTCACAGGCGTTTCAACCAGTTGTGGAGTATCTTCTCCACCTCTTCACGTTGTTCTCAACGCATCGGCCTCTGAGTATCGTGTAGCGTAATCAAAGATCATTAACACATAATGATTACCACTTTCTGACGCAGGCTTTATCGAACTTATCAAATCCATCACCAACTTTGACAAAGGTTCATCAATTAGAAGGGAGCTTCCATGTGGCTCTGGGCGATGTGGGATCTTAGGTGCCACCTGCTGAAAATTCGTCACATACTTAGTAGTTAGAGCGTTCTAGGAGGAAGCGGGATGTCGTGAGTTTAATCCCCGGCCGAATCATACCAAAGACTTACAAAATGGTACTAGCAGCTGCCTCACTTGGCGCTCAGCATTAAGATATTAGTGTTAGGACTGGTCGGCCTGTTGTCAGGATAATGTGATGTAATGATGCCCCAGTGTTAGACATCACTATAAACCGCACCAATGCAGGCATCGTAGCGATATGATTGAAAAATTGTTAAAGTTTCGTTTAAAAAAATATTCACACACACACACACACACACACACACACACACACACACACACACACACACACATCTGTCCAGTAGAATTCCCTCTCTAACCTCTCGTCTTTCCCACGCCCATGTGACTAGCGAGTAGATTATTGTGTGCTAGCCTAAGCACTTCTCTCTTAGATCTTAGATCGAGGTAAAATCACTTGTTTATACCTCTCGGATCCATTCCGGGCGTATCAATATAAGAAACCCCGTTTCAGCGCAAACTCCACCACACAATTTGGTAAGTGACGCACAGACGTCTCCTTGCATATCTTTATATCTTGTTACGGGTAGAAACTTCCTCTTGAAATCTCCTTAATTCACCAGGTAGCAAATTGTCTATAGGCAAAGTCGAGGGGTTCAGAGGCTTAGACCTCGTCTTGGACCCCACATGAATAGGTGTACACGTCGTAGGTTTAGGCTGTGGCAACATATACATACATCCTTAAATTACGTCGTGCCACAATCCTGACAATCACGCTGCTTGAATGCGCCCTTTCACATACGGCGAATCATGGTAAATGTATACAGCCGGGAGAGAATATTTAGTCATATTAGCATATTGGACATCCACTGTCCAGCCTGTGTAGTCAGCAGATTTGACAAATTTTCTATCCACCAAGGCCGGGAAACTACAACCAGTGTCATACATTACTGTATCCTTCTCTCCATTTACCGTTGATATTGTTGTATTCAACCATTGTACTGGTTTACTACTTCACCAAGTGCCTCAAGTCACTACATGTATCGTGCGACGATATTTCCTGCAGTCTTTGAGAATATAGCCAGGTTTGTTGCAGCCATATCATAAAAGGTCAGGCATCTTACTTACCAGGAGTACCGTTATCTACCCCTTGGGTCTTTCCTGGGTCACGGAACTGATCATGGCTGGGATTATCAGCCTCTAGTTTTCCACCATTTTGACCATTCTGACTAAGTGGTGCCAATCCGTTAACCGTTCTAACGTCCGTGACGCTGGGTCGATGACTGCCACTCCAGGTAGTTGGATGAGAGTGTCCACTCTTATATCGCTCAGCCATCACACTTATATCTTCTAAGATCGCAAAACCACGCTCCTATAAAAATACAAACAGGTCATTCCGATACTTACTCAGAACAAATTCTTTCAAGATCTCTTCCGGTATGCCTTCGTAAGTGAGCGCGGTGCCTGTCAGATTAATCCATTTATCGAAAAGCATGCGAACTCGAGTATGAAATTGTACTTAAATCTCCGTTTTTCTTTTCTTTTCTTGCAAGAACAGCTCGTAGTGCCTTAACAGAGCATTCTTGAGAGCATTGTAATCATCTACTTCACTCTGTGCCATATTATGATAGACATCCTTGGCAGCTCCTTTCAAAAATACAGAGATATTAATAGCCCACTGGTTTGTGGGTATATGAAGGATTAAAGATAACTTTTCAAACTTTTCTAACTTTGACGTTTTAACAATGAAAAGGGACAAGATGAAGAGAAAAAAGTCAAAGTGAACCTTCACCAAAAAAATCCCTAAGTTTAAATGTGATAAAATCATAATGCTCAATGCATTAAACTTTAAAGTGCAACGTTTATTAAAACTTAGACAATTTACAGTTTTTGTGTTAATTCTTTATGACCATAAAACTTAGATCTGATTTTGGTTGACTTCATGCTAAATATTACTTCGAAAAGCAATTTTAGTAAATTTTGATATACTACAATCTAAATGCATCAATCATATAAGAATAACAACTAGGCATCAATTTAGAGTGTACAAAGTGAATTTAAACAAGATATGAATATACTACACGTAGATAAGGAAAACTGTTCCATCAAGTAACATAGTAATTCCGACACATTTGCCCTTCTTCATAGTATGTTTAATTTTGACAAAACAAGGTATGAATGCACCAATTATGGTTAATTCAAACATGCAATGAATATGCCATATGAAGTTAAGAACCACTGACTAACATAAGTAATATCAGAACTTTAAATTATTCCATACAAGGTAGAAACATAACGGCAGTACTCGTCAAGAATAAAACCTACCTTATCATACAGGTTGAGGATTTAAACATGATTGAGTGCATATTTGTATTACGTATACAAATAATATATCTAATGACGAAGTAGTTTAATATCTACACAGTTATTAGTACTTGACCGATGTTCAATCGGTGTATTTGTATCTTACACCCAATCTGAAACACTTTTCATTTTTTCTCTAATGTCTTCTTTTTTATATTCCTAGCATCACTGAATTGAACGTTTATCAATTTAAATTTGCTTTGATTTGTTTTACACTGAAACATTGCCTAGTGTGTCTTAAAACACAAAAACACAAAAGCACAATCTTTTTTAATAATGCCAAACGAATATTTCGTATGAATACTTATCAGCCAAACGGCAGCGACTTATCTCCGGGAAATATCAAGCCCATTCTTACTCAGCCCTCACATCATACTCTTTCAGAACATATTTCGACCTTAAGGCTGTTTTGGTCATCTCAAACTTAGTACGTCGTTTTCGCACATTAGTACTCACGCACGCTGATCAATTAGTCCTTTTCTTCTCTGCGACGTCTATGGCATGTTTTGCAACCTCTTTAATTATATGCTTCATCATTTCAAGTAGAGAATTCCTAGTTTGTTAAATGACTCCTTCTTTCTGACGATTACGAACAAAACACATTTATAGTTTTGTGCATATTTATAAGGCAAGTGTAGTTTTCAATGAAGAAGGTATATTTAGCTTACTTGGCTAACTTATTACGTGCCAAACTGATATGTAAACTAAGGTCAGTATTTATTTTATATAGTGAATACGTATGCAACCTGTTTATTAAACATTTTCGAAGGACTCTGAACTCGTCGTATTTCTAACATGTCTTCAATCCAGCTAAAACACAACCTAGCAAACATCTGCATAATATGATTTATATTGCTTCTTTAGGTCACAACATTTATGATTAGGTTTCCAGATGTCTCATGTTACCATGTTATTACTTTTTGATTTGTTATCGTTCTTGATTATTACTCGTACATTACTATTTTAGCAACGCAAAACTATAGAGTAATTAGTATTAAGAAAAGCTCCCAAGTGACCGTGTTCTAAAGGCGGAGAAAAGAGCAGTATACATCGATTTATTCTAACTAAGCATCGATAGGGCTCCGAAGTAATGGTACATTTAGCTTTAATCAGCAATCAATGTAGACATTATCTACAGTCGTAGTCATATAAATTGATTCCAAGAACTAAAATAAAGGAGACAACAGGGCCAACGTGGTCATTATTTCCTTAATTGATTTTATTTAAATGTATGGTACCTAGACGTTCTAAATATACAGATGTGACAACTTTCTGGAAAGACACTAATTGTCGTGTGGGGAGGTATGTCTAGCAACCGATAAGGTTTATTCCTCAAAAACAGAAAATTGAAATGTCTGATAAGCATATATAAAGAAAATATTGGTCTTGTCTGTATTCATTGATTTACTTAAGGCTGGAAGTTACGGAACAGCACATCTCAATTGCATGTGCTTGTAAGGGTGCGGCTGAACGCCAGACATAAGTCTGTCATATACGAACATAGAAATAGAAACTACTCTTTTATATCTGTGGCTCAGAAAGCATCTCCTGACGCCATCTGTAGCATTATGTTTCAGGATATATTTACTTGCAGTATGGTAAAATTAGAATGTAAAAGCAAACACAAAGGCACAAAACTACCTCAGTAAAGTTCAGTATACCTAATAAGAAATACAAGAATTCAGGTAGATACACTAGTCGAAATAAAAAAAAATTGAAAATTCCAAATAAAGAAATGAAGGTATGACAAATTTTTAACATCAAAGTTGGAAATGTTTATTTTTTTCTGGTAAATAGTTTTGTTTCTTTGAAAATGTGCATGCATTCTGGGACTATAATTCATAGGTTGAATGTACCTTTGCCGTTATTGAATAAATGTTATGTGTCCAATACATTCAATTTTCAATATTATCAATTACGAAGCTTTTCATCACACTTATAAAGTGATTTAAGATTTGATTTACCTTCTTTGAGAATGTAGCCATTTCATTAACGATATGCATCACATCACCCGCTGTTTCTCCAGAGGATTAGACCTAATAAAATACAGATTCTTTCTTGCAAGAGAACTGATGAATGCAAAGATGTGACAATGAGCCGTACGGCTGCATCATAGACTATATTATTCATTAACAATTCCCTTTGTATATATATATATATATATATATATATATATATATATATATATATATATATATATATATATATATATATATATATATATATATATATCACAATGGATGCATGTACGATTTTCAAGTTCTTTGTATTCTATATATTTATTACTTGTTTCTCAATGACACCGGAATACACCAATAGATAAAAGAGTTCCGAATCATGGTAACTGCAGTCACGTATCAAAATTAAATGATATACCAATATCTACCTATAGAGAAAGGAGTACATTTTGCTGAGCTGTTTCTAAAAAGAAAACAAAATGGAAACGATTTGAGCAACAGTTTACATTGAGATGTTTCCGGATCTAGTCCAAGCATAAACAATATAGTTGTTAAATCACTACTTGTTTTATTTATGTCCGTTAATTATAGTTAATTATGTCTAATACGTTTACATTCTCCACATTCCCCATATTTGTCCATATCGATCTTTTAAAGGAAAGTTTTAGAAAAACATTCGCAGGTTTTATATTCCAATTAAAACAATATGTATATTAAGAATAATAATAATAATGATGATGATTTTGCATAGTGCCTAACCTTTAGAAGTTATAAGCGCTTTACATCATATATAATGATATGACAACAAATAACAAGACCATAACAAACACCATGAAATTAGAAAACATAACAAATATGAAAGGTATGAAACATTATTAGGTCTGTAAGTTTGTTCCTGCCGTAAAAAAGGTGAGTTTTAAGAACACATTTGAACGAGATCACTGTTTCTTTGTGTCTAATTTACACGTGCAAGTCGTTCCACGATGCTGGGCCCTGGAATGCAAAAGAACATTGTCCATATGACTTCGTTTTCATAGTGGGAATATGAGTATGTGTAAGTATATTGCTGGTGTGTACACATGGGTGAGGCCAAATAGGTGTGTTGGACTGGAGTCCGTCAGTGAAACATAGCACAGAGAACAAATTTTGTGCTTCATTCTGGATCGAAGGGTACAGAGCAGCGGGGAGGTGTGCTCTGATCGTGGAACTATATTGATGGTCCAGTCAGCTGTGTTTTGAAGTTTCTGGAGTAGATATTAAAACAAACCAGACATAACTGAGTCCAGTCTTGAAATTACTAATAAACACACAAGTGTTTTAGTGGCCTCAACTTAATGGAGTGGATGCGTCCCAGCTGAAGATATACAGCCTTGACCCAGAAGACCCAAGACAATTTATGAACAAATATATTTCCAGGCTAAAAATGGTAGAGAAAATATGCATTTTTGATGTTCTGGAGTATAATAAATCAATTAAAAAAATGTATACATACTTTCTGAAACATTTGCGCGCGCGCGCGCGCGCGCGCGCGCGCGCGCGCGCGAGAGAGAGAGAGAGAGAGAGAGAGAGAGAGAGAGAGAGAGAGAGAGAGAGAGAGAGAGAGAGAGAGAGAGTGTGTGTGTTACAAGTATACACCAAACAGAAAGGACAATGCTATCTATGATTATATAGACGAATGAGATTACTAGGCATAACACAAACAATGCTGTCATACAGGTTTGATAAATGTTAATTGGTACTCTATTAGATGATTTACCAAGAATATGCTTGAAGCATATTAGGTATGTTATCAGGATCTTTCTAGTATTTAGAAAGGGTAATTATTATTTGCTTGGACGATGTGCGTTGGATGTTGTACACGTATGTATAATATATTTTTTAGAGTAGAATATCGATGTGCGTTGTATGTTGAACAAGTATGTATAATATATTTTTAGCGTAGAATATGGATGTGTGTTGGATGTTGTACAAGTAAGTATAATAGATTTTATAGAGTAGAATATGGACGTGCATTGGATAATGTACAATTATGTATAATATATATTTTAGAGTAGAATATGGACGTGCGTTGGATGTTGTACAAGTATGTATAATATATATTTTAGAGTAGAATATGGACTTGCGTTGGATGGTTTTGACAGTATTCTAGTGGATTAGAATGGCATGCTAGTATGGGTACATTTGTTTGTGTTTATGACGTTATTGAGCTTTTCGAATGATGAGAGAGGAAGTGATAACGGTGTTAAGTATGGTTTAGAGGATTTAGAAAGAATATTCTTGACAGTGGTGTTTCAAGGTAACTGATAGCAAACTCTATCAATCAGTTTAAAAGGTTTGGACAGTTTATCGCTGATATTATCTTAGTATAATAATTCCGAGAAATGGGCAGACCCATAAAGTTCTCCACGTATCCATACAACCGTTGCTTTGTTTGGATCGATGGAAACATGCTTAAATTGGTGACGTAATAATATATATTTACACCGAGCTTTAAATATGTAAGGTAAAAACCAGAAATAGTTGCTTAAATTACATTATTTTAAATATTACAAAACAAAACACTAAATTCAAAGTTTTTTTGAAATCATATAAACCCCATCAAATGCACCCAAACGAAATGACAGACGTCAATAGGATTTTAGATATTTCATATTTTCATATTTTGCAAGAAAAATAGTTAGGATGTGCAAATATTGGCCAGACAATATTTATAAGTAATTACTTGAAATAATAAATAGAACGGCCGTAATAGTGTCTATGTCTTTTCCAGGACGAGAAAAATGTATAGTTTAATTCTACTTCCGCAAATTACGATGTTCTCCCAATCAGACACTGTCTAAAATATCGTAGTTTGTTACGATCAGCTTTGTATCTACAAGTCAAATGTTATGATATGTCGCCATGAATGGCTACAAAGTGAGGATAATAGGTTATCGACTTTTGAACTACCACATTTTAATCTTGAAAACCAAAACACCACAGTTTTTGTTATGTTCTGCACATCAATTTCCTTAACTTCGGTAAGTAAATACAATGTGACACCAAAACTCTTTTGTTAAATGAAATAAGACGTGACAGCTGCCATTGCTCTTTCAACTGAGCTTTAAATGGAAATCCTTTTGTGTAATTTAAGCCCAAAAGCCATTCACCTTTTTTAAACTACATTCCTTTACTTGTAAGCATTAAATACACAATTAAAATCTTTCCACACCTGGAAATTCATATTAAACGTTTGAAACGTCATTTATTTTAACATGAAGATGATAAGAGAAGTTCGTTAAGGTTAATTAATACATTAAATTGTTATAATCGATTGTACAGCAGTTGTTTTCATGCAGTTTTCCATCAACATTTTCACAATATTCATACGTGCAGTTCAACATCAATATTTTGGTGACGTCATACGTGAAATCGATGTTCCCCTCAATATTTCAAGGAATCAGTTAGATAAAATCCATTATAGATAGAATGATTTATTTTTAATTATTTTCCTTTACGTTTTAATGTCACGTCATATTTAATTTCGTGCTACGAAGAAGCAGTGGATTATGAAAACGTTTCTTTAATGTTGTCTCCGAAACATGTTTGCCTATGAGGTGTATGACTTTCTGTAGGTTTTAAAATTATCTGAATCAGTATCTTAGATCTGATTTGCTTTTGTCTCTGATTTAATGCTGCGTCTTAATAAAGGAGAATGTGTGCGTAATGAACATAACTATAAACAATCCAAACTATAAGTATTAGCCATGTAGGATATTAAATAAAATAAATAGTGAAGTAATTGACAGATAATTCTTTTTCTAATTTACATCTTCACTCACATTATCTAACTCGCCTCAATCAATATCACGCTGGATAGTTTGTTTTCTTTTTTGCATTGAGTTTGCAATTTACTTTTACACTATAATGTGGGTTATGGAAAAGCTAGGCCAATGTTCAATGATCTATCCCTTCCAACCTCTCTCTCTCTCTCTCTCTCTCTCTCTCTCTCTCTCTCTCTCTCTCTCTCTCTCTCCGGAAAATACGAAGTCATTTCCATAAGCGATGGTGAACATAGTATAAACTGTCACTATTAAGATTCAAAGCGATTCTTGAAAATCACATCCTGTCCTTTTGTCAGAAGAACGTCAAATATTTAAGTGAACTAATTCTGGTAAAATGTTTAGGTTAGCTAGACTTTCACAGTTTACTTTGTAAGCTGGATAAAAGCGTATATGATCACTTTGACTTCCATACTGTCAAAGATTCCTTTTATGTTTCTGCTGTTTGGAGCTTACATGCATGTATGTACACAAGATACGTAAAGCAGAACTGACCTAAAAAAATTATTTTATAGAAGCAATGAAAATTTTCATATATTGATCCAGTCATGTTTAGCATCGATTTGTTACGAGCATAATGACATTTTGGACTTACTCGGCAATAAATGTTGCATATATCAAACCTCCGGTACAATACACTTTCCTCTGGAACTATAATGCTTGATATTGCTTTCTTGTTCAAGAGAATATGACGTTTTTACTGTAAAATCCACTTTCATTCGTCTTTCACTTTAAGCGAAGTTTAAATTTTTAGTCAGAGTATCGTATCAGAGCGGCAAAGTGAACAGAGTAGTATTCGGTATATTGATAAGATTATCTTATTTAGAACGTCAGCTTAAAGTCACGAAACATTATACCAAACTGGCATGTACCCGACGGATACACAGAAAGCTTTGTACTAGCAACAGTTAATTAACACAACATTCCAAGTTTCTGGGGCAAAAACTATATCATGCTGAACTTATTAAGTAAGCATTGATCTATTCGCATCGTCGTAAATGCTTTGCGTTATAGTTTACAATATTATTGATACCCACACAATTTTATGTTTACATCTTGTTTCCTGGTAGGCACAAAAGCTTCTTTTGTCTCGTTGATATGAAATGGTGTTCAACTTAATAAGTCAACAATGGTTTCAAATGTTCCTAGAATTATTTATATTTGCCATAAAACCCGACAATAAAACATGGTCATACATTATGTACTATGAAATCAGTATGAACAATATTCTGTATGATTTAATGCGGATAATTACAAAATGAACAACTAATAAATACAAACCATAGGGTTTTTAATTTTTAAAAGTATGCTGCCTGTTGTTTTTTAATTGATACATTATTTTAAAAAAGTTGTATTCCATATGTAACACATCTTCATTAAACATATATCTTTAATAGTTGAATTACTAAGACAATGCATTCAGATCGTAAAACAACTGTAATGACGTTGTCTTTTGTGTGCTACATTTTGTTTCACTCGTTCAGTCCTAATTCAGAAAATAACGATTTATGTTTCACGTCAGGTCAATCATACATGTTATTTCACTTAGTTATCGATTACAAATAGACTGTCACCTAAAAATAGATTATGAAAGATAAGCTTATAAAGATGCTAGGTGTTTACTTTTCCTGGGATTATGAGTTCAAATATTAATGTTGCTTTACAAGATAACATTGATTAACTTTAATTACAACCAATACCGTACAAATTCAAACCCCGTCTAAATCCCCAGCGACTGCAAATACCAAAGGGAACAGACACAGACAAAGACACAGACACAGAAAGTAAATAATAGCTCTAATGAATATCAAAATGCATGTATCACGTTTAATAAAACACCCACACACTTATTTGTATAGCATTTTTTAAAGAATTTCTATAAGAGCATTCGTTTACAACATTATTTAATTATTATTGGGATTGAGAAGACATACTGACTTATAGCACACATTTAATGCAAAATCGTTCGTGAACTAATTCATTGCTTTCGACATTTAAAGGCCAATTTTATCCTCTCTTTCAAGGTACATGTATTGTATGCATAATTTTAATACTGATTTGTAGACCTTAGTAACCTAAGACTTAAAAGAGACAAAAACTTGCCGATCGTCATTTTAAAGACACTAAAGGGTCTACGTACTGGTCAACTAGGTCAACTTTCAACAGAATCCAAATGCTCCGGATCGGCTTACTCGATATGCGCCCGTTTACGTTTCCTCGGCATGATACGGAAAATTTACGACAGGCTCTGTAAGCAACTCAAGAGATAAATGTAAAACAATAAGCACAAAATCATCTTTTTGCAAGCATGCTATAACGCAGAATGAAAGGTTTACAAAATGGGATTAATCGTTTATTTTACGTAAACAAATGTAAATTTACATTTGATTTTACCCAACACAATAATCAATTTACAATTTAACTAATCTAAATGATGACTTTGGATTATGTTTTAAAATAAATCATATCATAACCATGTGTAAACATGAGCAAATGAAATTAAACTGCCCTTGTCTTTATTTACCTTTCAGCTCGAAAAATAAAACTGATTTGCAACGAACTCGAAACTTTGTGTGACAACCATTTAATGTTCTCAAACAAAAGGTATACAGTTCTCAGAAGAATAGAAAGTGAAAACGACAGATATTAGGACCAATCGATACAATCTTATTAATATTGGTGTCATTCTTGATTTGCATGGATTTATATAAAAATGTTGATTATACAATTTATGTGCAGACCTACCAGACCAAAAAAAACCCACTTTCGTCAGTGACTCAGATGCAGCCAATCGTGTACCATTTATCAGGAAATTTTAAAAATGTATATTTGTCAAATGGTATTAAACAAGGAAAATTGGCAAAATGTTCAAACATTTTGTACCGCACAAATGAACACATTTAATTTAATAAGCGTTTATACAGATTTTATCCCTAATCCATTAAAATATATAATGATGTTTTTATCTTCATTCAAACAAAGTATCTGACCGTTAACAACTATTGAATCGACTTTTCACATTCATCAGTTGGTGTCCTTAACATCAAATACATTTAAATCACTACCAAAATTAGATCAATATAACTCTTATATCACCACCAGTATGAGAGAGAAAAAAATGTTCTAAAAATAGACTAGAACTATATTCATGGGTACGAAACTGGAAACACTAATTCTGATGCGATTCCGGACAGGTCCATATTTCTTTGGCAACTTTTTAGTAACACGTTTGAACTTTATACATGAAGTCTATTTCGATATTCCTTGCAAACAAGACATGTGACACCTGTCAGAACGTTTGTAGTGCTGGTGTGCAACAGGGTGCACATTTTGGTCGAAATGCTCTTGAAAAACCAAAAATAAATTTGCTATATCTTCCTTAATTATGGGAACATTTCAATGCAGTTAAACCTACTTGTAATACAAGATAATACCTGTCAGAAAATATGTTTGAAATTTAAACATATTAATCAATTAAATTTGAATAGAAATGTTAAGAAAAAACCATTTAAATTAATAAACTAAAATTTATTAAAATATTAAATTGTTTTATATAAATTTTAAAACTCAGTTTGACAGCTTTTAGGCAGCAAAGATTACCAAGGAATAGTATTTGAAACAAATGGTAGTTTGGGTCTGTATAACCGATAACATTTTTCCCAGGGGTAATGAACGAACACAGCTGATAGTGATTTTGGCAACAAACTGCAATGTGCCTGTCCAGTTGCATATAGATGTATACACTAAAGAAGCAATATAAATTCAAAAAGACTTCATGTATAACGTTCAAATAGGTGTGGCATGCAAATATCAAGTTTTACTAAAATTTGCCCCAAAAAGTTGAGTCTGTAAGGAATCACATCACATGTATTATTTCCAGTTCAGTACCCACAAACGTAGTTCTGGTCCATTTTAGAACATTTTTTCCTCACTCACTTTGTTGGTGATAGAAGAGTTATATTGATGCATTTTTGGTAGGGATTTAAAGGTAATTGTTTATTTTTGAAAATATGAGCTCAGAGAGTTGCTGTTTGTGTGTATTTTGGCGACAGTGCACATTGAGTAATAAGGCCTCAGTGATGATCCGGAAGTGAAACCTGTGTTCTGTTTACATGCTCTTCTGTTTACAGAGAAGCTTCACAAAACATTGCTGGTGAACATATGATTTGAACTGATTGTCACACAATTGAAAGGTCAGTACTGAGAAATATATGTAGAGAACATATAGTAAAATTAATTGTGATGCATGTCCAAATAGCAAGAAACCATATTCGAAAGAAGTTCATCTAGAAAATGTCGTTGTATGATTGTTTATATGTGCTAATATTCTCATTTTCTAATATGGAAGAACTACATAATATTCCCATCTGATTCATTTGATTCAGGGTCTTTATTCCGAACTAAAAGATGGTTATTTGATAAAAAAAAAAAGCAAACTGAACTAACATAATTTTTAGAGTCTAAATCGAATATAATGACGCTGTAATTAGTAAGATACACAAGCGTTCCAATACCCGAGAGATTGGGATGGTTAATATATCAGACATATTTCTTCCTAATGCCTATCTAATTTGGTACTAGGCTGATTTCGTACATCCAGCTGGCTCATGAATGCTGATCAAGTAGAAAAATGGCGAATGAACCGAATAACGGAACCACGTATTGCATAATAAATACTTTAACGATAACGGAATGGTGTAGGATACAATAGTTGCTGTACAAGCTAGACTGAACTGTGCCCAAGTAAATAAATACTTTAAGTTTCATATTACCGATGATATTACGTTCTCAAGATTGCATTAACCTAAGTAAATCAAATCTAGCATCCAGTTTATGTAACTACAAATGGAATCAACGTATGTGTGTGTGTGTGTCTGTGTCTGTGTGTGTATGTGTGTGTCTGTGTGTGTCATATTGAAAAGCAACAATAACACATAATATGATAGCACAAATATAGTTGTTGGACTGGCGATATTTTATTTCTTTATCACAGTGTTTACACAATCTTATGAAAAGGCTGTTTCAGATAACTAAGTTATGTTGGTTCGGTATTTTGAATTTATTTTAAATGCTCGAGATTCATTCATCCCCATAATCTGTCATGACCTGTCAAGTCTTGAATGGAATAAAACATATCACGCTAAGTTAAATATTAATTAATGACAACAGGTCAGAGCAAAAGGTCAGTGAATGGAACCAATTGGTCCAACGATGCCAATGTTTTCGTTCGTTGCCACCAATTCGTTTCCTAATTATAAATCCATTATTCCGGATCTTTTCTCAGTGGTAAATCACTTCTGAAATATTAGAAATGTCTCTAATTGGCTCGGTAGTTGTTGATTTATGCAGTGCAAGGCATCTTCTCCAGATGCCTCTATGATAAGTTAGGAGCTTTCAGTCGAGAAACTAGTGTCGCTCGGCGTTTGTAACCGAATACGCCAAACAACAACGGTAGATTGCATTGCACTCCGTTATGCGGAGAATGCTCCACTGGAAGTATATAATTCACTTATATTACAGACACTGATTGAAAATATTAAAGTGTGAATAAAGTCAAGTTCCTTCCGTTCTCCTTCGTTTTTAAGAAATGCAGATATGTGGATTTCATGTGACTTCATAATCTGTGGAATTTAGACTTTCTATACAATCGAGGTATGTACACGTTGCTTGTAATATACCTAACACGCATAAAGATTATTTATCACGATGTTTATTATCAAGTTAGCGTTAACAATTCCTTTCTGCTGCTCTGATGTTGGTACAATGTTATCTTCTTTCTTTCAGTTGTCAATTACACCTGGCTGACTCAGGTAAGTCAGTTGCAAAAAGTCAATGCTTTGGATTTTTTTGGCAAAGTGAAAAACGTTGTCCATGTAATTCTAAAAACGATATGACTGTATTGTTCTGCAATACTGCAACTGTAACCAACATTATGTTGTGGATATGTAGAAACAGAGTGGAAATGCTGTTAATTTAGAACATACAAATGATAGAAAGGCAGCATAACCTTGATCAAGACTCTAGGTACAATACCTTGTAAAGTAGGAAATACAAATTTAAGAAAATAAACCACATTGAAATAATGTAACAGCATTTTGTGATATTTCAAAATATTGGAATCGGATAATTTTTAGATGAAAGTTAGGGAATTATTTTTTTAAAACGTAAAACGTGCCATTTATATCTCGTCATAACTTCCATCATGATTCGCATTACATTTTCTAGTAACACTACATTGAAGAATGAATGAGGAATCGATTATAGAGAGCTGAATGGACACATCGTGTTGCTGCTATCACAACAGTTTCTTGTGATAAGAAATACATTTCGACAACGTTATTACAGATCAAATTTGTAAAGATAGACGAGCGCAGGTCAACAATGATAGGGGATTTATATTGGTTTTCGTGAATACCTACTAATTAAAAAGTATGCAGTATGCAAGCACCATCACCCACTTTATTCAGATATATTTTCATTTGAATATACAGACAATACTCCTGCAGATATATATTATGAAAGATCTTGAATTCTGAATTTCGTGTAGACATAAACATTTTAGACACCCGGTTATGCCAACATATTTGTCTGCTGATAATGTTCAACCGAATTAGCAAATGACATAACCCATTTTTTTATTCAAAGTAATTTGACATGATTTGTTCTTTTAAAAATGACTTCAAAAGTATTGCGAAAAGAATTTCTTCTGAAATTGGGTTCGGGCGTGCGTTCTAACTATGCCAGAAGGGCATTATATTGGACGCTTCTTAGGTACGTGTGATATAGACTCCAAGAAATCCATTATTATACATTGAAGCTCAGATTATGTGTTGATATGGTAAATATGTTCTTACTTACTCATCTCCAGCAATGATTGTATTGCTATAATTAAACCCTGAAAGTATATACATACATGCATGAATACATACGTACACATACATACATACATACATACATACATACATACATACATACATACATACATACATACATACATACATACATACATACATACATACATACATACATACATACATACATACATACATACATACATACATACATACATACATACATTACAATACATACATTACAATACAATACAATACAATACAATACAATACAATACAATACAATACAACACACACACACACACACACACACACACACACACACACACACACACACACACACATTCCAATCTATTTTCGCTGAGATAAAAGAAATTGGAACCAATGATATAGATATTCATTTTTTTTTTTACTAGAGCCCTATGTGAAGATAATGATCTGTACTGATCGAACATGTACCTTCCTCTTCATTTCTTTATATAATATAACATAAAATACATAAATCGCACAAACAACGAGATCGTTTTACAAGTGTTATCAGTTTTCGACTTTTATTGTTTGACAACCAAAGACAATCGGCTACATGTCATAACATGGAACTCGAATATTGTTTTGCCAGATAATTGCGGGGAATGAAACTTTAGGTTAATTGCAAATTAATTTGTAGGGTAACCAGCTTATTAAACTTATTTACCTACCTACATATCAATTAGACTTCCGATCGATCCCATGCTCAATATTTGCAATGCAGTTAATTTTAGTCTGTACATTAGGCTGTATATTATTATCCAATAAATGTGCATAGTATCATTAATGTCTGCTCAGCTGTTTGTACAGTGGATAGCCAGTCATAAATTCCTTCTTTTGCTTTCAGATTCGCGTACCGTTCCATAGCTTCTATTCTGAATCCGATACCAGGAAGAAAAGGGGAATATTACATGCTGTAAATAATTCAGTACTCAGCAATTATTGAAGTAGGTATATATTATTTGATACAGTAATTTATATGCATCATGTTTAATTAACAGAATGTACGACGCGTTATGCATATATTTCGTAGTTACAGAGAGAGAGAGAGAGAGAGAGAGAGAGAGACAGACAGACAGAGAGAGAGAGAGAGACAGACAGAGAGAGAGACAGAGACAGAGAGAGAGACAGAGAGAGAGAGAGAGAGAGGGGGGGCGCGAGTGGGGTTGGATGGGGTGGAAATTACTAGGTTAAAAAGCGACATAGATCATATATCTATCTATCTATCTATCTATCTATCTATCTATCTATCTATCTATCTATCTATCTATCTATCTATATATATATATATATATATATATATATATATATGGATAATATGAAGGCAATAACGTTAAATTCAACTCAAATCCGTATAAAAGTATTAATTAGTCTCTGTCCAAGATACGTTTTTTTCTCCCCTAAAATTCATGCTAAAGCCGTTGAAAGACTATTTTTTGGATGCAGTCCTTGAACTCGTCCTATTCCGCTCTATATTTTATGAAAAACCGCATATTCTTAGTTAATGTTCCATTCCTTTCTTGTAGTTAACCCTGCTAAGATACTAAATGGCACGCCAGCTGTTATCAAGGATAATTTGCGTTCTGATAAAGTAGTACTCCATCTGAAAGCATGCCGAAAGAATGCAACAAAACTTTAATATTTTTTATCTTTCATTGCCCAACTTATTTTAGTGCTGATGTTTCCTTTGTATGTTTATATGAATCTTACACACACACACACACACACACACACACACACACATATATATATATATATATATATATATATATATATATATATATATATATATATATATATATATATATATATATATATATATATACATATACAAAGATCGATTTCTCTTAATGTTCTTTTTCCATGTATACCAAAATTAAGTTCGACAGAATTCTCTCAAATCTCTTCGTAATCCTCTCATGTTATATCCTGGAAAGAAATACGCGAGAACGAATTGGTCACAAGATGAGTTTCAGGAGTTTAAACATATATTTCTCGCGGAGCCGCCTTTCCCTTAGCTATCGATATAGATCCTATAAAGGTATTATTTGTGTGATCTTGTACATTAACTCTAGATATTCAAATATATAAATATATCTCTGTGCACATGAGCTAAGTGCTACTTGCGTCGTCAAGGACATAACTTTTGTCATCATAGCAAAGAAGCCGACCTTATTTAGCGATTAGGTATAGATTGTGTCATGGTCAGACGAGATCGTGTTCATCCTACAGCCCGCAAACGTGATCGTACGTAATAACGTTATTGACGACATTATTTTGATGCACTGAGCTTTATCTTTTTATACTTTTTCTCTCGAGCTTTATTGGTTGCATTTTGTTTCGTATTCTGACAAATTGTGCGAATGGGATTGAAGATGTTCAATCATTAAATTTACCGATCACTTTCTGCATGGTTCTGTTTTAGAAGATGTTGTTCTATAAATATTTACATTAATGATATGTCCTGCGCCTGGCACATGTCAATATAAACATCATATGAAGCTATCCATGTCGGTAAACGGAAGTTTGGCGGCGGAATACTATCTCAACAATTGACAAAACCATAATGGTGATTATAAAACTCGTTGCACAACTTTAGCAAAGTGAACCCGCAGTAGATCGGCTTGTCCAATTTTAGCAGAGTTTTCTTGCTTTGGACAACTACCAAGTTTTCATCAAAGATCTTCATCAAGAACAATGTCAGGACAGACACTAATTTCGTTCGGCAGAGTTCCCCAGTTGGACTTTTAAGCGTCCACTGATGTTCTCCACATTTATACGAGATAGCACTGTTATTCATCAGTTTGAAGAAATCTTTCTCAAACTGCTGGTAGCAGCAGTGTGATTTTTCGTACTGAAGTCTTTGTATATTTTAAGCCAGCACGACTGATCAAATTTCAGTATAACGGATCTCACGAAGGTGCATACCAAACTTGAAGTGTTGTTGTAGTGGACAACATATTTTATTTTGCGCAAGAGGTTTTGAACAAGCTCTGGTATGTTGCAACAACCATCACGTTTTACTTTGAGGTGTCATGTGTGCTGGTTAAGCAGATCATCCGTTATTATCATACTTTCTGATAGCAGTGGTTACTTATTATGAATATAATACAGCATTGTTAGATACTCCATAACAAATTAAAACAATGTATTCTTTATCACCGTCAGTAGGAAACAACCGATGTTGTACAAACTGCTTAGGATACATCTCAGACTTCGTCCCATCATACAGGTTGTTGTGATCCTTTCGATCACTTTTATGGATTTTCAGTATCATAATCTGACAAATATTGGTTCTTAAGATCAGAATGCCGTGGTATAACAAGGGATTTACTCCGCGGATACCATTTCGATATTCTGGAACATGTCTACGTCAGATACCAACCAAACATTTTGAGAACAGCTTCCCCTGATAAACTACGGTTCCGGTAAAACAAGCTAAGATCACGACCGTATAAGATCAAGAAAATAACTTTAAAGTTATCGAACACGTCAGCTAGTATCAGAGTATATGTCTTGAGATAAATACAGTGTCATTTTCCTTTTTTGCTTTCTATACCGATATCGCGTGGTTGTAATCGGCGTCTGAAATTATACAATCAGCTCGCCTACTATAATGTTTCAGCAAATATTTTTAAATCTGCCATTTATATAATGGCGCAGGTATACGCAATTCCAACATTAGGTATCCGAACTATGCTGAAGCATTAAGACATATATTAGTGTTTCGGTAATGTTCATACGATGTATGAATTTCGTATGTTTTTCTATCTAGTTGGAGATACAATTGATCGAGAACGGCTTCATCGATATGCTCAGTTAGTGATTCGAAATCTGCGTAAACTACAAACGGCACGAGCATATGGTGAATGAAGTTTTGATATCATATCACGTTTTGTCATCAATCATCATTTCGATCCGAACGATGTTGATGCAATCTGCCTCGCGTTGTGGGAACCGATAAGCATTTGGAAACCGTGGAGGAATTTCTTGTAATAGAAAATCCTATATTTATGTTTGTTGTATTGACAAATTCTGATTTAGCAACAGTGGTCATCTCTGTTTTCACCAGAACGTATAAAAACAGATTGATGTGCTTCCCATCAACATTGGTTGTATTGTATATGCATAATGAAGTCGTTTAAACCAAGATGATTGATCTATAAATTGTTGATCTGAACAGGACCTTATACACCGGTAATGTTAAAAGTCTGCTAATAAGCAAAATATTTGCTAACGCAGTTAGGATCATTATGGAAAGAATAGAGAGCAGACAGCACCGCTGATATAAATATTTGTTTTCCGTGGTTTTAACGTTACTAAATCGGTCCGTTAATAATTCAATCAGGCAGGGGCAACCATTAACTGGCAGGCGATGATTGTAATTGTTAGGGTTGATCAAATATTAAACGTCGACAACAATCCAGTTATGTCCATGTCGTTGAAACATGTCGTACGATTAATCAAACATAGGAACTATGTCGCGAATATTCACACCTCTCTGGTCGAGCACACGTTTTTGGTTTGATGAGATATGAGCTTCATTGTCTATATCATCTATCTTCGCGAACAGCTTAATGTTAATAACCGATATTTATATTCACTTATTGCACCGTTATTTCCATCAGCCGGTAGGTTAATAAATTAGCGTTCATGTGAATCGCGATGCTAATAAGGCGTCTGTAGTATTTTTTCATTATTAAAACCATCTTTCATTGCTAAATCATAAGTGTGAATTATATTGATTTAATTACTCTGAAGAAAAATATAAACGAAAATAAGAAAACAATAAACTTATGCAATGTGATTGTAAATAGCCACAAAAGACATAACTACATGTTGTAGCGGACGCACTCGGGTATGTGAGGAGTTTATTCACTAGGTCAATACACAGCTGTCTCTAATAAATCTGAACTCCGCTCAAAGGCGCAAATATATGTATTTGTATGTGATATAAATAAAACATATGTACAGTATATGCGTGTGTGTGCGCTTGTGTGTTTGTGTGTGTGTGCGTGCGTTTGTGTGTGTCAGTATGTTTATCGAATATTCCTAGGTAATATGTAAAGTAGAAGAAAGAAAAATCCTCAATACGTAGTTTGCACATTGAGGGTAAAGTACATGGAATAAGTTTTGTTTCACTATTGTTATACCCAAATGAATCTTTCCTTGTGTTTTATAAGTTATTGTTAGTGAATTGACCAGAGAACATGTCTCTTCTTGTATCTGACTACATGATACTCCATATAATATGCTCCAATATATCTCTTTAATTTAATAAACTAAATATAAAGTTGAGACATCCTTGTTTTGGATTGACTTCCTCACAGTAATTAAAGTTATGAAATGTTAAACTGTTTTAAAACACACCACCACGTAAATAGTTCACTTGTCCATCCATTTATCCCCCTTTACGTCTTTCACCTATCCAACCTGATCTGTATGACTATATATATATATATATATATATATATATATATATATATATATATATATATATATATATATATATATATATATATATATATATATATATATATATATATATATAGTTGCGAGCCTATGCTCGTAAGATGATTATCAGAGAAGATTGAAGAACATCAATATCATGTAATGAAATAATACTTTATTTTTTAAATTATCAAAAGAACAAGTGAAGTTACTGTTAACATCTCCAAATAATAATATCCATTTATTTGGACTCGCGGAAACAATGTTAACAGAAAATCAGGGTGAAATTTTGTTTATATTTTAATGGTTATAAAAAACTTTATCGCAAGGATAAGCGGTTGTGGGCTCCTTGTGTATGTTAAAACCGGTACTATTTGTAAAAGACGGGAAGATCTAGAAATACAGGAAATAGAATCCATTTGGCTACAGATCACTCCAGAAAAAGCTAAGCCCTATTTAGTAGGTTTTGTGTATAGAACCCCATCATCACATACTGATTGGTGTGAATATTTTGAACTTCAAGTAGATACAATTTCAAATGAAGAGAAAGAATGGAACATTCTAGGCAATATAGTATAGACCTTCTCAATGATCAAATAAAAGGGAATTGGATTAAATTTATTGCTTTGTTAGGTATGGAGCAACTAGTAAATAAACCCACCAGAGTAACATCTACCTCTAAAACACTTATAGATCATATTTATACCAATACAAAAGAAAATGTTTTGGAAGTAATCGTTCCAAAGATTGGTATAAGTGATCACTTTGCAATTTTTCTAACACGTAAAGTCAATGGCAAATCAACAAAACATAATATCCATAAATCCATTACTTATAGATCCTTTCAAAACTTTGATACTTTTCAATTCCTAGAAGATCTTAAACAGATTCCATGGAATATAGTCCAAATCGTTGAGGATATTGATGATGTTTTACATACTTGGACAGATCTGTCCATCAGTATAGTGGACAAGCATGCCCCTTTAAAAACACACAGGATAAAGAAAGACCATCAGCCAGGCTGGATCTCCTCAGAAATTTTAGAAGCAATAAAGCAAAGAGACCAACTAAAATCAGTAGGAAATCAAACTGAATATAGAGCTTGGAGGAATAATGTCCATAAAATGATACATCAAGCCAAACATGCGCACTACAAAAAAGTGCTGGATGAAAACCAAAATAACCCGAAAGCTATCTGGAAAGTGTTTACAGGGTTTGGTGTAGGCAAATGTAAGCGTGAAGCTGATATTGTATCTCTGAATCATGCGGGCATTTATACTGATAATCCAAAGGACATCTCAGATATTTTTAACAACTTTTTTGTTAAAATTGCTGAAAAACTTAAAGAACCCAGAACTTCATCTGATCATCTGGAATTCAACCATTTTTGTGATGAAACAACTACCAAACAATATACAATTTGAAATTCCTGACATGAGTCCAGAATTTGTGTTGAAATATATTTAAAAAATGGATGTTTGTAAAGATACAGGACTTGATATGATTGGACCAAGGCTACGAAACCTGCAATTGTACAATAAGCTTTCATTTGTAATGAAAGTTTTAGGTCTAATAAAATTTCCACAAACATGGAAAACTGCCAAGGTTATACCAGTGCATAAAGCAGGACAAAAAGATGATGTAAATAACTACCGACCCATGAAACCATCTCTATCCTTCCTTATCTCTCCAAATTACTAGAGAAAAACATGTACATTATTATATTTTCAACTATTTAAACACTTATGATCTTATTCATGTTAATCAGTCTTGCTTTCGCCAGAATCACTCCTGTAAAACTGCACTTGTATTTTTGATTGGTAAATGGCTGAAAGCGTTAGATCAAGGAGAAATGGTAGGCACTATTATAGTTAATTTTCGTAAAGCGTTTGATCTTGTGGACCATGAAATTTTACTTCAAAAACTAAAAATGTATCAATGCAGTAAAAACTCACTAAACTGATTTACTTCTTATTTAACCGATAGAGTGCAAAAAGTATCTTTAAATGGTCAACTTTCTGAAAGTAAAAGTATTAATTGTGGAGTACCACAAGGCTCTATCATTGGACCTCTGTTATTCATTCTATTTATCAACGATTTACCTCTTAAGATTGGAACTTCAATTCTTCCACTGACCTCTGTACAGATCATACTACAATGTCTGAGATTGGTTAAACCAAAACGGTACTTGAAAATAACTTAAAAGATGCTCTCAACAGCCTTCAAGTATGGTGCAAGGAAAACAGTATGATCGTAAATACAGAAGAAAAAAAAACGAAACCCTTACTAGTTACAACACAATAAAAACGAGCAAGACTAGATAATGACAAACTCCATGTTTTATTTGACAATGTGAGCCTTAATATGACCTCTCAAGATAGAATTCTTGGTTCATTCGTAGATAACAATCTTACTTGGTCTATTCACATTAAACACATTTCAAAACAGGTTGATTCTTATCTTTCGCTACTGAAGAAAATCAAAACATACATTCCTCTTCAGTATAGAATCATCTTTTATAAAAGTTATATTCAGCCATATCTGGGCTACTTTAATGTAATTTGGGGTAATACCTCTAATTCAAACATAAAGACACGTTTAAGGGTCCAAAAGAGGGCTTGCCATTTAATTTTAAATCAATGTATAGATAATTGTCAGGTTGCAATGAATAATATAAAGGTTTTATCCATACATGAGATAATATTTCTTAGAAAAGCCAAATTGATGTATAAAGTATCCAGAAAAGCTATTCCTGTCTATCTAAGCAATATATTTCCCCAAAGATATGCAGATAATACTCCAAATTTAAGGTCCATAAGAAGAAAAAATTTCATTATACCAAGGCTAAAGAAGCAGTTGTTTAAAAAACATTTTCAATATAATGGTCCAGTAGTATGGAACAACATTCCCAGCGACATGGGGCAGGCTACTAGCATTTCTTCTTTTCATAATCAATGCCTTAAATGGATGAAATCTTTAGAAAAGTGAACAGTGCTAGTACCAAAAAAATACTGCCTGCTTTTGTGTAATTTTGCATAATTTTCAAAGCTGAATTTTTCAATGCAGAATGATATTTTGTGTCTTTTTATGTTTATGTTTTTATAGATGCCTGTGCATGTTTTTCAGGCTTGATACTTTGAAATTTAAAATTCCTTAATTATTTAGTGTCAAGCCAGACTCTCCACATCATGTTGTAAGCATTGTATATATTGTACATAACAGATAGAAGCCCTCAAGGTAGATTAGATCTGTAACTAATTGAGTTACCTTCTATAAATAAAGTCTTTATTATTATTATTATTATTATTATTATTATTATTATTATTATTATTATTATTATTATTATTATTAAGTCAAAATATACATGCAATAAGCTGACATGGAATAGTGTAAAACTGGTATCTAACTAGCATGACATATTTCGACTCTTGATGAGTATTTTTCAAAGGCAAATACAAAACATAAACAGGACAACAAAAAAAGCAGAATAACCGTCATGTTTTCAATATTTTAAATGACTATTTCTACAAGCATTAAACGTTTAAATTTATTATGTTTCGAATAGTTTATTTCAAATTGTTGCGGATGTTGGAAAATAGTTCATATGAACATAGAAATCGAAAAGCCATAATGACATCTGTTATTTGATATAAATGTATGTAAGCGCAAATTATATCCCGGATATGTCATTGTTATAGTTGTAATTATAGATTATTGGGTTATAAAAAAGCAAATTTAGATATTTATTTAAAATTAAATGTGTCGACTGCAAAACGATAAAAAATTGTGCACGCCTGTCTTCTTCTAGTCTTCTTGGTTTAAACCACTTGGTTTCACTGTTCTAAATAGTTGTATCCAGGAAGATTCATTTTCTTTCCTGGTTTTAGAACTCGATTTGGGTTTGTGAGAAATTTCAATAAGTAATGTATCATATTGGCTGATAAAGATGTACAGAGCTACACAAAATGACCATCCTTCAAGGATCTTATTGAATAACAGTCGCAGCAATGGTCTCGTCCCGTGGCCACACTTGCAAACACAAAGGTTTTTCTGTTTGTCTTTGTTTGTCTTGTTGCACCTCTTCCTCCATCTTTTCACCCTCAAGCTGTCCTTGGTCCACCCTACCGATAGCTCCAAACACAGACTCTTTATTAGGCAAGGTTTCAGCTGGCGCCTTTCCATTGCAAACTGTCTTTCTTTCTACACCCTTAGCTGGATCTAATATAAATATCAGACGGAAACCTGAAACTTTGCATAAGCTACATTGACTGTGTTTGCAGGTACACCACGATATTGCAACAAATCAATATAACTCGCTGACGTGTTAATGGCTGCTATGGCTCCTTAAAATTAGTAATCGTTCGGTATTTATACTGCGCTGAATTAAGGGTGTAGATAATAACATGATCATAGTTCAGTGTGTCATTTAGCAGATATTTCAACAAAATCTATCGTCTTTGTGATTCTCTTTGAATTAAATAAAGTTGATATCTTGATGTCTAATAAATAGCCAAGCTGATGTAAGTCTTCTATTGGCTGTCAATGTAACTATTATGTTTTACAAGTTAGTTATATATGATGTTGTAGACGGCGTTCAAAACAATAATATGTGCTGGTGGTGTAACGATCGGAGTGTTACCCTGTCTGCTGCCGAAACCCTTGTCAAGACGAAAGTAAGCAAATAAGGGTACACGATGACCTTGTCTCTAAATATGGAGGATAACACGATCAGCGACCTGAACAACAACTATTCGCCTCAAATGATTGTACTGCAGCCCACTGGAATTATTTTAAAACACAAAACTTTGTAGGTATTCTGCGGATGGGAGGCAAAAAACTAAACGTAAACTATCTGCCCAAGGATTTATTAAAATAAAATGGAGCCGCGTCCTCGTTATGTCACACAGCATGTGACATCCGAACTATGACATCAACTATCTGCCTAAGGATTTATTAAAATAAAATGGAACCGTGACCTCATTATGCCACATAGCATGAACTGACTGTTATACAATCGTCTATTGAATCTGGTGAAGATGACATTGAAGTTTTATATGTGAGTTTTCAGGGAAATGGCAGCAAGTAAGAGTAACAGTAACAATTTATTTTTGTATGCGAGCTTATGAGACCAAAACTTTATGATGATCTGTCATATTTAAAGTTTATATTAATCTATAAGAAAAGTGTAAAAACAATTACATTTGCCACGTTTTTATGAAGAATTAAATATCGATAAATGTCATGTTTTAATGCATTGTTGTTTCGTTTAAAATACTGATCAGATGCTTATGCATTCGCAATCATTATTGTTTCATAAATAAATAAATAAATAAATAAATAAATAAATAAATATAAAAATAAAATAAAAAAATAAATAAATAATGTTAATACATGGGCAGGTGTGTGAGATTGCAGATTAAATTGGCGTTTTAAGACCTTTTGGTGTCTAATAAGAAATTAGTATGATCATGTTCCGGAAGAAGTTTCAGCACACTGTATGCATAGATGTTTTCGTGAACATACTTTTATTAAAATTATCCTACTGGAGCAAGGTTGCTGCATTACCTAAAATGTTTAAGATTAACCGTCTACATAGCATTGACATTTTGCTGTAATTGCACTGTTACTGACGCAGTCTTTACAGCGCATAAAACAGTAAAAGTGCAGCTTATAATGTGTCCTGTTCTATTCCTACCATTATTGTATTCATGTAATTTAATCAGAACAAACATCAGAGCTTTCAGCCTTATTCATTTATTTTTATGGTTCTCCTTATCCTTTCTAAATTTTAACTTGCATTGTGCACAAGGCTTCCGTTTATGACAAGGCGCGAAAGGGGATTCACGAAAACAGTTAATATAGTTAGGGCCATTTATATTCAAAAAGCACTTTGCTGTTTCATTTGCCTGAGTGTTATCAATATATCATAAAGCGTACGTTATAAATAATAAAATAATACGTAGAGATATAGTGTAGTGTTTAACAAAGTACAAAAAGGGGTTTAATATTTTATAATATTGTCGGCTATGAGACAACTCATCAATAGGCGTGAAGTTAGAAACGTACGGATAGACTGTGCTAGCAGTTCATGTTCATTGCAGACACACACACACACACACACACACACACACACACACACACACACACACATTAAAATAAAATTAGCTATTATCTATTTTTTTAAATATATCAAAACCATGATACATATAGGACAATTTACATTCGCAAAACAAGCACTAAAAATAAATCCAACAAACATTTGTTTCAATAAATGAGAATTAAGCAGAAGAAGGATAAAAAAATGTAAGTAAGAAAGAACGAAAGTATAAAGCAAACAAATGAAACCGTCAAGAAACTGGCAAACTAAATATTATTTTTATGCTGCCATCATACCAACAGCGGGAAAAAAGTTATACAACAAGTCAAAGAAGGGATTATCGTTCCTCTTTATGCAGAGAACCAAAAATGTTCGGAATTAATTCGCTGCAGAGAATAGAGGATGAACGTCATTCGTGCTGAAAAATGAATTGCATCTACAAATTAGGAGTAGACATAATATATCGGTAACAGAATGTATAGAGGTACTAAGGAAATATGTCAAGACCATAGTGTAACGGATAAGAGATATTATTATCATTATTATTATTATTATTATTATTATTATTATTATTATTATTATTATTATTATGTGGACGTCTGTTCTTTACACATCAACATTTTTACGAAGTGTTCGTTGTTGAATCCATAATAATAATAATAATAATAATAATAATAATAATATTATTATTATTATTACAACTATTATTATTATTATTATTATTATTATTAATAATAATAATAATAATAATAATAATAATAATAATAATAATAATAATAGTTGTAATATTGATATAGCAAAGATTTACGGAATATTTGCTTGCGTACAGTTATTGAACAAAAACTGCATATGCTAGATGAACGTGTTCCTGGATGTAGTTTAGATATACTTTTTTTTACTTAGACTGAACTCCCAATGAGTTGCATCCAGTCTCGTTCGTATGTGCGTTGTTTCTCGATCCAACAAATTTTAATTCAGTCGGCATCATTTGGAGAGATAAGACTACATGCCCAGTCAAGTCGTATCAGTTGGATGGCTTCGCATTGCTTGTGTTGCCAATGTGGCTCTTATAGTTATTCATTCATTTTTTAAATCGGATGTTTTCCCCCAAAAATATTGTGCGCCAAAGATCTTGCATGTTAGAAGATAAATAACATTTTGGGTTTGGCATCCTATCAGCCTCCTCGATTAAGCTATCTGTATACCCTCCATTTCTTACATGCCTCATTGAGTTCTCCAGCAGTCTTTTCAAAGGTAGCCGATTCAGACCATATGTATATATTCCAAACGCACATGCCATAAGGAAATCTTTATATTTGGTGACAGCTGGTTAGTGGATACCAGTTAGAGTCATTTGATTTAGCATACAGGTCAGTTTCTATATTTCCCTCCAGGAGGATAGCATGAGGGATATGTTCAGTGACTGACACAAAATTTAATCATTGAATCAAATTTTTTAGAAAATACCATCTGGTCGCTGGTTCTATCCAATTCGATTATGTGTTGCCAATAAATTTTCAGGTCTATAATGAGCACTTTTGCGGTAGTCTTCCCATAAAATATTTCAGTACTCACTTAGTTCCATTAATTTTTACAAAGTGTTCGTTGTTGAATCCAATTTGCGACAATAAAAACACGTGTTAAACGTTTGAACAAATAACGTGTGGTTGTGGAAGAATCAGGACGAAACGCTCATGCCTCCCTGCAGGTTATGAAATCTTTCTTGTGTAGGATGTTGATGTGTAAAGAACAGACGTCCATAAACTTCGACGAGAGAGTAACAAGAACGGTTAGTTTTCGAAGTTTTGTGAAAATGGTCAGTTGAAGTTGTATGTGTGTGTGGAGGCGAACACACACACACACACACACACACACACACATATATATATCTGTGCAAAACAAAAATAGTTTCTAACTAACCTTAGCACTTTTGACTCTAAATGTCTCTAAAGGCAAATATAAACCACAGACAAATAATTTTGCTTCCTAGAATACAAAGTGTAAATGGGAAGAGGAACTTGCGATATTGTAAATTAAATCCCAAAATAACCAAAGAATTACAGACCCAAGTCCTAATAACTTTAAGTCCTAAAAATGTCAGTATAAGTCCAGAATAAATCTAATATCTGACGGCGATGATGTGTCCGTTATAGCAAATAGAGTGTTGATGTGTCGATAATCTTTTGTTGACTCACAGTAATATGATTCCAGGCTTGAACAAACTGCACATGCCAGCGAATATTTTTATCCAAGAATTTTATCAATAAACGCTTGTATTTCTGGAGGAAATAGTCACTTGAATGCAATAATTAAAAGAAAAAGATTCCGTTCCGAAATAAAAATATTAGAAACCACATACAACTTGATTTCACCAAAACTTAAAGCACGAATGATAAGAACATCTTAGTTACTATACATATAGTTCTCTACTTGACCTCCGGTCACAATTAGCACTTTCTAAAAGAAAACGTTTCCTAATGGAAAATAACCTTCTAGAATGATCATGATGTTTACAAAACAATAACCTGATTAGATATAATTCACTGAGGATATTGCAAAACATTGACCCAAATAACATATTTACTTCTATTAAAAGTACGACTGATTTTTAAACGCATATATATATATATATATATATATATATATATATATATATATATATAGAGAGAGAGAGAGAGAGAGAGAGAGAGAGAGAGAGAGAGAGAGAGATGATGATATTCTTTTATTCCTCCAATTTCTGAAGATTTTAAGACAAAAAAGAAATGCATTTATATACATAGAATCACAAAAAATAGCGGATTCTTTACTTATTGAATTATTTCCAATAGCAAACGAATAAATAAATTAAAATCATTACTAAACTAGATAGATATAGATATACGACAGAATATTTGAAAATGTATCCTCACAACAAAAATAGTTAGATTCCTAATAGCTTTGCAATCCAGTACAATTATTTCTTTCCTTATAATCACGAGTGAGTTCTCTATTGAATCGAATATATAATATCCTTTATCTTAATGAAATACTTGGTAGATAGTCTGATCATATTTATCCATGCATCAAATTCTAAACGTTCTGATATATCGTTTAAACCACCAAGTAGTATAATCAGTATAACATCATCGATCTGATCACAGAAATCACGGTAATTCCAACAGCCCAGAGGAAAACCTTTTTAGCAGTTAAGTTTGCTGATGTTCTACACATGTGACCAAGGAATACAAGTTTTTGCTTATCTATGCGAGCTTCCATTGATATCGTCCCCAAGCATGATGTCGTAGATCCAATAGGCGATCTTTGAGGGAAACCTTGTACTCTCCGGGCTAAATATCGTTGTATTTTCTCCATTGATTCAATGTCCTGATATGACATATTAAACCAGAGTTCTGAGCCATACAAAGCAAACGGCAATATAACTCTTTCCCAGACTTTCACAGAAACTATAGGATTCATCCCATTTGCATTTAATCCAATTGAATATAGTGAGTTTGTTACACGTTTAGCTTTATCGTAGGAATAGACTATATGATCATTAGTTTTCATTGATTGTGAAAAGGTAACTCCTGCATAATTCACTCTTTTTGCTCTAGGAATATTCTGTGATCCCAGAGTAATTCCATTTGATGAGTACACTTCCTTTTTTTATTACTAAATATCATCCAATTACTCTTGTTAGAGTTATATTTCAATTTCCACTTCTGTGCATATTGATAAGATGTATTCACGAGTATTTGCAATCCATTCAGCGTAGAGCTTAGTAGAGTAGTGTCGTCTGCCAAAAGCATGCCAGGTATGTTCATCTGATTCACTGCTATCCCTCAATTAGTCATTACTAACTCATTCAATAGGTCATTTATGTACACGAGAAATAAAAAAGCCGACATTACACACCCTTGTCCAACGCCTCTCCTTAACTGAAATGTGTTCTATATACATCGTCTACACGCTACACAGGCACTTGACTGTGTGTAGGAATGGGCGATTATTCTCCATATTTTTGCATTAATTCCTAATATTTTTAGTTTTTTTTAGTAGTCCACAATGCCACAGTATATCGAATGCCTTTTCCATATCCAGAAAAACAGCATATACATTAGAGTTATGATTAGTAAAGTACATCAAACATTCTTGAAGAGTAAATGCAGCGGAGATAGCTCCAGCCTCCTTACGAAATCCAAATTGATAAGGATGTGGAAAGCTTATTTTGTCAAAATACTTTTGAATTCTGGTCATCAATATTTTTTCAAACAATTTTCCCAGACAAGATGTCAATGTTATACCACGATAATTCACCGGATCTTTTTTATCTTTACCATTTTGTTTGTATATCGGTATAATCATCCCACATCTATATACATTAGGTAAATACTCATACTGGATCATGTAAGTAAAAAGGGTAGATAAATGTCTGATTAAATATTTTCCACCATACTTTAAGTGTTCATTAGATATGCAATCAATGCCTGGTGATTTTTTTGTTTTTAGAGACTTGATATGTTGCAACACTTCTTCTTCTGTAATATTATTACATTTTATGTTTTCAGTCTCTAGTTTGCTATCTTCGTACATATTCTTCATTTTGACACAATCATCATGTTCCTCGTCTGTTGTACCACTTAATTCAGAAAAATATAGTTTCCATAGATTGACACATTCATCTAAAGTATTAGATTCTGCTCCTCAAAATGCAATATTACCAATTTCCGATTTATCTTTTCTATTTTCCCCTGTTACTGCATAGAAGTCGTCTATTCCCATATCTGCACTCTTTTCTATCTCTTCAAATATACACTCTTTATATACCTTTTTCTCTAGCCTATGTTTCTTTCTAAACTGTCTTTTCACGTCCTTGTATCTTTTTTTGATGTTACACTCTGTGCTTCTATTTTTTCCTGCTTTGATCCATTCCCCGCGCGTTTTTCTCATATGCTGATGTAATTTTTCAAGCCCACTTTTCTTCCAATATAGCTTCGAAGTGCGATTTCAATTCAGACTTTGGAATATATCGGTCTGATGCAGTTATTACACTCTTAGTTACCAATTCATTATACTTCTCTATATACCTTTTTACACTCATAGTTGAAATTCAAGAATGCACTAACATCAGATTTATACATGCTCATTTCTAATGGATTTGCCAAGTTCCATTTCATTCTTGGAGATACACATGGCTTTTTATTTTCCGTCAATATATCTTTTGCAAGTACCGCTGTAATAGGTAGGTGATCCGATATTGAGAAATTAATTTTGTCATTTACTATGTGTCTTTTTACAGCACCTCTAATTATTTCAGGTATTAATATATAATCAAGTGTGGACGTTCTTTACATGTCTTTTGATCTATACGTGATATAATGTTTATGTGGTTTTATCATCAGCGTAGCAACTATGTTTCTCTGTTCAATTCTTTGTTTGAGAACAAGATCTCTTCTTGATGGATTTTTACACACAATATCTGTATTCATGTCGCCTATAATTATGCATATATTTTTAGCAGAATACATATCATACATATCAAAAACATTTTCACAAAATTTGTCATATGCATCATCAGTTCTAGTTGTCGAGGGAAAGTAGGCTGCAATCAAAATTATAGGTTCCAAGTCTGTCACTAAGATTTTCACCACCATACTATTTGGGAACTCATTTTGTAAGGTGCTTACTTTGCATAGTGATAATCTATAAAATCCGGCAACCCCGCCAAAACCTCTATAGCATTGCTGTATCTCTTCAGTAGGTAGCGCAACTACTTTGAAATCATCATGTAATTTATCTAAATACGTTAGATTATTTATACCAAACCAATGTTCAATGATAACAAATATATGTGTTTGGTAACAATTTAATAATTTTCTGTGTGCTAGACATTATACCACGTACATTCCATGTTGAAATAATGAGCATAATTATAATTAACAAGCAATTACTAGTCATATGGCTATGCTCATTAGGAATATATTTTGTAATTCTCATGCGTTTCATCAAGTGAGTAGCCTTCTCTCCATTTTCTGTTTGTTATCCATTCCCTACATTTTATTCCAGCACTCCAAAATGATGCATTATTCATCATCAGTTCAAAGTCTTTATCCAGTACATTTTGTCGAAATGTATATATATATATATATATATATATATATATATATATATATATATATATATATATATATATATATATGATCCATCACAATGGGGTCGTTCCTTTATGAGACGGATGAATGTTACTGACACACCTTCCTCCTTGCATTGAGTTGCGATAGCTGTCCTTACTACATCTATATTTTTTCTCCATTGACATTTGATAGCAGAATGCGTCTTATTTTGTTTCTTACAACTGGTTCAAACACACTGATTCAAAATGCTTTGATTGGGTCTGGTAATAATTGTCTCAATATGTCTATACGATGCATCTTTCTTTTTTTGTCTCTCCTCTTCATTCGGAAGCATTCTTTGATCATTTGGTGATTTGTTGTGTCCTATTTGATCTTTATTTAAGTTTTCATTTATATTTATGTTTGCTCTATCTTCATATCTCAATTTCTTTTGCTGATTGTGGGTTGATGTATTTGCATTGTAAGATGTTACTTCTTTGCGCTGATTATGACTCACATTTTCCGTTATGTTAGTCTGATCATTCCGTGAAAGTGGCGGGAAATCTTTCAATGTAAACATAGCGGGGCCAATACTAGGCACATTTGCTGGAAGAACTCTAACATGCTCTTTGTGCATTTCTTTTTGTCGATGTACTACATTTGCTTGATCAATAGATGGAGAGATAACATGTCTACTCTCTTTGCATGCTGACAGTTAGCATTTAGTATTTTCTAAACGAAAACGTTTCCTAATGGATAATAACCTTCTAGAATGATCATGATGTTTACAAAACAATAACCTGATTAGATATAATTCACTGAGGATATTACAAAACATTGACCTAAATAACATATTTACTTCTATTAAAAGTACGACTGATTTATAAACGCATATATATATATATATATATATATATATATATATATATATATAGAGAGAGAGAGAGAGAGAGAGAGAGAGAGAGAGAGAGAGAGAGAGTAAATTAGCTAAGTATTATTTGTTTACAATGAAAAGAATGAAAAAGGAAGGTTAATATGGGTCAAGCAGAAAAGAACTCAATTTTGGACAAGGTATAGTCCAGCATATAATATTTCTTTACAAACGCGTGTTAAGAAATTATAAACAAAACCATAAAAAACTAACTAACAATTAAACTAAATATTGTTACAAATCCATGCTCTAAAAGAAGGAACAGAAGGAGTGAAAGGCAACAACATTCGTAGATTTAACAAATATGTTGTTTCCCTACAATACAAAGTGAAAATGAGAAAAAAGAACTTACGGAATTGCGCATTAAATCCACAAAAAAATTAAATAAGTATGGACACAAGCCCTATTAAAACAAAGGCGTGAATATAATTTAGTTAAAGTCCCAAGGAAATCCCAAACTAAAAGCGATGAAGTGTCGCTTATATCCAACGGAGTGCTGATGTGTCAACAGTCTTCCGTTGAATCGTTGTAATATAACTCCAGGTTTGAATATATTATAAATTACAGTGAATGTCCTTATCCAATAATTGTATCAGATCACTTTTACATTACAGAGAAAATAAACGTTTATAATAAAATTCAGTCCAAACTGGTTACATCATAATATAACTTGCAGGTGCTAGATATTAAAGCACGCATGATAAAATCCTCAAAATTACAATATATATATTGTATATATATATATAATCAATCCTAATTCCGTTAGTGCTGTCCCCGGCTATGCGGAAGGTTAAACACCAACAGACAACACCTTCCTGAATCGCCTTGCTTTCTGGGCGACTGTAGAGCATTGTTTTGTAGCCGATTCAGGTCGAGACATGAATACAAGATGCAGATCTCAATGCCGTTAGTAACATTAGAGGAGAATGTATTTGATGAGATGTCTCGTCTTTATCAATTCGAAAATGTAATGTCATCCATGTTAACAATAAATACGACCGAGTTATTACCTTTCATCTAGCATTACTTGGACAATTTCCTCTAATGCGATTCCCCCTCAAGCCCAATCAAACAACAGCTTTAGTGACAGACGCATATGATACGTCTGTCAAGGAAAACGATACCTAAGACAATATCTTACATTTGCTTTATTTATCGTTGACATTTGATAATATAGACGTTAGCCATGTACGCTGATTTTTGAATGGCATACCATCCAGTATAACGTTTCTTCGATTTTGTTAAATAAAGTTTTAGAACTTAACCTTAAATTGGTGTTATAATAATAAGAATAAGAATAAGAATTCTTTATTTCAGACTACAAAGTCCATACTTTTAAATTTTAAAAAAATTTTTAAAAAAAAATAGTAATAAAAAATATAAAAAATATTTAAAACACAAAAGTACACACACAATATATATATATATATATATATATATATATATATATATATATATATATATATATATATATATATATATATATATATATATACAGTTATAAATCTAACCTTGTTATGCCTTCACATTATTCCCTATATGTGCATACATACAAATGTATTTGCGTATAAGCATACATACATATATATATATATATATATATATATATATATATATATATATATATATATATATATATATATATATATATATATATACATATCAGCTAGCGTGTGTTAAAATGTAGACGCATACATATGTAAAGATTAAAGATTGCATTCAATGTTGACTTTGTTTACATTTCTGTGGCATTTGTCTGCTTGACTGATACGACGTTGTATCAAGGAAACACTCATTTTACTTAGATTATTCCTAATTATATCAGTTAATCGGTTAATCCTTGTCAGTCAGTCGGTCTAGGAAATGAGGTTTACTTGACCATTCATTTAGGGTATAGAGACACAGAAATATTCAATTTGATAAGGGTCGGTTATTAAAGTGACAATTCTGTCAAGTGCTGGGAAATCGGTATTGTTTGAAATGGCAGCCTGAGAAATAGCAAGATTCTTCATCAATTTGGCTGACCTGTAAATGACATAGAACAGTACAGTGGAAGTTAGCACCATTTTCTAGATAATGGAAATCGATGATCTATTCAATGTCCGCCTCTTCTCCTTATTCGTTATCGGGATGAATGCAACAGGTTTGCATAGGTTTTCATACACATGGGAAGTAGAACATATATGGTCAATGTCGACCGTTAAATAGAAGCATGTTTAGTCGCGCTCTTTTCTACTTAGACACAATGGCGTCGGGAGGTTTAGAGGATCCTGGGGACAATTGTTTATAAGTGACGCCTCTTCAGTAGCACCCGGGTGTAATAATATTTTGTGGCACTCCTACGTTGTTACAGGGAATAGTTTTCCTATCAGTTTCTAACCTGCTTCCTCCACAACACACACGCATCCTCAATTTAAGTTCTTTTTGGGAATGCCTCTGTTACACTAACGCAGGGGTGTACAACCCGTGAACGGCGGATTGTGTTCTGTCCGGCCCTCGGGTCAAATTAAAACAACACAGAAATCTGGCCAGTGAACAGTAATTTATAATAAACAAACTAGTGTTTGCGGCCCTCGAGTGATCTTAGAAAATGCAATTAGGCCCTTGGCCGAAAACGGTTGACACCCTTGCACTAAGATGAAGGTTAGTTATTATGAAACTTTGTGTTGTCCACAAATAACTCCCATCGGCGCGCCCTTCAATTGGCGTCTGTGGATTATCCGCCCCACCCTCAGCTAACATTATGCTTATGTGATGTATATTTCATATACAAATGGGTTTTTCATTGATAATGTTAAATTTGTCTTTCGTACTTGATCTTGTCCAAAATCAAAATTCAATTTGTACCTGACCAATAAATTGTATTATTGTAACAAATATGCATAGCTAATATTTTCTCTATGAATTAAATATTAGGAAGATCTCCATTATATATCATTTCTCTGTGCTTTCCAACTTGTGTGTGTGTGCTTTCGTCGTTCTCTCTCTGTCTCTCTCTGTCTCTGTGTCTTTCTCTGTCTCTCTGTCTCTCTGTCTCTGTCTCTCTCTCTCTCTCTCTCTCTCTCTCTCTCTATATATATATATATATATATATATATATATATATATATATATATATATATATATATATAGTTGTGTATATATATGATTTAATGTAATTGCTTGTTTATTAATTTTCTTTAATTATTCATTACATTCTACGGCAATCTATGTTTATTTGCTGGAATTGAGTCATTTTTAAAGGAAACAACGAATATTATAAACTGTGTATATATTTTGCTGACCTAGTTTCCGACCTTGATTCAGAACCAGGAAGAGTTGTAGTAAACAACGTTTTAATTGTTTTAAATTCTTTCTCAGAGGAAGAATATAAAGCAAAATTTAGGCCATACTTGGAGTTCGTGACAAATAACATGTAGCAACTGTTAAAATCTTCGTTTTCTCCAGAGGATTGGCCCACATACAGTTGTAGTTCTGATTTTTTGAGACACAATACTTATTTTTGTCTTAATACTTGAGAAGTTAAAGTGGTTTATGTTGTGACCAGTTTGGGGTAATTCTTTTAGTTTTCTTCAAATTATAAAAACGTGATTCTTTTCCAATGCAGTATTAGTGCTCTAAATTAATTCCTGGACAAGGAATTTTTCGAAATTTGTCAGAATTCAAAACCTGGAATAATATTTTATGTGATTGATCAAAACTTTGCTAACACTGCAGCTCTTCACAGGTTACAACGCACGTCATTGTTTTCAATTTTGGCTATAACTCAATTTTATTTAGGACATTTTATTACTAGTACTTATATTTCTTACTTCTTAATTTATGTTTGGATTTGATTAGTAAGTTAATTTTCTTATTCTTACCATGTTTTTCTCGGGAAAACTTGTTTGCTGAAAATTTTGCAATCTGTATTGTTTTCGCGTTTTTTTCTTGTTGCGTTTTATAAGAGCCTAAACACTTGACAAATAAAATTGTGGTTGTTTATACTTGGGTTATATGAATTTTGCCTAAAGTATTTCAGAATACATTGTTTATTAAATTTAATTCCCCTAGTTTTCTACATTTATAAAAAAAAGTATTATTTTACATTTTCGAAAATTTTAGTGAATGCAGAAAGCTATTTTACAATGCTATCAAAAGTGGAGATATTTTTTTCAAATCCTACCCAGGAACATTTGGACTGTTTGAGTGAGAAAAAAAAATGAATTGATTAAACGTGCCAGTAAATATGATCTTTCTGTGGCAAAAGCTGCCTTAACAAAGCAAGAAATTACAAATGTTTTGGTCCAGTATTTGGGGGGAAAGAATGATTTGGATAAACGTGCTTTAATTTTTATCAATAAGTCTGTATCAGACTCTGATATAAAGGTAACGGAAATAGAATTAAAATACATTTGGACTTAAGAAAGCTTGAAATTAAGAAAGAGGAAAAACAAATGCAGCTGCATTTACAGAAAGAAGAAATATAAATGCAGTTAAAGACAGAAGAAACGCAAATGATACTGGAGAGAGAGAGAGAGAGAGAGAGAGAGAGAGAGAGAGAGAGAGAGAGAAAGAGAGAGAGAGAGAGATATATATGGGGGATGAATGGAGAGAGAGAAATACAAATAATGTCGTTACAAGCGGAGAACGAGGAGAGAGAAAGACCAATGCAAGTCTAATCACAGAGAGAGAGAGAGAGAGAGAGAGAGAGAGAGAGAGAGAGAGAGAGAGAGAGAAATATGGGGGATGGATGGAGAGAGATAAATACAAATAATGTCGTTACAAGCGGAGAACGAGGAGAGAGAAAGACGAATGCAATTCTAATCAGAGAGAGAGAGAGAGAGAGAGAGAGAGAGAGAGAGAGAGAGACAGAAGTGAGCAAGTTAGAATAAAGGAAATAGAGCAGACAAGTGAAATTACGTTCCCACTTCACAAACAAATTCAAGTTTAAATGTCACTAAAATATTAGTGCCACGTTTATGAGAAAAAGAAGTAGACAAATATTTTCATTAGTTTGAAAACATTGCTGAAAATTAGAAATGGCCATGGGAGCATTGGACTCCATTATTACAATATGTAGAGCTAGTGATATTTACAATTCAACATGAGTTCAGCAAAGTGCTGAATATGCTCTGGTTAAGGAATGGATCGTAAAGGGTTATGGGTTGGTCCCATCAGGCTAATCGACACAATATCAGGAACTATGAAAAGTAAACTGGATAAACTAACGTCGAATTTGCAAGATAAAAATTGCATTTATTTGATCGATGGTGCTTAGCCATGAAACTTTTATCAAGATTGCGAAAATCCCAGACAACTTCTATTATTTGAAGAATTCATGAACTGTGTCCATTATGACATGAAGACTTTTGCTGAGCTTAGGTCGAAACTTTGGAAAACGCTGCTCGGACTGCTGATGAGTATTTCCTAGGGCACAAAGTTTCGTTTTCTACTCAGCAGTCTGCTTGTTACTACTTTAGCCATATACAAGCCCTTCTAAATTTCAATCTGGCACACCTTTTAGAAAACAATCATCTGAACAGCCCTGGTATAAACATCAAGTCTCTTCCTACGTGTACTTATTGCAAGAAGAAGGGACACGTTATCTCTGATTATTACAGAGTGACAAATAAGCATCGAAATCAAGACAGACCTATTCCAAATGCTCATATTTAAAAAAGAGGTCAATGGCACGGTCATGTATTAAAAGGGAAACATTGTTGGGTCTAATAAACCACAGTATGTTTTTATTGTGGAGAACTATGAACCATTCATCGAATGGTTGTATCCCTCTTGGGTGATCCGGCCGATCCCATTTACTTGCCTTCGACAGAAACGTAGTAATAATCGATAGCTCTAAATATTGCTAAACCTTGGTAAGGCAATTTGTTTCGTACGCTTTTGCGGTTATCTTAACATATGCCTGACACACGTTATCAATTGCTGGATCCATCGCATTTGAAAGGACTTTTTACGATACGAATATTCATGTAGACCATAAATGACTTTCTTGATATAAATATTCACAGATTCCTTAGACGACTGGATACTCTGTATTCCATAATTTCAAAACGTTATTTATATACTAATGTTATACGTACGTTTTCGAGACTAAAACATTACAAAACCATTACAAAACAGTGTTCTTCTTACACTAGGCGGTCCTTCAGTTTCCTGATTTAAGGAAAATATTGATATATTTGGATACAATACCCGAAACACATTTCTACCTTTCTGCTTGTATTTATATGCCATGTTTCTGGCTACAATAAACATTTTAAAGGCTGAATGAGTTGTTCAGGTGCATGTTATATTAGTCAAAATCAAATTTGCGACACTCGTCAACATGATAGCACGGTTTATTTTTGCATGTGTTGTATCAAAGATGTATAAAATACAATTGTTCTTATCATGCTATCTCTTACTGTCCAAAATGCATGTTCTATTTGCGAAGTCAGGAAAAAGAATTCACTTAAAAAACTGCAGATTAAATCATTCATTTTGCCCATACAACAGCTTTTAAAACTTCAAAGCTATAGAGTAAATCCATATGCCAATTGCCGACAGCAGCAGAGAGGGTGAACAGACCAACTTTTCTAGGCGTCAATTTAGTAAACTGAGGCTTCCTTGAAAATACTTTTTCAGGCGTCAATTTAGTAAACTGAGGTTTCCTTGAAAATACTTAATTAATTTTTAATAATAATTTGAGCAAAGAATGAAAAAAAAAAGACGCCATTTAGTTGACGTTCACATTCTCTGCTGCTAATGCGCTAACTAAATATTTGATCAAGTCCTACACGATATCTTGTCCGAGGGTCTGATAAATTTATCGTCACAAATCCATGTGGGATTGACTGAGCGTGGCTAAAGAAATTTCTAAATTGATTATGATCCATATCGCCACCGCACCAAGTTTGCCAAATATTTCTAAGAGTATGAGTATCAACTCCGTTAAACACACATAACAAATTGCAATTATCTCTGATCACTTTTGGTATTTGAGTGTACCGTTGAGTTACATATATCACGTCGGTGTTTTTATGTCTGCCTCTGGAAAATATTCTAGCAGGATTTTTTTGATTATCTAGCATGATATCATCATATACAACTAAATTGTTAATACTTCCATCAATATCATCAATGTTAGGTGCCTCTTCAATATCGGTTATAAACTCAATAACACCATCGCCGTTAATTTCTCGCGCGGCATCATTAAAATCCTTTAATACTTCATAACATCGCTGATCATCTACACTCGGAGCAATCATGTACAGCTTATCCCACTTCATCCATCTCGTTATCAAATTAAGTAGTAATTGTGTCTTGCCGCATCCAGATGGTCCGATGATAATCGCGCGAATAGAATTTGGTAACATTGCTTGGTGTCTAGTAGGTTCTCGTCGTCTTGTAGCTGAATAATCAATTACATTCATGTTGTTATATATATAATTATGGATTTATATTGTGTGAAATGTAGGACACGTACTGGCACAAATGACTTGACGACGATTACAACGAAAAATAATCGATCAGCGCTTTCTGGTAAATGCGTACAATGTAGTACGAAAAAATTTAGATTTACTTCCCTTGGTCCAACCAAGGCTTTAAAAAAAAACGAGGAGGTGATATTGCAGCCAAGTTAGCAAAACTCCCAGGAACACCGTGGGCAAAGTATCCAGGAGAAAAGCACCTTCCAGGATATAGCTACTGTGGACCGGGAACACGATTAGATATCAGACTTGATGATCAAAATCAGCCCCGACCCGGCGAGTATCCAATAAACGCTATTGATAAGGCGTGTCATGCTCATGATGTCGCTTATAAAAGCAGCAATCTTCAACATAGACATCTCGCAGATGTAAAATTAATTCATGCGTTAAATGCTATTCCTGATAAATCCTTCAAAGAAAAATTGGCTTCGTGGTTGGTAAAATCTGCTATGAAGGGTAAATTGATGTTAGGTGCTGGTAATTGAAAATGCTAGCATTTTAATATGGAATCTATTTACTATTCTCCGAGAGGATACTGGAGAGGTTACGCAGCAATTAATAAACTCGCTAGCGCATCAAAGGTGAAAAAAACTACAGCGGCAAACTGGTTATCTAAACAGGCAATATGGCAAATTTATCTACCAGCGCCTAAACAAATTAACTACTCGCATTTTGATGTGACAACGCCTAATGAAGTTCATCAAGCTGATATACTATTTCTGCCGCATGACAATGGTTACAAATATGCGTTAACGTTAGTTGATATTGCAAGTCGATACAAACAAGCAGAACCGTTAAGGACAAAATCATCTACTGAAGTAGCTTCTGCATTTGAGAGGATTTATCGACGAGGTCCTCTGCGCTGGCCAAATCTGTTACAAGTTGATCCTGGCAAGGAATTTCAAGGTGTTGTTACATCTTCGATGAAACATCATAATGTCGCCATCAGACGAGGACACACTGCGCTACATCGCGATCAGGCAATTGTTGAACGGTTTAATAAAACCCTTGCTGAGCGGTTATTTGGATATCAATACGCGAAAGAATTCATCCAGGATAAACGATCCCGTGAATGGGTCAAGAGATTACCAGCTGTGATTACCGCAATCAATAATGAGATTACTAGAACAATTAATATGAAACCTGTCAACGCTATTAAGAAGGCGTCTATCAAAATGGAAATCCAAGGAATTTCACAAAAAAAAACAATTCTTGGTAGTAATGTCATTGTAAGGTACTTATATGAACCAGGAGAGCTTGAGGGTGGTAAAAAAAGAGCTACCGATCCTATTTGGAGTGTCACTACGCATAGGATATCCGGTATAACACGATCAACTGGTAGACCTCCAATCTATAGACTGGATTCAACTGCTCCTCAGCGGGGTTTTACACGCGAACAATTACAAGTGATTCCTGAGGATACTCAATTGCCACCGCGTGGTCTTAACTAGCGCCGTTGCGTCTATTACACTCAAGACAAGTCAACCTCACATTGTTTCTGACATGACCGAGATTGTTATCTTTTCTATCTACGGTGAATTGGCGAGGATCTTTATCCGACCAATTCCAATTCATTATACAATTACAACTCGCGCAGTGATTATTCTGTTGTTGTTTCAGCTTCTTAATTAATTCAGCATCAATGTCAAATTCTCGTTTATTTTTTTTATCCTGTTGTTTATAGCCAGAGAGTTTTTTTCTGATTATATCGTCACTAATGATTTCATCATTAATGATTTCATCATCGAAAACAATTCTTCGAAGTTGATTTATCCGTCGTACTCTGGATACTGCGAGATAAACTAAATTTGACCACTCAATGCGATTATCTACTATCCAAAGAGTTGTATCGGATATAGTCAATCCCTGTGAAGAATGTATTGTTGCTGCATAACCTAACGTCCATGGGGATTTATCAGAGTTCCCCAATGCATCTTCGACGACGCTGATATCAACCAACACAATATCATTTAATACTAAATTCTGCTTTTGTTGTTGTCCAGGAATGTCAACGTCGATATTCTGCTTTCGTGTATCCTTAGGTCTATAACAGAGTGGTACTGGAAGTGTTGCAAATTTACACTTATGCAATTCAAACAACTTCATCTGAAGTGCGTCTCTGACTATTTTTCTACTCGCGATTATTAAATCATTTGACCTCCACATTTCCCAAAAATCATTCATGGGAGTTTCTGAAATTATTTCACGAGCTATTTCACATTGGATTTTATCCGGTTGTAATCTAATGAGCGCTTTGAATTCTCGTAATTGTTCATCAAGTGATCTATGGTCTGTATTAATCTCTTCATAATAGTCTACAAAACCCTTTAACCATTCATGTGGAGATCCACCAACAAATGGCTGCGGTTGGCCGTGATCCCCGCACATGACGACTTTTGTGTTTTTTGTCAACAACCATGATAGAAATATCTGTAATACTGTCAACGATACCGTGCATATTTCATCCCAGATTATTATTTCAGGAATAAATTTATCGCCCATTCGATCAGGAGTCCAATTATCACCTTTCCATCGAAAGAAGCTGTGATAGGTACAAGCTTTTACTCCACGCGCTATCATCTCTCTGGCGAGTCTGTGAGTTGGTGTTAGCACAATCATGTTAGAAACGCTAGCGTTTCCACGACGAAATAATTCAATTACCCGAGTTGTCTTTCCTGATCCACCACAGCCGTTTAAATAAACTGTCTTGTATCTACAAATCGGATCGGATACGGGCGGTGCAGTAGAAAATTCTGATTGAATCTCTGAGAGATTATGATTGCTTTTCAAGTATTTATCATCCATATCAACGTCTGCGGATTTACAATACTCATGTAATGTTTCTTTTTTAAACCTCCAATTCCCCCACGCTTCCTTAGGATCTGTGAATTTAGCTACATCTGATTTGTATTTCTCATGGATATACATCGAATCAGTAGCTACTCTAACCGCGGTATTAGGAAATCTATTTATCATCGAGAATAGATTAATACAAGAATAGGCTAGCATAGAACTTCTCAAATGTGTGTACTGACAACTATATCCATCACAGTAGGTAATAACCGTACCTAATTTCTCACCATTGGATAGAAAAGCATCCCTACGGGTTACAAATTTTCCTTTTTTTATTAAATCGGTTATGATAAAATCGTATTCTTCATTGTCTAAGATCAATCTCGAAGAATATTTTGCATTGTCAAATCTTCCACCTTGAGTGAATTTACCGATTATTCTTCGTCCGAGCTCTTTAGCCTCTCTATTCCTACCTTCGAATAACCTCTTAGACCAATCCATAAGTGTTTCACAATCTCCCAATTGTTTTCGTTGTTCGTTAATTATTTTTTCGAGATCGGGTTTTGGTAACCAAACATCTTTCTGCGCGTTATAACAAATAATCGCTTCGCTGACAATTAATGATGTTAACATACCACAATCGATCATATATCGCAATAGCACAATTGGCATCCACGCTTTTTCATACATATGTCTACCAAGCCAAAGATAACTACACGGATGTAACCCTGTAGCTAATTCGAATGATATCACACGAGCGAACCCGGTTAAATCAAAATTAGAACTAGAAACACTAGTGTTTCCACTAGCAGTTCCAGGCAATGGACCATTAATCGCAACACGAGTCATTTCATGTGTGGGGTGTCCAAATCGTTTGAAGTACTCAGAGCATTCTCCATACCCGAGAAAACTTCCAGGATAACACGCGGATATATCAATTGAAATCATACCATCACGTGAGTATTTTGTATTCCACAATCCTCCATGACCAAATTCGACGCAACTCGACTTCACGTCCTCCAGAAAATTATTTCGTGTTGGACGCCATGAGTTTTTTTCTCTTGCAAAGTGAGCTACCACTGATGGAATTGTGAAGCTATCCGTAAGTAGTTTTTCATTAGAAAATTCTTTAGAATTTTCACCTGAAAATTCATTAGCGATTTTTCTCATTCTAGTATCTAATTCTTCAGTTCGATATAATTCACCATTTGGTTTTACAAACTGATCAAATCCTATTTCCGGATCCTCATTACTCCTGAGTAACCACATTGACACAGGGTCGTCTTTGGTTAATGTGTGAATAGCATCAAATAATTTCTCTTCATAGAAACCATCCCTAGAAAATTCTTTAGGGATATATCGAACAGTTCTTTCTCGTGGAAATATATTTACCGCGGGTGTCCACGCGTGTTTGTTATGATCAATAATTTCAATTGGAGCTCCTCGCGATTGATATTTCGGTTCGTATAATACTTCTCCGGTTATCGTCGCTACCGATATTGGAAATTTTAATAATGCTTCCAATTTAGCTATATCGGAAATCGTTGCCCCGCGCTGTTTCACTGTCAATTCCCATTCGGTTATTTTGTTTCGTCGTTGTTCAGTTAATTTGTTTCCCCGGGATGCATTTGTGAAGTGTTCTATTAACCGTGTTGCTACACAATTAAGTGGCAAAGCCACTGATGATGAAAACATTGGAGCTAGTTTTGTAATACTTGGGTTATCATTTAGCTGATATATTCCGTAAACAACTGCTGTTACAGGGTAAGATTTCTCATAGTATGGTTTGTCAATTCCAGTTAGAATTCCTGGTTTGGAATCTCTACTCACAATTACAAATTTTTTATCCTTAAGGATTGGGTCAAATTTATCTCTGATAATCCATTCACCTTCCTCTTCGATAATGAATTTTATTCTAAAAAAATACTTCAGTAGAAATCCTTTGGATTTCTGGCCAAGGTGTGAAAGTATCACAGCTGCTCTTGTATCGTTCATAGTAGCATCAATTACGGGTATATTGACATCTTCATTAATAATTCGAAATGTCGACCACGCATGAGATGCTCCATCACGCTTAAACTCATTAAAACAGTCGCTGATTTTACTCAGCAGTGGTTTGTCATCTACTAGACTTTTAGGTATATTAGAGATTCTATCGAGATTAAATCTAGCATTTTTCCAAGGCTTAATTTTCGATAATCTCTTGAATTCCTTCATATTATAATTAAAACAAGTATTTAAATAGAAAGTTTTTTATATAATGAATCATTGCAAATGGCTTATGATTGGATCAAAGACTCCATGTAACAAATCATGCAGAAATGAATTCTGTGGGTATCATATGCAGAGTGTTAGAAACGGATCGGAAGGGCCTTTACCATGTTTGCATTGTGGGGTAGGTGTAAGAGGTAAGTCGCAGTTATGCATTAATTGCGGGGGTAAGCGTTATAGAGAGTTAAAACGTTATTATGACAAGCGAGTATTGAAGAGAAACGCTAGCGTTTCTGACTCTGACAACGTCATAAAAAACGCGGCTGACTATATAAAAAGATTTGCTAATGTTATAATTCAGCCAATTAACGAATTAGACAAATAGATATATTATATATACAAATGAGCCAAGAATTTCAAAGACATCCTGTTATTGAAAATTATGAAGCTTCTCGTGATGGTGTTGTTAGACACTGTAGACTCAAGAAATCTATTGGGTGGGATAATGGTATGGGGTATTTGATATTTAAAGCTGGAGGGAAAATGTATCTCAATCACCGTTTCGTCTTCGAAGTGTATAACGGATCAATTAAGGATGGTTTTGTTATTGATCATATTGATTCCGATACTAAGAATAACAAATTGAACAACCTTCAAGCTATTTCTCAACGTGAAAACACAAAACGAGGAAGAACTGGGAAATACTCGAAAAATGCTAGACCCGTAAAGTCAATTAATACTGACAACAAGGAGATGGTATTTCAATCAATGTCAGAAGCTGGTAGGCATTTCGATATTCACACCTCCTCGGTACAAAAAGTAGCAGATGGAATTTATAAGACCGCTTTTTCAAAGCGTTTTAAAAACAAAATTCAGTTTATTTATGTGAATTAGCGGAGATAACTCCGTTAGGTATAACGCGTGTGAAATCCGTAGGATTTCCACCAATGACAGAGTTACGGATCTTAAACATGGCAAGCCAGCGTTTCTAACATTGATTTGATTGGCTGTTATAATTAAATAAATCTAAACAACAATCCATGTATTACACAGGTCAGTTAGTACAATGTCAAAGTCTGGAGTAATTTCTAAAGACATTATAATACTGTAGCCCGCATTTACCTATGTTCGTAAAGTAGGTGGGCGTGGTTAAAGTTCCTTGTATTACAATGATCTCATTGATAAGGATATATATACTAAAAAATCTCTATTCTGTATGACTAATCTGTGGTGTAATGGTATAGTGTTTGCCTTGTAAACATAGATCTATATCAACTACATGTTCGGTCCCCATAGCAGATATATTATTTGATGGCGAAACGGAAGATGTTTTTATATTAATTGGGGGGGTGGGGCGGATCCCCTCAGCCAAACCAATATTGTAACTCATGCTATCGCATTCTCGGTAGCGTGGGTTGGTGTTTTTTTCCAACTCATGCAACCATGAATTCGATTTCTTTCATGGGTTGCCATGTTGGTTTGGTTTACCACGCCTACATCATTCCATCATCGTTCCATTGAATTATAATCCACCCTTTGTTATGCCTAAAATTTGCCGCAACACTCGAGCGCGGAGATATATATGGCATCGTACCGTCCTATGTGTATACAACTGCCTAACACACTAGATCAGGGGTTGTAAGTGCCGTCGTCATTCATTGTCATTGCAAATATCATAATCACCTATAATCTATTGTTATGTGTTTGTCGGTTGTAACCGTTGAGCGCGCTGCTTGATGTATAAAACACCAAGGGGGGGTTCAAAACGGTGAATGTGTAATTGTACCGTCCTATGTGTATAATACAACTGCCTACACACTAGATCAGGGGTTGTAAGTGCAGTCGTCATTCATTGATAATCATAATCACCTATAATCGCATTAAGCTTCTGGGTATACTAAGATGTGATCAACACATTAGTGTATCCAGAATTCATTTTTAAAATACTTTGTATTTTCATACTTTGTATTTTTAATTCTAAAGAATTTTCATATTTTGTATTTGAACAAATATATTTTTATATATATATGAATCTTGAAAATCTCAAATTGATTATTATTGAAATCAACAAACTTAAGGATCAAAATATAAAATTATGTTCAGGTTTGGATTGTGATCAAATTATGACCGATTTCGAGGATATACAATTTGCAGAACAGACAGGAAAATATGTCCTAGCTAAAAAATATTTTTTAACTAAAAAGATCCAAAAGTTTATACGTGAGAGTTTAGTAAATACTGAAGATATTACTGTATTCGTACCATTATGTAACATCGTTGAGCGTGTACGAAAGCAATTAGGCTTAGAATATGACCAAAAAAAAATTATTAATTGTAAAGTGAGACAATTAAAAACGTTGATGGAAAACTCTGAAGGTGATGAGCCCCACGCGTAGAGAGCCTCAACCAGTACGGTATATATAACATGTACATAACATGTATAACATGTTACCTGTGCAAACGAGGAAGTAAAATTATGTGTGTGACTCAGTACAATAACAAGGAAGTATTAAAATGCTTTGCATTTTTAGGTTAGTGATTTTTTTTTTACTTAAAAATCTTTGATGAAATGCTTTGCAAAGAAATGCTTTGCAATGAAATGCTTTGCATTTCTAAATCGAAGATTTTTAATTTGACAATAGTAATACTCTTTCAATAATGGTAGGAGAATCATTAACAACGAGATTAGCTAGAGAAAGGCTTAGCGCTATCCGGAAAATATTACCCCTTCGTGAAAGTATACGTGAAAAACTTCAAAAACGCCAATCATTTCAGACGGATTTTACAGAGGATACAGAGCAACTCTTCAAACCTATTGTTAGTGCAACTGAGGGTGTGAAAACAGCAACTGAACGGGCGATATACGGAGATGTCCCTAAAGAGGGGGAACGAACAGAGAAGCCTCTTCTCCCTGTGTTGGAGAAAATAGCAAAACGAACTAAGCAAACGAAAAAATCATTAAAAACACTTCCAGGTGATATAATAACTACTGCAAGACGACAAGAAGAACTTCAGGAAGAAATTGAACGATTAGGTGATATTGATATTTCCTCACCACCATCTGAACCACTTGAAGAAATTCAAGAAGAAGAAGAACAAGAAACTGTTCCAAAAAGGGACTATCCTCCTGAAAGGATATTTACGGTTGATGCGTTAAATAAAATCAGAAATATCCCAACACTTGCTGGATTAGCTAAATTTACCAACGACAACATTAAAAAACCGAAGAGAAATGAGTATTTAATAGACGACACGTCTAAAGATTTTATAAACAGTAAACTCATTTGGGCAAATAAGGTGTTTTTAGCAAATCGCGGGAAAAATAAAATCAACAAAAAAATAAAATCTGATTATGACAAATTTCTAGCTATGGTAAATAAAGTCACATTCCCACCGCCAGCATACACAGCAGACCCAATCCCTGATGAAATACAAATAATGGCAGAGGCTGATTCTAAGAAGGGTGCAACTGGTACAACTAAAAAAAAGGGTAGTGGTTTAGTTGGTAAAAATCCTATGGATTTTCACGCTAGTGTAACATGTCCCGGTAATATTCTCAGTGATATAGCACGATTAGAAGTACTCGTAGGAGGAAAACGAGCCGGGAATAACTCACTGGAAATAATCAATGAAGCTGCTGATATCTGTAGGAGGTTATTTCAAGGTGGTATCATGGATATTGCAACATATCGAGATTTCATTGAAGAGTTAGTGGACGGTTATCATAGCGACTAATTAGATAAATAACAATTTGTAGAATCATTAGTGATTCTGTATATAGAATAATGATCATACACTACAACCATGATAAACCAACGAATGTCTACGTGGTAAACTCACGATTGCCAAAATACCGAGCATACTATGGAGATGGTCTTGGTAACACTATAATGGGATTATTTTCAAGAATGGCTCCAAAAGTGGCTCCGCTAGCAAAACAATTATCGATGAAAGCGATTGATGTTATTCGAGATAAGGGTATTAATACTATTGGTGATCTTGCTGGGAAGGCGTTTTCAACTGCTAAGGATAAATTAACAGCATTAGTTCGACGAAGAAAAAAACCAGGAATGACTTCACTGCCATCTACTGCAGTAATGCCTGCTAGTGTTAGTAAAATAATAAACAATGCAGTAGATGAAAAACTACAGTCATTAATGACCCCGTCATACACGATGACTCCATCATTGCAGGATAATATAACAGCAAATATGATAGCCGGAAGTGGGCTTAGAGGGGGGGCTCGTAGGCGATAAAATCATCATCAGCGTCTGAAATATTTATTTGGAAAGGATTTCCAAATATTATAGTTATTGCAGCGCTTCTTACGGTAGAATCACTTGTTCTAGAATCATTTATTTGAATAGGATTCTCAGTTTTTATGTTTATTTTTAAAATGTCAGGATCAGAATCAGAAATATTTCTAGTGTCAGAATCACTTATGATTCTAGTATTAGTATTTCTAGTGATAGAATCACTTATGATTCTAGTATTAGTATTTCTAGTGATAGAATCAGAATCAGAATCAGAATCACTTGTGCCAGAATCACTTGTGATTCTAGAAACATTAATGTTTCCACTTACATTTTCAGATATTTTCATTATTAAATACACTCAACTAAATAATTAATTTATAAAAATTATTTTGATTTAGACCAACGGGTATATAATAAAAATGTTCAAACAGAATCCTGATGTTGCATTTGATATGGATGCCCCAGTACTTAAAGATGATTCTGTACGCGATTATCAATTTTTTGCTTATCATGCAGTACAACCTGATCTTCGTGGAAGAATCGAACTTCAAGTTCATGATACCAGTAAATACTTTTTACCTGCTGAAGCCTTTATTGAAGTCGAAGGTGAACTCGTAACAAATGTTGCAGCTAATACACCATATGCAAATGACCCAACTATCCGAGTTGGTTTTGTTAATAATGGCATCATGGCGTTATTTGAAAGTGCTAGATATCTCATTGATGGAAGAGAAATAGAATCTATTGAACGCGAGGTTGATGTTGCTACCGGAATAATTGGACTAGCAAGATATTCAGATGATTATACTAGATCAGCTGGTCCATCTATGATGTTCTCTAAGGATATTACTGATAACGCTGAGCACGTCCAGTATTCTAGAGTAAAAGCAGCACTAGATACTGCAGTTGATCCAGCACCAGCCGGATATACAAGACCAGCTGCTGCCTTTGATGTCATAAATAATATTACTAATTATAACCTAGGATTTGCAACACGAGTAGCAACGTTGCAGGGACAACATCGACGGTTTTCATGTGCTATTCCGCTCCATCACATATTTGGATTTTGCAGAAACGTCAGAAAAGTTATCTATGGAGTAAAGCATACTGTAGCTCTAATGAGAAGGGGTACTGATGATGCTGCAATCTGGCGCGGTGCTGGCGTTGCCGATGGTAAAGTCGTTTTATCAAAACTATCACTATGGATGCCAGTGTTGACTCCATCGTTAGCCGTTGAACCGAAGTTACTATCATTTATGGATCAAGGAGGAAAGAGATTATTAAGTTGGTTGTCAACATCTACAGATACTATGGATTCTAATATTGATGGTACACTTACATGGCATCTAGCATCAAAACAAGGTATTTCAGCCCCACGTCACATATTTGTTGCGCTACAGAATACTGCGCGATTAAATAGTCAAGAACGTTCCCATATGATATTTGATCAAATTGGATGTAGTGAAGTCTCGCTGAGAATAAACGGACAGCAAGAACCATCCGAGGATGTACAACTTGATTATGGAAGTAATCATATTGCACGAGTTTATCATCGATTGCTGTCATATATGGGACGTGATCAAAATGTTGATACTGGATTGCAAATATCACAATTGGATTTTAGAAATCTGTACCCGATTTATTACTTTTCACTAGAACATCTTGACTTGATGAGACAGTCTGTCGTTGATATACACTTTCGAGCTCGTGTAATAAAACCTGGGGCTATTGCTAATTATAGAGCGGTTGCTGTCATTCTCAGCGATAGATCAAGGATACTCGAAGGTATTGGTGGACGAATGAGATTGGTAGATGCACCAGTGGAAAATCTGTAGATTTTCTAAATCTGTAGTTCGAAATGTGAAGCATTGAATTTTGAAATTAGAATCAATCTATTTTGTATAATGTCGTATAGTAATATCAATGTCACATTGACACCTGGTCAAATAAAAAAATTACAATCTAAATCAGCTAAACAATGTGGAACCACAATAACGCTGAAATTTAATCAAATGAATGGCGGAGGGAATAAACTATCGCTAACAAAAACTCAGGTTAATCATTTTAATAAAGCGTTTAAAGAAAAAAAAGGAGTTCAGGTTACTCTTTCTACGAGCGCGATCCGTAACATGGAAAAGACTGGTGGTATATTCCCGTTGTTAGGGTTGATTCCAGGATTGATTGCCGCAGCGGCCCCAGCGGTGGCGAAGGCGGCAGCGTTAGGAGCCATTGGTACCGCAGCAGGAATGGCATTGAAAAAGGCAACTGGGAAGGGTTATAAAAAAAAAGGAAAGGGTCTAAGACTACCAGGAACCCCGAGTTCATGGTACAGCGGAAAGGGTCTTCGAATTCCAGGAACGATATAGTTCCGAAATCTTCGATTTTCAAACCGATAGTTCCAATGTCTAATTTTGATTTAATTGATGCTGCTAAAAAACTCAGGATAAAAAACTTCAGAGGTGTTTTTATGAGAGATCAATTACCGGCACAACCAAATAGTATTGAAACTGGGATTATCAATTTAGATAATAGCTCTGGACCTGGAACTCATTGGGTTGCGTATGCGATTGATCCTCGTGGGATTGTTTATTTCGATTCATATGGATTAGCGCCTCCGAAAGAATTTAACCGTTATGTAAATAAATTTCCAATAAAGACTTGGTATTCCACGTTACCAACGCAAACAATACTTGATCCACCAATATGCGGTAATGAAGTATTAAATGTACTTGATGCTATTTCACGAGAATCTTTGATGAAACCACCTCATATAGTAGTAAATGAGTATACTAGTGGTCAATGGATTAGAAATCCATAGGATTGAAAATCATTGATTGAAAATCCGTTAGAAAGAGAAAATATTTCTATAATAATGATTGATATTTGGGGACGACCTTTATCATCGCTGAAGAAACCTGATAGTGGAGTTGAAACAGTTGATAAGGATATTAAAAAACTAATCGAAGATGAAATAGCTGAAATATTAAACCTAGCAAATGTTGATCCTGGTGAAATAGTTGTATTTCAAGATCGTCAGGGTAAATTGAAAAGTAGTAATATCTCTCTTAATGATATTTTGGTTAAACGACGAGACGCAGCAGATGATACTATCGCGTTATTTTCTGATGGGGGTAAACTCAAACCAGGTGTACTTGTTTCAACGATTACGGATAAATTAACAACAGTCGATAACACAGCGAATTTATTGAAATCGCTTAATGATAAGTATGACGACCATATAGTTGTATTTGATCAGTTTAGTGGAACACAAAGAAATACAATTGAAAAAATTGATAAACCCCTGCTAGAATTTTTTGGAAATCCACCAGTGACCACACCAAAACTCACCTTAATAAAAGATTCTATGTTGGAACTAACAACTCTTCAATCCGAATATGAAAAACACGTGAAACAGTTTTCATCGTTTCGTAAAAACATCATTGACAAGTTTATTGGAACCTCATTTGATAAAATTGAAATAACCCTTCCTGATATTAAAAAATCCATCGATGAGCTTAAAACAACCACTAATAACATCGTAACGGATGCAACGAGGATGATAAGCGTCATTGAAAAAATAAAAATTCCTCATAAGAGCACCAACAATATCGTATACACAATTCAACACGGATCATTTGCGTGGACTCCCACAAACAACATTTTAAACATAACCGCAGCAGTCAAGGGTATTTATCGATTAACAATAGTATCACCGACTCAATTCAATATATCATCAAGTAGTTCATCTGGAGTCAATAATACGGTATCAACGATCATCGACAAGGATACAACTGAACAATTCACGATAACGACTACAGATAGAAATCTAGCCAGGGTTTCAGTAACGTGGTACGTAGAATTCGTAGTGGATTTAAGTAAACAATTAAATTGATTTAAAAATTCTTTCAGAATTGCTAGCAATTCTGATTTTGAATTGAAAATGCTAGCGCTTTTAAAATAAAATGACTCCATCATCGAATCAGTATCGCTATGATCAAGTCAGAGAATTTCAAACTAAACTCAATTCTCTCTGTGAGGAGTATCAAATAAAAATCAAAAAATACCAACGAAGAATAACCGCAGTTGATATCACCGTATACTCAGTGTCGGGAGTAATCACTGCTGCTGGGATAATACTGTCTTCGGTTACAATGATTGCTCCGGTTGTAGTTCCAATAGTTATTTCCTCGATAGCTACAATCGCCGGGATATTAACCGGGATCACAAAAAAATTATCATCGTGTAGCCAGAGTAAACTACATAATTATGTAATTAAATTTCATATAGCATCTGGCGCATATTCACAATTATCCTCGTTAATATCATCATCACTCGACGACACAACAATATCAGATAGCGAATTTTCAACGATGGCTCAATTATATAAATCAACAATGTTAAAATTAGAGAATACTAATAATAATAATGTCGTCGCAAGAACTACTTCAACAAATAGTAACAAATACAACACCGGTGAAAACAAGCATAATATCAGTAACCTCAACACGTCCTGAATTCAGTGTGAATTTCCCGATTCCCGTTCCAGTGAGCGAGATCGCACTAGCAAAACTACGAGTGTATCATAGCTGGCCTAATATCAGATCAGTAGCATTTGGTGGTCAACAACCAAATAATTCCTTGGTATTCGCGTGGAAAAATCGTGAAGATGGAACTCCAGACTGGAACGTTGTCTCGTTACCAACTGGGTCATATCAAATCGAACAGATCAACGCTGAATTTCAACGTAGAATAAAATCTCTCACTGGAAAAGAATCAAAAATCGCTATAACGGTTCACGAGCCGACGTTATCATCTGCGATCGAGATTAATTCCCCTGGGTATGTTGTAGATATTTATCAGAGTTCTATAAGATCAGTGTTAGGATGGCCTGAATTACCACCAGATAACTCGAGAGAAAATCCGAAGGATCTTCCACCCGAACCTAAAAAATCCGATTATATTACCAAGAAAATAAAACCCGTCAATGAAGCCAAGACTTATCAAGATTATACTCCCGATAGGTTCATAAATAAAAATATTTATGAATCAATCTACCTCCCTCTCATCAACGGAAATTTTACATCGATGAATAATGATTTTTCACTACTACTAATATCTCTTAAATCCGGCTCTCTCACTAAAGACGAGTTTATCAGCGTAGTAGAAACGGGTAATAAAATCATCCATGATATGAAAATATTCCACTTGGCAATTATTCAAGAAGTATTGAATGAAGAGATCTTACATGATAAATTTGCGGATTTATACGGTATTAATAAAAATGAAATTAAAGATTTTAAAATCCCTGGGTATAACCCTGATAAACTAAAGAAACAACTTGACGATGCTATTGATATTGGGTTCAAAAGAATCCACGATAATTGGAAAAAATCGAAAAATCCTATAGAAAATATTCTGAAATTTAATAATGATTTAGAAGGCGGCGGTAGACATATTGCTCCGAATAATGTGAATATATCATCAGTGATTGCGCTCAATTTAGTATGTGACGTTATCGAAGGAAGTTATCAAATAGATCTCGAGAAATCAAATCAAGCACAACAGGGATATATTTTATACTCTTTTGCACCAACAGCTCCTCCAGGATTTCTAATTATTGAAGACCCAACTAATCTAGTCTATATGCGATGTTATAATAATTTGTTAACGAGAATTAATTTCAAACTCACTGACCAATCTAATAATTTAATTGATCTACGAGGTGAAGTTTTGCAAATTAGTTTGTTTGTGAAATCTTAAAGACTTTCATCCTGAAAGGATTTTCGTCTTAAAGACTTTCATCGCAAAAAAAATTGTTAGCGCATTAGCAGCCGAGATTGTGAACGTCAACTAAATGGCGTCTTTTTTTTTTCATTCTTTGCTCAAATTATTATTAAAAATTAATTAAGTATTTTCAAGGAAACCTCAGTTTACTAAATTGACGCCTGAAAAAGTATTTTCAAGGAAGCCTCAGTTTACTAAATTGACGCCTAGAAAAGTTGGTCTGTTCACCCTCTCTGCTGCTCCGACAGATCTATGATTCATCTAAACCGTTTAAAGAGATTTAGTCCCGGTGAAATGCATCTATATTTTTAGGGTTGTACACTATCTCTCATAAAATGATAAAGTCCTTATTTATCCTTTTTAAAATATACATTAAATATCTTTTCAAATGAATGTATGAATAAAGCAGGTTATGTAAAAAATACAATATTGCATTGGAGTTTTGTTCAGAGTCTACGGAGAGAATTTCTTTGATACGGCGTAAGAGCATAGCTCGTCCGCTCATGATTAAACACATATGTAGATCTGTCGATATATTGCGTATACATGTACAAAATTATCATATTGTATTACACACAAATGTAAATAGTGATCTTAAAGTATTGCACATGCTTGTAAAATTTATATTGATGTGGTAAACATTCATAAAAAAAGACTTTTGTGAAGGTTTGTTTCGGGCGAATCTTTTCTAACTTTCGGATTCTGCAAGGTTAAAATATAATTCCCTTAAAACAGCGTGCAATTAAACCTTTAGTCCATCAATAAGCTGCTACCACATTAGATACCTAATGTCTAATGTGAGATTCCCTTCTGATCCAAAAAATTATCTGATCCAAAACATTATCTGATCCAAAACATTATCTTTCATTTGCATTAGATAACTGCAAAGCTTCGTTGCACACGGATTATAAGTCGCATAAAACAACAGCTCTCTTCCATTGCGGTATATGTAGCTATTGCCACTAGGAGCTAGTTATTCGTTGAATAAAATAAAAAAAAATATAAAAAACAGCATGCAGGTACTTTAATGATCATACGCATCACGCAAACATAATCAATACAGAAAAAAATGTAATCTCAGTATTTTAGTTTACTGTCTTTAGTAGCTTAGAAATCGATTGTACCTGAGCACAATATAGACCATCACCTGATATTTTGATTATTCTACTGAATACACCTAACAGTCTGCATGGACCTAGATTTGCCAGCTTATCAACGAGAGAGAGAGAGAGAGAGAGAGAGAGAGAGAGAGAGAGAGAGAGAGAGAGAGAGAGAGAGAGAGAGGGGGTGTTTTCTTGAACCGACTCATATCAACTACGGCATAGCCCATATTTTCAAAAGACCATTGTTTCCGTGTTTCTTCATATACAAAAAACGTTATTTACTGAACACGATACCATGATACATATTGAAAAGTGTTCCTTGTAATGTTAGAGTGACTTGAGGTGTTTTATCCATAATCGTTTGTTTCTCTCTTGCCAGCGTAGTCATGATAGAATCGCACACACACACAGACACACAGACTGACGGACAGACAGACAGACGGACGAACAGACAGACATATATGCATGCATACAGACAGACAGACAGACAGACAAACAGACATACATACATGATAGGTAGAAATATATGAGGGTTTTCAACCTTTCTGTGCTCAGTTGTTTTATATTATTATAATTATTAGACGAGAACATGCCAAATGGTGAAAATACAATTAGGTCACAATTTCACGGTGTAATCTCTCGCACAATCCATTACAGATAAATTTTCTGTTTCATCTGCGATTAAATACGATTATATGTCTATCTTTCATAATCTTTGTTACGCAAAATGTTTCGGCTATCATAGCAACCAGAAGGTTGCCGAGGAAATCATAGCATTTAATGGGAATATATTTCCGCAATCAGAAACATTAAAGCGAGATTCACTTTCCGTGCATCAACACCAAAGGCAGACGGAAAGTGCATTTGTATTAGCCGAAAGAGGCAGAGATTACGTTTTTTAACGAATGAATGAGCCGATCGATCCTTAGTATAATGACAACGTTCATTTTGCTTCTTTTTCAATATAGAATGAGAGAACAGATGCACAGCATTTTCACCTTTGTCAAGGGAATAATTGAGAATGAATATTAATTTACTAAAAGGTCATATTTTTATCAAAGTCCAGAGAAGGAATTGTGCTCTAAATGAAGTAAGATTGTTTTAGACTATGATATAATCTTAACACAAATTCTGAAACAAACATAAATAGAAAGACAAAAAATATGTAGTACCTGAAAATAAGTTGGTTTTATTACAATTAATTAGACATTTTCTGGATTAAAACAACAGTTTTATCTCTACTTAGAATTATGCAGCCCCATAACTAATATTGCTAAGGGAAAATATATATTTGAGAACGGCTACAACCGTTCATGTTTGCTGCAATCTACACCGTGTCTATACTATTTGGTGATAAACAAATTTCTTTGTACGTATTTGCCGCTTAAATCAAAGGCGACCACTTTATTTGAAAAATATGGCGACCGCTATAATTGAAAAGTATGATTATGCAAACGTTAATATCATTTACAGAGACACGCTGGGTTTGAGAACTGAGAGATAAATACTGAAATTTTGAAATTTGTGTTCTGCTGATGGAAAGGGATGAACCACTGCAATCTAATTTTTGTATATTTGGTTTCATTATTTTTTGGATTAGATATGTTTCAACAAATATAATTGTTCGTTCACTGATCGAAATAGATAATGTGAAAAAGATTCCTCCCAAGAGGAAAACGTTTCACATCAGTTCATATGATCAAACTTTATTGTGTTCTTCACGCTAGGTCGCGGGTTCGAACCCAGGTCGTTTCATAACAATAACTTATAGAAACGGTATTAGCAGCTGTGTCGCTTGGCGTTCAGCAATTGAAGAGGTTAGTGTTAGGACTGGTCAGCTTGGTGTCTGGATAATGTGACTGGGTAGGACATGATGCTCTTCTAGTCTGGCATGATGCTTCACTGCCGGATAGCACTATAAACTGAAATGATGCCGACATCGTAGCGATATGATTGAAAACAATTTAAAGCTTTGTTAACAATCAAAAAATCTGGATGGAAACACAGACTATAATATATTTATTACTTCGTCTGGTTTTGAAACCCACAACAAGTTCCTGAATGAGATTATTTTTAATATTAAGCTGTTTAAAGGTTCCCCCCCATCTCTCTCTCTCTCTCTCTCTCTCTCTCTCTCTCTCTCTCTCTCTCTCTCTCTCACACACACACACACACACACACACACACACACACACACACACAATAATTAGAGCTTTCATTTGCAGAGTTTACTCTTTTTAAAAACAAGAGAAATTTCCCAAATGATGAAGAAAACATTTTATAATCACGAAAGGTATTTGAGGTTCCATGTCATGAGCTTAAGGCAGTATTTTCATATATTTAATCATTATGAACCGCTCCAGTGGCCTAGTGGTTAGAGCGTCGTGGGTTCGATCCCAGGCCGAATCATACCAAAGACATCAAAATGGTACTAACAGCTGCCTTGCTTGACGCTAAGCATTACGAGGTTAGTGTTAGGACTGGTCGGCCTGGTGTCAGGATAATGTGATTGGATGGGACATCATGCTACATGTCAGCGGCATGATGCCCCAGTGTTAGACATGACTGGAAACAGCAATACTGCAGACATCGTAGCAATATAACTGAAAAATTGTTAACGTTACGTTACAAATCATAATTAAAACAACTTTTTTAATAATCATTATGAGCAGCTTATATTGTCCATAGAAACTGGACGTCAGGGTTATATGAAGAAAAAAAACAGATTCAACTACTTCCGCCAGGTTTGAGAACAGACAAATGTTTGACTCAGTTTCGTTCCATCTCTTGATTACATTCATCCCTTACTTACAACTACAGATGGACATCAAACTTTTTATGGCACTTGTCTTTGCAACACTAGAATAGTTTAAGAATTCTATATATAGCAATATATGAAGAGATATTATGCAAGTCAATAATGAAACGAATCTGAAAGGAAGAAAAATTATTCTTTAGCCAATAAAGAAACAGTTCTGAAAGCCAGCTAGATATTTTGCTATTTTGCTAGTAGGGATGACAGCTAAACACACGCGTTTATTTCATTCATGAAATCATAACAAAGCAATGTCAAAATGATGTCGTGAAATTGTAACATTATGTTCATAATATTACTAAGGGCACAGTAACTGTAACATACATCTTGTGTTATTGACTCAATTCTTTTTACAGTATCATTTATATTGGTTTGACAATTTGCACAACAACTTTTTACATTATTGATTGCAAAAATTCATTATCTTTTCTTCCCTATCTGAGGATACTGTCTGGCTATCTTCCTTTAACATACATAAAAACGAAAACAATATGCAAAGTAGAAAACAAAACATTATAACTATTATAAACCAATCCTACTTATATATATTGATTTCCCCGTTAATCGATAAAATACGTGCCGCGTCACGTGATAGAAACTAAGCATTCCGCAAATAAAAGCCAGCCAAAAGTAGGATGGGATGCATGACGCATTAATAAGAAGACGTGTTTTAGTCCTATCCGGATTTTACTCAATCGGCGTTTGCTTTTTCATTAAGGTAAAGTTGGAATAGCTCTATTTAAGTTACGTTCTCGAGTGAACTTTATCGTATCTCTCTTGGAAATGGTGAAATATTGCGTTCATGAACTGACGGATTTATCATATAAGGCGACAAGACTTTCATTTCGTTGAAAATCTAGCTTCAAAATATATTCATGGTGAGTGTTTATGAGCTGAAATCTTTATGGTTCATCGGTTCTTTGACGTTTTACGGTACGTCAAGGACAATATTGGTTATATCATGCAGAGGAAATGGGAGGGCAGTTCGATAAAAAGATTAGAAAGCAAAGACACCTGTTAAGAGGTAGGTAATTAGCGTCACTACGACCAAGCCACGCATCTTCTCTCAAGCATTTAAGTTGGCGCTACTAACTAATCGAACCTTACCCATCAGTCCCAGTAATAGCAGCAGTATCAGTACTGATTTTGGTAGTCATTGTCGTCATCATCGGCACTAAAACAGTAGCACTTATGAGTTGAGTCAAAGTTATGTTACATCTGTAGAGGTGTAAACTAATATAGACCTGATCATCCACCTCATTTTGTTCTTTCTCGTTCTCGTTATGATAAGCTACTAAGCGACTAAAACACTCTACATTAAATCCATACGAGACTGATTTCGGGGTTAAATTAATAATAATGATAATAATGATAATATTAATAATAATAAAATATAATGTTATTATTATTCATTATATTATTATTATTATTATTATTATTATTATTATTATTATTATTTTTGAAACAATATGGTAGACGTTTTAACATTTCTTTAATACAGTAAGTAATAATATATACCTATTCATATCCATTATCCTGAATAAGACTTTGGATTTAATGAAACAAGATATCTGCTTCCTTGAACACAAATCACCCAAAGTCCTGTTTACATGTATTTGCATTTACATTGGAGTAACGTTGATTGAAGCATGCTTGATATATATATAGTGGTGAAAGAGCCATTATACATGGCAAGTGCTCCTTCATTTACATTTTTGAAATTGCAGCTGTATATATATATATATATATATATATATATATATATATATATATATATATATATATATATATATGTTGGTAATTCATAAACAAACGTAGTAATATGAACTTTGTATAGTTACTAAGTGACACTGCACACTATACGGCAGGTTCTCAGCATATAATGTAAGGTTTTATTCTAATTCTCGAGTCTCCAGTAAGCTTATCATCTGTGCTGTGACTTTTCTAACTTTTGCCTATTTATACCTTGATAATTATTTATAGTGCTGCCATCTATCCTAAAAGGTTTATTTCAGATATAACGAAAGACGTTTGACATGCATTGTGCACTGATTGTACAATATATTCAAATAACCGCTTGATATTTATACTGACCATACATTTACCTTCCACGGTCTTTGCAAAATAAACCTACGAAAGTATATACCATAGATTGGAATACCCTCGCCATTGGTGTGTGTGTGTGTGTGTGTGTGTGTGTGTGTGTGTGTGTGTGTGTGACTTAGGTTTATAACGTAGCTTCAACAATTGTTCACTGATATCACTACGATGTTTACAGTGTGGCAGTTTAAAGTGATGTCTAGCACTGACTCATCATCCCGCAAAGTACCACCCATTCACATTATTCTGAAACCAGGCCAACCAGTCCTAACACGAAGCTCTTAATGCTGAGCTCCAAGCGAGGAAGCTGTCAGTACCATTTTTGTAAATCCTTGGTAAGACTCGACCTCCCGTTTCTTAGGCGGACTTAGGCCACCGGAGTGGTCTACCATTGTGGAACTGGGGATCTTACTTAAAGCAGCACAAATGCAAAGTGGATGTCACTCAGTTACGCCATTCATATAGACGTTTTACAAACCTAATTAATACACAAAAAAAAACTGTTACGGAAAACGTTTAAAATCTTGCATTAATGAGAACACCTTCTTCCCACATTTCTTCAGAGTTTCAATAAGTTTAATTTTTACAACATTGTAACACAAAATAGTACATTTGGGCTTGGCTTGATATGGTCGACTGAGATGCATCGCATTGTATTTGTATCTAAATAATGATATAGACTCTATGTGGAACAATCCAATGATTGGGAGAGGTGTTGGTATTCTTTCATTATAAACAGTAAACAGATAGGATACGAATATTACTTTATTTGATATATCAGAATCAGGACACATCACCCGTCTGTTTCAGTCACTATCCTACAGTGACGATAATATTTTCAGAAATGAACTTAAGTTCATTATATTGGAATCGTAAACCAAAACTGTATGGTTTTGCCTTTTATTTCAACGTCATCTCCACATAAAACAAAACTGTATGGTTTTGCCTTTTATTTCAACGTAATCTCCACATAAACCAAAACTGTATGGTTTTGCCTTTTATTTGAATGTAATCTTCACATAAACCAAAAATGTATGGTTTTGCCTTTTATTTCAACGTAATCTCCACATAAAACAAAACTGTATGGTTTTGCCTTTTATTTCAACGTAATCTCTACATAACCAAAACTGAATGGTTTAGCCTTTTATTTCAACGTAATCTCCACATAAACCATGATAACTATGATATGATATCTTGGTTAATTTTTCAGGAAAACGAAGGAACAAGATGTTAAGCAGATTTTCCCATTTGATTTTACAGACGTTTGGATGCATACACAAGTACGTGTAAATTTTTTGCGTGATATCTACTGGATAAAATTGATAACATCTAATCCGACAAAACGTGGCTGTCTCTAAATGAACAATACCCATTAATATATCATTTTAAAAATTCAGTTATGTATTCTTATATTGTTGCATTGATTTGAATATTTGTTAGTGTGTTTTCTCTTGGATAGCACTGAATAATCATACATCCAACTAAACGTGACGCTCTCTACATTTTCAATACAAATTAATGTATCTATTACTCTTTTATCATTGAAATATTTATGTGATTTTTCTTTTAATAAACCTCGGTACAGTATACATGCATTGAGGGATTAAAACGAATGTGATTTCTGTTAAAGATAACAAAACAACAAAAAGAACACCTTAACGTCTATACGAAATCCAAAAGCACAGTCCAAAAGATATAAAAAGATTATGTTCCAAATATTTTTTTCAACACTGTAATCACAAAAGAAAAAATGTGTGCATACATACGCTGAGTGTGAAAACTTACATTTCATATGAAATGAATGCGTGACAGTAATCATCGCGAAGAAAATATTAATCTTTTTTTTTTTTTTTACAAATTACATGGAAATGCATGAATTTTTAGGAGTCACCCACACACACACACCCCACTCCACACACATAGTAATGTGTTTTTGTTTTGGTAGTTATCCTGTTATGAAATTGTCAGACAAATTCTCAAAGCCAGTAGAATTCAACATTGATGGAGATATGTAAATTTTCGACAAGTATACCTAAGTGATTTGGTAATTTGGAATACATGCTTCTTTCATTTTAATGAAAGTCATTGGAGTTTTAGTCAAAAGCTGATTTTGTGATAACTTGTAAGTCTTTAGCATCATGCTGTCTTTAGGAATATCCAACCTCTACAACCGTTGTCAGGGCAACTTGAACTAAGGCATGATGGCTAATAAATCCCTTAAGATAATACCAAATCCCATGAAAATCGACATTCACTGATAGATAATACAGGGTAAGAAAGAGCATTATCTACTCTGCATACGTAATGTTTCAGAGATTAAATCAAGGGTGGTAAGCGTTTTGCAAATGACTGATACATTAGACAGTGTTCATAGAATCTGAAAACATGTTTAGTGCTAACTATAATAATGATATCAGTGGCAATTAGCACCATAAATATTTATCGAACATGAAAAACATCATCATCGCAGAAAGGGAATAAAGTAATATTGGAGCAATAAAACACTTTAAAATCTCGCACTTGCAAGCATTTACAAAAAAGAATGTAACAATAAATAAATCGTTTTCGAAAGTTCAGCGAAATAATAATAGCGACTGACAGGTTAATTTGTTAAAACACACATAAGGTCCATGAATAGTTGCAACTGACAGCCTTCATATGTGTTCATGGAGTTTGCGGTGTCAATCAAGTGTCAGACTCAGCAACAAACTTTCATCCGAGATACATGCTTAAATAAATGTGTTGTTAATGTACACGCCATGTAGGTAAAATATCTGTTTACAATGTTGATGGTTTTCTCCACATTCAACAAAGGCACGCCATATTTTTGTAGCATTCAATGTTTTGTAGTATTTTGTACAAAGTTTTCTCGCATAATTGTTCTTTTGAATAAGATTACATTTACAAACTAATTTGATACTTTTGTCTAAATAATCCTGATATTATGGGGGAAAAAAGTGAATCGCCATTGATTGTGGCTACCACCTTTTGTTCACAACGCCAGGTCGTAAACGTTGCTTGCTGTATTTAGGGTAGACAGAGAATCGCTATAATAGTGAATCAATATATTTCCCTTATCATAATGTTGAAAATTATATCCCTTCTTGGAAGCTTTCGCATATGACTTGAACTTGTTAACTAGGCTGATTTATTGAATATTGATGATTAAGATTCTAATTAAATACATCACACATCGGACAGCTACAAAGCTGGGACTATTTATTCCGCTCTAGTTTGATATGAAATCTGCGTGTTTACATGTCGGAATAAAGTATTTAGCTTTTATGATTTTTTTGTTGTCGTTTAAAATGTTTAAATCATTCTTTATCGAAACATATATTGTAACTCAAACATTTGGTAATTTTCAGATGTCATTACTTTTACAAAATAGTTAATAAATAATATTCACAGATTATAATTTGAACTAAAAAGTATAACATGACTACTTTGCATTTTTCCATCGTCTAATAATCCGTTTCATTCATTTATCATAACGTTTGTTAATACATTTTTGGCATATTTGTTTTAAAATTATATATTTCCATTTGTAAGATGATTACAGTTATGTTCATTCTAATTTAGCGACTGAAAACGTTGCCGGGAGTTTTGAAAACATTTTAAACACAATCACTTGTATCCGTTTACAGGAGGGTTACATGGTTATAACATTAGCTGTGCACATAAGACAGTTATGAATGCTATGGTTGTTGAAAGTTGAGTTTTTAAAATTATTTTTCGAAACACACATGAAAAGGATCGAGGCATGTTTAGTCAGAATACGATGAATTCAATTATTTATAACGTTTGAACAATTGTAGAAGTACTTCTCGTTTGTTTATCTGAATGATTAATGTCTATAACAAGTTTGATATAAGTTTTCCCCAAGCTTTCACCAGCAAACAAATGAGTACGGAAATTATTGTAAGTAAAATTTAAATCATTAATTGTAAATAATAATATATATTTGTATTACATCACATATCTTTAACGCTGTTCTGTTGCAACTGCAGCTATTTATCAGAGCATATTTGCGCGGTTACAGTACATTAGGTTTATTTCCTTATCGCAAAAGCCAATACATAGTTGTAAAAAGATTCGGAGAGATCCATGATAACATTTGCAGATTACTGTGTCACTGGATTTAAAGCCCACTTAGTAATCACGCACAGTTAGACAGTTGCCAATAAGTGTTGTTAGTTTCGTATTATTAAATGAACGCGAGTCAACATAGTCATATTGATGGCTGTACCATGAATGGAATTACCTTGCTATGATATTAATCAATGTTCATGATACCATTTTGTCATTATCTATAGTTCAAATCTCTTTTCTCAGAAATTGCATTTTGAATATATTGGCGACATCTCCAGTCTTTGTGTCGAACGTGTCTTCATCTATGCCATTTGTACAAGTATTGTCATTACAATGTCTATGAATGCAAATCATTAGTTTTACTTGATTTTTAACAAAGTCTAACAGCAAAAGGATACATTGTCTAATTTACGTTATCTTGGAAAGGTCTTATTGGTTCCACTTTTATCTCTACTAGAATTCTTTGTCGGAAACATTTAAGTTGTCAAATTTAACCTCGATATGATTGATATATTTATGTTTCGATGGAAACAGCAGGTTAAGGCGGCATTATTATACATGACTTAAATATCGGGCTGTTTGTCATGGAAGTCGTGCCAATCGCCACTGTTACGTATATTTGATTTAATTCATTTATTTTTGTTTAATTGTTTGTTTGTCAGATTCAAATTTGACATTTTAAGTTTAAGATTCATTCATTGGGAGATATTTATTTTTAGAAAGTGGGATGACCTGGACTCTACGAATAAACACCAGATGTTGACCTCATTTCTGACGTGGCTTCAGAGTTGTAAACAATCTTATAAAATGATTATCTTTCTATTTTTAGTTCTTGAGAGTAAAAATAACTGATTCTCATCTGGGTCATACGGTGTGTACGAGATTTTTTGAACGTAAATTTGTTCTAAAGATTCTAGAAGATCATGTGACCCCTTCCTTGTTTACGTAAATACAGGTATATAAATTATGTTTTGGAGCGAACTATTCAGTAGAAGTTGGGCTGTTAGAATATTAAGTTGTATTGTTTTGAGTTATTTTAAATTACTGGAAATTATTTCAATTCGTTTGGATCAAGAGGGTTTATTTTGTTATTTATCTGGAAATAATTCTGCTCATTGAATTTCATAAGACCAGAACTGACTTCATCACGTGACATCGTCTTCCATCTTGGATGCTTCACTAAGATTCGAACTGGGAATTATTAGGACATTTTATTACCAGGACTTTTGCAATTACACTAGTGGATTATATTTTGAATTATTTTTGGATTAATTTTGGAATTGATTCTTAAAACCGTAAGTTTATTTTTCTTTTCTGGAAAATATTTGTGCTGAATAAATTGTTTATTAAGTTTTTACAAGCTTGTTATTTTCACTCTTTCTATGTTACTGTTTATTCGAGCCTAAGCACGTAACATCACATACAGGAAGTACGTTGCAAGCAAAAGAGAAAGCTCTTTGACAATGATAAATCCAATGATAATTCTAATGAACAATTAAAGAAACGATATATATCTTTGCACCTAGCGTCTTGGTATAAACATATATGTCTAGTTTGGTTTGAGGTTACGAGATTCAACATAATACTAGGCGCATGATAAATGTCAGTCGTCCTTTTTGGGGGGTGGGGGTGAGGTGACGATTAAACTCATAGTATCTCAGAAAGAACCAATGATCCATGGGAAGTCACTATCATGCTTTTGACCTACCCATGCTAATATAACCAAGACAAATTGTTCGTCAAGAGTTGAGATGCACAAGTGATCTGTAAAAGGGAGCACAGTAGATCACTAAGCCAGACAGATAATTAGTTGGTATATTTAATAACTGTTAAAATCATTGATGTCTTTTACAAAATAAAGTTTTGCAGTTTTATAATTTGACAATCCAATTTCGAACTGTTATCAAGAAACAGCAACGTATGTTTTTATTGCCATAGTTAGTCATATGTCTACCTTAAAAAATGTTATAGAACTTAGGGAAAACGTTTGATACATTTTATTCCTAGCATGTCCTCCACATTTTATTTTCGTCAGCAAACACGTATTATATTATATAATACGTAAACCAGTACATTTTAGAATGTTTTCCTGCAAAACATGTAGCAAACACAATTTTTTCTTTAGTTCGTTTAGTCAATTTCGATAAAATAGGCGAGCGCAGGCAAATGGTCTCTATAATAGCACGATGTTCATTCAGTCTGTGTTCGGCGGGATTTCATCTTGAGCAATTCAACTTAAAATTGTTTTTACATTTTGTGAAATGGAATATGTTTACATGATGGTATAGACATTATTTAGTTTTGATGTCCAATGAAAATGATATAATTCATCAAATGAAAAGTTAATAATACACTTTCTTACATTGCCTCACACGCATCCGTAGTTTAAATTCATATGACGTGATACAAACATGAGTCAAACATCGAGCAGTGTAATACAAAATAGTATATTACTAACAGGAAAATAAAAATTGTATGTCTCGTAGTAATTGGTACCTCAACTTGTAAACTGAACGTGAAATGGGTTGACGTTTGTTATAAATTTCCAGAGATTATATCCGCTTTGTGTCATAACATAATATTTATTTTCAACATGTAGGAATCAGTACATAACAAAACATAGTATTTACCACTTTTTTACGACATTGTTTATATTTTAATATATCCCCTGTGGAATATTAATTAATATATGCCCTTTAGCAAATACATAAAATACAAATTAAAATAGTATATTGTATAATGCGTTTTTAGCATGCATGTAAACTATATTGATGACGACGACTGCCAAAACAATACCAGTAAAAAAGGAAAGAAAGGAATGTCATAATAGCGTGTCGATGGTGAATATACAGAATTGTGTTCTGTACGATGAGCTTCTGGTATGAATTTTTAACTTAAAAAGCGATGTTTAGAAATATTCTGTCATAAATTCAACAGCATTTAGGGGAAAATCAATATCAATCAGATGTTTTATTATATGAATGAGAGTAATATGTATGTGGTTTCAATATAATCTATATTTCCTTTATTTTCGCTGATTTATACATTATTTTGCACTGTTTCCCTTATCCAATGCATCGTTGGTGATCACTAATTTGTTACACTCACAAATCTGTTGGAATATTCTTCTGTATATTATATTTTATATAGCTAATACATTGACGCTTTTCTGTTTTGTAGCAGGAACAACCTACACTTTATTACTACTATGAAGCCTTCATGTGAATTCCAAAATAAAGCGATTTGTACAAGTGAACAATATCTAGTCCCAGTGGATCCAAAGGACTTCAACTTACCCATGTGTATATTTGTTTTTAAATTATGGTCGAGAAATATTGCTGGAGTATCAAACGGAATTAAAGTAAGGCTAGGCTAAGGTGCAAGTGGACAACATTTATAATATACATGTGTAGAATACATGGGACAAAGATTCTAGAGGTTGAATATTAATCATGTGATATTGCTTGTATCTACATGCATTTACTTCTATCACGTAACGAGAGATTTTAATGAAAACGTTTTTTGATCGTAGGAGAGAGATACCAATAACAGCTGAGGATATATATTGTTGGAACATGCTAAACGCCATTAAAGGTCTGATTGAATTATTTCTGTTTTTTTCAAAATGTTTAAGATGTACATATTATTGAAGTTTGTATTGCTGGAATTACACAATGTCCAGGGTAGATACTGTTTTACGTCATATGTGCAATTTAATGTACAATAATGGTGAGAAGCTTCATCTCAGATTCTATAGCAGATTTCGTACAACAGATGTGAAACAGCGAGTTAATCTCAGAAAAACATCAAGATTAAAATCTGTTTATTGAGGTTTCAAAATAAATCCCAGTTGTTTCTAATACAAATACTGATGACATCGAAGATCAAAGGATGGAATTCATTGGAGTGAGTTGCGAAAATGGGTCCCGGAAAGAGATTAATATTTTTGACTCAGGAATCATTACGACGACGCTAGTGCTAGGAACAATAGATCTAGTGGTTATTCTTGGAAATAGTCTTGTTATAGCTGCTGTAATAAGTACAAGAAAGCTTCGGACTGTTACAAACATGCATATCATATCCCTGGCTTGCGCAGACCTGATGTTAGGATTTGCCGTTCTTCCATTCTCGATATCTTTGGAAGTTGTTGATATATGGCTCTGGGGCAACACGTGGTGTAGCATGTGGCTTGCCATTGACGTGCTCCTCTGCACAGCATCAATTCTCAGTTTATGCGCGATAAGTTTGGATCGTTATATTGCCGTAACGCATCCCATTCGTTATCCACAGATAATAACCCCGAGGAAAGGAAAGATAATCGTAACATTTGTTTGGATTCTTTCATTGGTTATTTGTCTTCCGCCATTACTTGGCTGGAACGACTCCAATGTTCATTCTAAGGATGAATCAACAGGAAGTATACCACAACAGAATGCAAGCATTTACGTCTTTGATATTTTCGAAAGTGTTACGAGTAGATTTACATACACTAATACATCCTTCGTTGAGGAAATGAATGCTAACCATAGTGCCTATAGTTTCACTAGAACATTTTTGTCTAATTCTTGCAAATTGCATGTTCCCAAATGTGAACTTACTCCAACGACCGGATACAGAATTTACGCTTCTTTAGGATCATTCTATCTGCCTATGTTTGTTATGTTATTCTTTTACTGTAAAATTTACAGTACTGCAGTCAGAACATCAGCTGCTCTGCGCACAGGAGTGCTAACAACCAAAGCCAGTCATGAGCTTAATCACAACGAAGACTGTATATCATTACGTGTTCACAGAGGCGGAAGTACTAACTCCGCGCGTGCTCTGACGCATTCAGAGGAACGAGACCGAAAATTTATTCCAATAACCCAAATTGATCCACATGGGGTAGTAACCCTTGGACTAAAGTCTAAGACAGGATTTTGTCCCAAAAGAGAATGTTGCATAATAAATAAAGAAGGGAAACGTGTAACGTCAGATCGAAACTGCCGTCCAAGATTAATTCGAGCGTTCAATACTAAGTGGAAAGCCGTTAGCAAAGCCAAGACAAATGAAGGCCATCAAAACGTCAAAAGAGACAAATATCTTCAAGTTTCCGTTGGGCAGGACATAGAAACAAGTACCATCGAAGAAGCTGGTTTTGACCAAGCGGATAATATAGCACGAAACAATGGAAATAAAACGCTATCAATAACAAGGAGATGTAGATTGATGCTGACAGAAAGTAAATCAGTCGTCAGCTCTAAGGGGCACGCTCGAAAATTCAAACGAGAAACAAAAGCAGCCAAAACGGTTGCTATTATTGTTGGAGCATTCATCGTATGCTGGTTGCCGTTTTTCACAATTTATTTGATTGGAGCTTTCTGCCAGGATTGCGTGTCTGAATTAGTATTTTCCATTTTCTTCTGGCTTGGATACTGTAACTCGGCTCTTAATCCCTGCATATACGCCTTATTCGCCAGGGATTTTAGGTTTGCTTTCAAGCGCCTCTTAATTTGTCGACACCAACGTCGATTAAATAGAATGGCACGTACAGATATAATACTCGGGACAAGAAAAATGCGGAATTCTCCAGTGTTAGAAAGTGATAGTATTTCAGATTTTTAACTATTCTGAATTAAACTATTGACATATCGACAATAAGGGTCAAAAGTCATTCGGTTCAGCATTACAGGCAGATACCAGAACATGTTGTGGTGTGAGTGATATATAATTCATATATGACCATAGACACCTGATTTTGGTTTCACTGAAGATCTAAACATTTCATCTACACTTCGATACTTATGAATATCATTCTTATTAAATAGACAGCCACAATGTTTTTTATTTCCAAATATATTCAGTAGGAATCAGAAATTAATAATCAACCATAAACTCTTGAATTTTCCTAAAAAGAATTCTAGTCTCAATTCAGAGGAAATATTGATGGTCTCCTCATATTTATAAGAATTGTAAACTCTTTTTTTCATGAATATGAACATTTCAGGTGTTAACAATTAAAACATAATAGTGATATTTTCCTCTGGTCAATTATCTATTCATCTGATTCATTGATATTGTCTGAGGATTCATTTGCAAATGAAATGTAAAATCTCAATTTAACGAGCAGCTTTGGGATTTTCCTGAAACCGGGAACCAGATGCCGGTTCTCTAAACATAACTGACTGCCCTCAAATGTTTGAGATTTTACATTATCATAAATCCAATTTTATAAATTGATCGCGTTTTTTACAGTTTGATTTGATGTAAATGATCACCTGATACTAATCTGGATTTATTTTTGCGGACTACTCTTGGTTCCCTGTTTCCTGAACATATCATGTGAAGTTTCTTATATTAAGGCCTTGCTCCATAATAATAACAACAACATCCCCCTCCCTTGTTTTGTCCGATCAAAATGTACAAACTCTGGATTAAAACTGTTCATTATAATGTAATTTCACATGCCTTCCTGTATTCCAACACACATCCTCTTGCCTAAGAGGGCATATGGCAGGCTTTGTAAGTCAATCTTCAGAAAATATTAAAATTTGATCGACGTCTTGTTCCAGAAGCTGTTACATAAGGTCAGAAGCATTTGACGAGCAAGGGCTCTCACTAAAACTAGACATGGGTTTGCTTTTGAAGCGTCGCAATGCGCAGAAATCAAGAACAACAAGTGGTATAACAACATGTACTGTACGCAAACAGGAATACGATTCTTTAAATAGCATCAACCAATTTATTTTACCTAAACGCAAATGATCACAACAAGCTGATTAGATATCTGAAATGACCGGCTCTGCCAACTGACCCTATATTACTACACAAATATAAAACACTCTTAGGTAACGAAGATGGAATTCTGTATTCTTTCGCAGTGAAGAGAAAAATGAAAGAAAAGATCAAACTACCTACAAGTGAACGCTTTATAAATAAAATATGCTGATTTGATGACATAAATAAAGTAAATTGGAGTTATAAGTATTAATGATTATGGTTGAGTATTTATTGATATGAAAATTGTTACCTAATCACTCACAATATTAGCAAAAACGTCCCAAGGGGGTTTATGTATCTTGTGGGTGATTAGGTAAACTTTACAAATCGGTAAATACCAACTATGATCATTTATTAGTTACACGTATTCGATTACACGGGGATGTTTAATAACAAAACTATTAAATGTTGACTAATAATCACGTGCTATTCTTCGAAAACATGTTTATATTTTACGTGGCATGTCTCTAGCCACTGCTATTAGTTTTCATGAAAGTCATATGCCTTTGTTGAAAATTTGGAAAGTATTATGCAGAGGGAAATAATCTGAAAAACAACGTCATTTAAACTTTTTTTGTGTCGTTATTGTATTGATTTAATCATAATACTACCAGAACTACTACTACTATTACTACCACTACTTACCATTGCTATTATTATTATTGTCAGTAGTACTAGTAGTAGTAGTAGTAGTAGTAGTAGTAGTAGTAGTAGTAGTAGTAGTATGTCAGAATCTTTGAATAATCTGCTAAATCTGGGTGTACCAAGTTTACATCCATCACTAAATTGCATAAATAGAAATGAAAAGGATTTACAAAATGTAGGTACTATACACGAAAACTACGTCTAAAACAATTATAGTATGGAACTTAGTGATACATAAGCTAATCGACATTCACTTCAAGACTTTCAATCTATTGCTTTTTGACTGATAAACGTTGCAATTATTTGGAATGGTGTTGTCTTTTTTGTAGTTCACCAATATAAATAGTTCACGTACATAACGATGTGGCACGTTTTATGGATACAGTTTTGAGAGAGAAAATATTTAAACTCATTTCTATTATGCAACTGGCGTTAGGTTTATATGGTATTTTATTGGCTTATGATGCTTCTATCAGAATACAGATAGAACTCGCATAAGTTTGTGTCTTAACTCCATTATTTCAGTCCAGCTAATTTTGAGTTCGACCCTCTAACACAAAATAAAAGCGATGTAATTCATCAAAATATCTAACCAGTGGTGAATTGATGACTGTTATTATCAGTTTCATATTTTAAATAACGTTAATTAGTTTCTAAATAATCAAAGCATGAGTTCATTAGTTACATGATTGAGTCTGTATAAATAACGCAAAATTATACATTGGTAATCGGTACCTTAGTATGAATCTGGCATGAACGTTTACCTGCAATATCTGCACGAAAGTACGGTGTCTCATCCTGCAATATCTGCACGAAAGAACGGTGTCTCATCCTGCAATATCTGCACGAAAGTACGGTGTCTCATCCTTACTTTCTTCAGCCTCCTCCGTGGTGGAAAGCCCCCAGAACAGACATTATTGAGTGTTATAATACACTCTGCTGGATTTTCAAAGATGTGATGTAGGTCTCTCATTTGCCGACGTACTATCATATTACCGTGATGTCTGACACGTGACAATTCTTTTAAATGATGCTGATAAAATAGTACAGTTGAGCGCAGATAGCCATACCAACATTGCTTAGATTAATTATTAAATTAGGGAAAAACTTGATTTGGTCAAACTAAAGCGTGTATTTTACATTTTTGTGAGCGTTTGGCCGTTGTACATTTTTTGTTTGTTTGCATGGAGATTGTTTTACTAGAAGGGTACAACAAATACACACTGCGAGTTCAAACTGACAGATGAAATATACATTTAAAACAAGATAGGAAGAACGATAGCTAATACAGTAATATACATTGCTTGTATAAACCAGTCCTTTCAAATATTCTAGCCGTGTACAGAGAGCAAATTTACCATTGACTATGCCTTGACAGACATAAGTGAAATAGTAGTGACGGATTAATTGATGTTTACGTTTACAACAGATAAACATATCAATTTAAGTTATTATATGTTTTCCAATTTAATTGACAATTGTTACATGTCAATAGTTTGCAGAGTTATTGATTGCATGCCCCTATTTTATAGTTGCTTCGTACTGAACTGAAAATGCAGAACACATGGTATTTACAGATGATAAGAAATATTTTAGGTCAACAAATGCATGCCATATACCTAATAGATAAAAAAATGAGCACAGCGTGCGATGATGATCTCTAGACTTTACTGTACACAGGTACAGCTCATTGCAACTGTACTTTAAATTTGATATACCCAACATAATGCTAATATGTATTCACAATTTGTCAGGCTATGGCAGTGTTCTGATCAACAAGACAATAATACCCAACAATTATGACAAATGCATTTCAATAAGTGATGGTATCAATGTAGACATGTTCGTAAAGGAGATAAAGAAAATAAAATCTTAGAGAATTGTTGTTGGTAGCAGTATATTTTAAACCATTATAACAGCTGGCTAAACATGTAACTGCCATGTTATTGGAACTATACAAAACACTTTGAGACAGGCCACCTGCATATTTGTGAATCTGGTTATCAACATAAATACACGACATCTTTGAACGATGAACCGAGTATGAAGACTTTAAAATATCTGACAAATATTGCAAGTACGTACACGATGTGATGTTACAGTTCACTAGATCATCTTTACTAACATTACGTTTGAAGGACAGGCTCTTCAACAAATTAATGCTACGTGATATTTTCGAAGAATCTCGTAACGATTGTATTGCAAAAAAGAAAACACGAGCATACGCATTATTACAGCGCACCTGTTTTACTGAGTGAAAATAGATGAGAAATTAGTAAGATCCCATATAGATACACAAACGAAAATTACAGAAACATATGAGGAACGCACGTTTAATTTAAATTAGATGTTAAATAAAATAACATTTTTTAGTTTAAAAATGACTCGCTGTTTGAAAACCGTGATGACATTTGAAATATGTCCAGATAATAAAATATGTTGTATATATTGTACACATTGCATTATTTTTTTCTTATACTTTCCTAGAGTTTGTGATCGTGTTGTTACAATACTTGCGAACGTTTCTAACGATGTATTAAAGTTAAAAATTATTATTTTGTTCTTTACGAATTTACTTTCATTTGGTTCTTTGATGTTTTGTATAAATCACATTTTATCCATTTCGTAGAAATTTACGATCTTGCATTAAGCGTTCGGCTTTCGCAAGTTAAATTGATTGGGATGGTTTCACAAGTTTCTTCAAAATTAAACATTTCGTGAATATTTTGGTTTTCGGGAAGTCAATTTTATTTTTTGGTTCTTTGCTGGGTTCCTTTTTATCTCGGTCTTCTTTAAATTCCTTTTATTTAATTCGAAAATACTTTTACTAAGAATGGGTTTAACATCAACGCACGTTTTTTACACGACGACATTGCGGTGCTAAAGCGCATTTTCAAAACTATTTAAATTTTAGTAGGTCAAACAGAGGTGAAAACAAATACCTGTTTAAAGTGTGGTGAAGACCAATATACAACAGTTACACAAAGGTGAAACTATTGTAGAAAATGTGAAAAAGACTACTGGAAGCAGTAATAAAGAAATGACATATACATGTATACATGATAAAAGGTGGTATAGATTAAAGAAAACAATATGAAAAACACTTTCGAAAATAGAGAAATAAAAACAGCGATGGTCAATGTTTTCCACACTTCAACACCTATGCTCACCATATTGAATTGTATAAGTAGCAAATCGTACCTTGGCTTACACCTTTTCGATCTTCTCGACGACTATCAATATGTAGTCCTTGCGTTAGTCCTTGATACGAAACCAGTATTTATTTATTTATTTTGAATTTTAAAATTGTTGTATATAAAATTAAATTGCTATACATATATATATATATATATATATATATATATATATATATATATATATATATATATATATATATATATATATATATATATTGATGTTATCATGTTGAATTATTGTATTCATGCAGAGATTTAACTATCCTCACTGAATATTTCGCATCTGCAAATTAACGTGAAATTTGAACATTTTCATTTTTGTTTTGTTTTAGATCATCAAATGCCATCATGAAATATCGCAAACATGTATTGATATCTCCATTCATCCACACGGTTAAAAATAGTTCGACATGCCTCAATTTATATCACACTGTGATCTGTATCTTGTCATTAGTTGTTGATAAACTTCGTTATTTTTTTCATGCAATGTGAGACTCAGTTTCTAAATTATTTCATTCTTAAATTTGTTTGCTATGTTAATTGTATAGATATGGTCCACTACTGGTAATTTTGTTTATGAACGTCAAGCTCACTTATTTACTAGTGCTTTTTTATTTCCCACACCAACGTTTCTCTTTCGCATTTGCAGTATTGTACAGCTCTTGATACATCAAACAGTTCCATTTCAAGAGCTCAGTTATAATAACTACAGGATGTCTAAGAAACTTATTCCAACAAAATAGGCACATCTGCATATTATGAAACTTTGGTTTTAATTGTATAGGGTACAAATTCTTACTAGTTAGCTTATAAGTTCTTCGTGCGTTAATTCTTTTGTGATTCATAGCTGTATGGATATGTTGCAATTGTTTATGGTAGCACATGTATCCATGAAAAATGCAAAGTTGATTAAGTAGTTGGGGGTGTCTATTATACACCTTCTTCGAATGCAGTTTTAATGTAGTCTAAATGCATTAAACTAAGTTTTTATTTTAATTGTATTTGTATGTTGTTCACAATTGCCTAGATAATCTTTTAGTTTCGTACGTTGTATTTTGGCGTTAGCTTAATTTAAATATATTTTTGATCAATGTCTTGTTCAAATAATATGCATCTTTATTTGTAACTAGTATACAGTTAGGACATGGACTCCATTGCAGTCGCCTTATCACATTTAGTATACTTGCAATGTTGTTGTTAACCTCTGATGCTTTTGAATGATTATATTGTTTATTGCTCCTATTCATTCTCTTAATTCATACAACTTCGTATGACGTTCGTATTTTAATTCACCACCGGATGCATATTCTTTACCACACAGTCATATGATATCAACAAGTTGGCTGTAAATGAAAATAATCACAATTTGCATGTTGATTGTTGCTGCCATTAACAGATCGATAAAGGTAATTTGTTAAAAGCTCGATTTAACTGGAATCATGTCTCTTGACGTGCGATGTATATTTTTTTATCCTTGAATTAGATTCGGGAATGTGTCAAACTGTTATATGGTTCTATGTTGTGTGCAGTTCTTCTATATTCTGTTTTTTGTAAATTGTCAAGAAGTTAAAAATTAAATATTGTGTGAGATCCAACTCTTGGTCTTTACATTTAGTGTATTGATTTAGTTTCAATTGTTTGTTTAAGATCATTTCTTGCATGAATACTTAATTTAAAAGTATGTTCTTAAAATAGGTTTCTTTGTATCTTCATGCTATGGAGGCTCTGGTAACAATTCAAAGACAGTTGAACTAAATTCTTCGACACATATGCATAAACAATGTCAATACATATGTTAACAAGAGTACTTCGTAAATCAGAATTAAAAGCAATAAGCAGATTTGTATGTTATAAAGAAATAATAATTCTCGCGTTAACTACATTTATCTGCAGCTCATGAATAAATTATACATATCGATTTCACTGTCAATTGTTAACACGTTGTGATAACCTTTTAAATAATGCATAATTTTGGATACATGCGCATAAGACATGAATTGGGTTTTCATAAATCTATTTAAATGAATAATTGCAACAAATACTCACAAAATCTAGGTTTAAACTGGTATTACGAATATATTTCATGACAATCTTTTAATAAAATTTTGTTTTCACATGAATCCATTTAAATCGTTCTGTTCTATCAGTTAATTGTTTGGGGAAAGGTACAATTGTGTGGACTCAATACCATATAAAATGTAATCTGTACTTTCACTATTATGAAAAACGAGGCCCACGTTTATGTATGGAAAAAGTTTAATACTTCAGTTTTAATACTGAATAGTACTTTTTTTTTACATATATTGCATAAACATATAATGTGTGTGTGATAATATTGATGACACATGCTGCACGTCCTCAATTAACTTATGTTACACGAGCGGCATAAGTATAATTTGAAAGAAAGTGCTGAAATAAAATTAGAGAACCACACAACACGAGGAAATGTTTACAATATCACCGTGTTAAAGAAAGAGTAAGAAAAGGGGAGATCACTGGTAATTTAACATTGCACAAATAGTAAACCAAAACTAAAAAGAAGCTATACACCAATCTTTGCAACGACAACCTATACCAAAAATCTTTGCAAAGACTAATCATTTAATTAAAGTGGAAAATTATAATACGTTTCAGACATTTGATTGTAAACACTAATATCAAGGCAGTGTTCTGTGAACAAACGGAGCACGTATTGGCACTGCAAGTGTCGAAGAAAATAAGAAAGTGTATCCTACATGTGCTGACGATGTGAACGTTAAACATATATTTGATGTTCTATCTGATGTCTAGAATGTTCTATTTAATAGGAGGTTGCAGTTATAGGCTTAGACGATGGAACATCAATCATGGGAAGGTAAGAAAGCAATAGTGACAGAAATTGTTTTACTGACATTAAAAAACACATAAGTATTGTCAGTTATAGTCTGCACATATTTTATCCGGATTTCAGATTAGCAAATTTCCAGTAATATTGACCGTTTCCAGTTAAATCATTCTTCCTCATCATGTTAATCTTCATTACAATAGTTTAACGATTTTTTCTCTGTGTATTCGTACTGATTATAGTCGCGTTTTATTTTAGTTTGAGTCATTAACGTGATGTCTAATGACTCCCAATAAGTGAAAAGTCTGATATGCCAGATTGTTGGCACCCGTTAGTCTCGAGAGAGAGGCTGGAGACGATATGCCAGATTAATCAATGACGATTGCTAATTATCTCCTCAATACACAAGATGAGATGCAATACACATTTGCTTTCATAGTTTCTTTTTTCTTCAGTCTTTCTGAGTTGTTTCTGATTTGTGATTTGTCATGGCTAATGAGGATATTTGCTAGCTTAAATATTTGTACAGCAGTGTGTTATAGTATGAAAATTGTACTTCAAACTGTAATCTGTGGTATATATTAATCGATCTGAACAGAAGCTTCGACATGCACAATCCTCTGAAATAATAATGTATACATTTGTATTCCCTATATAATTTGATTGTTCAATTTGAATGAGGCAGCGAACTTTCTCGCGTGTTTTTACATTACCCAAACTCACAAAAACATTTGATTATTCATGATTTCTCTGTAGTCTAATGAGGTACTAAACTAAATAAACAAATCTATTACAGCTGCTGCAAAGTTTGATTACCAAGCTCAAATTAATATGCAGTGGAGAGGAGGGTGACAAGGTATTGTCATTAAGTCATAGAATGTTTCGCCCTTTAAACATTTCAAGTCGTACTTATAAATATATGTCTCAATAACACGAAGAGTAATGAAAGACATAGTTTTTATATTTATATTACCCTTAGAATTCTAAACATTTATGGATGATACATTAGAATGATTTGAATATATTTATTGGCTATGATAAATTTACAAAGAAAAGCCATGTATATAGTTTTGAAGTCAGTAATAGCAATTTATTTGCAGTTAAAGAATTTATGTTTTCCACACAGTAATGATAAATAATAACTGAACTATCAGAACATTTCTCATGGATAAAACGAAGCACCGCAATTTTCCATGGAGGAGTGTATATATATATATATATATATATATATATATATATATATATATATATATATATATTGTGAACGATGAGTTTGAAACTTGGCAACAACAATCACCAGTAGATTCCTCTGGTTTCATCAATACTGATGTTGTTCTATGCAGTAAGATCATAATGACTATAATGCCAGAGTGATGGAACAGCCTGCATTTGACAGAAAAATGTCCGGAGGATCCACCTTCATTGTCTGCAGAATTTGTATAAATATAGTATCCTGCTGATTAATGAATAAGTTAGAGCGGCACTCTTTAAAATAAGTAATTGATTTCCAGTACCAGGAGAATGGTTATAATGCCGCTGTATGATTGGGTCTTTTTCCAAGGTCAGTCGAATTAAGAAATGACCTCCAATGTTCACTTACTCTTTTATCGTGGGGTGCCTGGTTGTGCTAAACCATTTGGCAAATAAATACATAAATTACAAATTTTTAAAACTATACTCGCAAGAGTATCTGTTTTGTATGAGCGTTTCTTTCGGTTGTTGTTGGTCATATAAATATCATGCCTTTTACACCGAGATATGAAAGTTGATCGTCTCTTTCTCCGAGATAAATTGGTAATATTGGCATTTTAGTAGTATGTTTCTATCACTCATGTATAATCAGTTTCGGACATAACATCATTGTAAAGGAAATAAATTGTATTATATCAGATAGGGTGTTGTTATTAATTGAACACAATGTCGCTAAAGCAAGTCAATTCTAACTCAATGAGAGCTTCATGTTGATGTTTGAAATTTATATTTAAGACTTGCTTGGATAAATTAGCTCTCTGTATGCATAGGAAAAAAAAGTGTAATAAACCCTTTTAAATGAAACAAGTTGAGTTGTGAAGTTGTCCCTTTGTGTTGGTGCTTATCAGTTGAGAGATTGTTCTCCAATTTAGCGTGCATGATACAACGAACCTAATATTGGGTGGGGGGTTAAGTTTTAAAGAAACACGACGTTTATTCAATAATCTTGAAGTAATTGTACATGATACAGTTTATAGTTTCTATATTGCTTAATGTATTTAAGGCAGGAAGTTTCTTTATATAACTCAATAGCATTTTCAATCAAACACTGAGCTATCAAATTTATGTGCAAAAAAAAGGGCGGAAACTATATCAATGACTCAGTTACAGTCAAACAGTTATTATGGCTGGCAATCAAGTTGGAATCCGTCATGTGATTTGCTACTAATGTAGTAAATGATGGCCGAAAATCAAACCTTAGATTGTTTGGTGATGTGTAAAGGACACAAATTGATATTATATTAATTTTACGTGTGTATTAAGTGTCAATTATGCACTAGAAACGTATATAGTACTTTCATGTATATTTATCAACTGTTAAAGTCAGTCTGGAGTCCTAATGTAGTGTACATAAGGTATGATAAATGTGTACATAAGTAGATTTACTGATGTTATTCACTGAGATCATCCACAAATTATACCACGTACAGTAAGTTACCAACGACGATGTTATTCACTGAGATCATCCACAAATTATACCATTTACAGTAAGATACAAACGACGATGTTATTCACTGAGATCATCCACAAATTATACCATTTACAGTAAGATACAAACGACGATGTTATTCACTGAGATCATTCACAAATTATACCACGTACAGTAAGTTACCAACGACGATGTTATTCACTGGGATCATCCACAAATTATACCACGTACAGTAAGTTACCAACGACGATGTTATTCACTGAGATCATCCACAAATTATACCACGTACAGTAAGTTACCAACGACGATGTTATTCACTGAGATCATCCACAAATTATACCACGTACAGTAAGTTACCAACGACGATGTTATTCACTGAGATCATCCATAAATTATACCACGTACAGTAAGTTACCAACGACGATGTTATTCACTGAGATCATTCACAAATTATACCACGTACAGTAAGTTACCAACGACGATGTTATTCACTGAGATCATTCACAAATTATACCACGTACAGTAAGTTACCAACGACGATGTTATTCACTGAGATCATCCACAAATTATAACACGTACAGTAAGTTACCAACGACGATGTTATTCACTGAGATCATCCACAAATTATACCACATACAGTAAGTTACCAACGACGATCTTATTCACTGAGATCATCCACAAATTATACCACATACAGTAAGTTACCAACGACGATGTTATTCACTGAGATCATTCACAAATTATACCACGTACAGTAAGTTACCAACGACGATGTTATTCACTGAGATCATCCACAAATTATACCACGTACAGTAAGTTACCAACGACGATGTTATTCACTGAGATCATCCACAAATTATACCACGTACAGTAAGTTACCAACGACGATGTTATTCACTGAGATCATCCACAAATTATACCACGTACAGTAAGTTACCAACGACGATGTTATTCACTGAGATCATTCACAAATTATACCCCGTACAGTAAGTTACCAACGACGATGTTTTTCACTGAGATCATTCACAAATTATACCACGTACAGTAAGTTACCAACGACGATGTTATTCACTGAGATCATTCACAAATTATACCACGTACAGTAAGTTACCAACGACGATGTTATTCACTGAGATCATCCACAAATTATACCCCGTACAGTAAGTTACCAACGACGATGTTTTTCACTGAGATCATTCACAAATTATACCACGTACAGTAAGTTACCAACGACGATGTTATTCACTGAGATCATCCATAAATTATACCACGTACAGTAAGTTACCAACGACGATGTTATTCACTGAGATCATCCATAAATTATACCACGTACAGTAAGTTACCAACGACGATGTTATTCACTGAGATCATCCACAAATTATACCACGTACAGTAAGTTACCAACGACGATGTTATTCACTGAGATCATCCACAAATTATACCACGTACAGTAAGTTACCAACGACGATGTTATTCACTGAGATCATCCACAAATTATACCCCGTACAGTAAGTTACCAACGACGATGTTATTCACTGAGATCATCCATAAATTATACCACGTACAGTAAGTTACCAACGACGATGTTATTCACTGAGATCATCCACAAATTATACCACGTACAGTAAGTTACCAGCGACAAGAACTTATTTCACCTACCTGTGCTCATCCATGAACGTTTTCACAAGGATGAATTACAAAACCTGGACGCTCCATCGATCAGATGATCACGCTGAATATTAGAGCATTTAACATTTGTGAGGAAATAAAAACAAAACAACAGTAACAACATCATCGACCATGTAAACATGTAAACAGATGTGTACATTTTCAAGATTCAAGCAGTGAACAAATCTCAAATAAGACATTTGTTTTTTGCAATGCCAAATAGAATATCGATCTCATAATACTTATGGAAGCGAAAAGAATCATCTCCAAACGCCACTCAAATACAATTGCAAAAGTACTTAATAAATTAAATTAATTGTACCGTTTGAGGGTTATATCTTACTGTTATCAAATATATCGAGAAAATGGTGTTACACAATAAATATTTACTATGGCACAAACTTTAATGTCGCTTCTTATTTCTGAAACATTAAGGTTGTAGAACACCAATGTTTTTCCAAACGTTGTGATAATTTGTACAATATAAAATGCCATTTTTCATATTTCAACGAGAGATAGAAGTCACAAAATAAAGTTGTTATCTTTGAAATTTCTTGGAATATGTTGGGATTTTTTACGGTTTAACGCTATTTTTCAGCACACGATAGGCTATACATGGCGGCCAGTATTATTGGTGGAGGAAGAACCAGGGAAAACCCCCAGAAAGAACCACCGACACACGAGAAGCTACTGGCAAGCTTTCTCACATAACTGCATTATCCGAATCTTAGACTCGATCCCAGGCAGACAGAGGTGGGACGGCAGTGATCCGTAACGGACAGCGCTTTAGACCGCTCGGCCACTCGTGGCTCCTCTTGGAATATGAATCACTATTCATGTACATGTACTTATGTCAAACAAAATACATATAAGTCTTTTCTTTTCATCGATCTATATATTTTATTTTTCATCGCACAAATCATACCATCAATCGACATTAGGTTTAAAGTATAAACTATCAATCTTTTAAAAAAGGACATTTTGTTTCAAATTAACGTATACGGGCAGTTATGTATTATAGAGGACATACATACATACATATATATATATATATATATATATATATATATATATATATATATATATATATATATATATATATATATATATATATATATAATTTAGTTAATAACATTGTAAGTACTTATGTCCTTTATGAACGAGTTTGGACACTTACAAGATGAGTCATATATCAAATGCGTAGATTCATTCTTACGCTCCCTGTTTAATTCAAGATATATATCACGTGATGTGAATAGAGTGCAAGTTTGCTTTGTTTAGGATAGACAATCCTTGTATAGATAGTGTAACCAACGTGACCATTCTTTAACGGTTCAATGTTCAGTACAAACGAGTCATTGAGCCTTCTTTTATGTTTTTGTAGTTATTACTTCGCTTTCAATATAAGAGCATTATTGTGTGGAATTAATGATTCGTGTTAGTACTACCAGATTTGGAACAGTTCTGTGTAGAGTGATTAATCTATTCAATACCATTCCTTGGAATTACGGTTGCTGCAAATTTAAAGATTAATTCGAATAATAGATGTACTTTATTGCTATAAATTTATTCAAAGCAATTTGGATATGTAACAGCTGTCACTGTATTATGTTGAGTTCCTTGAAATACATTTTGGTATTTTAATATAGGGATTAGTATGTATTGTTGATACATCATTACAGTGCTGATTATCATTAGGAGTATAACGTTAACAAATTAAATTGTAGAAACATGATCACTTGGATAGTCTCCTTGTGTATTCGTGCTAGAGACCTTAGAAATGTGGAAAATATGCGATTACCTTGAAACTGTTGAAATGCTTATATTGACACCAGAATATGTTCCTTGTTAGTTCAATTTATACAACCGTTATGGTGATTTATTCAGTGTGTATAATACAGAGGTTCCTGTTGGCCCTTTTGTAGTTTTTCTTTACTACTTAACTATATACAGTAATAACTACTTACAAGATGGTTCTTATTTACAGGTGACTATGAATTGGGATCGTGTTACTGATAATTTCTTTACTGATATGCATGAATCAAGATAAGGCCGTCACCATGGATGGCTTAACATAGGCAACTGAGCTATTTAGAACCTGAAGGTCATCATGTTAGTATTTCAACCAGCATCACTTATCTGCTGAAATTTCGAACCAACTAACACATATTGTTTTGCAAACGTTTCATTGACTTTTCATTATTTTAGCAACACTTATAGGAATTTTGGAATGTGTATAGATTGGTAACATCTTGGAGATAATTTGTATTTAAAACCTTATTCAAGTCCGTTGTTTCAAGATAATTAATGCATTAAAAATGATTTCTAAAGCAAGGATATAAACTCGTTTATAAGACTAATTGAATTTTCTTTAGTTCTTGTGACGATTCATTGGATATGAACTAAATATTGAGCAAGAACCTTAACCGCTCAGTTGTTATTCCTACCCCTAAGTTTAGTGCACTGTAACAAAATGACATGTTATTTATAATAGAGATGATGAAATAGATTATGGGCAAGTTGTGCTTTGGCATAGCAGCATGTTTTTCGAAAAATTACTTAAAATTCTCATTCAGAAGATTGTTGAAATGTGAGACCGAATGGAATTGAGGCAAATCCCAATTCGATGATAAATCCAGTTCAGAGTAAAACTGAACGAGATTGAGGCAAATTCCATCATGATAATAAAGTGCCAATAGAGGTAATGCCAGACTGAAAACAAGTAAGTGTGGTGTGCAGTTCAAACGTGCAGGTAATGTTTCAGTATTAGCTTCCCTGTTTATTTTCAGATATCATGGTTTTTGTATTGTCAAAGATAATATTAATAATAAACTCGTAATGTAAATTATATATGCCAATTTGACCCAGAGTATAACTGAATTCATAATATATACCTTGAACTCTTGACCAAGTAACTGGGCAATTATTGAAAATATGAAATGTTTTTAGAGAAAAACATTGAAATTCATTAGGCAGATCTGCCAATTACCAACCCAAACGTGCTTGTGTTAAAAACGTATTTTAATCCAATGTCATAAAAAGTAATTCTGTGCACACCAAGAAGAAACTGAATTCAAGTTTGTGCTTCATTTCAAAAATTTTCTTGACATTATTTTGGGCCATCACTGCGTATGCACCTCATTTTCCCAAAAGATTAATATAATTAAATTGCACATACATACATACATACATACATACATACATACATACATACATACATACATACATACATACATACATACATACATACATACATCCATCCATCCATCCATCCATCCATCCATCCATCCATACTTACATACATACATACATACATACATACATACATACATACATACATACATACATACATACATACATACATACATACATACATCATACATACATATGTGTATCAAAGATAACACAACATACTCTACAATAAATTTGATATACCCTCAGTGCTTTGCACTGCAGTACAAATATTATTTTTTTAACAATATTGTACATTTCTAAACCTACCAACTATCTCAAATATCAAAAGGTTAGGATAACATAATATCAGTTTATGTCAGCATTATATGAACTCAAAGTGGGTTGCATTCTTCAATGAATGAATATATTTTGTTTGAAAACGTGTGATAACCAATTTGGACATTCCAGTCTGATTCTTTGCTCATTTAAACCAACTACAGCTGCAGTAACAACAAAACACATGCTGGTTTTTGATTGCTGGGTCAGTGCAAATAGCATGCAGATTAAGAAAAACTATCGATGAAGTAGATCACGTTCGTTTCAAGAAAGGCTCTTCCACAGGTCCAGGAGGATATCTAATGATGATGTTGCTGAATATGTAGATACGAATTATGTTTGAATCAATCATGCTTGAACAAATTCTGTCACTGCAACTACATTTTGAGATGATGAATAGTGAATTCAGTCTCCAACCGACACGGGTATCACTCACACTCATGTGTGGAAGAGATTAGACATAATTTTAAGTAAAACAAAAACTGTAAAAGATGTTAAACTACACAAATATTGAGCTGAATTACTTTTGCCATAAACGTGCTTTGGATGGAGAGATCATTCAGCGCCCTGTAGTCACAAAACAGTCTAAAGTACACATATAAAGGGATTTAAAATGCTTCGAGTTTTCAATAGCATGAAATTATTCATAAATCAAGAGGAATAAAGGAGAAGAGTACGCTATCCCATTGGTAGTTTTATAAAATACATCAAGGAAATTTGTGTTTGAGTACAAATTAAAAAATTTGCGCTCATATAGTTTTTAAATATATCAATGGCGTTTGCATTAGTATCACAAGACACAAAACAAAAGAAAGAACCGGTTGATATGTTGTTGATAAAAAAATAAACCCACCATAAAGGCTTAAATTTGATATATATGGAGGCAATATAAATAACACTAGCTTCCTGCAGAATTAAAATACCCCGATAAGCCGTGCCCTAATTCACAATAAGATCTGGGTCTATGCAGTTTGCTGAAGTAATCAGTAGAATAAACAACACACGTCAGATCAGTCTCGTGTGTTGCATTAGGACTTAACTTATTAGTAAAAACATAGTAGTTACAAAATGGGTCAGGGCTGTAAAAACTGATATATGGCCCATGTACTCATTCCATGAATGTTTGTATTTATAATTACTTGATTGTCATTCCTTTCAGTTCATTGGAACGTTTTTAAAATGAGCTTTATTTACAGAAACGCCTGCACAGTGAAGGCAAAATTTAATAGATTCCCTTTTATTTGTTTTCTTTATGCTTGTCCATTCTTTTGTCTGACAGAATATAATGATGTGCTCAATTTCATCTGTTCATACCATTTCCCACTGTTTCTAACTTTTCCCAACGCGTCGGATCAAATATATTGTACTCCATTCTTATTAGCTTGGTTTCATAATAGACGCATTTATTACCATGTTTTGAGGAGAGGTCAAATCCAAAATATTCTGTAAACATATTTGTTTTATTCAACTTCAAGTTGCTTTTTAGCAAATGTGTATTACCAGAATAAGTACACCAACTGTAGAACATAAACAAGAGAAGTTGACCAATTGAAAACATTACAATTTTAACAACACAAACAAATTCAAACAAAGGTTTGTCAAAATACTCATTTGATTAAAGTATTGAAATTATAATTGTACTCTGGAGGCGTACTCGAAGATGTGATAAGACAACCTTATCGCTGTTTTGATAATTTATTGCGGTCTTAAAATTGGAAAAGAGACTAAATAGGCAAGGCTGATCACGTCTCAGACTATCACAATCTGTACTTACTGCGGTCTCATACTCGTCCTAACCTAAGCTTCTTGTTATCAATAGCCATTTATTTGCTAATTCTAATGACGGACTACCGTAATTATGCCCATAACGTCAAATATGATTGAGAAACTAATCCTAGTGGAAAGGCTACTTCCTACGACAGAGCCTTAAAAAGTCTGGTGAAGACGATCTAATGACACATAAGAGTCACAGCCTGACGAAAACGAAGCATTTAGCCGATAATGAAATGATGATTAGGTTTTAATTTGAAAGCATCATTCAGTCTCACTCTTCAATCAGTTTACCCGTCTGTAAAAGCTTTCATAAAACACATGAAGACATAAGAAATGAAATGAAACTGTAATTTCTAATCTACACGCTATGACTATGACGTCAATTTCATTATGTATACCAGATAGGCGTTTTCACGATTTGCAATTTAGAAACAGTAAAGTATACCAGGCTGATCGGAAGACAAATACTTTGCGTATAGGTACGCTTGAAGTGAATACAGCACTTAAATGTTCTAGTTAGTAAAATTACACGGATGGTATTTTCTATTATAGGCCATTATTCTCTGTCTCTCCAATAAAATGCTTGACATACAAATATCAGGTACGTTGCAAGCAATGTGGATCACAACACATTTTAACAAATCACATAATTCTATTTTTATTTTCATGAGGAATGACATGCTTTTAATGGGCTCTTCTGTTTCTTCCTTTCTACTGAAATGTTCAATTTCAATTCATTGTCATTACCTTAGCATTTCTTATGAAATATATGTCATGAGTGTATTCGCTTCCTCTGTGTTTGATACCTGTACTTTTTTCAGGAGCGTTTGGCATCTGTTTAGACAGAATTTAGTACACCTAAGTGGCTTCTTTTACTTCATAATCCATATTGTTTCCTTGCGTTTCTAAATTGGCATATGTCCTGTGAACGTCAGAGTATATGGTCGCATTAAAAGAACGTATAGGCTGGTTATCAACATCTACCTTTTTTCTCCATATTTTTTTATCAAACGGTCTTCTTTTGTATCTTGTATAATTTTTTTCTCATACGGCTACAAATTGTGTTGCCAGCCTTCAGAACACCTATATCCCTCTTATTATTACCTATATGGTACTAATGTTGGGGTTTACGCAATTTAAACTAGACATCGGATTTGTGGAAATGGTTTGCATATGTTTGCATGTTTCTCTTGGCAACATGACAAATCATATTATAAACTACGATACATAAAGTCTGCACGTTCATTGGTTCGTATTGTTCTGTATATAAAGTATACTAAAGGTCATACTACACTGGAAATACGTTCTCTCTATTTAACATAACTGTTAAAACTGAGATTTGTTTGTTACAATTGATTCTGATGACGAAAGTTTGAATTGCGAGTTCTCGTGTAATCGAAGAGTAACCTTGGAAACTAATGACGTTGTTACCACTTATAAAATTGGTCCTGCGCCACTATGTGTGATGTTGAAATGTTTTAAAATGCCATTATTCAAATGTTTCTGCTTTTTTATGTTATGCTGTAAAAATTGTAATGAAGAATTTGTTATTTTATTAAATCAGCAAATTAAAGGCTCATAACAGACCTCAGACCATCAGTCCGACTAATTGTCTCCAAGGGCCTTCCTCTGTGCATTAAAGAGAAATACGTACTGATTAAAAATAAAGCAATTCCAAGTTTGTTCAAAATGAAAGATCGGTAAAGAAACTAGTGTCATTTGTCTTTCATGTTGTATCGTACATCACACCGAATTTGGCAAGTCTCTACAATCTTTCAGGCATAATTAGCTTTGAATTAGAATCTGGTTCTAAAAAGAGCAAGTCGCAAAGCAAATGCAAATGAACAAATGCGTTAGTATCAATCTTCGTGACAAACGTTTCCGTCGATTGGAACAGTTCACATTTATATATGCGACGATAGATATTTGAAGTCTTCATTTATAGTGATTCTACATTGTATACACAGTCTGTCATGAAACTCCCGGAGTATAGTCTCAGTATAAGACAGAAAGACTTAACATTTCCGAATCGAAATACAATTAGTCATATCATTAATATTGAGACTTTTCAAAGTTTAGGTCCTTAGTCATAATCTTATAATAATGTTAAACCTAATGATTATGCGATGGAACATACTCGATTTTTTTCAATTACACATTTCGATGCAACGCAAAATTAGTATTCTCAGCTCAAGTGTGATTCACAATACCATCAAATTCGATTTCATAATTGTTTGCATACATTGTTATAGTACAGGCATGTACAACTTTCTCCAGGATGCGAAGCTGATATGAATTTTGTAAAGCGACAACAGCATCCGGACATTCGACAGTGGGTTGCATATGTTTGTTATGGTGTAACTTACATCAATAACATTTTCAATGGTATTTTTCGTTGGTCTGGTTTCCACTTTCCCATGTTATATACAGTACGAAGCAGAGTGCATACACAGCTTGAAAACACACTAATGTTGTGTTTCATCTTTTTCACATGTATCAAATAGTCCATGCACTTTATTTGTTATATACATAGTATAGTCGACTAGATATATTAATCAAGATGGTCTAGTCTCCTTAGAAAAAAGGTGGAAAGTAAAATGTTGAACTTTGAAACTTCCATTTTTCTGTGCAATTATAAGTAATATATTCAAATTTAGAGATGGTTAGAAATAAATATGTTTGATGACTATTAAGTATTAAATAAAAACGTTCTAGGAGAATTGATATTTGTTTCATAGCTGGCATCAATAGCAATATTTTGTGCGCATGATTTGTGTTACCGGTCATTTTCCCGTAATCATTGTAAGTAGTGTAAAATTATTTACTAATCGTGTTACTCACTAATTATACATTAATGTAAAATGCTTAAGGGGTCTCTTTACCGAGCGAATCCAAATGTCGCGTGAATTCTTCTTGAAGGCACGCATTTCTCCTTATTTGCAAGGACTTTTCGACAACAACCTTTGTCTACTTAAACTTCTAATAGCGTCCTTAAACTATAAATAATGTTCCTGTAATCATTGAATAACCACAAATATCAAACTTGACATTTGCGTGCCATCATCACATCTGCTTGTTTTCTCCTTATTATCTTTCCATTATGTAGCGCCAGTACTTCACGCCGTGACAATATAAATACAACACGAACATAAATTATACTGATCTACTGACTCTATCCCTGGGTCAGTCAAATGATGTTTCTAAGCCGCAGCTCGCATATAACTCTTCACGATATTTACAATCATAGCAAAAGTAAAAGGAGTCAACAAATAATAAAACAATCTCGTTTCAAGGATTCCACTGTACAAAAAAATCAGTGCCTATACCAATAGCTCCACATAGAAATATACAATCAATCAACACAATCAGAGCTTAATTGGATCTACATTGCCGACTTATCCAGCTCTGATATTGACTCACTAAGAAACAAAACCACGCCATCATGAAATCTCCTCAACATTGCATTATGTGACGTCTGCACCTAGCAACTGGCCAGTTACTCGGGCTTATCAATATTTCCTTAACACTGAACTCCCATAATCAAACTAGTAATCAGAAAAAGCTAATAAATCCATCAAAAATACAAATAACAGATACCCTAGAATAATACAGTATTTAATTTCACCATGGCGTTCAAGTTCATTTCTACGTCTCGTCTTCAAGTTCGGGGATGTCGAATACCTCTCACTTATTGTAAAAGGACACGAATGGAGACAATGTTGCAATTTCTAAGTAATGAGCGTACCAGACCTAAAACCGATGGTGTGTGAGTTTGAATCATGCCACCAGCCCGGCCCAGCCTTGGTCTCTTATCTTGGTGTGCCCGTGGGTAATACCCGTTACGCCAATTGTGTCGGTATTAATAACCTACTTAATAAGTTTGTAGTCAGTTTATTATATTTATCTTAACCCAATCCCTGAAAAATGTGATATATATATATATATATATATATATATATATATATATATATATATATATATATATATATATATATATATATATATATATATATATATATATATAGAGAGAGAGAGAGAGAGAGAGAGAGAGAGAGAATTTATTTCTTAATATAATAACGAACGTCTACTGTTTTATTTTTTCAAATTACAGATGGCCGTTTTTTTTAATATTTTTATCCATCGTGGTAAATCTATATATGGTTCAATTAGGTGTAATATTGTTCAAGAATAACTTGGTGTATTGCCAGATGTTTTCATTTCAGACTGGTTGTGTATTTTATCAAACTTTTGTGAAGTTTTTTGTCTATTTCTTTCTGTTCATTAAGCACTGCAGTCTTTTGTTCATTGAACAAGTCTATAACATGTACACGAATTAATATGTCGGTATATTCTATTCTTCCAAGCCTGGTCCAAATAAGAGCTGGAACTGCTCTTGGGCCAAAATCTATGTTTCTGACCAATGTTTTCTATAAATAGTTTTCAAGCTATTTTTAAGATGCAGAATTTCAATGAAATGCTGTCAATCTTTCTATTTTAATCATATATATATATATATATATATATATATATATATATATATATATATATATATATATATATACTGTCCGAGGGTAAGTGTTAGTGTTAGGTCCCACTTTGTCCAGTGGTAAGACTGAAAATAAAAATAATAAATACAGACTGAAAATAAAAATAATGAATGCTATAACTCACCCCTTTTTGGTTCTCGTTATCTAAGAGATGACCGCCCTCGATATAATTTGCCCGGTTCGGGCATGAGAATAGATAGAGTAAACAGAGCAGGTATATTGAACAAACAAATACGAGCCCCCACAAAGATAAAGAAACAATTTAATCAAGAACATACACAATAGTGATAACTTCCTTACATTAGGAATACACGCGGTTTAGAAATAAAGCTTTCACCAAATTACAATAAAACTCGAAATAGATTTAAATAAATTAGCCGATCTGTTACTGATAGCTTTAAATCGTCATAGGATCGAGTGGTACAATCGAAGTCAACGCCTTGTTCGATTTCATAACCTGATAGTCCCCAGTCTCCGTTCTCTGTTCCGTTCAGACTTTTGTTCTATAGGACACTTCCTATCATCCGTCTCAAGATACTCTCTGCAAACGTAGAATTTGCGCTCGACGCCGGATTTTTACACTGTATCATGCCCTCACTGCAATCCCCGTTTCCAGTTTCTTTTCCAAAGTGTACGTCTCAATTTACGGAACCTCATTACGTCCTAAAAAGCTTTTTTCTCCCTTTTAAAAGAAATTGAACAACCCTAAATCTCTCATTACAATTGATACAGTTGAGAATTATCATTATTCCTGGTTCGAAACCCAGATATTTATATCAGTGGTAAACAGATTATACGGCTTGAAATCAATATACATGTACAGAAATGACCGTAGTTAAACGAATTGCTAATTCGTTACGCCTTGATCTTATACATTAATGCACTATACATCGCGGCATTTAATTCTGGCCCCGCATTAATTTACACAGCAAATAAACTGAATACGCTGACGCTGAATCATATATGAAATCTAAATTCGGTGAATTCACATTGATTATCGTAAATCATATTAACTAATGCAAGGCATTACATTCTTAGAACATAATTATTATGCAATGAAGATGATAAATTAAAACAATACGTCAAAACTTATCCAAGAATTAACGTAACACTTCCTATTCATAACTCAACATAGTGTTTTACAACATAAATTAACACTACGTCCCCCTTAACTAAAAATTAAGGTAAGACTTTCGATTCATAATTCAAAAGCACATTATTAATCAAATGTATCAAATTAAATCATGCAATACCTGTAAACTAAAGCAAACATTATATAAATCGCACCAACAAATTACATGGAATTGTGAAAACATACCTTATTAGTTCTTTTGTCACTCAACGTTTTTTGGCGGCTATACGGACCACGTTTCCTTAAGCTACGAGGGAATTTCTTGCAGAGACCCCCGAAGCCTGCGCTGGGTAATTTCCTCTTGCAGAAAAAGGTTTAGACTAATTTCTGGTTCGATAGGGCTATATTAAATCCTATGAAATATCGTGTGAAAACATACCCCTGTTTTGACGTGACCAATCAAAATCAAATGTCTTTTGCCACGCTTTTCTCCCCGAGTCGCTTAGTCGGGTCAGCCTGACCTGATTGTTTTTAAGTTACTGAATCTCTGTGTTTTCTTAAGTCTGACTCTTTTCGCCTGAAAATGGAACTTTACAATGTCTCTAGCAGTCAGTCTGGCTGCTGAATAAACAAATTTTCTAATTAGTAACAACAGTCCCACTATAAAGGAATAACACTATACTATCAGCAGACACGGTATGACACGTGGTTGTCTCCATAAATCTAACTAATGGTTCTCTGGTCTCAACTAATGTGTTCTTAATAGATATATATATATATATATATATATATATATATATATATATATATATATATATATATATATATATATATATATATATATATATATATATATATATATATATATATTAAAGCGTTTTTAAATAAATGTTTTATCTTTAGGCGAATAGTTTATATTTATTCACAATTCATTTCATTTCTCCTCTAGGACTGTGTTACGTATATTTGATATAAGTCATTTATATTTATTTTTATTTTTGTTTGTTTGTCAGATTCAAATTTGACATTTTAAGTTAAAATTTATTCATGGGGGGTGACCTGTACTTTATAGAATAAACACCAGGTGTTGACCTCATTTCTGACCTGGCATCAGAGTTGTAAACAAGCTTTTAAAATGATTGGTTGGTTCCAAGGACATTTTGGAGCTTTGTACAAACATCTTTCTATTTTAGTTGGGTCATACGCTGTTTACGTGATTTCTTGAACGTAAATTTGTTCTGCGAGATTCTAGAAGATCGTGACCCCTTTCTTGTTTGCGTAAAAACAGGTATATAAACTATGTTTTGGAGCGAGCTATTCAGTAGAAGAAATTGGGCTGTTAGAATATTAAGTTTGTCGTTTTGAGTCATTTTAATTACCTTTTACTGGAAATTATGTCAATTCGTTTGGATCAAGAGGAATTATTTTGTTATTTATCTGGAAAAGAATTGTGCTCATAGAATTTATTATCAAGAAATGACTTCATCAAGTGAGATCGTCTTCCATCTTGGATACTTCGCTGGAATTCGAACTTGGAATTATTTGGACATTTTGTTAACAGGACTTTTGCAATTTCTCTAGTGGATAACATTTTGAATTATTTTTTAATTAATTTTGGAATTGATTCTTAAAACCGTAAGTTTATTTTTATTTTCTGGAAAATATTTGTGCTTAATAAATTGTTTATTAAGTTTTTACAAGCTTGTTATTTTCACTCTTTCTATGTTGCTGTGTATTCGAGCCTAAGCACGTAACAGATTTAAACGAAATGGCAATATGGATCTGATTGATCTTGTAATGCGTCCCTCAAGCACATTTTGTTTACTATATGCATCTCACTATTTTGTTTCGATCAACATTTATGTGAAACATCTGCAACCTATATTGTGATTTGTTTTCCATTGATATGATACGTGTACACTCTTCATTTCTATCATTGAAAATTGGGCCGCTGATTCAAATTGTTCGATATTCAGAGGTAATATTTGTTTCCTATCTTGTTCTGATTTCATTGTCTCCCATTTGTAAGATAATTATTTTTTAATTATATTTGCACAATCTTCTTCAATTTATACGGGGTAAATTAGGTACAAGTAATTAGTACGATAGTATAGTCAAAAGCTATTTAACAGATCTCTCCATTGTCGTAATAAGTACAACATTGTCGCTTGGGTTCCAACAATTAAGTGTTTAACAATATCACATCGATTTCTAACACGAACTTTATTAACATCTTTTTTCAGTTTTAAGATTATTTCAACCCTGAACATGCCATGTTCTTAGTGTTATGAAATAACTGCTCCTTATAAAACTTTATATCTATAGTTTGTGTAACTAACTCTTCTAATTTATAAAGCACGATTCTTCTGCTGAGTTTAAAAATTATTTTCTTGAAATGAAGAAAATGTCCCTGATGAAAGTATACTTATATTGTATGTATGTGTCATTTGTGCATCGGATGGAAGATAGCCTAAAAAAAATAATATCTGCACTTTTTTGTCTCTTTCTGTCATTGCTCGTTTCAACCCGCGACAGGTCTACAGGTAAGATTTAACCTGTTATATAAGCTAACAAGTTTTGTAATATACTTGTACGAGTATATGCGCTTTAAATAAGTAACAGAAAAGAGTGAAAAGTAATAAGTTTGGTGAAATTCAAGCAATAGGTTATTTTGCTGGAATACAAAGTGAAAATGAAATAAAGAACTTACGGTATTGCAAATAAAATGCCCCCCAAAATCACAGAATTACAGACATAAGTCCTAATAATAATTCTGAATAAACTTTAATACAAATATAATTTAAGTCCAAAGCTGAAGCGTTGATATGCCAGCGATGGCTTGTATAATGATGATGTTTCAACAGTCTTATCTAGAACAAAATAGTTACTTATCCCTCAGAATGTTAGTTCAGTTGCATCAGAAGATATATTAATGTTTGCAGGCCAGCAGAACGTCGCCTAAAATGATAACAAAAATAACCACTTTGGTTTAATAAAGAATGCAATAATTCAAAATATAAGAAAATGTATATGTTACAACGCTTGAGATTCTCCAATAATGACACTGACCTTAATTTATCTAGAGAGTATAAATCAGCTGCTAAATCAAAAATCGTACTCTAGACAAAATACAGTAGAGTATTCCGGATGAATAAATTAACTCAAGAAAGAGAAACTCTAGACAGTTTTGGCATATATTGAAACAGGAAGCGCAACATTCTCTACAGGAAGTTGAATTATCTCCCCAAAATTGGTATATATTCTTTAAATCTGTATTGCAGGAGTTAGATGAATCTGGCAATATTGTTATTATTAGTGAATGACCTACCTCAGTTACAGGATGATAACGTAAATATTTCTATTAAAAATCATGAAATTATGAGAAGGTATCTTAAAAAATTAACAAACTTTTGGCCCAAATTTGATACCTAACCGTTTCTATCAGTGCATGAACGAAAAACCATCTTACGATTCCTTGTCGCGCAATTCAACGAAATAGTTGAAGCCGGCCATTCTCCTAAACACGAGGAGAAGAGTAATATCTGCTTGTACAAAAATATCGATCCAAACAATTACAGATGTGTCTCACTTATTGAGACTCTTATTGATTCTCTATGAAAAGTCTTTCGGATATATTGAATACGTACATACCGGTACACGTGGGAGGAAAACAATGGTCTCATCCACGAAGCACAAGAGCACAAGCAGGGTTTAGGGAAAAATAATCGGCATGCGACAAAATCTTTATTATTCTGGCTTTAGATCAGGAATATATAAAGATATATTTCATTGATATTTTTGTTGTTGTTAAAGAAAACTTTTGATAAAGGACAGCATGACAACAAATATTAGCAGTCAATAATATGCAAGAGTAAGAATGGTAAAGTCATAAACATTTTAACTGATATGTATAGAAATCTGAAAAGCTGTCGAAACACTTAACGGTTTAACTATTTACTTTGAATGTACAGTAAGTACAAGGATATGGTGTGATTTAAATTTCATGTTTTCTCTTTAAAATAGTGGTTTCATTACACAGCTGTAGCTAACATTCAATATAGATGTATTTATCTCAGAAGAATATATATATATATATATATATATATATATATATATATATATATATATATATATATATATATATATATATATATATATAAAGAGAGAGAGAGAGAGAGAGAGAGAGAGAGAAAGAGAGAGAGAGAGAGTTTTGCAATACTTTACGCTGATAATATTGTTAATTCTGCCCATTAGTAAGGCTACTTCAAAACCAAATAAATGTTGACGAACGTTTATGCGAGCATACTACTGGTATGGTCTATCCCGATAAAACAAAAATCAGTCTTTTCAGAAATGAAGGATACCTCAAGCAAAAGGAACAAAGGTATTTCAAGGAAAGTCGCAGTAGGTGTATATCTTATTAAAGTGCATGAGTCTATTTTTCACCAAAGATACTAGCGGATTAGTCGAATTAAGGAATTGCATAGATTTGGAATTATCAAGAATGATTTGGCTCTTCTTGTGTAGACGATGCTTTCAAAATTGTGATTCAGTAATACAATTGTTTGATAAGGCTCAGAAATTTGGGGATATCATTTTAATACAGATATTGACATTGTACAATATTCCTTTTGCAATTTGTATTAAGGGTTTTACTAAAACCACTAATATTGCGAGTGTGCTAAGGGATTGCGGAAGATACCCACTTTGTACCTTGTATTTTTTTACAATGTAGTAAATACTGATTGAAGGTTGTAAGAATGCCTTTAACTTGCTATCCAAATGGTAAAATGATATTAACAATTCACATAAATATGTTTATTATAGCATATATACAACAGAATTAGAACCAGAAAAATATCTTTCATGTGGATTATACAACTGCTTTAGGAAGTTAAATGATAAATGTAGGTACTCAGCGCATACGTTGAAAATAGAAATAGATAGGTATTAGCAGAACTGAGAAATAATAGGTACTGGTAATTATACCAGAAATAATAATGGGTTTTTTTTTGGTAGAAGATCGATTCCACTTTGTTTTTGTTTTTGTCAAGCTTATGGTCATTTAAGAAAGAAATAATTCAATAAAGTTTAGTATCTACAATGGGGGATTTTTTTGGTAGAAGATCGATTCCACTGTGTTTTTGTTTTTGTCAAGCTTATGGTCATTTAAGAAAGAAATAATTCAATAAAGTTTAGTATCTCTATTCGTGTGTAGAAATATGCAATGAGTCATAGTAAGACATTAAGAAATCTTTCTTACTTTATCAATTCGGTTTTTAGTCTTAAACAATCATAATTCCAAAGAATGGTGAGTAGTATATTTAGATGAAGTAAGATCTCTATAATAGTATGTATCGATTATAGGAAATTATGTCTGTATAATAGTATGTATCGATTATAGGAAATTATGTCTGTATAATGGTATGTATCGATTATAGGAAATTATGTCTGTCTAATGGTATGTATCGATTATAGGAAATTATGTCTCTGTACTCATGATGAACACGATATTTAACTTTTTTAAACCATGGCTCACGTTATATTTATTTGTATTTTATAATTTGGACCGGTGTCCTAAATTATTGAATAATGTATTTTATTATTGTTTTTCGTTTTTGCGAAAGATCAGTGTGCTAGCCATGCTAATTATTTGAGTTAATGAGGAGATAATGAACGTTTATCAGATTTGTTATCGCCTGGTCCAATCCATATGGTGTAAATTATCGTTTAATGTAAATTGAACCAATTTTGTGCTACAGACATACACACATTTTACAGGCCATATGGTTCTAAACAAAATATAAAAAACTACTTCCGAAATCCAGAAAATTGTCCGTAACAGAATAAATCCTGGGTCAGTGATCCTAATGTATTTTGAAGAAATATTAAATCAACAAGTTTCGACAAGAATGAATAATCATCGCTTTGATATTAGAAATCATAGAGATCATGTGTTTTCCTCTAATATTTCAACACACTTTACACTTTAACACCAATAATCACTCTTTACTCGATTTTTCTTTCATGTCAATAGATATTGTGCATAGTCACATGAATAGACTCATAAAAAAACTTACTGGATTCATAAGTTATTTACTTTGTATCCTAATGGACTTAATGCCAGTGCAATATATAAAATTGTATAATTTAAATTGATATATTGTATATCCTTCATAGCGATATAATTATATGTATGACTGTTTGTCTCTAGTTTATTTTATTATTTTATTGGACGAAATTTTAGATAACTGGTCCTAAAAAGCAGGATTAAAAGGTAGTTCAATGGTTTCTCATTTTTGAAGAAAAACGACCGCAAGCCAGTGACGTATGAGTCTGCATACAAATTTTGGAATATAAGAATGGGTGGCTTAGGATTCCTGAAACGGTTATGAATGGCATATTCCTTCATAATAGTTTAAACAATTTAAACAAACATAAACCTGATTTAGTGGTATAAACATGATGATAATTAATTAAGCTTATTTCAGATAGTATTGTTATTCAGAACTGCTAACCATATAGCCACAGTCCATATTATATGTTAGTCATACGTTAGCTGAGATATAATTCAATAATCCCCCATAATGTTTTTACCATAACAAATGACTAATAGGTGAAATAATAAGGAAACAAAAGCGAAAACTAATATTTCATGAGCGACGCTGAAGTAATTAGGGATACGCTGAAGAATATGCAATGACTTGTAACTATTGCAATGACATTTCCTCACATGATACATTTGAGAGAAGAAAGAAAAAAAACAATAATGTCTCGGCATTATGATGATGATAATATTGATGGTGATGATGCTTATTATTATTATTATTTTTATTATTATTATTATTATTATTATTATTATTATTATTATTATTATTATTATTATTATTATTATTATTATTACTCTTGCCAATGCTTTTAAATTTAAATATGCGTCGCTAATAGTATGATACCAGTTGGTTCAATACATATTCTCATTAACAATTGGGTTGGAAATCTATTAAAATTTTTATAAATATTGGCACTTCGGTGACTATATAAGAAAGGGATGACGGCTCTGACAGTGCTCCTTAGATCCACTGAATGTCATACGTACACAATTTACACTGTATTGCTATAATGGCATTTTTAAATATCTTCTGATCAAACGACAGATGTGGGATTTTAGCAGGAAGACGCGTTATTTACGAGACAGATTTTGTAGTACATCTCCTGGATTATTATCTGTGGGTGGGAGTTTGTACGTACGTGAAATTTGGATTATGCAGTGTGCTATTGTTATTTTAATTATTATTATCATTGTGAGTAGTAGTAGTAGTAGTAGTAGTAGTAGTAGTAGTAGTAGTAGTAGTAGTAGTAGTAGTAGTGTTAATATTAGTATTATTGTTGTTAATATTAGTATTATTGTTGTTAATGTTGTTGTTGTATGTTGTATTAGAATTAGTAGTAGCTACATTGCACGTTAAGGTTAAGTTAAAATTTATGCCATGTATTCGCGGACTAAATGGCTGACAAAAAAATATCTACCAGACTCTTCGGTTAAATATTATAGCGACATCTATAAATGCGGGTATTGGAATCTTTCAGGAATGATTTCTTTCAGAATCGAAAGACATCATATCCGCACAACCATCTCTCTCTCTCTCTCTCTCTCTCTCTCTCTCTCTCTCTCTCTCTCGTAAACTTTGCTGCAGAATATGTGTTCGCCTTTTTCATATTTATTCATTACTCGACTGACCATGTTACGGTTTTAGATCACCATGTTATTCACCCCGATATATTTCATTGCGTTGTTATATACACCAAAAACTGCGACGTCAGAAAATCAAATTTGCAGTTAGGGCAACGTGAAACAACAGATAATATTTTCATCCTCAAAACTGCTCATCAGCGCATTTTGATCATGCAAAATTAGCAACTTATTTCTCAAGCTAAAGTTGGCTTTGGAATCTGTGTGCTTGCAGAAATAGTCTAGTAAAGCATTTTGTGCTGCTGATGTTGTTTCATGGATGAAGATGTAGAAATCAGCATTACTACTTTATCGATCAATATCGTTCTGATTCATTTTGACTCTCTATACGCTATCTCCCATTTCTTCAATGGGCAATAGCGATTGTGTTGAGATTAATGAAGATGTTTATGCAATTTACTATCTCAATGTAGTCAGACAAGTCAATCATTTCAACAGCTGGATATGATCCAGTCCGGTTTTTATACGCACAATTACCTCATAGATAAAATTAAGAAAGAGATTGTAGCTTGGGCTTTTACATATCATCAGATGATTTTATTCTCATCAGCTGCTTCAGTCCAAACTAAATGATGCAGTTGATATAGTAATTAAACCGAAAATTACCAGCATCGTAATTGATACGAAAAGACACATAACTGGTACAATAAAGATAATATTTTAAACCTTTTCATATGTCAGTTAAAGTCTGAATATTTATCTTCCCCATCACCCCTTGAATTAAGACGTAAATGTGATGCAGCAAGATTGCTGTTTTTTTTTTATTATCAATTAATATGTTGTCACACATATTTTTGGAAAGTAATATTGAAGCACAAACCGAGTTCGGTAGCTTTCGACAAACTTTAATTGATTATTATTATTATTATTATTATTATTATTATTATTATTATTATTATTATTATTATTGAAGCTATTACTACTATGTTTTAATCTTTCTATTCTGCAAGGATTAAATAAACAAAAGGATCTGTAAACCAGAATTGAATTTGCTGCCTCTCAAAGGGTGTGACGATGAAAATGTATGCAGAGAAATTAATGATCTTATATGAGTGCTCACCGAAGAGGGGGTGGGGCTGGCAAACGTTTGAGTTTTGAAAGTTTAATATGAATAAACAGACATTTCTAATAACATTACCACCTGACCAAAAAGGCAATGTTTCCTCTTCAGTAAAGCCGAATTATGTTATGGAAAGAATTTTTTTGGCATTTTTATTTCTCAGATATTATACGTTTTTATGATACGGAGTCAATAGGTCATGGGCTTTTATTGTTATATGTAATAATAAAATATCGGATATGGGTATATGAATCTATCAGACAGAAGTTACTATGGCCCATCTAAAATAACATTTTTACATCTGAAGCCTGATTTTCGCAGTGTTTTTAAAAACGCAATCAGACAAGACGACCTCCCGCCCCCAAACCAGCTACCCAGCTACCCAGACATCAAGCAGAAAAAAAACAATATTATGTAAATATAATTTAAGATAATTTTTAAAAAAAAATTAAACTACTTAAGAACACCAGCTTCGCAAGTAATAAATGGAAACAATAGACATAGTCTATTGAATGATTCTATTGAATAGTATGATACAAATGAGGTGAAAATCATTTTTGCGATTCATGCGAGAGAACACCAGCGAAGTTCTTGAGGAGTTCGATAAGTTTTAAATCATCCTCTCGGTTTTAATTGCCAAATCTCTCTGGTGAAATCTCTTGTGAACGGATCGAAACTGAGAATGACCAAACATTTGCAAATTTTTAGTTAATAAAAAAATGACCATTTTACTTTCCTAGATATCATTACCAATTATCATTACTTTTAAGCATAAAATCTTAAAGGAAATGCTTGATTACCTATCTTTTAAGTTTAGCAACCTTGTAGAACAAGAATTTTAATTAAAGTTATTCTCCAATATTTCATTATTAGGACCATTTGCTTCTGGTAGAAATGTTTATTTTCATTGGAAGGCAATCGTGAGGGAGAGTTATATTTATTTTAATCCCATGTTTCCAATCAGCTAGGATCCATGCCTTAACTGAATATATTAACGCGTCATTGAGTTAGGATCCATGCCTTAACTGAATATATTAACGCGTCGTTGAGTTAGGATCCGTTCTTTAACTGAATATGGTACCTTGTCAATCAAAGAGTGAATCAGGGCACCAACAAAAGAGGCAGTGCGAAGAGGCCTGGAGGTGAACATATGCATCGCCAACCCCGATTTCACCTCTAAACATGTTTTGATCTGCAACTGTAAGATCCATTCTTGAAAACCAAATATAATATCTTAAAGGTGGCATGACTTCAAGTCTTAATTATAATCGCATATTGTATCGTTAGTATACAATGATTTGTGAACCGATCAGTTCACATGTTTCACAGTTACTACTGGTCCAGATTTGGTTCCCATCTGATGCTCAGTTTTCACCTATGGCTCCAAGCAGCTGTTGCATGCGCACCGGCCACACCACGGGCAACGGCACCGGCCACACCACGAGCAACGGCACCGGCCACACCACGGGCAACGGCTTCGACTGGCCGACTAAACCAGTATGAGGTAGACGACGGGACTCTAGCCATCGGTGAGTTAGGAGCTTGCCTATCCTTGCCTGTAAAGCCAGCTGCGGCAGACTGGGCTTAAGAGATCATCTGAGTAATCCAACGGCCACAAAGGCGAAACAGCAAACGCTTTGTGGCACTGAAGACGTCATGGTCATCCAATGCAGCCAAGTAGTCATCAGCTGTGTTGAATCTTCGTACCACTGAGTTACAACTACCAAGGCCAAAAGTGTGAGGATGGCTCAATTTAATGTCTGTTTCACTTACATCGCTTCACGCAGGTTATGTTGTACACCTATTATTCATCCCCATCATCACATTCAACGTTCCTTACTTGCACCTACCACAGTCCTACGGCGGCGATGGGCGACTGGGCAAGCAATAGGTGCAGATGACCACTGGGAATTGTGATCAGAGACATGCACGTAGTAGGCCTTTTAACAAGTGGTCGTTCTACTTTGTACCCAGGGCAGCGGAACAGATCGGCATATGTGTGTGTGTGTGTGTGTGTGTGTGTGTGTGTGTTACAGAGGCTTTTGCTTGTGACGAGTACATATAAGGAACACCATTTACCAAATTATACCCCCTCAAACTGTATTATGAATCTATTTATATATTTCACCTGTACACAATTACAGTGTACATGGTTCAGTTTCCGTTCAAAAGACGAAAAGAAGACATACGTGAATGATATATAGAGGTAACAATAAAGTTTAGATATCTTTACGAGAATCTCGTTCGGCTGAGATCTAACACGAGTCGAGAGTGAGATCAGTTGAACGAGAATATTGTATATAACATGCATTGACAAACTTCGCTGAAGGCAAATGACATATATCCTAGAAATAATGTTGATTGTGCCGTCTTAGATATATTGCAACATGTTTAATACAAAGACCGATTTCCGTCTCATGTAGCAAAAGAACATTGATAGTACGAAGAACACGAAAAATAGAAATATTAAATCTACTGCTACTGTTCGCAGCAGCTAAGCTATACATTTTTTACATTCTCGAGGACCATATCTCTAAAGTCAATTTGTTTGTAAAATCGTTAAAATATTTAAACTTGCTTACATCAGCCCTTCTCAATGTTTTGTTTTTTCTCTCTACTTGATCAGACTTCTGGTTTTATTATGTAAGGGGTAATTTATTTACAGCTGCATTATCTATGTACAGGAACCGTCGCACCTTGCTATTATAATTTAAAGATAATAATTATGGTAAAGTCAATATTTCATTTGAACTGTGGAAGCACTCTATATGTCAACATGTGGCCAAGTTTGCCAATGAAATCTCCCTTGATGATGATGGCCGATTTTAGGGTCGAATATTAACATTTATCAAAATCGAGCCATATCAATGTGCAACATATCTTTTTACATTTTAGACATTTGCTGGTATTTCTCGCATATTTTAACCTAACTTCCGTTGAAGGGTTCTATTGGCACTATGTACATAATATATCCTCATCAAGCTTTATTACTGACGACATATAAATCAATGCGGAATAATACAACGACATGTCTTGCGGCAATTTTAAATATCATGGCTGTATTCGGCTTTTTCCACAAAGCAGTTAATATAAGCTGCTATTTTCCGGACAGATTTGTAATAATAATAATAATAATAATAATAATAATAATAATAATAATAATAATAATAATAATAATAATAACACTAATAATAATAATGATGATGATGATGATGATGATGATGATGATGATGATGATGACGATGATGATGATACTAATAATAATGATGATGATGATAATAATAATAATAATAATAATAATAATAATAATAATAATAATAATAATAATAATAAGCTATCTTTAACAAGGATAACACAAATGTTAATGACTGACCCATCTGACATGTGGTCCTAAGTTAATGTAATTGGCTATGTTAAAAAAATAATTTAAAACACAAAATAAAAATACAAGACCATGTACGCAATCAGGTATCGTCGCACACTCGTCAATACATATTTAACATGAATGACTGTGTTACTATAATGGGAAACATACAAATCTAAACAATATTCAATAAACAGGTTCGTCTTATATGAGAGTTAAACGTTGGTTTTTCTGCGTTTATCGTGGTATAAACTGTCAGTTGCCGAATCACACACCAAATAACTCCTGATTATGATTATTGAATGAAAGAATAAATCTAGCCCGTTTGAGTCTTTTCCTTGGGTAGATTTTGAATTCCGCTGTTCAGATATGTTTAAGAGATCTTCCTCATTAAGTGATTTGAAGCGTTTTGGTTTTCAACAGGGCACTGTACTGGTTTTGGTATATTCAAACTAAATGATAACTTTGTGATACTTCTTTAACTTCAAAGAGTTCGTCAAATATGGATGGGTCAAAATTTTCAATCGTCGTGCATGAAATCTATTTTGAATAGACAAAGTAATCGAAAAATAGCTTAATTTTGACATTTCAGTTTCAGCGTTCGGTCGCAATAATACCGTATAATGGTGACCTTGACATTGCGTGCTTAAAACATTTGTATCCATATTTTTCACAAACTTCGACAAAGAAAGAATGATAATATTCATAAAAGTTGAGAAATATATGTTGCATTACTCTTTCGGAATAATATATTCAATTAATTTTAAAATAAAGTGTAAAAATGTTCTTTTCGTTTAATGATTACGTCTTGTCTGCCTTCACTGGCAGGGTTTTTATTCTTTCTATTCTACAAGTGACTCTATAGAAGTGGGTATTTTTAGAAAAGTATTTCTCCTTACAATACTTACGGAAATATAAGCAATTTATTTTGATCACGTGGGAAGATTTTGACCAATGGAAATAGTACTTTCCTCTATCAGCTACATGCATTGCAATTATGGATATGATGATAACGTTTTCTATTCAGAGATTTTAATATGTCATTTCAGCAATGGAAGTTGAATTTCGTATCCTCAGTGGTAAGGAATTCCATACAAAACACAATTTGAGGGAGTCATGACATGAAATTTCAGTTTAATTCGGGATGCTCTTTTCTGAAGTTTATCAATTCTGGATAGTTTATAATTGGTTGTATTTCCCCATAAGGCACAGCCGTTATCTATCAGTGGTAGTATCTAGCCCGGAAAAAAGTTCAAATGTTGTTGCAAGGTTTAACGCCGTTTTTTCAGCACACGATAGGCTATATATGGCGGACAGTATTATTGGTGGAGGAAGAACCCGGGAAAATCACAGGGAAAGAACCACCGACCCACGAGACGCTACTGGCAAGCTTTCTCACATAAATACATTAGCCGAAACTATGACTCGAACCCACGCAGAGAGAGGTGAGATGGCAGTAATCCGTAACGGAAAGCGCTTTATACCACTCGGCCACTCGGGGCCCCAAAAAGGTTCAAATAATTGGAGAGGTATAAATTGTGAAAGCAATTTTAACAGAGTTATTAATTTGACTATCATTGAACATAAGGTGATCCATATGTGCATTCCAGCTAAGGTGTTGTTCAATATAGATACCAAAACGTTTTTGATTTTGACAATAGATACATCTAAGCCATAAGTTAACCATGTTAGTAGATAGATGCTTCCTTGTTCCGATTGTCGTATATTTCGTTTTATAGATGGTAATATCATTTTGTTTGATCACACTAAACTGACACATTGTTGAGGTCGATTTGAAGTTTTCTCAATGGATTCTAGAGAATTACATGATAAAGCAATGTAGTCATCAGCATTAAAAAATCTTCTGTAATGAATATTTGAATCCAATATTTACATTCCATGCAGTGATACATACAAACATTAGCAGGTTTACAAAAGTAACAAGCCTTTTAAAAAATTGTGCCTGAAAAGTGTATAAGGGAAACCCATTTTCGTGTTTGGTCATCAACTTAAATGTGTGCAAAAGAAGTTCAACAACGGCTTTACAATTAGTGCAGAAGTAAATGTTGCAATGTTAAATCCACGTGATATATTTTTTGCACTTGATTTATTAAACAGAGAAATACAGCTGAATGTGTCAAAACACGGTTAAGATTGTGGTTAAAATTGTTTTTACCGCCCTTTGCCACAGTTGATTCCTCCATACATGCTGAAAAAAATCCAATTATGTCTACCAAGCAACGCTTTTCT